>ML677334.1:68352846-68636831 GCA_007922305.1 Dermatemys mawii
TTTTTTAATGATTCCTAACATCCTGTTTGTTTATTTAACTGCTGCTGCACACTGCATGGACAGTCAAAAAAGCAAACAGGATGTTTGCTTCCTAAAGTGTGTGTGTGAGGAGAAGCTTGTTGCTTTTGGAAGAGTAGGGTGGGATTTTCACAAGGACATAGATAGCATTGCCTGGCCCTACAGAGATCAGTGCTTATTATGTGGACATTTGCAAAGAAGGACTACGGCACAGGGTAGGCTCCCAGCTAAAACAAAGAATGCCTACTAGGCTCCCACAGCTGGCATTCTGAGGAGCTCTTACATGAGAGACGATAGAATTTACCAGAAGACTAGTTCAAAAGGCAGCAAGCAGAGGAGTGGCGAGGGAGCCTTTATGCACCTGTATCTGTCTTGTCACAACTGTTGTACAGCTGAAGTCTTAATCAGGTGCAAATGTTGCTTACAGAAGAGTGTTCACTGAATATTTGGTTAGGGATGTGGAGGCACTTATCTGCACAGTCATCTGACTCCTGAAAGTAATGTGAGCTCAGTAGAATTTGATCTTTACTAAAATGACATTGTGCGGTATGTTTTTGACAGACTTGACTCTATTCCCTCCGAAGATTCATAGATTATAAGTCCAGAAAGGAGCACAGTGATCCTCTAGTCTGACCTCCTGCATAACAAAGGCCACAGGACTTCCCTAAAATAATTCTTACTTAGAATCCAATAGTTGTGGTTGAAATGAAATCAATCATATTTTAGAACAATTGCGGTGCCTCAGCAAAGATGCTCAAGTACCCTGGGATAGGTGTACAGTAGGTCCTTCAGTATTCTTGTCCTTCTAATGCAGAGCTTTAAATTTCCGTGAAGATTGTTCCTTAAGAATAATCTTTTTATTTGGAATTCCAATACCTTAAAATGGGGACATTTTGTCCAATTACAATAACTTATTTAACTGCAATAAATCATAATTTTACCAAGTATTTATTGGGTAATGGAAAAACAGACAAACATACCAACTGATGACTTTCCTAAATATTCTCTGTGTCAAGCATTATTAATCATTATTAACATCACTCCCAAAGGGTGCTAAGAGCTGTATAAATTTATAAGGAGACTAGGTTGTAAACTCTTTGAGGCAAAGACTTTAACAGACAAACAAAGATGAAAGTGGATGCAACTAAAAACAAAGTGATTGAACAACAAAGTTTAGTATATCTTGTTAGATTTGAAAATAAACAAAAAGACTTTCTAATATTGATTTTTGTCACTTCACTACATTTCAGGGAAATGTTTAATAACTTTTTGCAAGAAGTGTGTTTTGAGGAATGATTTTGTCCAGATAATATACTATAACGCTAGGGTAGATTATTTTTTTACATTGACAAGAAGGTCTTTTTTTAATGGCTGGCATGTTGCCTTCACTTAGCAAATAATGCCTGCAAATTAAAAATGTATTATCTGAATTGCCAACCAAAGTGCTTCCTGGTTGTAAGAGCCTCAAGCTTCAATGTATAGCTGCTGTGCTGTTTCAACCTGTGCTGGTAATCAGCATAATCTACTCTACTAGTAAAAGGGTACTCCATACAAGGGCATAGGTATGTGTACATTTATTTAATACTGAATTTTTAATATCTTCCCCATTGTGGCTGCATCAGGCTCCAGCGTTGTGTGCTTGTAAATGTATTTATGGAAATAATCACTGCAGAGCATATGTGGAGTGCACAATGATACACTGTACTTTGTGGTATCACATCTTTTCCCAGATGTCTTTGTTTGAAAGGTTTGATTGAATGAATTGTCATATCAGGAAACTCAGTAAGTCAATTTGTTATACTGATATTCCTGTAAAACACATGAGGAGTGAGCCAAGGAGCTGCTGTGTGCCACGAGTCATTTCAACAGTCTTGACTGATAAATCAGATTGAATCACATTCAGTAAATGCTGTGGCTTAAATTTCGTTCCACCTTGACTTCAGCTAAAGTACAGAGGCTGAGATACAAAATCCAATCTCCAACAGCTGTGAGGAGGAGACAATATAAGAAAATGGAAAGAAAAAGAGATAGAGGAAGAAGTGGATTTATCTGACAGTTGTTCATGCATGAAGCCTTCAGCTCAGAATAATCCACACAGAATGTATATGATCAGAATCTTAAGAAAACAGGTCAGTGAATTCTGGAGAGGTTAAGATAGGTTAATGTACTACCTTACAAACGTTACAAATACTAAATTAAAGGGGCTGCATTAAGCTCTGCTGGATAACCTACACACCCCGGTTTTGTGGTTCTGCTTCTTTCCACCACAATGAATTTAGCATTTGATTTGACCACAAACATCTGATTAAAACAAAGTGGTTTGCTAAATTATGTCAGGCTAAGTCCCAAAGATCACGCCACATCAGGTTGTACTGCATCACATAACAAAACTGATTTTTATACATTGTGACATTATTGACATGTCTTCATGGAATGGAATGCAAAACACTGCACTAAAACTCCAGAAAATCCACATGCCTATTTTTACCTTCAGGTTTTTTGGACAAGATAACCCACTGTTTAGCCAGAATCTTAGGGGCTTGAATTTGTCCATAGGCATAGCTCTCAGCAGTGCGCACTATGCAAAGTTCACACCCCAGGAGGAGCCCCAAGAGGTGCCATACTTTCGTTCCAGGGGTGGGCAGAAAAAAGTGCAGCTCTTTTCTTTGCATCTGGCCAGCTAACCTAGACAGTGCGTAAGGAGCTGAAACCAGGGCTCCAACCACTCTCTGCTGCTCTCTTCTCCATCTCTATCACCTGCATCCTGACAAATGCATCTGGGCTGCAGCCCAAGCGCGGCAGGTATCAAAGGCAGTGGAAGGCTCAGCCTACCCAAACTGCCTGTATGGTCCTGCCCACACTCCACTCTTAGGCCCTCTGCTGCTGGGGAGCTGCGGTGGACCCACCACTTGCCTGGGGTGCGGGGGGAGGAGGGCTGAGAGCCGCCCTCTGCCTGTGTCCCCACCTCTCAGAGGGCAGGAGGAGAGTCTGCAATTCCATGCTGGGCTTCCCACAGCTGCCCGTCCGGCTCTTATCATGGCCAGCCTGCAACTCCGAGGCCCCCCCTGGTCGGAGCCGGGCTGGGGAGATCTGCGTGGGCAGCTATAGGGAGCCTGGGTCTCTCCACCTGCCCTAGGCGGGGGGCCTGGGACATGGGCAGGGGACTGCTTTTGCCTCCACCTTGGGCAGGGGTAGCCTCAATGTGGCCTTTCTGCATGTTACTCCTGTTACTGTTCTGTTGGAGCTAGTCACAGCTTGTCCTGTGTTACATGTACTCCAGGCAATTTGGATCAAGGGTTTCTTAAAATCTCTGGATACTTCACTAGTAAGCACATTTTCTAACAGTATTAACCATTTTAGTCGTTGGGTCTAAAATCTCATTAGACGTGAGGTAGAGATCTCAGTATAGATAAAATGTTAGTCAGTACTCAGAACAAATTCTCATTCAGTAATTTCAATCAAAGTTTGCCCTAATTTGGGGCTTCAGGATTTGACCATGGTTTCTTAACATGGCGATCTAATGTGGGAGCCTGGTAGGATGATATATACATGTTGTAATAAACTTCTCACTGTTTTTTGCTCTTTCTTTGCACTTGGCTCCCAGTCCTACTTGCCTTACTCAGGGGAGTAATTCCATTGGCATCATTGGGACTAATCACATGAGTAATATGAGCAGATCTTGGCCTATTGAATTGACCTTTCCTCCTGCCTTATTTCTGAATTTCTTCAATGAGTAAATATTTTCTTGCATAGTAATACATAGAACAGATGGTATAAAACGGAATACATCTTACAATGGGGGCTATGTAAACAAACTTCTTAAAATATGATGCTACTGACATGTAGAAAACATGCTTGGCCAAATCTTTAGATGATCTAAACTAGCAAATCTCTATTTATTTCAGTGGACCTAAAGCCAGTTTAGCTGAGCTCCTGACTTGCTGTGTGTCATAAAAATGATCACCAGGTTTTAGTTGTTAATATTTTCTGTATTTAATGCTCATGGAAGATGCTACATGTACAGTAATGAAGCCTGATGTCCTCATCTGTAATCTCAAAACATGTCCTATATGGGCAGTAGAAGCCCAAGCTTCCTCACACTGTGCAGTGTGCAGCACTTCTCAACAGTGGCTGCAGAGGGATCATCTTTGCAAGGCAGGGTGAGCTTGATCTTCGGCATCCTTGTACTCCTTGTGCTCTCTGCTGAGATTTCTAAGAGGGGTATGTCAATTGTGACAGTGTGTTTTCATTAGGAAGAACAAAGCTAAGATCACCAGATGATGTCAGGCCATCAAACAGCTGCCAGATGGTGACACCTTTTGGCCATTACCATCTGGACCAGTTTCAAGCCAGTGACCTAGAGGTGAAATGTTTTGTGTCCTGTTACCAAGTCATCCAGTTTTGCCTGTTTGCTTTCCAATTATAATTAATAAGATGCATGAACTGCATCTCTAATCTACAGCTAATATCATAGGCCCCAGATAAATCCCCTTTGTGCTGCTATGGTGTTGCAGAGGGCACTTTAAGCTGCTTTAAGGCAGCATCCAAGGAGTCTCCTGTCATAAGGGAATTCTCTGAGCATGTCAGCAGAGTGTTGTGTTCCTGAGATCCTGGATAGTCTCCCTTTCACTGACAGCTGCAGACATAGGCTGGAGCATTCCTGAGGATGCCATCTATGCCTGCCCATTCCCAAGTATGCCGAATTACATTTTTAAAAATTATGTGGGTGCAGTTTTTAATGGAGAAAAGGGATGTGTGAAGAAATTCACACTTTAGAGACATGGGAAGGGAGGAGAGAAGGAGTCATAAATATGCCTCTGTCACCTGTCTCTGATGTGGTCATTCAGGGTCTCTCTACTGCCTCCTGACTAGCCTTCTTTGGCTAGCCCTGGTCAGGATAGTTCTTGGCCCCTGCTCTCTACTTAGGCCTACCAGTCTGTTTCAGTCCCGTTAGGCTGTTTCTAGAGGCAGGCACCCTCAGCTGCAACCAATGGGGGAAACAAGGCTCTCTATAAAAAGAGAGAGCTCAGAGAAGGAAGGGAGGCAGAAAGTCCGTCATCCTCCCTTCCTTCTCTGAGCTTGCTTTTTTTTTTTTTGTTTTTTTTTTTTTTAAAAAAAGAGCAAGCCTCGTTTCCCCTATTGGTTGCAGCCGAGGGTGCCTGCCTCCAGAAAGACAAAGGATTGACAGTTATGGCAGCTGCATAAGGATGTGGTCAGACTGCTTGCCTGGAGAGACTTCCCTCCCCTTTCTGTCTCTGCTCAGTATGGGGTTTATTGACCTCGTTACAGCCACCGCTAGAGAGGAAGGGACAATGGAATTCTTGATTAAAGTTCCTTTGTGGAAGGGCTAATGCAAAATCACTTTATAATACAGTTTAAGGAAGGGAAGGAAGCTCAGCTGGTACCCTACCTCCAATTTCTGCAGTCCGTTTAGCATTTGGAGGAGATCAAAGAGAAATGTGACTTCCTATGCTATTGGTCTCCCATGGCAGTGCTCACCTTCCAAGCGTGAATATATTGCTGTCCTAGAAGAGTTGATCCTTGTATAAACAGAAGAGGAAGGGATAGCTCAGTGGCTTGAGCATTAACTTGCTAAACCCAGGATTGTGAGTTCAATCCTCAAGGGGGCCATTTAGGGATATGGGGCAAAAATCTGTTGGATGATTTAATTGGGGATTGGTTCTGCTTTGAGCAGGGGGTTGAACTAGATGATCTCCTGAGGTCCCTTCCAACCCTGATATTCTATCATGCTGTCTAGATAAGTGGGCAGTCTGATATTCACTGAAATAGTGTGAATAAAAACTTTATTAGTGGTCATTCCATTATTTACTATAGGTTTTGGAAGGAAGATTTATCTCACTAGAGCAATAAGATCTCTTACAAACCTGTCCCTCCCTCAAATATCCACTCCCACCTCTGCTTCTCTGGACTCCCCCTCTCAAACTATGACCTCCAGTCCATCTCAAATATCACCACCATGACCTCTAGTGACAGGGGAGGTCTGTCTCTTTCAGAAACAGTCTGGAGTTTTGTTTGGTTGTTTTCTCCTTTGTATTCAGTTAGCGTTCCTGTTCTATGTTTTCTTGGTTGTGTGATATGAGTGAATGTGCTAGGAGCAAAGCAAGAAGAAAGAATGTAATTTTTTTTTCTTTTCATTAATCACAGCAGTTTGTTCTTTGTCTTTCATTGAAAAAAAGGAAAACAAATAAAAGCTAATATTAGTGATTTTCTGGGATACTAATGAGTGGAGGACAAGATTAGCTAATCCCTGGTTGTGTTAGGTTGGCAAAACACAAATCTCGGAAGGAAGGGAGCTGTCCGGGGAAACTCTGATCAGAGCCCATTATTTGTGGTAGTCTTTGTGGTGTGTGCCCTTTTTTTTGTCCCCTTCCCCATGATCCTGAAGACTCATACTTTTTTTTAATCTTGATTGGGCTGGAGTACCGTCCTTCTGCTCCCTCCCCCCATGACAATCCGGCCCAGACATTTGATCTCAGTCATTTTTTCATCTCACAATTCCTCCGTTTCCATGTGTCCCCATCATTCCGACACTTCCTCTGCAGCTGTTGTCTCTTACAGTGATCTCTTCCTTTCCATCCTTTTGACATCACCAAAGGAACGTCGTGGTGATGTTAGGTTTCTCCTCTATGCTCTTGCTGCATCCAGCAGTTTTCCTTCTCACTCCTATGTCCCTATACCAGGGAACTTAGATGATCAGTGATATGGCACAAACAGAGAATCATTAAAGCAACCACTTTGTGCACAAACAACAAGAATTTCTTCACATGGACTGCTCATCAAATAACTGAATGTAATGAATAAATCTCTTAATAATCACAATTTGTTCACAGATGATCCAGAAGGAGAAAAGAAAATGTTACATTTTGTCAAATAAATTTTTCCTAACAAAAAATTCAATCAGTTTCATGTGTGATATAAGAGGAGACAAAACATCTGCCTTTAAGCCATGATATGATGACTTTTATTACGAAGTGGTAACCACACTTTCTAAATGGCAGTGACCGCAGTCTTGCAAAATCTACAGATGCATCCATGACGCAAAGGGTGAAATGCCGACTTGAATGAAGTCAATGTAAGTTTTCACATTAACTTCAGTGGGGCCAAGAGTTCACCCACTTAGTACATTTTCAATGTGATTTGCCAATAGGAATGGCACAGCAGGGTCCCTGCATATCATTATGAAAATGTACCCTTAATTTGACAATGTGTGTATTTAAAAAGTGCCGTTATTAGATGGAGAATCCTCTCAGTTAAGTGTTACCTATGAAAATCACCTGTAATACATTTTCAGATATACGGTGACAGAGTTCCAGAAAGAACAAAATTAATTAGCTCCAGGTACCATTGCACTGCTCCCATCCCCTTCAAATGACTGCTGAAGTGAAAGGGATGCCCATTCTCCGTAGTATTGATGCCTATTCTGCACCCCAGGAGGTGTCTCAAAAGCAAAGAATTATGGCTTAGCAGGCAAAAGAAACACTGGGGAGAGAGGTTGCTTTCTGAGGGCCCCTGATTTCAGTTTGACCCATGAAATGAGGGTTACTGTCAAGTTGTAGAGATGCAGACCTATACATTCTCTCATAGGTTTATTGTATTGCTACACATATGCAGCTAATAAGCAAAGTTGTGGAGAATAGGACACTGCTGAGACCAATACCCTAGTCACTGGCTTCTGAAGAAAGTGCCATGCTTATCAGCTGAAATGAGCTGCTCTGTTCTACCCACTGTCAACTTCATTGCAGTACACTGTCTACTGAGGAATTTCAGTGTAGCCTGCATATTGCAGGGAGGGGAGAACTTGGACCTCCTGCTAACAGCAAATTGCAGTCAAAAATTCTTGCTGAGCCAGGCTGAAAAACTACCCTCTATGTGAGAAATGAAGCAGAAGACAAAGTGTTTCCAATCCAGAGTAGGAGAACAGTGTCAAAATGCACTGCATGAAGTTACAGTGAAAATGCTTTTCATATGATTTAGGAGAGGATCTCTTTAGACTGTTGAGGAACTTTCCTTAAGCTCCTTGAAGAATGTGTGAGGAACGATGTGAGAAACGGCTAAAAGTGAACTTTTCTCGGCCAGTACTTTGAAAATTACTTCACTGGGCAGTTAGATAAGTTAGAGTCAAGACATTAATTTCATCTAAATTTATCAGACTCCACCTGTTTTAAAACCCAATGTAAAAGATGCATAGAGACTATAATAGATATTCCTCTGTAATTTCATAATCAGGTTGATGTTTCAATGCAAGAGAAATTTGATTAAAAGAGGCTCTTGGGGACTTTGCATAGCTCTTCTTTTGATAAGACTATGTATGCCTGATATGACAGAATGGTGTCATGTGTTAACTACTACTGACATCCCAAGAACATATAACAACATTCACGGGTGCTAGTTACTGTGGCAGACTGTGCAACAGAACCATGTCAATTTCAATGGCTCTTGCTTCTCACACAGAGTTAAGTGAGTGCAGAAAAAGCAAAGCACTTTGAAGAGAAAATGGGACATAGACAATAGCTCAAGCTAGGTGCAAATTGTTCCTCAAAGTGCTATGGAGTAGCACATGGAGAATAGCTGAAGCCTAAAGCAGTTTGAAGAATTAATAGTGATGAATATTTAAAGACCCTCTGCCCACACACCCCCTCACTGTCACTACAAGTGTGCAATAAGGTGCACACACACACACTCCACAGAAGTAAAGGATACACACAAACTTTCACAGCATATGTGGTATCATTGATCTTATCCATCTCTGCAATTCCTGGGGAACTGAAGAAGACAAAGTTCCAGTTTTAGAGCAGCTTCTGTTATCAGAACCTCTTTATTTTAAAGGACCCTTCTCTGTAACTTCTTGAATGGTTGCAAATAGGAAGCAGGAAAAGACAGGAGGAAAAGTTAACTGAAAAATTCTTGGGTGATGTAGTGATATGATTAAGGAAGAAGTTGTCTAATTCTGAGGTGAGCGTCTGTTGGGAGATAAGTATTTGGATCTAGTGCCCTCTTTATAGTTAGATTAGAAACCTCCAGATATCATCACATACATGCTTATAATTAAGGATAAAAGGGCGCTTAAAGAATCTGAGCCCTCAACCAGGGCTAGGCAACCTATGCGTGCCAAAGATGACACGCGAGCTGATTTTTAGTGGCACTCATGCTGCCCGGGTCCTGGCCACCGGTCCGAGGGGCTCTGCATTTTAATTTAATTGAAGCTTCTTAAACATTTTAAAAACCTTATTTATTTTACATACAACAATAATTTTGTTCTATATTACAGGCTTATAGAAAGAGATCATCTAAAAAACGTTAGAATGCTGGCATGCAAAAGAGTGAATAAATGAAGACTCGGCAGACCACTTCTGAAAGGTTGCGGACCCCTGCTCTAAACCTTTTAATTAAGGTTTCAGGTCCCGTCATCCTGTCCTTTGCTTGGCATGGTATGAAGGTGATCAGTATAGGATAAACCATGAACAGTGAAAAGGTTTAAGATTAGCAGCCATGTTAGTCTGTATCCGTAAATAAGACGAGGAAGACTTTGTAGCACCTTAGAGACTAACCAGTTTATTTCAGCATAAGCTTTCGTGGGCTATAGCCCACTTCATCGGATGCATAGAATGGAACAGAAGTAAGATGCATTTATACACACAGAAAGCAAAAAAAAAGGTTGTACATTAGCAACTTTTTTCTTTTTTTGCTTTCTGTGTGTATAAATGCATCTTACTTCTGTTCCATTCTATGCATCCGATGAAGTGGGCTATAGCCCACGAAAGCTTATGCTGAAATAAACTGGTTAATCTCTAAGGTGCTACAAAGTCTTCCTCGTCTTATTAGTGAAAAGGTTGTAGATATACAGGAAATATCATGCTGTCATTTCCCTTGAGCACAGGCTGTCTTTTACCCTGATTTGTTCAAGGTAAAATAGCAGTGCTGGGCTCAGCCAGGGAACTTCAAAGGAAAAGAGGGATTGGTTTAGTGAAAAATGAGCACAGTCAGCTCTGAATCCAGTGTAGTGAATGATTCCCACACAGAGCACATGGCACCATGGGAAGGGAAGTCTAACTTGGCACACTAAGCTATGCCTCAAGACCCAAAACCTGGAGTTCTTAATAAGATTTTACTCTCTCTTTATTCAAGCAAAACTCTTTGAAATCAGTGGGTCACAGTTATAGGAACTGAGCACTTGTGACTTTAATTGACTTCAGTGAAAGTTTAGATGTCTGAATGAGATCACAGCCCCAATGTTTTAGGAGCTGTACAAACATAAGTAAGAGAGAATACCTGCCCTGAAGAGCTTACAATGTGAATTAAACCCTTGTCTACATGCAGCAGCTTTACCAATTCAATTTTTTAAAAAATTTAATTGTTTAAATGTGTTTAAAAGCAGTATAGACACCTTCATTTTGATAGTGACTTGTCATTTTAGTGTAAATCTGTTCCTAAGCTAAATTGTAGTAAGTCTGATTTTTTACCCATGTAAGAGTGTCCATGCACGGCCTTCTACACTGATTTAACTAAACATTTTAAATTGTACCTTTACTGAAAGCAGTGCAACTTCGTGTATAAACAAGCCCTAAAACACCATACAAGTGAGGGTGACCAACAAAAGGGGAGTATGGGGGAGAAGGAGAAGGAGGGAAACAGTACCAGGAATGTGTAGCTGTCAGATACACTATCTGTCTGCCCAAATTACTGATTCCAAATAATTTGGCTGTTTAGATATAAATAAATAAGTGATATTAACAATGGCAGTAATCTGTGCTGGCTGGCTGCTTAGACAATCTGCGCCTGTCTCCTTGAGCGCTTTTGGATGGTATGGTTACGTGTAACTTGCACTCAGTGATTTGTGGGTAATTTGGGGCACAGCTCATCTCCTCCACTATTCTTTGCACCGCAGGGGCTGATGTGGTTCCTTTTGTTTAGCACAATGAAACTAAGTTATAATGAGAAAATTAATGTATTGGAAAATTACTCTGAATGGGATAATACCACATTTTACCAACAAATGACATTATTTTTCATCCTTTAATGTAAGAAAATGCTGATCCCGAAGTCGTGTATCTCTCTTTCTCTACTTCTGAGAACTTTAAAGGCTCCATTATTGTTCATTCTCTTTCTGTCAGGGCCTCTGTCCCAAAGGCCCCTCTTTTGACTATGAATATACTTTCTCTGCTTCAAAAAGTCCAGTGTTCCTTTTTTCTGTTTCCCGGTTTCTTTGTTCCAACAATCCTTGTCATCCTTTGGCTCATCCTTTGCTTGGTCTTTTAAGACATTTCTGTTCTCCACTAGATTATTAGACAATCTTTTCTTTCTGCCTTTCTCTTTAGTTCATACACTGTTTCCTTCAAACATGTATGTCCCTGAATTCTTCCATTCTTCTCTGCTTTATAATAATCCCTACCTTCCTCTTCAAGCTGTGATGGTCAGTGATCGCTCAGACCCAAGGAGCCTGACAGAGGTCTGCTTTATTCAGGGTCCGAATTCCAACTGATCCACACCACATAGCATGAGCCTCTGCCTCACATAACTAGTTCCAAATGGCTTTTGCCAAAGCATCTTAAAGGTGCAGTTCCCCACATGACTACCAATCTTTTGGGTCAGGAATATGGGACAGGACTCCATTAAACGATTCTCAGCCTTCCTGCATTGTTTGTCAGGAGGAATACTCTTGATCTGTGTGAGGTACTCCTTGCTCGGGAGATGAACAGCACTAATTTGTCAATATTCCTACCCTTGCCCATAAAGCAAGTGACCAAGACAGAGAAGCAAACCTAGTCTTCTGTCATTGCACTGCAGAATAGTTATGAACAAAGCTGAAAAGATTCAGCACTTTGGTTCAGATTAACATCCCAAAGGTCAGATCCCTTCTGAAGCTTATCTTGATTATTAAGCTAGAAATTTATTTGGGAATTGTGCAAACTTGTAGGCTTTTCTACAAGACTTTCAGGCTCCAGCCTTGTTAGAAGTATCTCCAAGAGAGATTTTTCTCATGGTATTTCATCTTCTGTTGCCATACGAATTCAGGCAGTTCAGAGACAGATTTGTTTAAAAAAAATTCCCACTCAACACCAGTTTACCATACCTTTAAAAACTCAAAGGAGATTCAGTTCAGTTGGGGTTCGGGCAGGGATTCAGGCTACTTGCAATTTTACCACAGACTGTTAGTTAATACAGATACGAGTGCCGTTCACCATTTCCTTCTACAGAGAATTATTGCTAGACTCAATATTTTCATAAAGGGGTGCCTACAGTTAGGCTCTTAAACACACATTTAGGCACTTAAATAAATAGCCTGATTTTTCAGAATTGCTGATCCCTGAAAAGCATCTGTTGTCATAGTGGGAACTGTTGGGTGCTCCACACCTTTGAAAACAGGGTGATTTATTTGGGTGCCTAAAATGGATTTAGCAACCTAAATTTAGGCAACCTCTTATAAAATATTGGCCTCAACCTCTTAGCACACCAGAGCATAACTCACTTTACAGTAACTGAAGCGTGAAAAGATGTGGAACACACAGTAGACCGGTTTTACTACTTATACATTTTTCCCAGATTTCCCACTTGGCAGGCTTTGGGTATAATAACATTTTAAATTTTTAGACTGCCACCAGGATCTATTTTATAATTCCAGCTTCAGTAAGTATCTTAGAGTTTCCAAAACTGAGTTGTGCAAAGAATAAAATTATAGTTATAAAAAAGAAAAGAGTACAAAAAGAGAAGAGTGCTGTCCTAAAAAAAGGTTTGGGGAAAAAAAGAGAAAACAACTATCATGCTTTCAGTTCTAGCTACTTCCAATCATCATAAAAAATGCAAGGAATAAAAAAAAATCTCAACACACATTTTCAGTCACAAGTCACCATGTAAAATAGGAACTCTGTTGTACTAAATGCTAAATAAACACTACACCAATAAAGTGCAAAATGTGAACTGATATTTTTGTGTGTCGAACAGTGTTCCAGCAGAAACTGAAGTGTACTTTAAACTGCAGATTCAGAGTGCTCATTGTGTTGGGTTTTGAGAGCATATTATCATTTTTAAAACACTATCAACCAGTATTTCTTGGAACTGGAGCCATCCTTCTTGTTTTTAAAAAGATTACTTAACAGGTTACCCCTCCCCCGTTTCAGTTCTAATAAAACTATAGTTTCTGCACTATAAAAAAAGATATGGAACTCAGTCTTGAATGATTTTATTCTTCAAGGAGTTGGGTGCCCTTTTGACTTTTGCACTATATATAGTTGTATTTTTGTAATGACTCAGCTTGCTGTTATACCTCTATGTTGATTTCTGTATATAGTTTACTCTTGGAGTGGAAGTTGCCTGAATTCCCTTAGTTCTGCTGATTTTCTTCTTTATAATTTCTGACCTCTATTGCTGCTATGTATAAAAGCTGCACATTGGTGCTCTCTATTGAGGAGGACTGGGCATGGTTCATGAGGGATTGTTGTCCAGGATGAGTTGTTTGAAACTACAAAACTACAATACCCGCACAAGGAAATAAGGACACAGATCAACAGAGCCAGACGTGTACCCTGAAGCCTGCTGCTGCAAGACAAGCCCAAGAAAAAAAAAAACAGACCACCACTGGCCATCACCTACAGTCCTCAGTTAAAGCCTCTCAAACGCATCATCAGTGATCTACAACCCATCCTGGACAACAATCCCTCACTTTCACAGGCCTTGGGAGGCAGGCCAGTCCTGGCCTACAGACAACCTGCCAACCTCAAGCATATTCACACCAGCAACAGCACACTGCGCCATAATAACTCTAACTCGGGAACCAATCCATGCAACAAACCTCGATGCCAACTCTGCCCACACATCCACACCAGCAACACCATCACAGGACCAAACCAGATCAGCCACACCATCACTGGTTCATTCACCTGCACATCTACCAATGTAATATATACCATTATGTGCCAGCAATGTCCCTCTGCTATGTACATTGGCCAAACTGGACAGTCCCTACGAAAAAGGATAAATGGACACAAATCAGATATCAGGAATGGCAATATTCAAAAACCTGTAGGAGAGCACTTCAACCTCGCTGGACACACTATAAAAGATTTAAAGGTCAGCATTTTGCAGCAAAAAAACTTCAAGACCAGACTGCAAAGAGAGACTGCAAAGCTGCAATTCATTTGCAAATTTGATACTATCAATCAAGGATTGAACAAAGATTACGAGTGGCTAGCTAACTACAAAAGCAGCTTGTCTTCTCTCGTTAGTCACACCTCCAATTCAGCTGCTAGAGGAACACCTCACCCTCCCTGATTAGAGATAACAAGCTGGTTCAGCCTCATTGGACTAACCCTGTTATCTCCCACCTGGTTCTTGCCTACCTATTTATACCTGCCCCTGGATACTTCCACTGCATGCATCTGACGAAGTGAGTACTAGCCCACGAAAGCTTATGCTCTAAAACTTTAGTTAGTCTTTAAGGTGCCACAGGACTCTTTGTCACTTCTGAAATCAATTTCACATTTAAGCCATTTTAAAATATGAAAAAAAAATCCCCCTCCACTCTTATATATAATAATATATATATATAATTTTCCGATTTTTAGATATTTGCTTTGGTCATGCTTCTAGTTGTTTAATTAATTTCCACACTTCTTTCACTAGTTTTTATTTTATTATGTGACTGAGACCAGTAAACAATTCAACTTCTCTGAAACTCAGGTGTAATCTAAAAGAAGAAACCACAAGACATATTTTGGCCTTAAGCACCTCCCTGACCCCCCATACCATACATTCAGAGGACTATGTAACTTCAAGTAAACTCATTTTAACATGGCTGATAGTACCACCTTTGTTGCTGTTGTTTCTATGTGTAATGTCACTGGAGATCTGTTCAACAAAAGAATATCTCCCAATGAACAGCTCTGCAATTGCTGAACTATTAACACCTTTCTGACCAAGGTTTTCTTTCCTGCTAGGTGGAGGAGGAGGTTTGTTTCTTTCATAGAGTTAAAGCAGTGGATCTGTCATAATAACAACGATATCAAGGTTTTTTTCTCTCCACTTTCATTATTGGTACCTACCTTTTCTTCAGGGGCTGGAAAATTTGAGGGGAAGATATATTTGTCATTTTAAAACAGCTTTCAACATTTCTAGACACTTGATTAAATTTGATTTCATTTATTATTTGGTTTTGTGCTGTATTGAGCTGTGCTAGGCAATGAAGGAGCAGCCCCAAAGAGTTTGCAATCTAAGCTCTGATCCCTGAGTGAACTCTGTGCAAGTGGATCCCTATTCCTGCACAGAGCCCCACAGAAGTCAATCTGCTCAAATGGAGCTAAGGGCTAGACTGAGGTACAAAGAAGACGCAAGGTAGTGGAAAGTTGTACAATGGGCAGTTGGAGCTGGGCAAATGGTGGATTTTTCAATTTGCTGGCAACTTTGAAACATTAAAAATCGTTTTGGATCAAACAGAAAATTACATTTTTCAAAACTTTTCAGTGAATCAAAATTTCCAATAGAAGCCAATCAAAACATTGTTGGGACAAAAAAATTTGCCTTGAAATTTATTGGCAATGTCTCTCTCTCTCTCTCTCTCTGTCTCTCTCTCTCTCTCTCTCCCCAACAGACTCCAGTAAAAGATATTACCTCACCCACCTTGCCTATCTAATTTTGACTTTAAGGCATTTTGACAAAAGCAAGCAGACGGACTGGAGGTGATTCTTCTGTCACATATTCCTCCCTTATAAGCTTCAGCCCATTGGTTAGGATATGCACAAGAGATAAGGGAGCTCTAAGGTCAATTCCCCCTCTTCCTGATATGGAGAAAGAATTTGAACTTGGTTTTCCCCCAATTTAGAACAGTACCCTGGGCTATGGGATAGTCTGGCATGAAGCCGATCCTTTTCTTTTTTTATATCAATAATTTAAATAATCATTGGAGCAAGGTCAAACTTGGGACCCCCGCATTCAAAAATGTTTTGACTTTTTCAGTTTGGTCAAAAGTATCCGGTGAAGTCGATACGAATTTGTGAATAGTTTTGGTCAACCTGAAACTGCATTTTGCAGCGAATAAACTACTAATCTGAAAAATGTCACCCAGCTCTATATACAAATAAAGTAGTCAAAGCAATGGCTGTTCATGTCTTAAAACAATTTTCATTAGATAGTCAGTCTTGCTATTATTAGTTGGCTAATTACTAGTTGGCATCAGTGAGGGAGGGCAGTGGCCTCCAAGTCCCACTCAGGATGGGTAATCCACATGTCTGGACTGGCTGATGCCAAAGGCCTTTTGCATTTAAAGAGTGAACCAGGAGTTGCTTCAAATCAATCTTAATACACAAGCACTAAGCGGCATTTAGTAACAGTGCAGTAGTATCAATCTTTTTTATGAGTTTGGCATTTACTTTGGTACTTTGCCATTCCCCAGGATTCAGGAAACACTGGATAGCTTCCTAGTCACACTGGTTTGCTTGATGTTTCTGAAGCTTCGCAGCCTATGGGAGACACATAGGGATTAAGTAAAAATGGGCCAGTCTTTTCCAGTCAAACTCCAACTGAAGCTAAAAATAGCTAGCATTTTGTGATGGGAAGTGTACCTCACACAGGCCCTGAAGGAATTAATGTAGGACTAAGGCCAATTAACATCTCTCTCAGCACTAGAGAGAGAGCAAGCATGTATGAAAGCCAGGCTTAATTGATGATGAAACCCATCTGGGGAGGGGCTGGGTGGTGATCAGAAAGTTAGGAAGTTTGTAGCAGAAAGAAGCTACAAGGAAAAGAATACATGGTCACTCTCTGGGGGATAGAAGAGTTAGGAAGCAGTCTGGGCACATAGCAAGGAGTCTGAGGGAGTAAACCTTGGCTGCTAGCTATGGGGTCCCTGCATTGGTACCCAGAGTAGAGGGTGGGCCTGGGTTTCCCTACCAGTGCCAAGGAAGGTGAGCTGAAATCCTCCACCATTTATGGTGTAAGTACTGTGGAGCCCAGAGAAAGATGGAAGACCTGTTTGTCAGGTCCTTGGACTATAACTGGACTGGACACTGTTACTCTGTAAGGGTGGATTAAGGTGTAACTTGGTTGGAGGGCCAAGTTGTGAGAAGAGAGACCACCACAGTGACAGAATGACTGTTTGTGGGAGCTACCATTTTGGGAGACGCTGCTACGTTACACCTGGCTGTAGGGTGGTGCACCCCATTTTACAGAAGAAAGAACTGAGGCATGCTTGTTCAAAGCAATGAAAGAACATTAACAAATCAATCCTCAAACATCCTTGTGAAAGAGAGATTATCCCCTCTTTATATATGAAAACTGGGGCTGCTGTAAACTCTTCTATGATCTGGGATGGGGACAGCCTTGGCACAGTCCAGAATGAGGGAGGAACAAAAATGGTTTAAAGACTGTCCAGTCTTGTCCCATTATTCTTTCTTTTTCCAGCCACACCAGGCTCCTCTTAGTTATGATTATTTGCTCAGAAACTATTCTCAGTCAATCATCTAAAGGCCATTCATTGCTTGGCCTTTCTGGCAGGGTTTTGATGTTATATTTTATTTCTCTTCATTTTACCCTTCTCATATGTTAAAGTGAAAACAAAAATTACTACTGCACTTTTAAGTTTTTGAACTTTTTTTATTGCTTCCATATGAGGGACAATGCAGATGAGGAATAACAGTAATCTTTTTTTAGAAGAAAATGAATATAATCTACCTGAAAACAGAATGGTCCATAAAATGTGTTTTTTGTTTTTTGTTTTTAAAAGAGATCCATTATAAATTACAAGGCCACAACATTAATTGGCTGGGGCAAATGACTTGTTTTCTCTTCAGTGGAAATATTCAGGGCACAGGGGATGGAGGATTGAACTCGCAAAGTACTGCAGCATTAACAATAGTCCCAAAATGATCAGACTTTCACAATACGCATAACTTGATCCTGCAAGGGGCTAGGCACCTCTGGACAAAAGGCAGTGTGAGGTGAGGGTGTCATTAAGAGTACAGACTATTCTCACCATCTCCCAGGAAATGCTTGGCATCTCATAGCATTAGGCCCCTTAATCTTATTAAGAATATGCATCTTTAATAGTGAATTTGACTTCAGATAAGACATAATAGGGAAAAGGAATGTATTCATAGGTCTGTTGGAAAGCATATAACTGCTTTAAAGGGGAATTTAGATAAGACTTTAATGATAATAAAGAAAAAGTTGAAATGCTCATAACATGTTCAGAAGCCTTTTAGTATATTAAGTTTAAAAAGTTATTTTACTTACTGAACCGTTTAATTATGCAAAGAAAAGCACCAATGTATTCTATTCATTGAACCATTAAATGGGAATCCAGCAAGCCATTAAAATTAATAGATCAGCCTGGAACTTGGGTGGATGTAGAAGAAAAGACCCAAGGTGATTAGCTGTCAAAACGTTGCATCTGTTTGTCAAGATGAATGAGGTAGTCCAAATTTTGTATAATAGTCTTTCTATTTTAGCATTATAATTCACGCGCTTGTCACCTTTAAAAGTTGCAGATTAGAATTAAATGGAAATGATACACCCATCCTGCAACAAAACTAGAAAAATTATATGATCTAAGCTTGTGGAAATTGGCTTCATATTCAGTGCTACTGGTCTCTTGAACTACAGTGTAGTAGGTAAGATCAGTTACACATATAACTGCTTTCAGAAACTTGTGCAGATACTTTCTGTAGGTTTGCTGACATGAAACTATGAAATATTTTCACAAGGTGAAACAATGTGCAATATATGAAACAGATAGCTGAATGCATGCTAGACTCAGTAGAAATGAGCAAAACAGAAATACTGTGTTGATCCAAGTTTCTAATACTCTTTAAATAGAATCTGTACCATGGCAATCACCAGTAATGTAACAGGCAGCAGGATGCAGCTGAACAGGTTATTTCTTTGGCTGCAAAGAGTAGTGGAAGTCTATGAATAAATGTTGTTTTGATTCCTTGATTGCTGCTGGACATGCTAGTATGCCTGGCAGAATGCACCTTGCTGTGCTTGGGAATCCTAGTGATCCATTGACTTCAGTGGAACATAAATGCAACATCTGCAACACAGCAGGTACAATGGAGAGCCTGCAGTGAAAGGATTAATAAGGATTATAACCTACAGCAATGACTATGTAGTTAGTAATTCTGAAGTGCAGGACACTTCCCTTCCCCATTTACTACTGCAGGTAACTTTCCATTGCCATTAATACCTTCACTGTGGTTGCATGTGTGCTGTCAATAATTCTCTTATGTAATACTCTGCATCTGAAAGCAACTGCAGGATGTTTAAAGTGTATTGGGTCACATTACAAGGGGATATTTTCTGTGCCTTGTATGGTGAAAGATGTATAGATTTAAAATGTGAATTCAAACTGAAGAATGCTAGATAAATATTGAACGTTTTTAGACTGTGTCCTAGTCCAGCAAGCCAGAACTCTGATGTTTGCGTTAAACAATAAAGGTTGTGTAACAGGGTGCTGGTGAGGAAGCTCTAAACCAGCCCCTGTTCCCTCTGTTAGCTTGGTTAGCTAGGCTCCTGCTAGCTCATATCCCAGCTGGGGGAGTTAATTGGTGCTGGCAGGGTGTGGCCCATAGAGAGAACAGGGCTTGAGGCAAACCACCTGTGAGCCTTCCAGGCCAGAGGATAAAGCTGGCAGGAAGGAAGTCACAAGAGGGGACAGGGGGAACAGGAGAAGGAAGTTGGTCGGTCGGTCGGTCGGTCGTTCGTTCGTTCGTGGCTAGCTGTGGGAGCTAGCTATCCCCCAAGCAGCTAAGTAAGTGGACTATCGTGTACAGAACTGTATATAGGTGGTGGTGGGGACTTGCACAGAGAAATAAAAGGGCACTGGTGGTAGCAACAATGTGGTCTTGGCTCATTTGTGCAGTGAGCGGTGAAGGGCTTGTCTATAGTTGGATTTACTTTTAATCTAGAAATAATAAAATGAAACATTTGTTTAAGAATTTCAGTCACTGTTGCAGTTCCAGCAGTGAATGAACAGTACAGACCTAGGTGTAGATGCTGATGTCAGTTATGCAGGTGTAAATGTGAAGCAACATCAACTGAGTTGTTCTGGATTTACACCATGAAAACTAAAGGCAGAATATTAGCCCTTAAAATTAAGATGAATTCTGTTTAATTCCCTCCCTAAATTAGATGTTATGTTGTATATCTGATTCTATTGAAACATGATGTGCACTTCCTGTAGTCTTGACAGCTCAGGCTGAATCTGTGCTCATGTAATGTGATTCCACTGGTTTAAGGTGATCTGCTTTAATTGTCCATCAGGAATGATATTGCACAAATGCAGTCACCACAAATGCAGTAGTGCCCACTTATCAGAATGTACAGTGCATCTCACAGGGATGTAGGTTCTTTGAAACTGATCCATAAATTATACTTTGAATCACCATGAACCACTACAGAATTTCCTCCTTTTAGTGCAGACACTTGCTTCCATTTAAATTATGCAAATTGTCCTCCACAGCAAACCACAAAACATTAGTGTTAGTGCTGATTTATTGATTATTGGTTTGCCCTAATTATCTCACTGATGTTAAAGAATGATCAGTGGTAGGAAATAGCTCACAAGTTGGTCTTTATTAATGAAAGTCATCAGATCTAGATCATATAAATATGTAACTTCCTCCAGCTATCTATTCTGCTCTGGGATTAAATGCCTCACTTAAAAAATATATCCACATAAAATTATGTGTGTATATACATGCAATTACATAGCATGCACTCCTACTTCTTTGTATACTAATGAGAAATTCAAATGTCTTCTCTGGCTGCAAAGATTTCCCCTCTACATAATTAAATAAAGGGGCTGGTTGCAATATAGCTGGAACAATTAAATTATAAGAGCCTGATCCAAAGCCTCTTGAAATCAGTGAAGATTTTTTTTTGTTGACTTCAATGGGAAGTTGATCAAATCTTTAGTGACCAGTTTCTTCTGAGTTCATAGCACATAATGAAGTCCATAGCTCAGTGTGTTTCACTAATGGCAGTAGTAAAATAACTTCTTGCTTCAAAATATCCTGTAAACTGAAAAGTTAGTTGGTGGTCATGTAATTCACAAACATGATTAAAAGGAGTTGAGTTTGAAAATGTTTTTCAATAGAGGTCAGCTAATATAACATACATTTCACTCTATGTTTTTTAAAGCTTAAAAAATCTGGAAGTGGTTGAAGGACTCAGCCTGGCACTCTTCACTGCCCTTTGTAATAGAAAACTAACATCATCTTTAACTATGGACTAGTTTCTGCCACTCCACGGTAGTGGACATGATCTTCATATACAACAAACCTTCCTTGTAGGTCATTGATTTTCATTCACAACACTTGTGTTCATTTTTGATATACCTGACTGCCCACTGAACTGCAGGTAGGATATAGGTGACTAGCTGTTTAGGGAAATAATCCTGTGCGCTCCTCTTTGAAGGACTGCCTGACAGCAGAAATGGCTGTGTTCCACTGTGCCATAGATATTGAACGGCACAATGCGCTGTCAATGGAGGTTCCTTGCACACCAACATGCAGAGGCAGGCAGGAAGGATAGGACACGCATAGGCCCAGAGGATCCAGCACACTGTTGATCATCTAGTGTTCATTCTTGCACAGGAGGAGGGGCTCTATGGGACTGTGGATATATTTTAGATGAAGTAGTCCTTGCAAAGTCGCGGCTCAACAAATGTTTTCCAGCTGGGGCAGACGATTTGTTGCGCTAGGCATCTGCTCAGCACATAGTCCAAACACTTGGAATGGGCGGCATTGTATAAGGATTTGGACCTTCCTGTGATTTTAAGCTATGGGCTGAATGTTGACAAAGCAGTTTAATATTCTAAAAATTAAGTTCAGATGTGTGAAAGATAATGGTCATTCTAACCTACAAACATATAATGTAGAGATCTTTGTGAACCCAGGCACAAAGGCAATCAGGGAAATTGTGCATTACCATTTTAATACAACTAACACCAGGAGTTCAATATATGGGGCACAGAGCTGAGCCTTTCCTGTACATATCTCACCTAAATAGGCTTAATGAAGCAGAGGGAAGATGTGTAAAAGAGAAACATTCTGACTAATAAGGGAAGTTTCATAGCCTTCATGATCTCATTTTACATGCTCAAAGGAGCTAAGGGAAAAACTAGCTTTTGAGAAGCAATAATGCATCATGGGGGACATTTATATTTTTCACACACAAAAATAAATACATGGATTTCACTCATGAATAAGATGGGCTATATTAAGACTAAAAAAAGAATACTGTGTTCTGGATTGTGCTTTTCTGGTCTGGATTGGAAAACATTTTCATTGCCTATTTTACAGAGTGTGAAATGGAGGGACAAAGAGATTAAAGACCTGAATTTGAGAGATGCAGGGAACCTACTGTGCTGTTTGAAGTCAACACCAGGATGACTGGTCTGAAGTGTCACAGTGAGCCAGAGGTAGACCTGGAATTAGAATTTAGAATTCAGATTTTCCAACTCTGAGCTCTGTGCTTAATCCACCAAATCATATAGATCTTCCAGTACCTATTCATTAAATAAAATAACTATATCTAAGAACTATATAAATGTATTATCTTTTATATGAATTATATAGAATTATGTAAAGGTGCCAAGTGTCTAGGGAGGTCAGGGGTTCTCTTGGGGGTGGGGGGGGGGAGGTGTCTCCATGACAACACTAAGAGATGCAGACTTTCCAAGCAATGGAATTGCAAAGGAAAGGGGGGGAAAAAGCGCTCATGAATTATGCAGGTTGTCAATATCTAATCAAATGTGGAGAATACAGCTGGAATCCTTCTTAATAAAGTCATTGTTACTGTGTTGCATCAGCATAGTAATAATGCACTAAAATCTGTATTGATTAGTAATTGAAAGCTTAAAGTAAGCTTAAAAGCAGCAATATGTAATCCTCTCCCCATCTTCTAACTTTCTTTATAATTGCCATTCTCTGTCCTGTCTTGTACTGTCACTAGACCCTGCTTGGAATTAGAGAGAAGACATGGAAACTAGATAACTGTTCTACTATCATCCTTTGCATTTTAAACACATCATATATAGTCAAGACTGGAATGGGATGGCCCTGCTTTCCTTCGGTGAGAGTTTGATTGTAATCTTACAGTCTAGCCAGGGCTATGGGCAGCAGGTAACTGCTGCCCCAAAAGCAAGGCAGCTCTGAGTTGTATTTGATTCCTCTTTTCTCCCATTGTGACACAAACCTTGCCAGCCATTTTTCTGAGGGAAGGTATTATCCTGTGGAGCCCTTTTTATTCCTTTCTTTATTGTAGTTTACTTCCCTTTCTGCCTTATGCCATGGGGTATCAGATCCTGAGAGGCACTGATGCCCTTACCAATATGATTAGGGAGATGTCTGACTAGCAAAACCAGGTGGCAATTGTGATGTATGGAAAGTAGGGGGTATTTGATCTGCCTTATTTTCACTCCAGGAATTGCAGTTGGGCACCTTTATTAGTATTTTTTCCATTTCTAAGATGTACCAATGAGCAGTCTTTGGGGTCACAAGAAATAAAAATAAAGCTTTCATGTATATTAGTGTTCAAAAAGGGGGGCAATATAAGTCTTCAAAGTGGGTGTGATATCACAATGAAGGACAGCTATGAAAAGAGGAGAGAAACCAGAAAAGGTGAAGTAGGAAAAGAGACAGAGAGCATCTTTTGGGATCTTCCCACTCTTTAGCCAAGTGCACTGCCAGCAAGTCAGGTGTGCACCAAGTGAATAGCTTGTGTTGTGTTTGCAAAGTATGTGTTGAGCATTCTTTTTGTATGATGTATTCATCCAATGCCACACTTGTTCATCTGTAATACAAGTGCTTAGTTTTGTTACTTTAGATCTCAGGGCTGGATTGAGTGAAGGATTCAAGTCCCTAAAGTTTGCTTAAAGGATGCCTCCTGCTGTGAAACAAACTTAGGTTATTCCACTGCTTTCAACCTACTCAGAGGGGGGGAAAAAGTGTTTTTAATGCTATGTTACATTCTTAATGTATTGCTTTGTTTTTGTTGCCTTATATTTCAGCTCTCATAATATATTTTTACTGGACTCCTGAGGATATTTCTCTTTTTATTGATGTCTTTTTTTTTCACAGTTCAGAACCACTCAGAATCACTCAGGTTTTCTTTATATTTCTATAGCTCAGCCAAGCATTGTTTGAGAATACCCCCGATTATAAATATAAGAACTGTTACTGCACCATGTAAAGGTGACTTATATTTATAAATAAGGGAGATTAAAGAGGTTGATAAACACTGAAGGAGGTATATAAATGGATTCTTAGATCCTTCAAAAGTGCTCTCTCTCTCTTTCATATTCATATATTGGAGCTTTGAAAGTTTTTGCTGCCAAAGCATTCCCTAACAGTCATTGACCAGTCTGACCATTTTAATTCCATTATGCTGATACATAAGAGTCCATTATAGGAAACACTTGCCAAGGCTAAGGGTTTTCTCCTTTCTTTCTTTTTTCTCATCTTTTTCTGTTTCTCTTTACTCTCATGTACAAAGCTACTACCCATTTATCTACCTTTCTTCCTGCTGTATGTTCTCTAAAAGCCAACTGACAGAGTGCCAATGGCTACAGGCTTTCTCTCAATAAAGCCTTGCAATAATTACATATAATTGATTGTGCTAATCCATGACATAATGTATAGCATCCTGAGTTTAAAACCCAGAAGCTCATGGTCAGTGCTGCTATTAGTCTAACACACTTTGTTGAAAAGTGAACTATTGACCTAAGAAACAGCAGCTGTAGACATTAGGATTATGAAAAGTACTTCAGATTACTTTAGCATGAAATATATTGGTGGCAGCAAAAGGGGAAGATTTTTTTTTTTTTCCAAGGGCTAAATCCCATTCACATTATTCATCAAGTAGTTCCTCTGAAGGCATTGGGACTAATTCAAAGAGGCTTTGGCTTCCAATATGTGTTATCATTTTATGCCATTTTATGTTAAAATTATGAGGGAGTTTTTATATATTTTTCTGATTTTAATTTAATATAATGTCACATCTGTGTAGAGATAAGTATGTTGCTTACTTCAAAGATTAGTTTTGCTAGATCAATATTTTTGTGAGCAAGGTTTATCGTAGTCATAGTAACACTAAAAAAATGTTGCAAAGTAGAATGTGCTCCTATAATCCTTGGAGAACCCTATTAGCATTTCTGCATTGCTAATTTTGACAATGGAAACATACTTCAGCTTGATAAGGATTTCATTAATGCAACACAGACTTCTGTCCTAGTTTTACTTTTCTTTAATCAGTATGCTAGAGACTAGGGTACATTTAAATGTCAGTAAAATTGGTAGGTGGACCACAATGTAAATAAATTATTCACATACAAACAAGTACATTAATGATTTTTGTAAGACTTAACTTTTGGGAGTGGCATTTCTATAGGAGACAAGAAGCATTATATTCTGTCTTCAAGGAGGAAACTTCAGCTGATTTTGTAAGGACTGGCATCATTAACAGATGTCAATTTAGCTTTCTTGTGTAAAGGAGTAATCTGGATCTAACCTCAGAGTGAAAATATTGAAGACATTTGAAACAAAACAGATATCTTTATAGGTTTAAGATTAGCACCGTGTTAATCTGTATCCGTAAATAAGACGATGGAGACTTGGGGTACCTTAGAGACTAACCAGTTTATTTCAGCATAAGCTTTTGTGGGTATAGCCCACTTCCTCGGATGCATTATTTCATGCATCGGATGAAGTGGGCTATAGCCCATGAAAGCTTATGCTGAAATAAACTGGTTAGTCTCTAAGGTACCCCAAGTCTCCATCGTCTTATTTAGGTATCTTTATATAATTCTAATAAGGGTCAATGATGAATATTACATTAGCCAAGTTAATTTAAATTATGCAAACTAAATATAATCCTATAGTTTTTTCTTTCACATAGTTAAATTGAATGAACCTATTGTGCTTTAACCATAAAGTAGCATTTGCATTAATTTTATGTAAACTTCAGTGCTCTTTATACAAAGTACATTGGAATTTAATAAAGAGGGGGTCAATTTCATTCTTAGATCTACCCTGTCTTGAAGATTAAGAGTGAATTTGGCTCTGGGATAAATATGACCCATTTTGGAATCTGTTCATAGGGCATCTTGGTCAAATGATGAATGATATGCAAAGGGAGAAGAGAGTGGTTGTCACAAAGATTTTCCATGCTTGGTAATCTAACAAATAAAAAACGAGATGCTGAAGACATGAATAAAAGATGCTCTTCTCTCTTTCAGTATAAGTGGGTAAGTTATTAGGTTTTTCCTGTGGTTCCTTCGTGTGGATGACATGCCATGTACATCAGACTCCAGGAAGGTGAAACAAATCTATACTGATTAGCCTCTGCAAAGGCTGTAGTTGGGTACACTTTCCACTCTTTGTTTTTTTCTGTTTTGGAGAGGATGTTAAGAATCTGTATCTCACTCTCTCGGGTGGTCATTGAGTTCATTTTAATTAACCTTCTTTTTTCATGAAAGATTTGAATATTGGTGATTTGAGCATGACCACAACTAGAATTTAGGTACTCCCCAACACTGCCCGAGTGAGGCTGCAGTGGGAAGATGATAGGAGACATCAAAGCCATATTAAAAAGGAGCAGATTGCAGTCACCTTCTTTTGTAAGACATCAATATTTATTTTCCCATGCATTGTAAAGCTGGTGTTGTGATCTTAAGACCTGATCCAAAACCCAGTAAAATTAATGGAAGTCTTTCCGTTGACTTTAGAGCTGGTCCTTAGTGAGTGCTCTCCCCTGCTATGTTGGAAATTTGGGGCTTGCTCCATGGATTGGCAGGGCTGGAGTTACACTGAGTGCATTGGGCTTATTCTTTTGGATAAGGAACAGTTTTCCATTACTCAGTAATGAGTACTCTGGCCAGTTTAGGAGTGGAGCTGATGGCTCTAAAGAAAATTCCATCCAGTCCTGCTCTGCCAAAAGGATAACTGTGTGCTTTTAGGGACTTTTGTCAAGCCCTGTAGCTCCTTGGGAAACAACGAAGCTTTCACAAAAGAGATTATTTCATGGGTACTGTGTATGACATGGGTCCTATCTTTACAGTATTTCATTATAAATGAATTTTATATTGTATGCACATGTAGAACCTAGGGTTAGATGCATCCTAGAGTTAATACTGGCTAATTCCACCATACATCCTGATGCAGGGGAGGAGGTTGTTCACAATGTGGACATGTGGGATGGTAGGGACACTCCCAAAGTGGCCTGTGTTGGCTGGAAATGAAGGGACCAGGGGATGATCAGGAAATGCTCAGCCCTCAGACACTGGTTCTTACCTACAGACTTCAAAGGGAGCCCCTGTTGGAGCTAAAGCTGGTTCCTAATAGGAAAGTTCTCTATTGTTGATTCTTTAACTTCCCCCTTTCAACCTGGATGTTTTTAACCAAAGAAGCCTTCTTTTTTGATTGTAGGTATTTTCGGCATCCTGCTACGGCCTTTCTTTAGGTTCAATGCTCCTAAATTGCAAGGAACTTTGCTGGACAAAGGAGATTGTAATTTACATTCCCAGCAGCAACTTTAGTGAATCTGGCCTTTCTGACATAACATTCTATTTACTCTAGAAAGGATTTCCTGCTCTGACAGTAAATAGTATTGAATGGCAGTGAGTTAAAATCAATCCTTTCCTGCAGATGAGATTTGAATGAAATCATGGGACTGAATGTATAGTTTCTGTGAAATGTAAATATATATATTTTTCAAGATAAAAATGCAAGGAGATTGATGTTTCCAGTATATGTATTTTTTAAGTTAAGTCTCTCGTCAATCTGAATAATTCATATTCAAAGGATCTAATTATCCCATTATTTTCTTCACTGAAGAAACTTCTTCCATTTTTTAAACCATAGGCCTAGAAGGGTCCTCAAGAGGTTATCTAGTCCAGTCTCCTGCACTCATGGAAGGAATAAGTATTACCTAGACCATTCCTGACAGGTTCTTAACTCGTTCTTAAAAAATGTCCAATAATGGAGATTCTACAACCTCCCTAGGCAATTTATTCCAGTGCTTAATCACTCTGACAATTAGGAAGTCTTTCCTAATGTCCAACCTAAACTTACCTTGCTGCAATTTAAGCCCATTGCTTCTTATCCTGTTCTCAGAGGTTGACATTTGTTTCCTCCTCCTCCTTGTAGCAACCTTTCACGTACTTGAAAACTGTTATCATGTTCCCTCTCAGTCTTCTCTTTTCCAGATTAAACAAACCCATTTTTTTCAATCTTCCCACATAGGTCACATTTTCTACACCTTTAATCATTTTTGTTGCTCTTTTCTGGACTCTCAACAACTTGTCCACATCCTTCCTGAAAAATGGTGCCCAGAACTGGACACACTACTCCAGTTGAGGTCTAATAGTGAGGGAGCAGCAATTGGTTGCATTCTTTAAGGATCTTTTTGAAGCAACCAAGAAAAGCCTTTGCAGTCCAGAGTTCAGAAACAAAAATAGGTCTCCTTAGTGAATCTGCTATCCACTTTTCTACAATTGCATGTTACTACACAATTTATCAGCTTCTAACTCAGTCAGTGTATGTGAGAGCAGAAGGTAGAGTCAGAGGATAAGAATGACTGAAGCCAATGGGAATCTTTGCCCTGACTTCAATTATCTTTGAACTGGGACCTTGGGGACAGATATACAAAAAAAAATTATGATTTATCTGGATTAAGCAGATTAGACCACTATTAGATACCTATCTGATTGCTTAGGTGCCTAAGTACTTTTATAAATCTGGCCCTTTATTTATTTTTAACATATATACACTATCTGATAGCTTTCTTTAACAGGGTAACAAGCCTTGTGGATGGGAGGGCGGGGGAAGTGGTAGATGTGGTATAGCTTGACTTTAGTAAAGCTTTTGATACTGTCATGCATAACCTTCTCATAAACAAACTAGGGAAATGCAGCCTAGATGGAGCTGCTACAAGGTGGGTGTAAAACTGGTTGGAAAACCAGTCCCAGAGTAGTTATCAGTGATTCACAGTCATGCTGGAAGGGCCTAACGAGGGGTCCCTCAGGGATCAGTTCTGGCTCTGGTTCTGTTCAATATATTCATCAATAATTTAGATAATGGCATAGAGAGTTCACTTACAAAGTTTGGGGACGATACCAAGCTGGGAGGGGTTGCAAGTGCTTTGGAGGATAGGATTAAAATTCAAAATGATCTGCACAAATGGTCTGAAGTAAATAGGATGAAATCAGGACAAATGAAACGTATTCCATTTAGGAAAGAACAATCAGTTGCACATATACAAAATGGGAAATGACTGCCTAGGAAGGAGTACTGTGGAAAGGGATTTGGGGTCACAGTGGATCACAAGCTAAATATGCGTCAACAGTGTAACACTGTTTCAAAAAAAAGTAAACATCCTTCTGGGATGTATTAACACAAATGTTGTAAGCAAGACATGAGAAGTAATTCTTTCACTCTACTCATACTGAGGTCATATTTCTCTCAATATGAGCACGTATTTCTGATTAGTTTTGCGCACATCAGGGGTGCAGTGGAGTTCTTACATGTGGCTATGTGTGATGTTTGTGACACTAAAGTAAAAGAATTCAATCTGTGAGGACAGCAAGAATTTCAGTGCTCTGTAGTAACTTGCCATGAGCATGTTGATTATACTATCTTTCCTAGCCAGAAAAAGATGGGAATTTTTTCCCCAGGAGAAACAAGTGAATACTGCAAACAAAAGACAATCCCCTCCACCCCTCAATGTGTATATTTGTTCTGATTTTTAAATCACTCTGCTTTAGTCATGTACATACCCAAATACTGGAAAACAGCATTATGCTCTTATTCCATAACTAGAAAGTGAAATTGACCCGCTCCAGCTTGTGAAGTGCAAAAAATGAACAAATAGTTTGTGGTGAAAAGTAAATTACTTTTAGTTATTAAAACAGACTAATTTTTAAATCAAACTAACATGGGGAGAAAGTAGTAAGTATGATTATTAACTAGACTGTATGGATTATTTAATTATGAATTGACTTGCTTTGGGGTGCTGAGCTGGGTTCAAATCATGGATCAGCTTTGTTCCAGAACAAAACAGAAGGGCTTTGATTGTATACATGGGAACAGAAATGTGCTCAGCTGTGATCCTTAGACTTATTTTTACAAAATGTTGAATACAGTTGTTTTTAAAGGAAACAATTGAAAAGCTCTCAAATGTTAGCCTACTGCCCCAGTGATCCTGAAGTATACATGACTCAGTTATTTTCTGGAGATTGAGTTAGATGACCTATCAAGGTCCCTTTCAGCCCTATAGTTCTATGAGTCTATATGTGGATGTTCTCAATGGGGTCCTCTCTTGTAGCCGGTTTTATTTACATGGTTATTGATACAGTGACAGGTGTGCTAAGAACTCAGTTGCATATCTTAAACCTAGCAGTGAACTGGCATGTACACAAGGATTTTTATTTTTAAATGTATGCCAACATTGTTTGTCCTTAATCCAGAAAAATCAGTATTTGAGAGAATTGAAACTGTTAATTGATTTGGCTAGGAGTCTGTGTATAAGACTAATTACTCTAGACTGAAAGCTTTCCCTGTGGGTCATCATGATATGCAAATTGTGTTCCTCTTTCCCTTTACATTGTTCTATTGGCTTTATTTAAATAGGGTTAAAGGTCTCAGTTTCCAGGAAAGATATATACATTTAAGTTAAATGTTCTATCATTGCAGTGGAAAACTTAAACAGGTAACTATTGATGTGACTCTGATACATGAACCAACTGAATATAACTTCAAAGACAGGCTTCTTTGAAAAAGGAACACTGATAATTTAGGGTCTGGAAATATGATCAGGTCTTGGCTCTCTCATAACAGAGCAACAGAAGTGTCAGGATCCACAGAATTATCATGAGTTTTTTTTTTTACCGCTCCTTCTGAATATGACTCTGTACTTCAGGGTCGGAGACTGGCTTCATGGGTTATTCACATACACTGGATTCTTACTCTTAGAAGCCTGTGATTTAAAGCTGCAGATAAACAGGAAGTTCCTACACTTGAGCCAAATTCTGTAGTGATGTATATTCCATGCAATTGACTTAAAAGTTTGTCCTTGCCAAAGCTGGTATCTTTCAGTCTAGGATAAATCTTGGGGTTGAAAACAAACTCTTGGATGATCCTTTCCTTAAAAGCAATGCTAAATCTAAATAACCTAACCCCAGCACTCTTAGATCACACCAGAGGTTTGAGCCACATGTCTAAATGTTCATTGAAGAAGGTATTTAACCTTTGAGTGGGATCAAAGTTGGAAGATACAACTCATAACAAACGTAGATTTCTTTAAGATAATGAAATGTACCACTTCTAGTTTTTTCTATATATCTAAGAGATTTACAATGATTCACTATTTTAAGATGTCACCTTGGAATAGAAAAATAAGGAATGTTTGAGGGTTTCCATAAAATGGAAATAACTAGTAGTAGAACAGACTCTCAATTTTGAAACTGTAGTTTAACTCAGCCAATAAATGTCAAATTAAATTAAAGCTCAAACTCTTACAGTTGCATTCTGTTAAAATATCTTAAACAATCAGTGAGATGGGAAGGGCGATATATTTTTTTATGGTATCAAAGACTCAAAAAGTAGTATTTTTTTAAGTATACCAGAAGCAGGAAGCCTGCTAAACAACTAGTGAGGCCACTGGATGATCAAGCTGCTAAAGAAGCATTCAAGGACGATAAAGCCATTATGGAGAAAGTAAATGAATTATTGACATTGGTCTTCATGGCTGAGAATGAAAGAGAGATTCCTAAACCTGAGCCATTCTTTTTAGGTGACAGATCTGAAGAACTGTCCCAGATTGAGGTGTCATTAGAGGTTTGGGAACAAATTGATAAATAACATTACACAAATTAAATCTATTTACCCATGTTAAGTATCCTCACACCTTCTTGTCAACTGTCTGATATAGGTCTTCTTGATTACCATTAGAAAAGGGTTTTTTTTCTCCTGCTGATAATAGCTCATCTAAATTAAATAGCCTCTTTGAATTGGTATGACAGCTTCCACCTTTCATGTTTTCTGTATGTATATATACATCTTACTTCTGTGTGTTCCATTCTATGCATCTGATGAAGTGAGCTATAGCCTATGAAAGCTTATGCTGAAATAAATTTGTTAGTCTCTAAGGTCCCACAAATACTCCTGTTCTTTTTACTGATGTAGGCTAACACAGCTGCTACTCCATATTTTTGAGTTCACAGGGCAGAATCCTCCTCCCAGAACCATCTTTCATTGGCATGACATAATGTCATAGACAAAAGTTTAGCAGGTACAGAGGCTCTAAACATCACTGGCTTAAGTACAGAAATGATCATCAATATCACATTCCTAATCTAGTCCTTCAGATCCAAAGTCTTATTTTTCAGCAACTTAGAAATATTAAAACATTATAGGAGTTGATGAAATAGTTAAGTGTCTTTATAAATAGTGGGCTGAATGAAGTCACCTACCATTTTTTTGGTCAAATTTTAGCTCCATAAACTTGACTCTTGTGTGGATATGTATAACTGAATGCAGAATTTGACAGGATGTGGTGTTTGGTCATTTCTCTTTGCCAAATATGATTCCACCTGTTTATTTCCCACGGCAGGATATTGTGCAATGGAGAAGAAAACAGAAGCAAAAATAAACAAGTGAAATTATGGGAATATTTAAAAAAATCAAAATTTTATATTTTACATGGGGAAGAAAATACTTGAAAAGTGACCAAGATAATGGCTTAAAGAGAGTGTGAAAACTGAAAGGCCTTAAACTTTGATTGGCTGTACTGTTCTTTGTCATCATCATCGTTGGTATTGTATTAGTGCCTTCTCTGGGCACCAAGAATCTTGCTTTGTAATTCAAAGATAATATCATCTGATATCAGATGGAGTTTTGTTTGAATAAGGTGTATCTCATAGCTTGTGTCTTATCTTCCACTAGACTTGTTATTGTCAATCTGTCAGTAGGGGCCAGCATTCCTTAGAAGCATGTTTGCTATGGTGGGCCATAGAGAGGTGAGGCAAACTCTGAAATCCAGTGCAAGCCATTTAGGGCTTTGTAGGTCATGACCAGAGTTAGTCCCCGCTGATGATGATATCTGCTCCCCTCTGTCCTGGGTTTGAGAACTGAGTTCTTACCTCATGCTATGAAGAAAGTTGAAGAGCAATAACCAGAAAGTGATTTCCGCAGCAATCTTGTTTTACATTTCCTGTCATTCTGCCCTTCCAAAGGCTGAGGGAAGGGGGTCTGCTGCTCCTCTTGTGGGAGGAAGCTTTGAAAGCCTACTTGCCTAGAGGCTATTTAACTATAAAGACATCAGAGAATGGATAGAATGGCTAAACTGAAAATTTGGGCCTACAAATCCTTAACATGAGTAGAATTCAGTTAAGACTTCAGTTGCGTTGCTAGTGTAAGTAAGAGTTTGAGGGCCAGGCCCTTATTTACAAAGAGTAGCAATTGATATTTTTATTTAAAACAAATAAACAATTACAGTGTTTTTAAGTTATGTGTAAGGCAAGGTTAAGGCACACTTAAAAAAAAAATTTAAATAAAAAGGGCAGTGTCTTATTCAAAGGCCTAGCTAAACAGAAGATATGTTTAGCTTGCACCATTAATTAGATTATTCAACTGTTCCCCTATCCTCCACCCCCATTCATTGTTTCTGCTGGTATTTTCTTTGTTGAATTTGGTCAAAATTGCCATGCTAGTTTTTAAATTCTGTCCATGGTTATATCCCTTGGGTTGCTTAATTTTAGAACTTTGCTTGCTGTGATAGCCTGTCACTGTTTTGAAATCTATTTAGCTCATGCTTTGATCTTCATAAAAGGAAAAAATACAAACTTCTTGAAGAAAACCATCCTAAAATGAACTGAGATGATGTTTGAGCTACATGTCTTTTCTGCACACGATGTGACTATTAAACTTCTTGGTATGTGGCATCTAAGCATTGTATATCACCTGAACAATGCAATCTTCCCAAGCTATATTTCCCTTTGTCTTCCTATTTTGAACTCTGCTGTGCTAGAATTCCAGAAACCAACATGATGATGATATTAGAGGCCACTCAATTACCTTCATTATATGAAACAATAATCAAGTTTAGAATTTAGCTAAATCATTAACAAATATCATACTTGTAGTGGGTGTTTTTGACTATTTTTCTGATATTGCACTCGTACACTGACAAAATTTCCATTGACTTCAATGGGAGCTTTGCTAGAGAGAGGATCATACTCTGTTTATTTGAAAGCCTCTCAGTCTTCTAAGACTCATCCTACTTTATTGTAAGAGAAAGGAATTTGGTGCAGATGACACAAGATTAAATTAAATATGTTTTAGTCAGCACTAAGGCTATTTTGGGAAGAGATACAGATCTTTGACATTTAACTTCTAATTTGATTGTTTTAATTCATTGCCATTCTCCCTTTCCTAATTAACATGCAAGGGATAAAGACAAGAGTGGGTGAAAACACCTGCAGTGAGAGTAATAGTGACTAAATTATCTTTTATACCAGCCTTTGCTTTTGTGAGAGGAGGAAGAATAATAATAAGAAATCAAGTCATGGGAGTTTGTGAAGATGGGCCCCAGGTCTGACACAAAATAAAATAACACAAAAATCAATACAAAGAGGATAAAATGGGTTATTTTTATGTGGCTGATATTCATTTGGGCTAAATATAAACTTCCCTGTTGGTGGCAGGAATTGATGTGGGGTGATGTGATAAGAGCATGCAGACCAGTTATGGGAAGTGAGCAGCAGCAGAGCTAGTCTCCATGGTGACTGAATGGCTGACAGATCAGTCATTTGCAAGTGAGAACAATGTTTATTGTTGCTTTTAAAAAAGAAATGTCTCTGTGACAGTCCAGCACTTCTGAATGTCCATTTACTTTTGGAAATCAGGGGTTGTGGAACAGCAGTGCTCCTAATACTTCATTTTCTCTTCTTTTCTTTTCTTTTAAATTTGTGCCTCAACAGCTGGCAGTGGCCTGCTGGATGCCCTGGTCAAGAGCAGTTAAGGATCTCAGTAAAGAGGCTTTAAATGATTTTTAATTTGGGGAGGGAATTCTCTAGAAAAATATGTAGGCTGTAATACCTTGAAAATTTGACAAAGGTTTCTTTCAAACTTGGCTACCTTACGTCCATATTTAGGCATTTTATACATCAAGGTTTGAAAATATTTTCTCTAGAACCTGGGATAGGCGCCTCTCTCCATCTGCTGAGGAAACTGTCCCAGAGATGAAGTGTGAAGTGAACAGTCCGGGTGCATATCTGTTTATAGACAGTACATTGCAGGACAGTGGTGTCCCATGCTTTCTACTTTAGGACTAAACATACTACTTCAAAAAAAAAAACAAGGACCCACAGATAATTCCCTATGGCAGATTCTGTCCTGTTCTGCTTCCTCAGCACCAGTTAGCATTGGGGATCCCCAACTGGCTTTAGTCAGCTTGTACATATCCTTTCCTGCAGCCCCTCATGCAGAGAGTAGGGTGAGGGAGTGGCTGAAACATGCTGGTCACTATGGAGACTACTTAAATTGTAAGCTCATTGGGTCAGGGACCATCTTTCTTGTGTTTGTACAGCACCTAGTCTGAGTGGAGCCTCCTAGGTGCTACCATAATACAAATAATAGGGGACCATAGTGAGGTGGTGCAAATTAAAGCTGCCCTCCTTCCCTCCCCCATTCCCCTTTAGTGGTTCTCAGTTTCTATTCCCTTTTTTCCTCTTGGGTTGCTCAGGATATGTTGAGGACAGAAAGTCTTTCACTAGGTACTCACCTAATCTCACTCAGGGCTAGTCAAGCTCCTGTCCTAATCTTTCTGAGGATGACATAGCACATAAACAGATAGTGAAGCAGTCAGAATGATTTACTTTCTTCCCCGATGTTGCACCAAGTGGGCTCTGAAATAATAGTTGCAGTAGATAAGAGCTAGCAGGTATATGGAGCATTCCTGGCCTATGCGAAGTGAAGAGGTGGGAAGTGGGACCCTCTAAGTTTCCTCCTGTTACTGATTCAAACACTTACATTTAACAGTTGCAAGGTGCAATGATTTTAATTAATAGTAAGATACAAACTTTCTTCTCAATGTAGTCACCTTCAAAGGCCACTGGTTGGACAGCACTGCTGTAAGATACTTCATTAGTAATATACAACATACATTAGTATAGAACAATATTCGCTACTTGCAATGTAGCCTCAAGCCCATGGATACTGACTCTTTCTCCATATGACAAGCACTTCTGTTTGTAACCTGGACTCCAGTCGTATGACTGGCAGGGGCAGCTCTACGTGTTTTGCTGCCCCAAGCGCGGCAGTCAGGCAGCCTTCGGCAGCACGCCTGTGGGAGGTCTGCTGGTCCTGCGGATTCAGCGGCGTTTCTGCAGAAGGTCCACTGGTCCCACGGCTTCACTGACCCGCCACCGAAGCTGTGGGACCAGCAGACCTCCCGCAGGCATGCTGCTGAAGGCTTCCTGTCTGCTGCCCTGACAGTGACCGGGCAGGCCGCCCCTCCATGGCTTGCCGCTCCAGGCATGCGCTTGCTGCACTGGTGCCTGGAGCCACCCCTGATGACTGGGGATAGACAGGAAGATATCAATACTTTGGCATATAACACTCCTATTGCACTAATAAATGGCACTGCCAAGTAGTTTATCCTTCACAACCTGTCTTATCTTTAAATAGTTAAAATCTGGTGGGAAATATCTGGTTTTTAAAGATATTTTCAGTGACCTAATTTTGCAAGCAGAAATAACTGTAAGTACACTATTTACACCTGCAATTATTTATGCCTGAAGTCTAAGTCACTTAGACAACCCAGCCTCTGATTTGAGGGTCTAATTAGGACTTAGAGGTGTAAAATGGCCTAATTAGCTGGCACAATTAACTGCCAGCATAAAATTATGCTCACATGTTTGCACTTGATTGTGTACCTGCAGCAGTAGAGGTCTAGTCAAGGTCTCAGATTTGGACCTCAATATCCATTTTTGTTCAGCTCCACTATGTGGCAAATTATTTTTTAAAAAACTCAGTGTTTAGGTGAGAGCCTACAATATACTGCAGTTGCTTTGCTGCTTTACAGTCAGCTGGCAGAGAAGGCTAAGATTAATGAATGAGCCCTAACCTTCAGAGCTGTGCAGACATCACTGGTGATAGAGGTGCCCAAACAAGGAAGCAAATGAAATAGAATGATAGTCTGTGCTTTTAAAAATATAAGAATAAAACAGTCGATATTTGGTAAATGGAAAAAGGACAGAGACCCTGATGTGATCTGTGATTAGTCCCTTTGTACTCAATAGGCTTTCTCATATCTGTAAAATTGTTCATATGAGTAAGTGTCTGCAGGATCAGGTCTCTGGTTAGGAAGAGAGATGGCAAAGACAACATTATAAAAAATGGGTGGTAAAAGTGTTTTACAGTGAATCTTTTTTTTATTTTGTTTAAACCATAGTGTGTATCTATGAATTTGAAGGTACTTGTGGTCTTCACTATCGGCTGGATCAATGTGTAGAGATCGATCTACTGGGGATTGATTTATTGCATCTCATTAGGACGCAATAAATCGATCCCCAGAAGCGCTCCCGTCGACTCAGGAACTCCAGCTCACCAAAAGGCGCAAGGCAGAGTCGACGGGGGAGCCCGCTGTCAACCGCTGCTGCCGTGAGGACAGCAGGTAAATTGACCTAAGATGCGTCGACTTCAACTACGGTATTCACGTAGCTGAAGTTGTGTAACTTAGGTTGACCCTCCCCGCTAGTGTAGACCAGGCCTGTGATACACTTCATATAATTTGCCATGCAAGTTTATTTACAAGTGGCCTTCTGTGAAGTGACTGTCTCTTCTTCAAACCCAGCGATGACCCATACTCAAATGAAATGCTGATCTGTTAGGACAGTTTATTTTCCTTATTTTGAACAAACTCTATCTCCTTGAGCTTCAACAGCATTTTTGAGATACCTAGGAAAGAAACCTAATGTAGTCTGTGTCAAGATCCCATGTATGCCTCTACTGTCTTGTACTGTATACTTAACTTTTCAGGTTTTCATTTAAATGTCTAGTCATGTCAGGTGCCAACCACAGAGTAGAAAAAAATGGCAGAATTCCCATTGGCTTCAAATAGCGGCTGAATCAGCTCCCTGTTTAGCATGAAAGTCAAATATATATTTTTATAACATTGTTTCTTCTCTGTCCATTGCATCCTATTAATGTCTGGCATTCATGCAGAGCAGAATTCTGTACAATTGACTGAGAGACCTTACCAGTGATAAATCACTATTGCATTCATGATCATAAGTTTTGGTTAGAGAAGAAAGGGCTGTGAATCCAGCACTCTAATTTCAAGTCCTCTGTCAGATATTTTCTAGAACTATAAATGAAACATGATGATCTCCTCTTTGTTCTCACCATAGGTTTGTTTCCAAATACATTTGTTTGTACTGTGGCAATCGATTTTTTTCTTGTACTCTCCAACAACAATTTCTTAATGTATTCAGGTAACCTGAAAAAAAGATTTATTTTCCGCTAAGTGTTGGTAATCTGTGAGAAGAATGACAGTAACAGTGCATTAAAGGTTTTAATTTCTTTTTTTGAGATCCTTAAGAACAACTGAAACAATTGCTAATAAAAATAATTAACTTGTCCTGCAAAATATACCTTCTAATTAAAACATAACCAGTATATATGCTTGGAAATTCGAACATTTTGTGAGATTGTTTTGGCTGGAGAGACAGGAAACAGATGAATTTAATATCACAGAAGTACAGGTGGATTCAAACACAATAAACAACACATGATGATAGGTTTATAGCAGCTCTTTAACTGCATCGCCATATGACAGGCCATTCATCAAAATTGTCACTTGGAATACAATACTGTTCAGAAGGCAGGCTTAATCATCCAAAATAGGCCACAGATATTGTTCAGATGATAAATCTGTGCTGTGGTAGCTTTATATCCTTCAGAAACCCACAGAAGAATTGAAGCACCATTATGAGCAGATGGTATCATCAACAATGTGTGCTTACGCCTCAGAATCAAGTTCAATTGAGAATTTTCATTTAGCTTAATTTCCCAGCCTGATGATTCTTGTGACTGGTAGGGTTGGTCTCAGTATGAGGCCTAAGTCAGCAGAACTTGAGAAAGAAATAGTTAAAGCATCTGTTCTGACCAAGATTACTTTCCAATAGCCGTAAAAATAATTTTAATGAGCTACTTCTGTGTCAAAAGAGAACACCGCCATGCCTTTTAATTTAGTGACTCAGAAAACTCTCTCTGATGTTGATGTGACCCAAGGGCATGTGCATTAAAATTAATCTGTGACAGACTCTGCATATTAGCATGCTATTTAATGCCCTGTCATATTAGGTTTACACGTTTTTTTTCCTTGCTGTCTTTAATCCTTCCTGGAGGGCAGAGTTCAATGCTGGGAATGGCCACCCTAGAAGAAAATGCAAGTGTGCAGCATGCATACTACAAACAGACAAAATGCTGTTGTGTGTTGTGTGTACACTTTCCATTGCTGCAGTAAGATCATGACTGAAGCTTGCCAATCCGGCCCTGCAGTTCAGACTATGGGGGTGTGAATTTCAGCACTAGCATGCTGCCTGGTAGCTGCCCCATGTAGACCCTGTGAGCATGAACTAAACATTCAGGGTCTACACAAGGCAGTTACTGCACAGCATGCTAGTGCATGCTGCAGTTCGCATCCCGTAGTCTGAACTGTGGTCTGTGAAGACATACCCGGAGTTCTAACGATGGCTTGAGTATCTGGACAAAAGGTACAATGGCTCAGGGAAGTGTGCAGTAGAAAACACAATAGCATCTTAAGCTCACGTTTGTGTGTAGAAAAGGGTGATTGTCCAATATACTAGAAACAGCATTGTTGTATTTATTACCAATGTTACATAGTCATTCTGATGTGAACTGTGATCTATATATAGGAATGGAAAATGATTCATGAGGTCAGAGTGTCTGCTTTGTGTATGAAGCTCCAGTAGGGATTAGAACTGAGATCCCAGAGGATGTCATAAACAAACTTTTATACTTTATTTCCATAAAAAAAATTAAGGAGAATTATCATGTAGATTGTTACCAGGGCTTCAATTTTACAGGGGCCAGATTGTGCCTACCTCTTCCATGCTCACCATGTGCTCCCATGCCACAAAGATCCTTCATCTTTGTGCACAAAAACATAGGACAGTCAGAGTCCCTATGCTTGTCCCTCAAAAGGGGACAAAAAACACAACGCCATGAACACCCCACTCTTTACTCTGGCCTGCTGAGCCAGCAGGATATAGATAAAAGCCAATTTATACCATCTAGAAGGATATTGCAACTGCTGTGTCCTCCCTGTGCTCTGTGGATGTGTAGGATGGATTGCACATCCTAGAGCTTCCTCTGGGACAGTGCAATGCCTCTAACAATGAGTGTACCCCATGGGGAGACACTGTGCTAAAGGTAGTACAAGGAAAGAAGCAACCTGTTTTATATCCCATTGTGTCTAGCCAAGGATTCCAAATTCTTCTGATTTTTTTTCTCAACATGCTTGTGTACTCTTTAGAGCTTTTCTGATTTCCATTGTTGCCCGATCCATACAATTGTACAAGAAAAGAACACGCAGAACATTATTTGGGGTGACACACAGAATAATCTTCAAGAGGAAGGCACAAGAACCGCCCCCAAAATTGGAATCATGTATGTTAGAACAAAAGGACAGATGTCTTAAATCAAACTGAGCCTCCACACTGCATCCCTAACCCACTATTAACATGGTCCCGCAAGACAGAGGAAAGCACGTCACCATGACTTGGAATCACTACAAGGTACAGTTAACATTCCAAGTGTTAACTTATGCAGGAAACCTATGCAGAGTGGAGAGAGTGGGATGAGTCTGTAGAAAGTTGCTGTTCCTCCAATGCTAACCCTCCAATGCTAACCCTTCCCTAATATGTACCCATATTAGAGTGTACCCATGGAAGTAGGCATGAGGGAGAATGGTTCAGAACTAATGTACATCCATCGAGGATCTGTAGGTTTTGTTTCTGGAGGCGAGAATCTGGCTCTCTGCTCCTTGGCCTTGTCTATATTAGCATTCTGAAGCAGTGGAGATCACACATTGCCCAATATTTCATGTTCACTTGTTTCCTTTTTATTCAGGTGAGATACCTCTTAATAATTTATCATTACTGAAGTTTTCATAATCCATAACCATTGTGAACTGTAAATTTTTAATACAGAAATCTGGGATTGGTTTCTGAGGTGAGAAGAGCAGCTTTCCTTTTGGATCTGAGCAACTGATAATTTAGAGAAGAATGTGAACACATCAAGCTGGGACTACAGGAAAGCTAGGATGACAATATCAAACCACATAATGAACAGAGCAATCATTCTAAGAACAACAGAAAAACAGATATGACTGGAGCTTATCGTTGTCCTCAGGGAAACATTATGAAACACAATATAGATTCTCCTGTGTTATTTCCTGATTTTTTTTAAAGCACTTTAACCTGAATAGTTAAGGAAAAACAAACTAATTTTGGATTTTAGTTTGTATTTCTCCAGGCCAAGAAAATATGTAGCAGATACTGGAGTAATAAGATGTTTCATTTACACACAGTCTTCATTTTCTCTTGTTAAAATGCTGAAACTGGAATACCGAATCTGATGCTGTTCCTGTTCATGTCACCTCCAGAAATAAGCTGGAACTCTGGAGATGAAAGACAGAAGAGTGACACTAGGAATGTGTGAAGTGTGCTCAGTGAAAACCAAATATGCTTGTTCTTTGTGTTTCATTCCAAACCCTGCAAGATAAACAATCTGCTTTCAGACAGCTGTGCGTGATAGTCCCATCTGTCTGGGTGCAAGTAGCTGAAGGTCAAGGAGCACAGTGTCACCTGTGCAAAGTTGAGTGAATCAGGTATCTCAGTAGCCAGCTATGTCTAAACATCCTAATTAAATTAGTATTAATTAGCCTCTAAGTTTCTGAAAGTGTTCCTCTGGTTATGTTCCAATATTCATAATTCCAGAGAGTAGTTTTCTTTAACTTTTATTTGACCTAATTCCATTTTATTATGAACAATTATCAGTACATAATCTGTTTATACAGGAAGACATTGTCCCTGCCTCAAGAGCTGTATGGGCCTAATGCAGCTTCCATATAAGTAAGTTCAAAGACTCCTGTTCACCCTAATGGAAGTTGGATAAGACTTCAAATAGGAAACAGTACAAGATGCACTGAGAGACCAAGAGGCTCTTATAGAGAAGGGGTGTTATCTGTCTTCCTTTCAACCCCCACTCCTCACTGACATGGACTAGCATTTGTGGGGCTAGAAGAAGATAGAAGTCATCAGGGAATCTTAGAATCGTATTGTGTTAAGATTGTAAAGGATGGTTACATGGTGTGCCTCAGGGACAGGTGGAAGGCATGCCAGGCAGATGAGATGGTATGGAAAAGACAAGAGGATGGGAGTGTGTGAAATGAGCAAAGGTAGTAGTGAGGTGCAATGAAGGGGATGAGGGAGGAACGTGTTCAATTATACTCTTTCTTCCTCAAGTTCCTAAACTTGTCCAGGCTGATACTTTACACTGTGTCAAAACAGAGAGACCTCCACATTATGCCTGTGAATTGTGCACATGGCTAGCCTATGAGGAAGTTATGCTTAGATTGTGGTGACTACATCCTCCCTCCTGGTTTCCCATTTCTTCATTTCACCTACCTGTTGTCTCTTGTCTTTAGCTAGGATTGAAAGCTCTTTAATGCAGGGATGGGTTTTTTGGTGTACATTTGCACAGTGCTTTCTACAAGGGGGCTGTAAGTTGGTGCTCGAAGATGCTATTGTATTGTAAATAATAAAAATATTGGTTTGCTTCACATCATACCTTTCCTGGTGGGAACTGTCAATGATGCATGCTGTCAAGAGCCCCCCTCCTCAACCTAAAACTCCTGCAGATACAAGTGATTAAATCAATTCAGTAGAATTCATAACCTCTTCTTATTTGATGTTTGGATGGATGAGGTTTTGTTAATTCACAAATTATATGAAGAATCAGAGGGGTAGCCGTGTTAGTCTGGAATTGCAGAAGTGACGAGTCCTGTGGCAGCTTAAAGACTAACTAAAGTTTTAGAGCATAAGCTTTCGTGGGCTAATACCCACTTCGTCGGATGCAAGTGGCTTGCATCCGATGAAGTGTGTAATTAGCCCACAAGAGCTTATGCTCTAAAACTTTAGTTAGTCTTTAAGCTGCCACAGGACTCTGTCACAAATTAGGAGGTACCTGTTATAAATCCAATTAGCTTGTTCACATGTGAATATTAGTTTGCATATATGGCTGGGTCTTCATGCTGAAAACTATAAAGGTTCATCATCCAATCAGGTAACCAAACAATATCATACTTTTGTGACCAATCAGAAAGCATCAATAACAAACAGTGCAAAAAAAATCACAATGAACAGTCCCCAAGCCAGTAAAAAGTTGGAAATACATTCACATAAAGCATTTATTGAACAATTTCATCTAAAGAACTGATTTATAAAAATCATATGGACAATTTGCAAACCAAATAAAAAGAGCTAAATTCATTGCATAAATTAGATGCTATTAGTTTGATTTGTTCTAATAAGTTTTATTCTGTATCAAGTAATGAATGCAAAATATAGTATTAACAGTACACTTCAGCCAAATGGATCCGCATCCAGAACAAATTTGAACAGATCTTCAAAAAGACACTTTTCTTTCCCAATGTTATCAATATGTTTGCTTTAAAAATCATGGCAATTGAAATGCATGTGTAATATGTGAATAGACTTTTAATTATTATTCTTCCTGTTTGAATTACAAGGCTAAACTATAGTTGTTTCCTACACATCTTAGGCTCCATTTGCTATAGTCTTTATTGCAGTAATAAAAGGTTCTCATTTTCACAGCCTTTTCTATTCCTATGTCCATGTAAATACAAGGCTATTTTGATAGCTTTATCCAGTTCTCAGCTGGAAGCTTTTTATTTTGATCTTTTATATTGTGTGTGGCTCATTATAGCTAGAATGGGGTCTCTCATGGGGCCTGATGCCCTTTCCTGAAAGGTGTGTGACATCTTTAAGCACTTCCAAGGTCAGGTTCTTCTTGAACTGGGAAAACATAATTATCTTTGCATTGATCTGTTGAAGTACTTCTGTTTACCTTCTTACTAAACACCAAAAGGGATCAGGAAGTATACCAGAACAATCATAAAATTTCTTTTTTTAGTTATCTGCACTATGTGGCTAACAAATAATCACTTCATCATTTTCAAAAACTGAGTTTTATACTGACAGCTTCTGAACAAAAAATAATGACCTGATTTACAGAACTAATGAGTGGACTCAGCTACTGTTGTGGATGGGAGTTGAGGCTCCTCAGCACGACTAAAAATTGGGCTGCAGATACACTTTAGGTTAATGACGTGAGCAAGTGCCTCCTTGGGGAGCCAAAAGCCATGTCCTCATCCTGTCCTGAATATGTTTAACAATTAACTTCAAAATATGAAATTTCTTACAGCTAGAAGATATACTTTAATATCTGGAAAGCAAAAAAGAAAAATATTCTCTAACAGGCAGGCCTGTGGCAGTGGGTGTCAGTGCAATTGGCATCAGCTCTGGAGAACGCACTATATCTGCAGAACAGACACAGTGGAGGGGATGGATATCTCCCCAAGCAAACGGAGGGAGAATTACACTCCTGCACAGCTAGCCACTGGCTTGGATATCATTCTTCAGCCACCACATACGCTATTTCTTTCATTTTTGTAGAGTTCCTGAAACTGTTATCCTTGGTTACCTTTTTCAAATCTTTCGTTAAAATCCGCCTCCTCCATGATGCCTACTAAGCGCTTGACAGCGGTTTGACAGCTGATAGGGTGTCTACTGCTTATTATTCTAATTGTAGTCATGTCACTTTTACCTTGTAGTCCCTACCTGTATGTATGTTGCATATACCTGTTGTCTCTTCTGGGCAATAACTGCCTTTTCACTATGTTTGTACAGTGCCTAGCACAATGAGGCATAGTCCCTGACTTGGGTCCTTAGCTGCTACTACAATACAAATAATAAATTATTAAAAAAAAAAGTTAGTTTCTCTAGCCCCCACTATGGTATTGGTAGGAGAGAGTCCTTGTTACATTGTTGCTTTCGTGATTGTGGGTTGTTGTACTAAGTTTCTGGCTATGACCTCCTGTTTCACAAGTTCATTTTGGAATGTGGAACATGGCTAGCTGAATTTCTTCTGCTTCTCCTTCCTGAAACTGCTTTTTCTTCCCTGTTCCTGATCTTTCATTTCTTGTCTTCTTCTTAGTAGTAGGTGCTGCTACTACTACTAAGTGACCAAATGAGATGGGGATCATGTTGTGCTAGGCACACTGGGTATTTGTTCAAGGCTGAGACTTACTTTCTGGCTAGACCAGACAAAGGAGGAGAGGGGAGACAAAGGTACAGAGGTGATGTGACTTGCTCAAGCTCACACAGCAGACGTGTGATAGGGCCAGGAATAGAAACCAAGGCTCCCAGTCCAGTGTCCTCTAGATATTTCTCCCCTACTCCTCCTGTTTGCTGATGGATCATTCTCTCCCTGTCCACCTAATATTTCTATACCCCCAGTTTAGCTCAGGAGTGGGCAAACTTTTTTGCCCGAAGGCCATATCGGGGTGTAAAATTATATGGAGGGCTGGGTAGGGAAGGCTGTGCCTCCCCAAACAGACTGCCCTGCCTCCTATCTGACCATCTCCCACTTCCCATCCCCTGACTATCCCCCACTTAAAATCCCCAAACCATCCAACTTGCCCCCCTGCTCCTTGTACCCTGACCACCCTGTCCAGGGACCCCCGTCCCTAATGTCTCCCCTAGGACCCCACCAACTATCTAACCCTGCCCCCCGCTCCTTGTCTCCTGACTGCTCCCTCCAGAGACCTCCCCCAAGATTCCACCCCCTACTCAACCTCCCTGTCCCAACTGCCTTGACCCCTATTCACCCCCTCTTCCCCTGACAGACCCCCAGGACTCCCAAGCCTATCCAACCCCCACCCATCCCTTGACCATCCTATCCAGCTGCCCACTGTCCCCTGGGACTCCCCGCTTCCCACCCCCTTACCATGTCACTTAAAGCAGCAGCCCAGACAGAGCTAGATGCGCTGCCCCACAGGAATGCATAGCTCTGCCCTCCACAGCACTTCCTGTGCAGTGGCGGCATAGCTCCGGGGGAGGGAGGACAGTGGGGAAAGGGCTGGGGGAGCCTTCCCAGCTGGGAGCTCAGGGGCCGAGCAGGACAGTCCCATGGGATGAATGTGGCCCGTGGGCCATAGTTTGCCCACCCCTGGCTTAGCTGATCTTTCTCCTTTCCTCTCTTACTTATGTCCCTCTGTCATTTTTATCACACCTGAAACCCTTGTATCACAATTCCTTCCAATTTGACAACATATTTCTGGTTATGGGATTCCCAGAACTGAAAGGCAGCTATATTCCAGTGACATATAGTGTCTATGATGCTCCAAATTGCATTGTTCTGTTTTGCTGCTATAACATATTTCAAACACAGACTAGTTTTCTGTTTATTATCATCCCTGACATTCTATCAGTATTACTATTCCCAGGCTCATTCCTTCTATTTTGCTTCCAACCCTGCCAGTCTGTAACTCTGAGTATTCTTGTTTGGTTTATTCCATTTTCCACTGCCATATTATGATATATATCCCTCTGCTAAGAAGTAGCTGATGTCAGAGCCTTTCAGGTTGGTTTGAAGGAGAAATCAGTGCTACATCTGGATATTTTCTTAGTGTGATTATTTTTTTTAAAATAAACTAAACTCTGAACAAAGGCAATCACAAAAGGAATGCAGATACTTCAGTCTCAACCCCAGTGCCCTGTCAGAAGGAAACAACTCTGCCCCAAGAGGTTACTCTAATTAGATTAGGGCAGAGAACAAACTCTCTTGCTATTTGCTACAAGCTTCCCCAAAAGAATCTACCCCCAAAAACTTATAAAATAGTTTCCTCAAGTACTATGGAATGCTCAGACACAAGGAAAAAAACTTATAATACTGTGTACACCATCCACATCATAACAATACTGACCATAAACCTCTGAGTAGAAAAACTTACTAATTTCTTGTCTTTCTTTCATTTTTTCAGAGAAGCTAAATATGCAATTGTGTTATGTCCATCTATCAGTGTTTCATGAATTAGTCACTTGTAATTATAGCGGACTAAACATCAGAATTTCTCTCCTGTGGGAAATTTCAATATAACACTTGGTTTTCCTCCCAAGTTGACACTAAAAGTCACTATCTACGTTTTTCATGGAACAAAAAGGTCCATGAAAAATTTTCAGTTCAGAAATGTCAGTGAAACACTTCAACATTCTCAAATTTAAACATTTTGATTTGGTTTGAAATGAGATGTTTTGATGATTCACTAGCTTGGTTTGATGTTGATCTGTTTCCTCTTGAGTGCTTCTTGATTGGTTTTGTTCAAGTGCCTCATGACCTCATTCTTATCTATTGGTTTGGATCCCCAGCAGGACTGCATTACTGTGGTGTATTGCAATCACATGACTTCCATGATGCATCACATCTGTTCAACAAGGGGGAGACCGCGCTGCTTTATGGAAGATGTAGTTAGGCCTGGGAACTGGGCCCAGTTCTAACTGTAGTGCTCTGTGAAGAGCCTTTCAACTTCTCTCTCAAAATGTATTGTGTTGGGATCCTCAGAGAATTTGATCTCAGATATAGATTCCTAAGTAGTTTTCCAGAAATCACTTTAATAATAAAATTAACAATTTGTGCACAAAGTCATATATAGATGGATATGTGGTCCAGGGGAATTTCCAGTGAAAGTGGTGGCATGTTGCCCTATTGTCCCATGCTAGCTGTAATATACGTGTATGATATGTGAAAATAGGAGGGAGGAAGAAAGGACTGTTAAGAAATTGGGATGCAAACTGTTGGCTAGAAAAGTGTGCTTTGCTAAGTTGCTGAACAATAGTATGAATTCATAACATTATGTAATATAGAATTTGTTAGGACAATAGGGTCAGAGCTACAACTGGCATCAATCGGCATAATTCAGTGAAGCTACATTGATTTACATGAGCTTTGGATATGGTGCAATAAAGAGTTTGTTTTACTTGCTATGTACAAAATCCCGCAGCAGGTTTTTATAGGCTGTGGTGTGAGTTTAGTCACTTTTTTGGATGACTTTTTGTCTCTGTTGGTTTTTGGTAACCATTTCCTATGGAACATTAAAGGACAGGAGTATCAGATGATAGCAAGCACCTTTTATTGAAGTGGGAGAATGTATTTACCATTTGCACCAGACACGTGCGATAACTCATTCAGTAAGAGCTGACACACACCATTCATGACCATGACTCTGAAACCAAGCTCATTTGTTAGGTGTTTCACAGGTCAGGGCAACTGAACCTGTATTCCCCGATCAAGGGCCACCAAGGGTACCCACTGCAGGCTCCCAGCTCTGTATTCTCCTCCACTAGACAATTCCCAGGTAAACCATTTGACACTTTGCCCCAAAAGTTCATTCCTGTCTGGCACATTCAATATAGTCCCATCCTCTCGCTAGAAAGGTTACATACAATCCCAGACCACAATAATACATAACCTTTGCATTTAAGACAATGGATTCCAAAGATTCTTAAACATAATTCAATAGGGTTTTTCAAGGATATTGCAGGATATTCATGTCTGGCACAATGTGGTGTATTTTAGTTCTGTCATTGTAAATGATACATGGAAACTTGGTGCAGTCTGATGTTTGGATTTTTCTTTGTTCGCGGTAAAGGAGAATTAATTTTTAATGTAATGTGCACCGTAATATGAAGTCACACTAAAACCAGAGACCACATAACTGCCCTATGAAATGAAGTTTTGTTTTGTCAAATTATGATCTAATTTCACTTATCAATAAAAATATCAGAGGAGGCAAAAAGCTAGAGTGAGCATGAACAAACTTCTTATATACAAGGGTTGCTCCTAATAGTGAGACAATTGGAACAATTCCCAGACCTCCTTTTTTTTAGAAACATATTTGTATAAAGAAATGCAGCCTGAGCAGAAAGGTACAACCTACTTATTCAAAATCAATTGGAATTAATTTTTGCCTCGTAGAGAACATATCTTGGGCTAAGCAAATAAACGTGCAACACTAGACTACAGCTGCCAGAGCCAGTGCTGTATTTGGGTGTGGGGTCATGCCTCCACTGACTGGAGGCATTCTGCCTGGGGAGAACACATTCACACAGAGATAATAAGTGAACACTCTTTTGCTCTCATGCGCGCGCGCGCACACACACAGTAGTTACAATCAAATCCTTTCTCTGACTTCCATACCAGACTACTGGCCAGTTCGCATTGGGGTGAAGAGTCACAGTTCTGTCTCATTAGGGCATCTGAGAATAAATATGAATTCTGAGAACAATGTGTGCATAGGAGGAGAGATTAATAACTGGGACTTTTTGGCTTGGAAAAGAAGTGACTAATAAAGGATATGATATAGGTCTATAGACTCATGAGAGAGATAGAGAAAGAAAATATGGAAGTGTTATTTACTACTCAAATACAAGAACAAGGGGCCACCAAATAAAATTAATAGGTAGCAGGTTAAAAACAAACACAAGAAAGTATTTTTTCATGCAACGCACTGTCAACTTCTGGAACTCCTTGCCAGAGTGTGTTGTGAAGGCCAATACAATAAATGGGTTCAAAAGGGAGCTATATAGATTCATGGAAGATAGATCCATCAATGTCTATTATCCAGGATGGACAGGAATGGTGTCCCTATCCTCTCTTTTCCAGAAGCTGAAACTGGGTGACAGGGCATGGAGCACTTGATGGATCTGTTCGTTCCCTTTGGGGCACCTGCCATGGGCCACTGTCAGAGGACAGGATAGTGTGGTTGATGGACCTTTGGTCTGACCTAGTATGGCCGTTCTTATGTTCGTATATGTTGCTTACGAGAAAAGCAATCCTGTGGCCTGTCTCCACCCACACTGAGGCAGTCCATTCACCTTCTTCATGGATCATAAGGGAGTGACAAGTGATCAGTCTCTCCATTAGCCGTATTCACCACCTCTAAGTTTGACAAAGATATTCTATTGTGGGGTAGAGCCCACTGGATATGCCTCAGCTCTGCAACAGCTTCGGGCATCTTTTGCTGTAGTCAGAGAAGTGATACCAACTTGAGAGCAGGACTTTGTGTTTCTACTGTTGCAAAGTGGAATAGGAGTGAGGAGACTCTAGACCACCCAGATGACCCATATTCAGTTTGGAATAACAGAGGCCACAGATGTTGAGAGCCCCATGATTAGTTGAGCCACTAGCTATTAGGTTGGTGTGGTTATTTGGTTACCCTTGTAAACCTCTGGAGGAGAAGAGACAAGTGGATCTCAGGGTAGGAGCATAGGAGGGTATGTAGGCCACTGGTCAGCCCCTCCGCAAAAGATGTCAAAATTAAGGGAGATCCCAATGTGTGTAACTGGTAAGGGGGAGCTTATTGCATTTTTGTGGGTTCATTCATTGCACCCGTCTTTGAAATTTTGGCTCCAAATATCAACAGAAAAAAATCATGCATAATCTTTCACAACCCCATGATACAGTGAGTAGAATGTGCTTAGCACCAGTATTACCCAGATAGAGAAATATGTTTAAGAGACTGCAGTACTAACCATTGTGAGTGAAATGGGCAGTGTAGAAATTCTCCAAGCAGGACTTTAACATTGCTCTGACAAATTCAGATGGAGCATATTAACGGAAAACTTAACTGAGATTCATGAAGACTATGTGCAAACTGAGAAATTTAAAACATTGAAACTGAAATGACAAAGACACAAAGGAATAACTTGTACAAGCTGTCAACAGAGCTACCTATTTTACAAATTTCTCCTTTTATCACAACTCAAAGGAAATAGGAGACATTAAAGCACAGTGTGGGAACAAGGTTTATTTTAAAGGCAAGAAAAATATGTTCTGAATCAGGAGTTGGAAGTGGGAAACAACCTTTCACCTCAAAGCTGCTGCTTTAAGCCCAGGTTATTATGATCACTATCATCTAAGGGCTGCCCGTTCATAGTAAACAGGGGTCCTGATATCTAAAACCACCATGAGAAGTGGAATCTTATATGACAGTTAAAGCACGGAGACTAAACTGTCTTCTTCTGTTCTGAGTGTACTGAGACTCTTCTGTACTGTAGTGGTGTTCCCTCAGACATTTATTCTCTTTTCTCCATCTAAATATTTATGTAGGTTCCTTTTGCACCACACTCATCACCCTGAAATATGAGCATCAATTCAAGGGCCTTATATGGTCCCATAAATGTACATGTATGACACTGCATGTATAATGGCACTTAATCTGTACTGTGTAATCTGTACATGCTACAGATCATTTGATGTTGGTCACCTTCCTTATGATGCAAGGTTGTCTGCTTTTGGCAGGTGTGATTTTTTTTTTTTTTAAAGGTCATGATGAACAGACATCATGTTTCATTTTCCTCTCACTAATGTTTGAATGCATGTGCTTTACAGTTCTGGGAAGCCAAAGTGAATGGAAGCAACCAAGAGTCCAGAAGTTCTACTTACTTTATTTACACTAAAATTTGTAGTCTGCTTAGGACATGCCTGACAACATGAGCCACCGTTCCAGTCAGCTTGCAGTATTCCAAGTTCTTTCCATGTTTGACTGGAAGCATTAACAAATGGTGAAGGTATAAAATATTTAAAGCCTATAAGGCTCTGCAAACTGTCAAAATGATCTATTCCACATGTGCAGCATTATACTGAGCCTTTTAGAGCAGCTTTTGCAGTTTGTTAGCTCCAGCTAGAATTGCTGTTTTCTTATTCTTCACTGAACTACATCATAAAACAATAAACTTTGGAATATACGTTTAATCTCCAAGCCCCCTTTTTTGGTTCATTTGCCTTCAGCTAGTGCACATCAGTCTCAGAGAGAGTGGTGAGGAGGGGAAGAAAGGACGTAGATTTTACATTGTTCTAATGAATGATTTAACAGTTTTGGAATCAGAAATAACCTTTGGAAAAGCTTTTTCATTTGGATCTTTCTGCTTCCACATCTTGCTGAGTTGCTAGTATGAAGAGGGTTTTTTTTTTCAAATTTAGAAGGGAATAAGTCATTTTAAGATTACCAAACTTCAATTTGGGCCCGAAGGAAACTAAGTAATGTCTACTGCATGTGGTCCTTTCATGGTAGGGTCGCCACCTGTCATCCACTGAGCCTAACAGTTTTTCCTGGAAATAATGTGAGGAGCATGTATATGAGATGTATATGACTTGCTAAATAAAAGAGCATCATTATCCCTGAGGAAGAAGAAAAGAACATTTGAATCAAATGACAATACCCTGCATTTAAGGTGATTTTTGTTTTGTTTTTAAATTAAAGTACACTTTTACTTTATTCACTAGTTACTTGCAGTTCAGAGAGCAGAAAGTATTGACTAAAAGTGTACAGAAACCTAATGATGAAAAATGAAGATGGATTAAACAGGATTTCCAAAACCCCCACTAAATCCAGGAAATTCCTCCTTAATAAATCAGAAGAGCAAGGTAATAAATGAATCAACTTAGTTGTCCTTTGACATTACTAATATCACTCTGCTTGAAGGAAGGCTCCTTGTAATGGAAAGGTTTTTTAATAAAGAAGGCTCTTCACAGCCATTGGGATTTTTTTGTTAATAAACATAGTGTCAGTTGGCAATGGTATTTCTAGGTAATGTTCTACATTTCTAATGAAGTAATATACTGAAGTGGCTGCAAGGACGTACACACTTAGTTTTTTTTTTTTCTTTTTTCAGTTATCCTCCTTGATATAGAGGTCAAAGATAAATATTTGACGTGATAGAATTTCCTGTGAGGTTTCAACTTGTTTCTGAGCAGAAATTGGTCACGGAAGGTTCTTAGCACAACTTGTAGTCACCATCAGATTGCAAAATCTGGGCCCATAGAATCATAGAAATGTAGGGCTGGATGGGATCACAAGAGATCATGTAATCCATTCTCCTGCACTGAAGCAGGACCAATTATTCCTAGACCATCACTGATTGAGGTGTTTGTCTAACTTAAAAAACCCGCAGTGAAAGAATCCCTCTTGGAAGCCTATTCACATGCTTAACTAGCCTTATATTTGGAAAGCTTTTCCTAACATCTAATCTAAATCTCCCTTGCTGCAAATTAAGCTGATTACATCTTGTCCTACCTTCAGTGGACATGGAGAACAACTGATCACCATCCTCTTTATAATAGCCCCTAACCATATATGAAGATTATCAACCCCCTTTCATCCCATCTTCTTTTCTCAAGACTAAGCATACCCACTTTTTTAAACGTTTCCTCATAGGTCAGATTTGCCAAACCTTTTATCATTTTTCTTGCTCTCTTCTGAATTCTCTCCAATTTGTCCATATCATTTTTTTTTAAAGTGGTGCACCAAACTGGCGATACTACTCCAGGTGAGACCTCACTTGAACCAGTCATATACCCATCTCATAGGAATTTCCTTAGTTATCTTATGAAAATGTCACAAGAGACTGTGTCAAAAGCCTTACTAAAATCAAGATAGATCTTGTTTACTATTTTCCCCCATCCACTAAAGTTACCTAAATATTCTTTAACTTGTTTTCCCTATTCTGCTTATGTTCCTTCCCCCTTTTTGTTACTATTAATTTTGTTGACAATCTAGTCACAATTAACTTTTTCTAGTGAACACTGAAACAAAATAGGTAACAAATACCACGGCCTTCTTGTTGTCAAATCTCCATCCCTGCTAAGGAGTGGACCTATACTTTAATTCATCTTTCTCTTGCTCTTAATGTACTTATAAAACCTCTTCTTGTTGCCTTTTATGTTCCCTGATAGGCACAAAATGTGTTGCATCTTTCTGTTGTTGTCTCTACATGCTTTGTGCTCTTTAGTCACGTTGTACTCATCCTTAGCAGATGTACTCATCCTTAACGTGGTCTATGTTTCCACTTTTTGTAGGATTCATTTTTGATTTTCACGCTGGGATCGTATGCTGTTGTATCTTTAACATTCTCCTTGAGAAACTGTCAAATCTCCTGAACTCCCTTTTCCCTTAGATTTTCTTCCCATGGAACTTTACATACCAGTTCTCTGAGTTTGCTGGGGGTTTTTTAAAGTCCATTTTCCTTATTCTGTTGCTCCTCATTCCTCCTCTTCCTTAGAATCATTGTCTATCATTTCATGATCACTTTCACCCGAATTGGCTTGTGCCTTCAGATTCAAAACCAATTCCGCCATTAGTCAGAATCAAGTATAAAATGGCTGCCGCACCCTTCCTTACCCCTCGGTTACTTTTCCACATTCTGAAACAAGAAGTTGTTCCCAGTACACTCCGATAGCTTCTGGAGATTTCGTGTTTTACACAGTACGCTAAAAGTCATGTCAAGGTTGCGTCTAATCCGGAGCACTAAAGCGAGATGTCTGAAAGAGCATTTCTCCAATCTGCACCTCTCTAGGGGGGATCCTCTTTGCCTGCACAGAGTTCACTGGGCTTAATCCTTATCTGATGTAAATCAGCATGGCTCTATTGATATTGTTGGAGCAAAAATGATTTGCACCATCTCAGGATTTGGCCCCCCTGACTGAAAATGTGAGGGCTGAAGCATAGTACTAGGGATGATTCATGCCATCAGCACCAGCTGGATGTTATGAGACCTGCTGGGGGCTACTCCTAGTGCAGCTTGTTACATGGTGTGGAGGTTGCTGTCACTTTTTCTCCCCCATCCTACCTAGAAGTATTCTGCTTTCATCTCACCTTCACCAACACAATGCTTCCATCACTGTAATGCTAGTGCATCCTCACTTACAGTTAGAGTTGCTATTAATTAAAACTGGTTGTCAGTTTATCAAGCTTGAAACTTTTCTCAGAGATGGTTCTAATTCAACAAAGTTCCAATTGAACCCAAACCCAGTTCTGATGGAAACTTTCCAAGTTTTCTGCCAGCTGACCTGTCTATCTCCACAGCCATGAATAGTGCTCTGAGTCAGGGAGGTCAAGTCTTCCAGAATCCATGGCTGTAGGACAGCACACCAAGCCAATTGCCCCAGAGCTGGGGCTCCATTCCCTCTTGTAAAAGAATTTTAAAAAAAGAATGGATTTTGTTCCAAATAGCAAATTCCTCCATGAAGCAGAATTACTTTTCTCCTCCCACGAGTACTAGTGCCACAAACTAGCCCTAAAGATTCATTTTTTTCAAAAAGTTATTGCTCCTGAGGGGCAGAGTCCAAGAACTGCATCTTGTAAACCAGCAATGTTATTGATACAATGAATTCCATGGCTGGATTGGGCTGTGCAGGAACTGACAGTACTATTTCCTGCCAACTACCATACATATTGCAATCAAGGACAGAATTGAAAAGCATTTACTTATTGCAGAGGACTATTGTCCACTTTGTAAATGGGTGCAGTGAATAATTCAGGGCATTTTCTCCAAGTAGGAAGTTGTTTTCCCTCCATTACTAAACACTGGCTGAGGAAATGAGGATTCTGAAGGAGCAGGAACTAGGGGCTGAGTGAGGATTTTCTTAGGCTTCCAGCCTTCCCACTGCTAGATCAGTAGCACTAAATGAGAGAAGAGGGGTTCCAGTCTCCTGCCAGCCTCTTCCACAGGAGTGAGTCTCCCCACTAGCCTCTCCTATAGGCAGAGAGGGGAAGAAGGGGAACCCCTATAAAGGAGAAGTAAAGGGATAGAAGAGAAGACACAGATGACCCAACATCAGCACATCTCCCACCTCTAGCAGTGTCAACACAGGATGTTACTACTGCACAGCAAGACATTGCACTGTAAATTCTTCCACGGGCTTGCCATGCAATAATATCCTATGAAGACCCACCTACAGTCATATCCCAGTGATAACAATGTGGCCCTGTCAGGCCATCTCTCTTCCTGGCACCCAGTAGGAAGGGGAGTGAAGGAGTGAATTTAGGAGAAGTAAGGGAGATAATGGATGGCAGATGGGATTGAGTAGGGAGAATGATATAAGAAGAATACATGGGAGAAAGGAAAAGAATGACAGCATTCCTTCTCTGCTGCGCTCTTGAGTCAATAAAGTGACACACTGTCCCATACACAGGGTTTGCAGCAGAACCGTCATCTTATCTCAAACCAGAAGAGGATCACTCCATTTTGTTCAGTTGATATGGTATATTTTTTGTATGTAACCCAAGTAAAATTCTGCACTGACTCTCACCTTGTATGATCCCACTGACTTCATCATGGTTGCAGATGGTACATGTCAACACAGAATGTGTTCACCTGAAAACTGGTATTGACATCTAGTTGTACGTCTGTCTGGATGAAAGCTCTATTTCTCTGTTAATCTGCATTTTACCTTGTGAAGCATTAACCTCACAATGTATCCATGTAATATTCAGTGGTGGTATAGCCATGTGGATCCCAGGATATTAAAGAAACAAGGTGGGGGAGGTAAAATCTTGTATTGGACCAACTTCTGTTGGTGACAGAGACAAGCTTTTGAGCTTACACAGAGCTGTTCCTCAGGCCTGTGTAGGCTCGAAAGCTTGCCTTTGACTAAGAGAAGTTGATCCAGCGAAAGGTATTACCTCACCCACCTTATCTCCCTAATGTGTCCATATGGCATTTAAAACAGTAATAGAGAAAAGAACCAAGTAAAAAAATATACTGTCAAAACAGCAGTGTTGTATAAGTAATCTGCTCCCTAGGCAATAATGTACCGTGGGTGCCTGTCATGTGAGAACTGTATGTTGAAATCTCTCACAGAAACATCTTCCAATCCACACACCTCTGAATATATATTACACAGCAAAGCAGGGTTGTCTAAAATCTCTTCTAGTAAAGGATTCTGATTTTACTTTTCTAAGTAATTGTGTCTTCCACTCACAAAGGGATTGTCTGTTGAGCACCTTTCATATGGTGAAGTAAAGGAATGAACGTGACGATTTTTAGTCTTAAAAAAGAGTGACTGTGTTTTTATAATATAATTGTCGTCATCTTTAGATTTCTCAGAGTATACAGAGAACATATCTAACAAGCTCTTTGCCTGTCCTATTTCGATCAGGAGTTTACTCTTACTTGCTTTTTAAGCATACACTCAAGAATTCCTTCCACGGTAATTACTTGTGACCATATTCTTCAATTCTTGTTCAGCTTGAGTAGCATCTATTAGCAGCCCTATTCATTACTCACAGAATGAGGAACTATTAATTGTGAGAAAGGGTGGTATGATATAATCCAAACTAATTGTAGGGTAAATGGTCATTTCAATTTTTGGGGTGAGATCACATATATGAATATGCCAGACTCTTTGTCTGGTAGACATGTTACTCACCACATTATGGCATGCAATTTGTCCCTCTTAAAACATGAAAAAAAGGCAAATGTGCTAATCCTAGGAAGTGTTTGGATCCTGTAACATTTTTTGTAATCCGGGTTACATAATTTACCTGAATTTATTTATGGGATACTACTATAGTCATATTGCATCTGTCTGGTTTAGAATTAACAATCATTTCCAAATATGGAGAGCAAAACTTGTTTCATCTATGGCTTAGTAATTAGAATTGGGTGAATAACTGATTTTTTTTCAAGTTTGGCAGTTCCAATAGTTCAGGCACTGAGAAGTGGGAGATTTAGGTAACAGTCCGTGTTTCAGAGCATGGATTTAAATAGGAGCAGGTGATAAAAGCCCACGGGTAAATCAGAAACATGGAGACCTGAGAAGTGTCAGAATCTGGGGGAACATAGGCTATTATAAAAGGAAGAAGGGAGAGATGAGAGAACATGGAGGGGAAATCAAATCAGTGTTTTAGATGTCTGTATATTAATATAAGGAATATGGGGAATAAGCGGGAAAAACTTGAAATGCTAGTTAATAAACACACTTATGACATAGTTGGCATCACATAGGCTTGGTGGGATAATACGCATAACTGGAATATTGGTGTAGAAGGTGCAGCTTGCTCAGGAAGGACAGGCAGGGAAAACAAGGTGGTGGAGGTATCGCCTTATATATCAAAAATGTATACACGTAGACTGAAGTTGAGATGGAAATAGGAGGCAGGCTTGTTGAAAGTCTTGGGGCATAGATAAAAGGGGTAATAATAAAAAGGTTGATGTCAGAAGAGGTGGATCAGGCTTTTTTTTAAAACAACTAACAAAATCCACCAAAGCACAGGACTTGGTGGTGATGGGGGACTTCAACTACCCAGACATCTGTTGAGAAAATAATACAGCAGGGCACATATTATCCAACAAGTTCTTGGAATATACTGGAGACAATTTTTATTTTATTTTTGAAGATGGAGATGATTACTAGCCGAGAGCCTGTTCTAGATTTGATTTTGTCAACTAGGGAGGAACTGGTTGAGAATTTGAAGGTAGGAGGCAGCTTAGATGAAAGTGATTGTGAAATGATAGAGTTCATGATTTTAAGGAATGTAGGAGGGAACACAGCATAATAAAGATAATGGATTTCAAGAAGGCAGACTTTAGCAAACTCAGGGGGTTGGTAGGTAAGATCCCATGAGAAGCAAATCTAAGGGGAAAAACACTTCAAGAGAGTTGGCAGTTTTTCAAAAAGACATTATTAAGGGTACAAGAGCAAACTATCCCACTGAAAAGATAGGACGTATGGCAAGAAATCACCCTGGCTTAACCAGGAGATCTTCAATGATCTGAGACTCAAAAAAAGAGTCCTACAAAAACGTGGAAAGTAGGTCAAATAACAAAGGATGAACATAACAAATAACACAAGTATGTAGGGACAAAATTAGAAACTCCAAAGCACAAAAGATTAAACTAGCTAGAGACACAAAGAGTAACAAAAAAAATTCTACAAATACTTTAGAAGCTAGCTAGAGGAAGACCAAGGACAAGGTAGGCCTGTTACTCAGTGGGAACAATAACAGAAAATGTGGAAATGGCAGAAGTGCTAAATAATGTTTTTATTTCAGTTTTTACCAAAAAGGTTAGTGGCAATTGGACATCTAACATAGTGAATGCTAATGAAAATGAGGTAGGATCAGAGGCCAAAATATGGAAAGAACATGTTAAAAATTACTTAAACAAGTTAGAAGTCTTCAAGTCATCAGAGCCTGATGAAATACAACCCAGAATACTCAAGGAGCTGACTGAGGAGATATCTGAGCTATTAGCAACTAACTTTGAAAAGTCATGGAAAATGGGAGAGAATCCAGAGGATTGGAAAAGGGGCAAATATAGTTCCAGTCTGTAAAGAAGGGAAACTTGAAATGCTAGTTACAACCTGGGGAATTATAGACCAGGCAGTTTAACTTCAGCACTCCGAAAGATAACGGAGCAAATAAGTAAGCAATCAATTTGTGAACACCTAGAATATAATAAGGTGTTTATATATATAAAGCAACAGTCAACATGGATTTGTCAAGAACAAATCGTGTCAAACCAACCTAATTGCTTTCTTTGACAGGATATGGGGGAATCAGTAGATGTGTTTAGTAAAGCTTTTGATACCGTCTTGTATGACCTTCTCATAAGCAAACTAGGGAAATACAACCTAGATGGAGCTACTATAAGGTGAGTGCAGAACTGATTGCAAAACCATTCCCAGAGAGTAGTAATCAGTTGTTCACAGTTGAGCTGGACAGGCATAATGAGTCTCACAGAAATCAGTTCTGAATCTGGTTCTGCTCAATATCTTCAAGAATGGTTTATAAAGTTTGTGGATGACATTACGTTGGGAGGGGTTGCATGTGCTTTGGAGGATCAGATTAAAATTCAAAATGATCTGCACAAATTGGAGAAATGGTCTGAAGTAAATAGGATGAAATTCAGTAAGGACAAAAGCAAAGTATTCCACGTAGGAAGGAACAATCAGTGGCACACATACAAAATGGGAAATAATTGCCTAGGAAGGAGTACTGCAGAAAGGGACTTTGTGGTCACAATGGATCACAAGCTAAATATGAGTCAACAGTGTAACACTGTTGCAAAAAAAGCAAACATCATTCTGGGATGTATTAACATGAATGTTGTAAGCAAGACATGAGAGGTAATTTTGCTGCTCTACTCCACTTTGATTAGGCCTCAGCTGGAGTATTGTGTCCAGTTCTAGGTGCCGCTTTTCAGGAAAGATGTGGAAAAAGTTGGAGAAAGTCCAGAAAAAAGCAACAAGAAGGATTAAAGGTCTACAAAACATGACCTGTGAGTGAAAATTTAAAAAATTGCATTTGTTTAGCCTAGAGAAGAGAATACAGGGAGGGGACATGATAGCAGTTTTCAAGTACATAAATGGTTGTTACAAGGAGGAGGGGGAAAAATTATTTTCCTTATCCTCTGAGGCTATGCAGAAAGGGAGGTGTAGACTGGACATTAGGAAAAACTTCCTAACTGTCAAGGTGGTTAAGCACTGCAATAAATTGCCTTGAGAGGCTGTGGAATCTCCATCAATGGAGATTTTTAAAAGCAGATTAGACACCACCTGTCGGGGATGGGCTAGATGTACTTAATCCTGCCATGAGTGCAGGGAACTGGATTAGTTGACTTCTCAAGGTACTTTCCTGTCCTATGATTTGATAATTCTGTGAAACCTGGGCTCCCACATCCCAGGGGAGGACCCTAACCACTGGGCCAAAAATAAGGGAGTGCATAAATGATTCATAAATCATTTCAGGGCAACTGGACCTGCATTTTTCTGTGAATAAACTATTCAAAAAAAAATTGCCTAGCTCTGTTAGCAATATACTTAGAGAAGATACTTTATTGTTGCATATTAATTTTTGCCCCTGTATCTTGGGTCACTGTTTTCCTCACAGAGTGTAATTAATGAAGTAATTGAATGAAAAATTTGTCACTGATTTTTATTTAAACCAAGGAATTGTGATACATTAACTTAGACAGATACAGATATATTAAAAAAAATAGCAGTCTATCTTACAGTGCTCTCCCTCACTATAATTGCTCTTTGCTGAATTAATTCTTATGTAGGTTGCACTTACTAATGTCTGTTGTTGTTGTATATTAGACTTATGTCCAAAATGACCCAAACAACTATAATAGTTTCACTATTGATCATGCAGTGATTTTCTGTCACCTTTCTTTGGGCTGTATCTATACAGGAGATTCAGAGATGAACAGCAACCATATTAATCCACTTCCCTCGAATTGCCAAGGGCTCCAGGTTTAGATGAAACAAAAATATTGACAATACAATAGGTAACAAGGATCAGATAGTTGTCTGCCTGTCTATCTGTTTGTCTGACTTTGTGATTAATCTCTACCCCTTTTTCTTGGAGGTGTGGTTCCCCCTCCTGCTGGTAGTGGAATCTCATATTTCAGTCCTTTTTGCTTGGGTCCATAGTTTAGTGCTCACTCACCATACCTATGGTCCAGAAATAAATATAAAAGGTTTCAGATTTAGGAAAAAATAGATAAATAGCATATTTCAGTAAATAAAAGAATTGATCAATATGACTATTTATTAAATGTGACTGTGGGTGAAGATGTGACTGATGACTGTTGCTGTATAGCAAGAGTTCCATGTCTTCAGTTTTCCTGCAAGTCAATAGTTGTTGAAGAATTTTGTGATGAGACATCATCAGCTATCACCTTGCAGGGTTGGGCAAATAATCTTGATCTGTGGAAATAGCTGATGTGGATAGGTTTGTGTGCATGTGTGTGCATGTCTCTGAAGTAAAGAAATACCAATATAATAATTACATATTTCTTAAATAATGATGTGTTGTCATTTAGATGAACTTCCTATAAAGGATGCTTATGCCTTTTAAAAAATGCAGCCACTGAAAATAATTCAGTATTCCTAAGATGTGAATGGGTAATGCATTTTTCATGTTCTTTTGTTGCCTTATCTAACCTTTCATCATAGCTGTGATAATAGACTCAAACATTATTCTGTGGATAGTTCAACACCAAGCAAACATTGGAGCTCTCAGAAAATTATCTATGTCCTAATTACTGAGTGGACTAAAATCATAGTTTGTATGTATGACTATTGACAGAATGAGTGCAACATTCATTGCAAGAATGTTCTCATCAGATGTCTTTTATATCATGACTTTTATTGACTGGCAAAGTAATAGCCTGAACATTTTAGTGAATTGTTGCATTTTTATTAGTTAACAGAGATTTCTGAACAAGGCTTGAAAGTGTTCAAAATGTAGTTGATAGGACCTTTTTTGCATGCATTGAAACAAGTGTTTTTGGAGTTTTCCACTTTAATCATGATTTACTGTAGCAAAAGTGGTCTAGAGTAATTAAGTGGGTCTTAGCCTATAAAAGCTTATGATCCCTATGATGTGTTAGTCTATAAGGTGCTACAAGACTCTTTGTCGCTTTTGCAGTTCCAGAATAACACGGCTGCCCCTCTGATACTAAAAATAGCTATTTATTTATTTTCTTCCTGAATGTTAGACCATCCAAAAATGTCCCTAGATCTTCCAGGTAGAGACACCTGAGGAATTAGTTTTTAAGACATATTAATGTTAGATTTTGTGTTTACTTTATTTTTTAAGAATGTTTTTGCTCCAAGTTTTGTTCACCAAGTTTGCTACCCTTCCTCATGTTAGAAAGTACTTCTATTCTGTAAATAGTCCTATTAATTATTTGTGGTAGAAGACACTCTATTTGATGTAAGGAATCAGGGGGTAGCCATGTTAATATGTATCCACAAAACCAACAAGGAGTCTGGTGGCACCTTAAAGATTAACAGATTTATTTGGACTTAAGCTTTTGTGGGTAAAAAATCCACTTCTTCAGATGCACGGAGTGAAAATTACAGATGCAGGCATTATTATATTGACACATGAAGAGAAGGGAGTTACCTCACAAGTGGAGAACCAATGTCAACAGGGCCAATTCAATCAGCGTAGATGTAGTCCACTCCCAATATTTGATGAGGAGGTGTCAATACCAAGAGAGGGAAAGTTGCTTTTGTAGTGAGCTAGGCACTCAGTATCCCTATTCAAGCCCAAATTAGCGGTGTTAAAGTTGCAAATGAATTTTAGTTCTGCAGTTTCTCTTTGAAGTCTGTTTCTGAAGGTTTTTTGTTCAAGTATGACTACTTTTAAATCTGTTATAAAATGTCTAGGAAGATTGAAGTGTTCTCCCACTGGCTTTTGTATGTTACCATTCCTGGTGTCTGATTTGTGTCCATTTATTCTTTTACATACAGACTGTACGGTTTAGCCAATGTACACAGCAGAGGGGCATTGTTGGTATATGATGGCATATATCATATTACTAGATTCTCAGGTGAATGAGTCCCTGATGATGTGGCTGATGTGATTGGGTCCTCTTATGGTGTAATTAGAGTAGACATGGGGACAGAGCAGGCAACGAGGTTTGTTACAGGGATTGGTTCCTGGGTTGGTGTTTCTGTGGTGTGGTGTGTGGTTGCTGGTGAGTATTTGCTTCAGTTTCGGGGCTGCCTGTAAGTGAGAACTGGCCTGCTTCCCAAGGTCCGTGAGAAAGAGGGATCATTTTCCAGGATAGGTTTTAGATCGTTGATGATATGCTGGAGAGGTTTTAGCTAGGGGCTGTATGTGATGGCCAATGGTGTTCTATTATTTTCCTTGTTGGGCCTGTCTTGTAGTAGGTGACTTCTGGGTACTGGTCTCTCTCTGTCAGTCTGTTTCCTCACTTCCTCAGGTGTGTATTGTAGTTTTGAGAATGCTTGATAAAGATCTTGTAGGTGTTTGTCTGAGGTTTGGAGCAATGAAATGAGAGCAGAGACATCAGCAGGAATGTTGTTGAACATTACCTTAAAGGTTTCAGAGTGGAAGCCATGTTAATCTGTATCAGCAAAAACAACCAGGAGTCCTTGTGGCACCTTGGAGACTAACAAATTTATTTGGGTATAAGCTTTCGGCAAGAAGGTTAAATATGATGGGAAAGGAAGCCAATGTAGGTATTTAGAGAGTGGAGTATCCTGAGGAGTGAAACTGAAATAAAATCAAACACTGCAGAGTGGACCAGTGCATGAATTGTAGAAGTGCCATTATTTATTATTACCATGATTTATAATTGTGGTAGCACCTAGAGGTCTCTGTTCACTGTGCAAATATAGAACAAAGAGACAGTCCCTGTCCCAAAGAGTTTGCAAGCTAAGTAAATAGTAATAATTAGTACATAATAGTGTTTTTTTCTTTTTTCTTTGTTTTTGTGTTTCAGATATCACTACATATATCACATATGAATTAGCTTTTATTTTTAACTCAGATTTGAATGGAAGTGAGAGACGAAGGGGTATATTTTTCATCAGGGTTGAGGCTGTGCCTTCTTGCAGAACCTAGGTCATTATTGCAGAAAAATTTGAGTATTGGCACCTGCCATTATTTATGTGTACCTTCAGTTTAAATGTGGGCATGGAAACATGACCCCAGATTGGGCCCACAGAAAGGAGACTACTCATATGAAAATGTGATTTTAAGTATCTTTATTGGAAGGTCTAATTCTTCTTAGAAGTTATATCATAAATTGGAAAAAAAATTGAGGCTTTTTCCAGATTATAAAATGTAGTTTGAGGTTTCTTTATCTTTTGCTATATGCTTTGTTGATCCTTTTCAGAATAGCCAACTGATATCCCGATATTTTCTTGCTGAACAATTTTGTTTTTTGAATGACATAGGGAGTCAAATTAATCATTGGTGTAACTCCATTGAATTTATACCAGGGATGAATTTGGCCAATGTATTTACATATTGTATTACAGTGACTTAATGTTTTTCAACCCATATAATTTTAAATCAAGCTATTACTACTAGGTCAACAACTGTCTATTCCATGCAGTGCACACCATATTGTTAGAGAAATCATATGTGCTTTTCATGCCATTTTCCAGTGCTTTGTGAGATCTAAGCAAGACAGTGGAATAGGAAAAACTCTTGATATATTCCTTGTCTTTTAAAATACATTTTTGCCACATAGCACTTCAATATTAATGTGATTTAATTTTTTTTTTTTTGCTAGTTCAGAGAGTATTTCTTGCAAGGTTGGTTGCCACTGAACCAGTAATGTGGATCTCCTAGGGAAAAAAGAGTCTTGTAAGATGATATTATTCAAATTTTCTGGGTGTATACTTTCACTATTTCAAATCTTTGCACATCAGTAATCTCATCCCACTCCAGGCTGAGTGAAAAGTGCAGGCTGGTGGACCAAATCTTCATGAGCCTTGAGAATTTTCCTGCTTTTCAATCTGTTCTTTCCAGTATGGGCTAAACTCACCCCAATGGCGTCAATGGAATTTCAGTGGGATGACACCGGTGATTAATAAAGCCATATGTCTTAATTCTAAGGGAACTTCCCAAAGATCAATTAGTGTTTCCCTTCTGGAGATACTTTAATGAAAAATGAAGAACCAAGGAGGATGATGTTATAAACTAAAAGAGAGAGAATGAGGAAACAAATGTAAGGAAAAAGCAGGCATTGCTAGATCTGCATGTAATGCATATCATAGGTTTCTAGAGAAAAGGGAATAAAACTTTTAATATTAACAAAGAAAAGGGAAAGGTCTAATTAATTCCTGTGTTCCCTTTTGTGTATTTTTTTCAGGCAAGTATTTCTAACTAGGGATGCAAAGCAGCAGATTGCACAGAAGATTTGAAAACAGAAGCTGAAAGATCCCCGTGGAGTGCAATTTATTTTCTGTTGTAGAAAAATCTCCATGTGAAAATTAACAAAACCAGCTCTTTACTTATTGTAATCTTTTTTTCCCATTATATTTTTCAACCCTGGCTCCACCTCTGACATTGAATTTTATTCTAGAGATTCACTAGTTCCCATTGACAAACATACCACAAGTTGGGAGTGATGGATAGAGCTTTGGTTACAGAAGTCTCATGATAAAATTGGACTGATTGTGATGTAAATCAGAACCTTTGAAATCTTTTGCTGTGGTCATGCAGGAAAAGAGGAAACATTTCCCCACTTCACTATAACATAAAGCTAGTATTTTTCTCAGGTGTTAAGGCCAGGGCTGAAGGATATGGGTTGGGAAAGAAGGGTGCATCATACATTGCGATGATTGTTGTTGTTGTTGTTTACAATTAATTTTGCCCACAAATTCCCATTTATTCAGTTGCTTATAACTTTGCCAAACTTTAACTGTTTGGATTGAAATTTTTCATATTGGGTGTCTTCCTTGACTTTTTTGGAAAATTTCAGCCAGAATGGGGTTTCAGCTGTTTTTAACACTGAGGCTAGGGAAAAATATATTGTTTTGCACATGTCAAAATTTGTGGTGACCTTGCCTTTGAACTGTTCTTGCCCTCCATGCTTTGGAGCAAGCACTTGAAATTTGGTAGGTGGATGGCCTTTGTGTCAGGGTTGTGCCTATTGCAGTCTTCATGAAAATCCATCCAAATTTGGCCAAGTTCTAAGCCTTTTAAAAATGGCAGTTCTCAGAGGCATCTTTGATTTTTAGCAGACAACCTCTCCAAAGATTCCTTCCTCACTGAGCCTGCTCAGTCCTTTCACAGTTCCTAGTATGGACCAGGCTGCACACACCATCCCCACAGAGTGTTTGAGCATGCTCCTCTCATCTAGGATGACATGGGGAAAAGCTGAGCTTTCCCTGTAACGGTTGCTTCCAGATACTCCAGGCTGTGGGCTGTGTGTGTGTGTATGTGTACTGGACCCATTAGGGGTCAGGAGGGAAAGGAGTTTGGGACACTGAGTCTGGTCAGGCTGGGACTAGAGGAGGGAAAGAAAGTGGGACTGGGACTGTCTGGTCAAGGAAAGTGGGACTAGGAAGTAGTGGGGAAGGGAAAGCTTGGACTGGAAGATGAGGGGAGGGGAGGCCAGGACTAGCTGAGTGGGCAGGCTGGGATTTGGAGTTGGATGGACTTGTAGCCCAGTGTCTGATGGTGCAAGAGAAACATTAGTTTGAATCAGGAATTGGAGGAGACAGGGACTGTCTGGACAAGGAGACTGGGACTAGGGGCAGGGGGAATACATCAGGTGAAAGATCTGAGAAGGAGTTTTACTATGGGGATAGAACTGGGACAAGGAACCAAGTAGTGGGAAGCCTTGGGAAGGAACTGGGGTGGGAATGGAGGAGGAGACAGATTGGAGAAGGAGCCTGGGGTGGGAGACAAGGACTGGGAGAGGAAAGACAGATTGGACAAGAAGCCAGGAAAGGAAAATTGGAACTAGGTGTGCTAGAAGAATGGGGACAAAGAATTCAGTGAGTGGGGGTTGGGTCTGGCGGGGAAAGGAGACAGAGGTATGGTGGGAGAGACTGGGGATGTTTGTGGGTGGGTTTGTGGGGATGTTTGTGGGATGCAGGCGTGGGAGGGGATTGCAGCTCAGACAGTGAGCCTAGCAGAGTAGACTAGGACTGGTGGGGCAAGAACACTAAGACTAGTGTGTTCAATCTTAAATCACTCCCTTTCTGTGTATGCAGTATTATGATATCTTTAATTTTGTGCTCATATATTTATTCTTCCACAAGAACTTAATTCTAGCTTTTTTGTACCTTTTGAATGCTTGACTTTGCAACCTTAGTAAGGTAAATTTTTTGTGTGATACACAGCTCCGAATAGGTACACTGGCTTCCTTTCACATCATATTTAAATTTCTCCCTCTCCCTCTAAAACTTTAAGATGGTCTAGTTGTATTACCTTTATGAAAGCCCCAAGTACAATGGATAGATGCTTTTCTGTAAATAAAGTAAATATATGACCCTTATCATACATGGTTTATATAGCTCCAAATGCCAGATATGTCAGAATTCATTTATAAAGAGGTAAAATTTTCACTTGAAGCATGAGAGCCTAGAACCTTGAAACCGTCAGCAACCAAAAGGCAGGTTTTCATATACCCTGCAACTATGTCCGATACTGATTAGGAAATCACAGACTTCACAGGTGTCTCTCAACAAAGATGAGAAATTGCTTCTCACAGTGTTCATGCCATGCAGGGTCCTGATTGAGAATATAGCAAAAGAGCTGTAAAATTAATTTGACTCCATTTACTCATCACAGATTCTGTTTGATAATCAAAGATAAGATTCTGTTGGAACAGCAGCTGTGACAGGTACTGTTTGGTCCCTAACGGTAAAATTAAACAATGTTTGTTAGAATGTTTGAATATATAGGAATCAGAGTAAAAAGGTTTTGCCCTACTAGATCATACCATTGACCAGTCAAGTCTGGTAGTATTCTGCTTCCAGCAGTAGCTAATACGTGGTAATTCAAGGGAACACAAGTTCACCCCATCCCATCAGATGCATGCACACACTCACATAAGCACACACAACAATGCACTTAGCCAGTAGAGGAGTATTGCATATGTGTGGGAGTGGGAGGCAGTGTGGAAGAATCCTTCCTGCCCTCTGCAGTAAACAGCTTATGTCCTGAAGCATGCCATTTGATTACCTTTACTTTAGCCTGATGATTCAGCAGGAGTGTAAGATTTATGAGATTGTTGGTGCCACTCTTGTTCAGGCTGTGTCAGTATTTCATTATGGATACCTCTGTGTAGAGAGTTATAATTCAGCTGTACAAACTTGCTTCTGTCTGAAAAAGAGAGATTATGGCTCTCAGATGAGGATTGTATTTTTATTGCAGAATTTCCAAAAAGTTGGTTCACCCTTATTATTAATTATTATTGTAATAAAAAGGTAAATGAATATTATTTTCCATGGGGGCATTGAACCAGATGCTTTTGGTATTTTCAAAGAAAAATATTTTGAAACACCTTGACTAATTGGTGAACTTTAAAAACTCAGTAATTTTCTCCACAGGCTCTTTTCCGTAATTCATTAGTATATTCACATCACTCCATGTAATAATTTTGTCACAATATAATATATGTAAGGTCACAGCAGCATAGCATAACTATGGCAAACATGTTGAAGGTATATGATTACAAATATTTAACATCTATGTGGTAATTTAATGTAATTAAACTAGCTATGTAAATGCATGATAATCAGTGAAAACTTAAACTGAACAAGGAAATTCTCCCACAGAAATCTATGCAAAATTACCATTGGGTATGTTTATATAAAACACTTGTCGTTGAAAGGTATTACGTCAGTACCCAGCATCACTAGAGCAGTAATTTTACTCTTTTGTACTATGTGGTTCTTAGATACTGGAATTTTTCATTTTTAACTGTGATTTTCCTTATTTTTACAGATGATCAAAAAAACATTGGCATTATTCCAAAGAGAAAATGATTTACCCAGTTTATCAAAACTGAAATGCTTCCCAAAAGCATACCAATTTTGCAGAAATTTTGTTTTGGAGAGAAAAATGACTGTTTCATTTTTAGTTATAAAATAGTATTTTTAAAAGTCAAAATTGAATTTAAACATTTTGATTTTGTCAAAACAAAATGTTTTCATTTGCTCCAAAACAAAAACAAATCATAATTTTTCTTCACAGAGAATTTCTAAAATTTTGGGTTTTATTATGATTAGGAAGTGTCAAATTTTGAAATCTCTAAATCCTTTGCAAATGGAATTTGTCTTCCATACAGATCTGCTTTTTTAAAATATCCTTTCAATAGAAAAAACCCCCTCTGTTAGTGTTTTAGGTCTATTCCTGTTTCCATTAAACTCAATGGCAAAGCTGTTATTGACTTCAGCGGGAAAGAGATCTGGGTCCTTATGGCAAACAGATATCATGTTGGTAGCTGGCATATAACATGCCATATAAAAACCAAGACAATCAATTAGCACATCTGCCAAGCTTACACTGGGCAATAACAGTACTGATTTTTTCAGTTATCATATCTGGTATTTACCAGGAATGACACACATCACTGTAATTGCATTGAGGTATCTAACACCTCAGCTAGTGTACTCAGACATGTGAAAGGTTTTTCTTTACAATATTCTACTGCACAAGATGCTCCTTCTTGTAAATCATTCAATGTTTTACATATAAAGTTCCATATATTGTACTTAATCTGGGAGTAAATTCAAAACTTTGTATTTATATTTGGCTGATAGCTGCCGTAGATTGCAAGCTATTAGAATGTGTGAAACAGCCTTTAAAACAGCTCCAGTCAATTAATCCTAATTTTAAAACTCCAGACTGAAGTTTTGAAAGTACTGACATGCACTTTTATAAAAGCCTTTCAGATATATGCACTCTACCTGCTGATGCAATTTGTTACGACTGCTACTTAATTCTTCTTTTATTCAAATTAAATACCTTCTAGTCATTCAGAGACTGTGAATTATGTTGCCACTTCTTGTGATTGTCACACTAGTTAATTAGCTCTTGCCATGCCTGATGTGTCTGGAGAGATTGGAAAAATGATTTGTAATTGTTCACTGAAGTACAAAGAGGCACTTGAAATAAATAAAGCTACACAAATGTGGAAGAATAAATGTGTATTTCTACCTAATTTAGGTGTAAGTTTTTATTTCATCAGCAGAAAATAGAAAGGCTCATTTGTTTTACATACAAAATTTAGGCTCGCTATTGCTACCTTTACTGGAGTTTAGCCAGGTCATAAAACACTAGAAAACTGTAAAAAGAGAAATGGGATTTTATAGAAACAAACTGCCAAATAAAATTCGTAAAGAGTTCCTTCTGTAAGACCTTTGGCATAAAATTGATTCTTATTACTAATGTTATATTGTATTAGAATGGAATGCATACAGTGGGAACTTGCAAGCTTAAACTCATAAGGCTGGATTGTGGGTCCTTTTCAGGCTGCTTTTTGTGTCTCTCGCAGCCCAAAGTAGCATTAAAGATGGCCTACATGGCCAGCAGAGGATTCACCTGTAGCTTGTTCTACATCACCATCCCTCTTGGTCCCTGATAGAAGAGGTAGGTTTGTGAAGGAATGGCTAGTGGGAATCTCAAGAAGTCACTTAGGCCAGCCCCCTGCTCTGAGGCAGGACCAAGTATACCTACCCCATAAGGCGGAAAGTACTGTGCTTCAGTGATGTATGGTAGCCTCCACGCCCTTTTGGGAGCTGTCACAAGTGGTAATAAATTAGAGATGCCCTCAGGCTGCTTTTACTTTCACCAGGGACTGAACTGGCCTCTGGCAGCCCAGAGCTTTGAGGGAGGACAGAGGTAGCAGGCAGTCACCTTCCCTCCCTCACTCCTGGATTGAGTTGAATTTATCGAAACCCAAGGAGTTTCAATGAGTTGTTTAGTCTCTCCTGCAGGGGAGGAGATGGTAGGACCTACGTTAATACTTTAAGTGTTGCATTTCTGGTGGTTGTGGCTTCCTTTGGTGATGGTGGAGCCAAATCCTGCTCAGAGAGTGATGTTAAATCAATGGTCTTTTTTAATCTGAGGAAGGAGTACAGGATTTTTTTTACTTGTTTCTGCCGGATTAGGAAAAAAATAATCCAAGATATCAGTAGTATCAGTTTCGTGATTTTTCATTTAAAGGGAAGTCTCAAAACACTTCGTCTTTAGAACAGCGGTTACCTCCAGTGCACATTATTTCAACAGGGAAAGCAGGAAATATTCAATATGCATTTAAATCTCTTGAGCAGGAATAGAAGATACCTGCATGCATTGATGGAGTCAGAGAACTTGTTGGTTTAATAACTTCAGAAACCCTGTTGTTCAGTGTTTTGTTTACCAAAAGTTTAATCTCCTAAAGAGTCGTGTATCTATGAGTGAGGATGCCAAGTGCCTTGTTAATGCAGAATTTAACGTAGTGCAACAATGTGTCAGATAATTAGCTCGGCAGCACAATAGATTTTCCAATAAAACTGATGTTATAAACCATTTATCTTTTATTATTTATAGAAGACATTGTAGGCTTTTGTTGAGATTAAAATCAATCTGAAAATAAAACCTCAGAATCTATAGCATGCTTGTAATTTTGGTCACCTTGGCTCACAATTGTTTCTGGTTCACTTTCCTTCAGTGTTCCTCCTTTACCTTAACTCTGATTTGCTTTGAGAAAAGTAAGCTGTCAGGAGTTCATTAATACCCATAATTTGACCAAGAAAAGCAGTGTGGTATGGAGAGAGAATTTTCACAAATAGCCATTTCAAAGAACTTTTAGAGTGTTTTATTGTTTGAATTATCCAGTTGATTAACCTTCCTGGCAGCAGCATTGTGAGTTTCACAGATTCCCATCCTGTGGTCTTATGAACTCTGTGTTTAGAACAAAGGTACAGTACACAAAGATGAGGAAAATAATTAACAATTACTATGTAGTGCTTTTGCATATTCAAGGCACCTTAAATACTTTATTGTTTTAAAATGTATATTGTAATTGTATCCAGAGACTCCAGTGAACATTGGGGCACCATTTTGCTAGTTGTTGTACAAACACACATGAAGAAATGATCCCTGAAAAGTTTACAATCTAAGGCCAGGATCTTACAATGAGATCTATTTGCTCATGCTAAGCTCATTGAGGGATGAAACCATTAGAAGACAAATGACATTCAGAGGGTTGGGGAAGAAGGATACAATCAAATATATAAAACTTTTATTTACAGAGATACACTCTTTTATACATAATTATTTGCCCCTCAAAATCTCTTTGGTTGTCTGATTTCTTATGGGTGTCATTGCAGAAATGGATGGTAATGGGAGGTTTAAAGGAGAGTGCTGTGAGTTGCCTTCTCTAAATGAATTTTCATAATTAACTTGTAAGATCCTTTAAGGTCTATGTATTATCTTTCCTACACAAGGGAAAACTGAAGCAGAGGGATTAGTGAACAGTCCAGGATTACAGAGGAACCTGGTGTCAGAGGCATGAATAGAATTTAAGGCTTTCTTATTCTGAATCATGAGCTTGATCCTACATCATTCAAGTCAACAGGAGTTTTTCCATTGACTAGAATCAGGATCAAGTCCTACATGCTTTAAAACACAAGACTGTGCCTCTTTCAAGTACTGGTGTAATGACTTAAGTAATTGATGTGATAATGATCTGATAATTATCCCAAAGTGCTTAATGTTGTAATTTTTGTATAAAATTGTTGTGAAGTGCCCATAGTTTCAGATGGGCACTTAAATAATCAAAATAAATCACAAAGCATCTTTCACCCAAATCAGCCTGAAATACAGACTGGTTTAACATTGTGCAGCAAACAGCTCTGGGCAACAGTTTTGAACAGCGAGTGCAAAATGTTGTGTTCAAGTGAAATCTTAGTGCCTTCTGTAGAATCTCTATCAAACTGTTGCAACGAGAGAGGATGGGGAAAAGTGTGGGGCAATCTTTTTTGAAGACTTGGTTTAAAAACAATAACCTGCAGATACTTATAGGTTAGATTCTGTCTCCCAGCACAGCTAAACCCTGCATTGCTTCTGTTGTTAAGGTGTTTTTGAAAGTCTATGTCCTGCAGTAAGTGAATGATTCTCAAAACCCTATCATCCTTGCACAGGCAAAGATTTTATTCAAGCCACAGCAGTAACTCTGCCTGCGTAAAATGTCACGGGGCTGCAGAATTCCCTCCCTTCCCCCAACCATCTCTTCCCCTCCACACTTCTACTTTATCTTTTTATTTCTAGTTTTCCTATTAATTTCTTTTTCTTACCTTGCAATAACGTGCCTCTTCCCTGTTGCATTATAAACAGGCCAAAAGCTTTTTAAAATGGATTACCACACCAATACAGGAGGATATGAGAGGCTAGGGAGTACACTATGACCAAAGGATGAAATGAGACACAGTTTGGCTGTCACTGCAGAGACAGCTTGGATTGAAGTGAAATATAGGAAAGGCACAAGAGCAATCACAGGAAATTATTATAGTTCTCCAAGGGCAGAATGAAAAGGCAGACCAGGAAACATTTATGCAGATAGAGGAAGTGGCCTGTAAAAAGGTTAGAATGCTAATCATGGGGGATATATTCAGGACTCATCAGAGACTAAATTGTAGCAGTCCTTATGGGATTTGAGGTGGGAGAGACTTTGTTAGGAATTTTCACGTGTAATATGAAAACTTTAAGATGTTACTTGAAAGAAATCAGTCAGCAGATGCGCATTATTGTTCCATTAATAGGCAATGATGTTATTAACATAACTGACACGCAAGGATGGGAAGCTAGAGGCTAAAAGCAAGACAGTTGAAGAGGGCACAAGTAAATAGTGAATAGTAAATGAGCCATGTCAGGCCTGTACCATGAATGCCCTTCTGCTTTGGTGGTCCATGTGGCTGATTCTTGGATGTCTCCCTAAGGCTAGGCCTGTTTATGTTAGTGACATAGTGCTTCATCTAGCTCTAATTAAAGTAGGTGAGAAGCTTCTGATTGACTTGTGTGGGAGTTGGGTTGGCCCTTTAGGAACAGAAGCTCAGCTGGTATAAAATGTTCTAGCTGTAGACTCTAGAAGAATTGGTGAACAATTTCTTAAGTATGTGAAGTATGTGAAGGAAAAAATTGCAATATATTACAGAATGTGTAAGGTTCCACCATGTTCAGAAAGAGTATCTGCAACAGAAATAAAGAGGGATAAGAAATCAGGCTCAATGAAGCTTCTACATATGTTTCCACTAATCCTAAATAAACCGTTATATTTGGCACGGAAATCCGAGGGTATAATGTAATCGCTAGGGTATTAGGAACTATAAATTACTTTAAATTTGCAAGACGGGAATAAACGTATGGGATAGATTACTTTGCAGGGCTGTTCAAAGGAATACTGGCAGGACAGCTTCCAGGCACAAGGTGAAAATAAGGAGGAAACCATCTTAATTCCCCACTTCCTGTAACATTTCCTGTAATCAAGGAATGTTAGATATTCCAAGACCATATCTTTAAGCCACTTCAAAAGCAAAGCTCCATAAAACAATGCCAGTCCAAACAGTTCTTAGTTTACATATTTAGCTACTTTTAAACCTTCCAGAAACATAATATCTACCAAGCCAATACAACTGGAGAATTTTAAGTATCAGAACAGAGTCCTTGAGGTGGACTCTGTATTCATTGGGAGCCAGTGCAGGAGCACCAAAGTGATGTGTTCACAGCAATCTGTATGGCTAAGCAGAAGGGCTTTGTGATTTGTACCAGCTGGAGCACTTCAGAATGTGCAGGAGTTTGCAACAGGTATTGTGACAAAGCTCCATGTCTGTACTTGTGGGTCCTGAACTTCCTGGCAGATTTAGGGGCCTCAGAAACTCATCTAGGCCCTAGAGTGACCTCCCTTTCTCAGTATAATTGGCAAGAGTCACCGCCTAGTGAATTACTTACACCACAGGGCAGAATGGAAGCTGGAAAGGGGGGGAATACCCCACAATTTTTGTTGCTCTGTAGAGCTCAGTAAGCACAGTTCAGCCTCCTGAAGGAATTGAATCTCACTTCTCCTCTCAAAGGATTTCTGTAGAGTATGGAGGGAGAGGGGGGGAACCCAGGCCTGCCTCTACTCCAGGTTACAGCCCAGGCACCCTAATGGTAGCAGCTGTTGATGGCTTTCCCTCCACCAATAATGCTGCTTTGATTCCCTGGGCCACTTCCCTAAGGTTCCCTCCTCCTAGCTTCTCCCATACCTCAGGTTGCAGCAAAGCTTCCTCTCTTCCATCTCCTTTCTCCTTGGCTCCCCCCTGAGGAACTGGGAAGGAGAGCTTTTAAACAGTCTGAGTCAGACCTTGATTAGCTCCACCCGTCTTCATTAATCTAACTGTCTTAACTGACCTTTTGCCAGTTAATTGGGATCAGGTGTCAGCATTAGCCTAATGACCTTAACTGGTTAATTGGCATCAGGTGTCTTGATTGGCCTGGAGTAGCCTTTGTTTGACTATCCAGGGAACAGGGACCTGCACATCCTGAGGCTGATATACCTGCCTTCCAGCACTCTCTTATATCCTTCTGGTCTGACTCCATCACAGTATGTATAGGTCTGACTTGCAGTAGGACTGTAGGTCATGAATGTCTGGATCATGTGTCCAGTTCTGTGTCTGAAAGGTTGGGGTGCAATCTTCTATCCAGCCACTGATAGAAGTGGACACTTTTTGCTACAATGGCTACTTCGTAGTGAGAAGGAGTCCAAACCAGCCCCAAAGCTTCAAACTGGCAATATGAGAGTAGAAACTTGTGATTATGGGGGATTGAGGCAAGATTTTCAAAGTGATTTCTTCTTTCTGAGAACTGTTCTTCATCCTGGTGCTGATTTCAGTAGCTGGGAGATGGTGCTGTTTAAGTTTTATGTAAAGAAGACGGAGAGCTTGCTTTCTGTCCTTATTCTTCAGATAAGCTATTTCTATTTGTATCACAGAAGCTAAACAGATGAGATTTGTCCATTATTAGGAGCAGCGCACTGGAGGAATATTAATCTTGCATGACCTAGGCTTGCGGAGCAGGTTCTAGGTATTCTGAATTGCTGGAACCAAAGAGAGTATAAAAAAGCTTCATCATTACTAGGAGAATGAATGTGGCATGGTGGGCTAAAATAGTTAAATTTTCCTAATTTTCTTGTATCTTTGTAATAAAAGAAATCTATTAATTTGTACATTTTAATAAGTTGCCAGTTAGAGTGGGAATGAGAGAGTTAGACACACTAATTGCAAAGTTCCCTGAAGCATGGGTCTGGTAATCTTGGCAATTAACAGAGGAATAGTCTTAAAATCCTCTTTACATTTCACAGGATTATTTGAAATTACCTCAGATTTTCCCCTAGTGAGAGTTCATTGTTTTTAGACAAATAGATTGCTTTCTCATCTGCGTGGTTCAAAGAATAACTGATCCTGCCTTTCCTTTCCCCTTGAGTTGCATTCACAGAGTTGAGCTAATATTTAAAACAAAAATCTTTTATAAATTAAATGAATTGATTAGGACATAAATGGCAGTGAATAATGTTCCCTGAGGGATTTGAACTGCATTTTTAAAAAATGTCCACCTGAAGTTTCCTTGCTTTATTTCTTGAACTATTCCTGTGATATATTGTCTTTGAGTGTGCAGTTACTACTCAGACAGGATATCAGGTCAGATGATATGATTTTGTGTACATGTATCTTTACCCTACTAATCTTACAGATACATGGCCCAATCTTGCAAAGCGCTGAGCACTCTGACCTCAATCTAGCAAAGCACATAAATGCATGAAGACTCCTATTGAGTTCACTTGGACGCCTCGTATTTTTAGAGTTAAGTATGTGGTTAAGTGCTAGATTTGCACCAGAATCTTCAAGCACCTCTCAGCATTGAACACTCTTGCCCCTCCCCCACAATGTAGTTACACAATATATGAGATACACACATTTTTCAAAAGTAGAGGCCCAGATGCCCAGTTACGTGCATAGAAATAGGGTACATGAATGTTATCACTTCTGCGTATGCAAATAACCATTTAGATGTTGGTCTAGACATATGCATTTGTAATAATTGCTTATGAAGTGGGTTTCTACTATGTTAAATTTTGCCCCTTTGGTTTGTGAGAAGGAATTTATATATAATTATAAAATTACTATTGCTACAACCCTTGAATCAATTTTACTGAATCTTGTGACTCAGTCTATTGTCTTTACATTCAGCCTAACAGCTATGTCCAACAGGTGCCTCTAAGCACTGGATAGTGCTTGTTTACCAATTCCAGATTACATCTGGGATAATGGGCAGGAAGAAAACCATAAAATAGTTAATTAGTCGGCGCTCCAATGATGTCAGAAATGTGAGAACTTCACTGTTGTGGTTTACTGGATTACAAGGAAGTAGACAGATTCACAAAATGATTTGTTTTCCGACTATGCTGGAAGAAGGTCTGGAGACACTGGATGTGGTTTAATCAGGCCTCAATGTTGTTAACTGTCTGGGAGCATCCACAAGATAAAAGTGCACCATGAAGGTAATTTCATGATCTTTTATATATCCTGGGGGACTTCTATCAGCCTTTCCCATCCTGGTCCCCAGCTTACCTGCTGCTGGGACCTTACCATCCCCACCTCCAATGATGGTTAAGGTGGGCTATAAAGAGGGGGGGCTGGCTTCCTGCCATGCCAGTCATAGTACCCATAACCCCAACTCCTTCCCTGTCATTTCCGCTTCTTTAACACATACATCAATTATATCCTTTACCAATCTATTTTATTTAACCACTGTATCCCTTCCCTATGGAGTATCTGCACCGGACATCTGCCACAAGGAAGTGCCAGCAATTAGCTTGGCTGCCTCCCCTCGCTCCCCCCTCTCCCCCCCCCTGCCCCTGCATATCTAGCCAAGTTTCCAGACATCTTCTAATGCCCCTTTTAATGTCGGCCAAATATGTGTCAGTCCCAAGTCTGCAGGTGGACCCCATCCCCCTGAATAGTCCTGGTGCCTGATATGCTATGTCCGAATGTGAAGTTACTGACTCCCTTGTGACCCACTCCCCATGAACATGGACATCTCCCTGTTCACATGCCTCCTAGCCTTGTCAACGTGGCGAGGTGGGGGGAGAGGGGGTGGCTTCAGCTCTCTCTGATACACTCTCCCTGCATTGCAGCATGTCTGACCATACAATTTTTACTCCTGGGAAAAGTCCGTCTCAGCTCTGAACATTAACTCTGCTCCTTTGCACCTTCTCAAATCATTGTTCCCAAGGTGAACCACAGTTATATCTGGTGTCCATTCACAGACCCCCAAAGTGTATAGAAGGGGCATCAGCTGGTCCCATAACATGCCCCTCCTCTCATGCCAACTAAGGATGGCTTCCCTACGGAGGCCTAGCTGCAAACCTCTAGGCAACCTGGACACCTGCCTATGCAGTAAACAATATTGTGCCTGCAGATCCACACCGCCATCTGCCTGGCCCATTTATCCGCATCTGGAATGAAAACATAATGAAAAATTAACATCGATTCCCCACTGATTGATTTGGGTCTCATGCACGTATTGTGTGCTTCAGAATGGCAATGCCCAATTACTTAATTGCCCTCACCTCATACCCTGCTGGGCTACTGCTGTTGCCATACCAGTCCTGAAGGAGTGTGAACCAAATTCATATGCTGGGAGCCCCAACATTGTTGGTTCCCTTCTCGGTACGGGAACAGACTGGTATGTTGTGAAAGGACCCCTGTCACCATGAACAAAAAAGGGCCCATCTCTCTCTGATCTCATGTATGCCCTCACAGCTTCCACAGGGCAGATCCTTCCATAGAATAACGGATTCACTCTGATCCTCTTGATCCAACTTCTACTTCCTCAAGTTTAATATATCTGTTCATCCCTACCTGTGTATATCCCTCAGTTCCAAGGCCCTTCCAGAAGAATCTCTACGTGACCCAGGTAATAGCTTGCTGATCCTAAAAGCTAAAAAAAAATAAAAAATAAATTGCTAACAGAAATGCAACCTTCACCAAAGCCACCTTCTGTCTATAATGACATATGGGCTTCAAGATCCTCACCAGAGCCTGAAGTGTATTAACAGTGATGGTATGATGTGTATTCTCCCTGGGAACAGTGCTTTGCAACCACCCTGCTAGGAAGCTTGAAAGAAAAAACTGCTGCGAGGATCTGGGTTCCCGTTTAACTTAATGGCAAATATAAGGGCTGATAGGCAATTGGAGATAGCTGAGGATACCAGTCGTTGGCTTGCTAACATGTACTGCAGCATGTACTGTAATAGGCCCATATCAGTGATGGGTGTTCCATATCCTGAAATTGCACAAAATCATTAAAACGTCTCTCATAGTTCCACCATGTTTGTGCAGCCACCAACCTCCGTCCTGTGCTGACAACCATTGTATGCCATAGTTCCATAGTGCATCTGTTCAGGTTCCTTGCAGACTTCCAGTGACCGTTCCTGAAATCTGTCCTTCTGAAAACAAGCAAATGCATCTTCTGTACCATTACCAACCCTGGGAATATGCCTAGCAGAGAAACAGATGTCATAATTTAAACATTATAGTACAAATACCCTTACCCACCTCATAACCCTTTGTGATCTGGAGGTGTGGCAACTGATAACATATACCTCTGCCATTTTGTCGAACCAGAAACACACCCTTTTATTAGCAAATTCTCTTTCCCCAAATGACCATTGTAACCAAAATGGGAAAAAATCCCAGAAGTGTTATATCATGCACTATCCCTTTTTGTGCCCAGGTGGAGGGCCGTTTCTGGGTGCACCATCTGTCTTGGTAAAATGCCCCAAAACCCACAACTCCCAAAGTGTCCAACTAGATTTTTAAATCAGCCTCCAGTATCCATTCCTTCCTCCATAATGATGCTCCATTGAACTGGCTCAGAAACTGTTCCCATGCCCCGAAACCCTCTACCTCTTGAGTAAACTCATAAAATAGTGAGTTCTTGCGGTGCCGCATTGGAGCTACCACCCAGAAGGCACACTCAATGCATCCAATAATAGACCTGCCGCTTATGGAATGTAATTTTCTTGGCTCCTCTGCCTCTTCTAATCAAGCCCAATAGCTCCTGAAGCTTATCCTGATGGAGTTGCAATATACCAACCTGCATATCTAGCTCAATCCCCAAGTAGGTCACTGTAATGGAAAGTTCCTCTGTTTTTCCTCCAGTAGGGGTACCACCAATTTTTTAGCAAGAACCTGAAAGATGTCCAACAGCTTAACGTGCTTGTCTGAATTTGTCCTACCCACGAACAAAAAATCATCCACTAATGCACTATGTGCTGTAAACCAGCTTCCTACATCACTGCCTAGTGTAGCTTTGTACTAAATTTCTCAAATGCTGAACAGAGTATTGACAGTAAAGTTGTCCCCCAACTACCCCACCCCCCGAAAGGTTGAAGACCTGCTCTGCTTGGTCCAGGTAAAAGAGGCTTCTCCTGCCCAGCATGCACTAGCATAACCTTGTCTCTTTTCCAGACACCTAGAGGGATGAGTCAGTGTCACCATGTTGACCTTCTCTGCAGCTGCTCTCTACCCCTTAAAGTGGTACACACCTTCCAGCAGCCAGCCGGACACTGCCCCCTCCTCCCATACCTTAATGTGTGGTGTGGTCATTGTTTATGTTTGACAATATTTTTTATGATAAAAAATATTTTTATTTTACAAATGTAAGAACTACATTTTTAAACTGAAAACAACTTTAAAAATGCATCCAAAATTACTAGTGCTGGAGTAGAATACGATTGTAGAACTCAAGTAGTGACTGATAACAAACAGAATATAGTTTCTTTTATTATGATATACGAGCATATTATAGAAGTGGATTTCTTTTTTCCACAAACACAGTTTGCATAAAAACAAAATTATTCTTGTTTCTAAATTAAACTTAAGTATAGAGTGGTATGGGGAATGTCAAAATATTGACTGACTACATTTTAATTTTGTTTAGAGGGACAAAGTAGGTAAGGTAATATCTTTTATTGGGCCAACTTCTGTCAGTGAGAGAGACAAGCTTTCAAGCTACACAGTTATGAAGAGCTTTGTTGGCTCGAAAGCTTGACTCTCTCACCATCAGAAGTTGGTCCCATACAAGATATTACCTCACCCAGCTTGTCTCTCTAATATATTGGGAACAATGTGGCTACAACTGTACTGCATGCTAATATTGTTTTTTAATTGCAATGATTTTAACAATACTACTAAATTTTAAAGCAGGAAAAAGTTCCAAAAAAGTCTAACTAAGAACTGTCAGAATGTTTAGATGCAAATGCTTTTGCTATGTTTATGATCATTTTGTATTTGCCTTTTATGGAGATTCAACTGATCAAGTTTCACTAGCATAATAATCACAGAAAACAAATGCTACACTCAAAAATGCTCATGTAACTGCAAATAGATTTTATATTTGAACTTGTGGCAAATTGCTGGCACTACTGTGATGGGTCCTGTGCTTTCTCTTCTTCGGTGGTGGGGTTCAGGGTGCCGTTTTTTGACCCTGAACTGGGGTATTAACTGCCCCACTAGTATCCTAGAGGAGGGGAGTTGGGAGGGAGTGACCCGGGCCCTCCCTCTACTCCAGGTCCCAGCCCAGGGGCCCTAGGGATAGTGGTAAACCACTTGAACTAGCGATTCCTTCCCCTGGGTTACTTCCCTCTCCTGCCCTTCAGCTTGTGGGACTTTCTGTCCTACCTCTGCATAAGCCAGATGTCCCTTTACCTAAGGTCTTGATCTTCTTAGCCAACCGTAGCACTTCTCCAAAGTCTCCTCTGCTTCCCTCCAAACTGCTCTCTGCTCCAACGCCAAACACTCTGCTTCAACTCCTTTAAACTGCTCTCTGCTCCAACTCCTTCCCCTGTCTGATTGAAGCAGGAGGGTTTTATCAGGTGACTGGCTTCAGGTGCTTTAATTGGCTTCAGGTGCTTTAATTAATCCATAGCAAACTTTCTTCCTCTGCAGGGAATAAGGGTCCCTTCTAACACTCTCCTGCTGCCCTCTGGCCATGCTGTATCACAGAACATGCAAGTATTCCCACTAGAAATGTGTGTGCGCTTATCCAATCAGATCACATAAATGATATCATGTGACCTATCTGACCATCCCAACACAACTTTCAGAGCAAATAATAAATATCAAGCAGTGATATTTACAATTACATTAAATCTACATTAAAAAAATGAACACAAATTCAATGACTTTCATATGTTTGAGGAAATCATGATCTGCTTGTGTTTATAAATTGTAGTAAAAAAAAGTTAATTTTGTTTAAAACTAATCACTTTAAACTGTTTGCTCACTTTATTCATTTCACAATTTCTGATTGAATTTTCTACTGCACAATATATGTGTCATCTTTCTTTATGTACCATGGCAGTTAGCTTGTCTATCTTGGGAGAAAAAAAATTGGTATTTATATTCTGATTTTTAAACAGCCTGAAGGACACTGCCTGAGACAAACAGGCTCTCCTGAAATTTAAACACAACTCTAGAAAACAGTGAAACACACTCTTTTCATCAGAGCCTTAACAAACAGATTTGTGTATAAAAGTTGCAATAAAAAGTGGCATGTTTGTAGAAAATTCCATGGAATAGGAGACAAAGACAAATTCTACAGATGTAACAGGAGCAAAAAGTCAGTGGGAGTTTTGCCATTGACTTGAATGGTGCTAGGATTTCATCCTTAGTTCATAAACTGCAGAAGATGGGGATTGGCTCAATCCAGCTAGAAAAAGATGGTAGCACATGATCTATAATGAGTCAGAGTATTTCAGCAGAAATTTGGACCTCCGTGCATTGCCAGAGAGCAATAACTATCTTACGTCAGAGTTTTTGTGGTCAAAAAGCGGGGTAGGGAGCCTAAGAAGCGAAAATGTACAGTAAGCATGTTAAATAGCAGCAGGAAAGGAAGCAAAAAGTGGATAATTTCAGCACCAAGCCACGTGCATTCTTGTGAACCTTTCCGCGAGTTGTTCTTTGTTGTTCATCTCAGTTTGGTTTTGAAAGCCAAAATAAATGTCTATTCCAAGTGAATTTATGAATTACACAGGAGAAGAGAATGAGAGAGCAAATGGAACTTTTTAGGGTATTTGATGAGAGCAAAATCTGATCTTCTTCACTGAATTTTTTAACCAATATACAGTTAAAGAAATAACCCACAGCTACTGTACACTGATAAAATTAAGCACCACTCCAAGCAGAAAAAAAGCAGAAACTTGTCTTGATAGCAGAAAGCATACACAGAGGGCTGGGACAGCCAGATAAGCACCTACAGCCTCTAAAATATTTCCCCCCATCAAATCTTTAACCCGTACCTGTTAACACATCACTGAAGTGGGAGCAATTCAGAGATCAAAGGACTATGCAATTCCACTGTGTTCCAGACCTTTATGTTCACAGCTGTCTGTCTTCTGTGGTACCATGGCAGCTGTTCCCCTGTTTCTCATCTCTCTTCATTTCTCTCCATCCCTTCCAGCAGGCAAGCACCACTCCTCTGCCGTGTACAGCTGGCACACAGCAATAATACCTCCCCTTGGTGGCTGGCACAGCTGCAGCTACTAAGTGTGAGCTGGCCAGCCAACTGCTCCTAACGATTCCCCTGATAGCACTCTCCCACTTACTGCTGATCCTTTCCCATCTACCACCTGCTTGACTCCCCTTCCCGAACACATCATCTGCTCCCACGCAGACTATTCTGCTGCTGTCTACCCAACTCCTCTTCTACCCCAAGTCCAACAACTACGACTGATTCTATCATCAGTCATCATCATATCTAAGAGATGATCACGTTCTGCGGCACCCCTGACTTCCTGCATCACTGTATCCTCATCTCAGGCCTTATAGGCTGATAGGTCAATATTAGAAATGGGCCCAAACCAATATTTCAAATTGGAATGACCTGCTGACATTTGGGAAAGGCTGGAGGCTGATCCAAACGTTGGCCTGGTGCGCCCATGTGGAGCCCTGTTGTCACTACACCTGTGTGGCTCTCCTTGTGGGATCATTGTCTTACAGATCCTATTTGTTTCAGAGACTGAACCGAAACCTGGAATCAAATACTTCCAGGCTTTGGGAAAACTTGGAACCGCAATCAAATTTTGCATCTGAAATTCATCCCTACTTACTACATCCCTGCAGATGTTGTGTGCGTGTGTAATGTAAGTTTTGTATTTATGAAGTCACCTAGGTTGAATTTGACCAGAATTTATGTTAATCTAAGATGCATACAGTGTCTTCTTTCCAAGACTATAGCAGTTTAACATCGTACGTTTTTAAGGCCATCCTATGGCTGTAAAGTTAGAGCTCCCTGACTGCTGATAGGATTAGTCAGTAGCTCATAAACTGGTTCAGAGAGTGAAGCATTCTGTTGGAGGTTGGCGGAAAAACAGAATCATGCCTCTTCCTGAGTATCCCTGGATTAATTTTCCACAATACAGTACATTAGGCCTCCTTTGATTGGACTGTGTTACAAATAAAACTGCTAAAAGGCAGGACCTGGAACTCAGTGGCATATATGCAGTTGACACACATCTGTAAGCTTACATGATACCTGCTTCTGTGCTGTTATGAAGAATATCCTGTTCTATGCATGTTAAGATGCTATTTACAGTAGGTAAACATAGAAGTAGGGGGTGAAGAAATTCATATTCCTTTATGAGATCAATGCGTTGATTAAGCCAATCCATTAAAGAGTCTCCTTTCTCCACCAGGATTCAAAACTATTACAGCCAATATAATATAATACCTTTTATTTGAAACCTTATTATGTGAACCCGTCCTTGTCCCTGCCCCCAAAACATCTGCCTGCATGCAACCCCTGCCACCTCTGCCCAGCTGCCTGCATGCACATCTCTTCCCCCTGCCTCTCTTTCCATCTCCCGGCACCTCCGCCATGGAGCTGCTCTTCACCTGGTCAGTGTGATAGCTGTGGCTCTGACTGATGCAGCACTGAGGGGCCTAGTTCCCACTTCAGTGTGGCCTCCATGCTGGTCCTCCCACAGCCTGTAGGATCCAGTACTGGGACATGCATGTGCCCAGCAGCCACAGAAGTACCCCAGCTGGTAGGAAATCTGCTACCTGGTTGTTACTGCACATGTTTAGGGAGAACAGTGAGGTCTGTACCCTTTTGACTATCCAAACTCCCGATTATCCAAATAAAATCCATCTCCTCCCCTCCCCCCATTTAGATAAATGGGAGGATGCAGACACAGAAGAAATGTTTTAATAGCTCAGATGTGATTTCTTTTAATGCCACTAAATGTATCCAAGTACAGTTTGAATGCATGTGGCACATTGCCACAGAGCCCCATATTATCTAGCTCTATCACAATCCCACTGCTGTTAATGGGAAGACTCTTCAAATGCGCTTGGGATCAAGCCCTAGCTAGGCAGGAACTGGGAGCATCACAGAGCAAACACTTCATAAGAATGGCCCTATTGGGTCAGACCAAAGGTCCATCTAGCCCAGTATCCTGTCTTCTGACAGTGGCCAGTGTCAGGTGCCCCAGAGGGAATGAACAGAACAGGTAATCATCAAGTGGTCCATCCCCTGTTGCTCATTCCGAGTTTCTGGCAAATGGAGGCTAGGGACACCATTCCTGCCCATCCTGGCTAATAGCCATCGATGGACCTATTCTCCATGAATTTATCTAGTTCTTTTTTGAACTCTGTTATGGTCTTGGCCTTCACAACATCCTCTGGCAAGGAGTTCCACAGGTTGACTGTGCATCGTGTGAAAAAACACTTCCTTTTGTTTGTTTTAAACCTGCTGCCTGTTCATTTCATTTGATGACCCATAGTTCTTGTGTTTATGATAAGTAGTAAACAACACTTCTTTATATACTTTCTCTACACCAGTCATGATTTTATAGACCTCAATCATATCTCCCCTTAGCAGTCTCTTTTTCATGCTGAAAAGTCCCAGTCTTATTAATCTCTCCTCAGACAGGAGCCATTCCATACCCCTAATCATGTCTGTTGCCCTTTGCTGAACCTTTCCCGGTTCCAGTATATTTTTTTTGAGATGGGGCAACCACATCTGCACACAGTATTCAAGATGTGAGCATACCATGGATTTATATAGAGACAACTTGATATTTTCTGTTCTGTTATCTAGTCCTTAAGTATTCCTAGCATACTATTTGCTTTTTTCGATTGCAATAGCACATTGAATGGATGCTTTCAGAGACTATCCACAGTCACTCCAAGATCTCTTTCTTGAGTGGTAACAGCTAATTTAGACCCCATCATTTTATATATATAGTTGCATTACTTTGCATTTATCAACATTAAATTTCATCTGCCATTTTGTTGCCTAGTCACCCAGTTTTGAGAGATCCTATTGTAGCTCTTCACAGTGTGCCTAGGTCTTAACTATCTTTAGTAATTTGTATCATCTGCAAATTTTGCCACTTCACTTTTTGCCACCTTTTCTAGATCATTTAGGAATATGTTGAATAGGACTGGTCTCAGAACAGACCCCTGGTTGACACCACTATTTACCTCTCTCCATTCTGAAAACTGACCATTTATACCTACCCTTTGTTTCCGATCTTTTAACTAGTTACCAGTCCATGAGGACACGTTCCCTCTTATCCCGTGGCAGCTTACTTTGCGAAAGAGCCTTTGGTGGGACCTTGTGAAATGCTTTCTGAAAATCTAAGTAAACTATATCCACTGGATTCCCTTGGTATACATGCTTGTTAACCCCCTCAAAGAATTCTAGTGGATTGGTGAAGCATGATTTCTCTTTACTAAAATCATGTTGACTTCCTCAACAAATTATGTTCATCTGTATGTGTGACAATATTGTTCTTTATAGTTTCAATCAGTTTGCCCGGTACTGAAGTCAGGCTTACAGGCCTGTAATTGCCAGGATCACCTGTGGACCTCCCCCATATCCTCAGCTGTGAAGACTGATGCAAAGAATTCATTTAGTTTCTCCGCAATGGCCTGATCATCCTTGAGTGCTTCAGTAGCACCTGATCATCCAGTGGCCCCACTGGTTGTTTAGCAAACTTCGTGCTTCTGATATACTTACAATTTTTTTGCCCAAATACCTAATTTGCTCTAATATCAAATATCTCTGGGATTCCCCAGTCCTCTAATGCATCCAGCCACTCTTACAGCAATACTGATGATCTTAAAGACTGCTTTGCCTAGACCTCTGTGGGCAGAAGGAAGATGCTGTGAGAATAATTCAGGTCCTGTGAAGATAGTGGTGGAAAGTACTAAGTGTGTTGTGCCCTGAAATAACAGAGGTCCCTGTATGATCTTCCCCCCAGATAACATTAGCTGAAGACTCTGATGTGATGAAATTGGCTAAAATTAGCAGAACTATTTCTTCCTTTTTGGCAACAAGTTTCACTGGCATTCCATCATGTTAGTGCCATTAGCTTCCTAGCAGGGAAAGTTTCAGTTCTCTTTCCCTCATCCTCACCAGTGTAATAATTCTTTACTATCTTGACAAGTACAATGAACATGCTCCATTAATGGACAGGGGCATTAAAGAATGTCATTTCTGAAAAGACTTTAGATATTTCATAATTAAGAAGGCATTAATTTAAGCTCTTTTTCAAAGAGTAAGTAACCAAGATGTTTTCCCAAATGCTATTTTCTGCCATGGAGACCGAGGTGATTGTTTTTTTTAAGTCTTCTTGCTGGAGTGTGCACTGATTTGGATAAACCAGCATTATGTAGTTGCATAACCTGCCTGAAATATACACCACTTTCAAATAATGACATTGCTTAAAATATGTAATTTCACAAACAGCCATCTCTTTCAAATTGTGAGTTATTGCCCAAAAGATGCAAAGCCAAGAATGTAAATATTTGGTTTGGCTCTAAAATATATGAAAATCAGAAAGGGCAATTAATGGCACTGCTCTGATATTAAAAACATTATGAAGAGCCCCCCTTTTAATATTTTTCTTCTATTTTACCCAATGACCTGGCCTTAATGATGCCTGTGAGTGCTCAACATTGTTCAGAGTTCAGCTCTATGGTGCTGATTCAGCAAAGCATAAATCCCATTGACAGCAAAGAGCCTTGCTGAACTCAAGCTGTGAGTAGTTCCATTGAGTTCAGTGGGGCTGTTTATGTGAATAAAGTTAAACAAATGTGACTTTTTTAAGGATTGGAACCTAAAAGTTTCAAGCACTGATTTTATAGCACTGATATAAATCTTGAGTGAAACTGAAAATGTCAGGTAATATGCAGTTCAATATTTTCCTATGTGCTTTTTCTATTAGTGAAAATTACCTTTTTATTTTGGTGACTGAGTTGGAAATGCAAATGAGAGTGAATAAACTTTGCTCATTTTTTTTTATAAAGGAACAGAAATGCTGTGATCCTTTTCTGGTCCCAAATGATGCTGCATGCACGTGTCTCATCTTTGGACCAATCAATATGACTAGTTAGCCATCATTCCTGGCATTAATCTACATTCCTGCCTGCTACACATTGTGGCTTTACATGCAGACATACGCTTGCCAATTGTGAGTCACTCTGGGAAATTGCCAGGAGTCCAAGGGCGGCTCCCAACTGGTATAAAATTGTAACCATCCTTCCCTTCCCTTTTCTGTGGATGTTCAGCACACTGGGATCTGGGATCTCAGAAGGCCTTACCACTACAAATCACTTTGTAGAAACTGATGGGTTTCATTTTGGTTTTCCTTGCAATAAGATATGGTTTATTGACAGCAGTCCCTGTAAATGACAGCCTCCCACTCTCACCCCCCGCTCCCCGTTTCGCTGTACAACATAAGATTTTTAAAGAGGTTACCATTTTAATTAATTTCCCATTATTTCTTGTCACGGTTGAGGCATCTTCAAAGGACTGATAATGTCAGGAAGATAGATAATTGCTGATTTGTTCTGACGAGAGAGACCAGCATTTAATAACGTGGGGCATCACTGGCAACATAGAACCATTTTGCCTTGTGAATAGTAAGACAAAGACTAACCATCTGGACGGTTCTTTGGCCAATTTCCCTGAAGCTCATTAGTATGACTGAGCCAGACCTGGTGGCTTGCTCCAGTCCCATCTGATTCTTTTTTCATGTAAGCAACATTTGAAGGATTAGGTATGTCTTATCTGTCTGCTCTGGACTTGTTTTATTGTTGTGCAAAATGAGGGATGTAGGTAAGGCAGCAAGACAGTCCTTCCATTTAGCTGTCTTCTGCTTTTTTCTGTGGATGTTATGAATTAAATTATGTATCTAGCAAGAATCTGAATGTGTTAAATTCATTTCTCATTGCACATGAAAAGTTGGGGGTTGCTATGCTAGACTCTAATGAGAATAATTGTTTCAATTAGGCATGAGAAACCCTCAGAAGATTTCAAGTTCTCAAGTGCTGTTCCATCAAACAAGAGGGAAAAAATTCTCTAAATGAAGAAACATTGTTTTTATGTGGATAATTAATATAGAATGCCAAAAAAGGGTTTCTGGAAGGAATAAAATTTGCATGACCAAGTAAACATTAAGTCTCAGATTCATGTTTCTTTCAGCTCTGAATTAATCAGTAATGCTATTTAGGTATTTATCTTTTTTGATTCCTTGGGCAATCCTAGTCCAGGGTCCCAGTTCTCTGCCCGCAGGTCTATCCAAGTAGATTCTCAGATGGGCCCCATTCTCAGTGTCTGAGAATCTCATAGATTTTAATGTATTTATCCTTGCAACACCCTTGTGAGGCACAGAAGTACAGTTATATCCATTTTATTGATGCGGAACAGACTTGTCGAGAAGCTAAGTGACTTGCCCAAGGTCACATGGGAAGTCTGTGGTATAGCTAGGAATGGAACCAGGTTTTTCAAATAATAATACCCGGGCCTTATATAGCACGTTTCATCAGTAGGTCTCAAAAGAATGTTACAAACTTGTGATCTTTTTCCATATGTATGTTTCAAAGTATCAGATTCAGAAAGGGCTGGATATGTAATCTGAATGTGCTTGAACATATGCAGAAGTCTTGTAACAGATATAAAAAGTTCTCCAGCTGAACGGCTCAGTCTACAGTATGTCATGTGGCATTGCTTACTGCTTAAACAGATGTGCTATTAATGTGCCATTAAAATAGTTTAGTGATTTATTATCTCTCTATAACTCTACCACAGAAAGTCACTTTCTGTTAGAACTTTATATAACAGCAGAGATGCTTATCATGTCCCTATATTACACTCCTTATATTCAGTGATCACACTGCTAAGGAAAGGCATGAATGTCTTCTTGAGGTATTACTGATAAGGTGGTTAATTATGAACTGCCATTGAGTGGTCCTGGTCTAAGCAGTAGTAATATTTCTAATCAAGTTTACTTTAATGGGATACCAAATTTAATGCCCTTTTTGAGGTTTATTGTTATTGCACAACACAATATTGAAGATAATTAACTGTGCACACTATGAACTACATCCTGAGAGCCGCTGGATGCCCACTGAGCAATGGTAAAACTCATTGACTCGGTAAGAGATGCAGCGCTTTCAGGATATGGTCCTTGAGGCATAGTTCTGTGGTGTGCCAAACTTTCTCAGTTCCCACTGTAAGGAGAGGAAGTTGAAGGTGGTCATCAGCTCCCAGGAGGCACTCAGCATTTTATGGGAACAGGCCCTAAGCTTGACTCGCTTCCCTCCTGTAACAGATGATATTCAAAACTTCCTCTCCCCACAAATGCATGTATAAAATAAAAAGATTTCTAATTCCTTTGCAGCTATAAATATGTATTCTGCACCATAAGCTTCAGGACTCCCTTATTTTCCTGGCCTTTAGCAGTTAGATCTTTGCAGGAGGAATAAAACATGCTGACACTTTCATGATCTGGTTACTTGTTGGCCATACAGAAGATAGACAGTGTTTTGACATCGCTGATTCTGTCCTATTTGACCATCAAAGCTTGATTTTTTCAATGATTTTCGTAGACACACTCTCTTCTTTCTCCTTCTACTCCCAAATATATACTACAATGAAACCCAGTGTGCTATTCCTTTCATTAAACCCAAAAGGACAAATAAGTTCGGGGAGAGGGGAGGCAGGGACCATCTTTTTGTTCACCGTTTATGGAGGGCCCAATTTACACAGTGTGCAAATTATTTCATTGTTTGCAATGAAGTCCATTGTTTGCTATAGAGTTAGGCAGAAATATTAATACAGCAAAACATATTTGACTCAACCCCCACTTAGATTTTGTCCTGTGATCAAGTTTTGAGTTCCCCAGCCTTAACACAAGCTTGCAAAAAACTGTAAACAAAGAATGAACTTGTACACTGCAAAAATCTATGAACTCTTCCTTCCGCATTACTTCCCTTCCCTCCAGTCAAGCATCCTGGCAGCCCTCCATTCCTTAGATATCTTTTGGTGGGTGAAACAAATGCAGTGATCTCCTTCCCTTACTTCATTCTTCCTATGTCATGGTTGTCTGCATTGCTTGGGTCTTTGTGTGCTACCGGCAGGACATCATACCCCTCAATTTGCATAGCAAGCCACCCACAGTAATCTGCCCCAAGATCAGGAAGTAATCACTTGTGCCTTCCCTTCCATCCCCAAGGGCTAGTAAAATATTTATTTTTCTCTATCAAGAAATCCAAGACTGCCTGCCACCTGCCTTCATGTCCCATCTCTTCTGCAGCCACAACCACTTTCCCTGTCCTCCCACCATCTTCCTGTGCCCTTTACACATACAGCATCCCCTGCCTCCGGCTCCTCCTCACCTGATATAACAAACATTTTGTATAGACCAGCTGTTAACTACTTTTCTGTGTTTACAGTAAATCTCCCATAAAATAAAATAACTTGACATTATAAAAGGCAACTTGTAGCAAGCAATATGGATTATTAAAGCTTCATTGCACAGGTGTACAAAGTGTCGGACTAGAAACATGAGTGGTGGGACAATGGTGTCAAGTATTCCCTCGACCTTTCCAGGCTAGCACAAGTGGCTGCATAGATACCCTCTCAAGGTTGTTTCTCTGTTGGTGCATGTGCACTATAATCCTTTCAGACTAAACGTCTACACCAGTGGAGAAATAGGAGTGTTCTTTAAATAATATTCTCAGTTTGGGTTTCCCAAAGATTTAGTGGGTGCCATACACTATCTTGGCAAAACTCGACAGACTGAGACATTTTTGATCCACATCAATAGTTTTTTCTTTAGTGTTGTGGGGGAAAGAAAAGCCCACCTAGAAGCTTTTTGAAAAATGGCTATTTTTTCTGAGCGTGTGGGTAAGGAATGGTGTCCCTAGCCTCTGTTTGTCAGAGGGCGGTGACGGATGGCAGGAGAGAGATCACTTGATCATTACCTGTTAGGTTCACTCACTCCGGGGCACCTGGCATTGGCCACTGTCGGTGGACAGGATACTGGGCTAGATGGACCTTTGGTCTGACCCTTTATGGCCTTTCTTATGTTCTTAATTCCTAACTGAAATGACCCCAAGTTTTGGCCACTCACCCTACCATGCACTCTTCTGAGGCACATCAAATTTCAAAGGACTCTGACAAAGCATGTCTATTTTAGAGGATTTAGAAAGGTTAACCTCTAAACAGAAGTCATGCGCTCTTAACTACTGTGGTGCTGCCGCACTTCTATAATGTGTGGTATCTCTCAGTCAGTTCTGTTTTTAATTGGTATTGCAGTTATGCAAAGGAGCATCTTCAAATGAGCTAATATAACATCCTACAGCAAAATCCTGGACACGTTGAAGTCAGTTGGATCTTCCTGGTTTTTAAGCTTTATCTTCACAACACATATATTGATGGAGTCAACCTGTGGACAGGGATAGGCCTGTTTGGTTGTGCTGATGACTATTTATTTGACCTCACTATCACTTAGACATAGAGTTGTTCAAAGTGGCTCCCATTAATAGAGAATCATGTAATGTCCTAGTTCTTGTTTTCATTCTTTGCTGAAGTTGATGCTGGCTGTTGAAGATCTTTGTTTTGCTACATTGAATCCATGGAATCAGTCCACGTATTTTTGCTGTGTCTGAATGGACTGTCTTACATGGGTATTTGCAGTGTTGCTGTAGCCATGTTGGTCCCAGGTTATTAGATAGATGAGGTGGATGAGGTATTGGACCAACTTCTGTTGGTGGAAGAGACAAGTACAGAGAGCAAAAATAGAGCTCCTTGTAGCTTAAAAGCTTGTCTCTATCATCAACAAAAGTTGGTCTAATAAAAGAGAGTACCTCACCCACCTTGCCTCTCATACATAGATGTCTCACTATATTCACTGATTATAGTAAATAAAAGTTACACTTTACCCAGCTGGGATGAAATTGTTTTTATTCTCCAATTCTGAGAGTGGGAGCTTGCAAAAGAGATCAAGGAGACAGCACTGTGACTTCTTTGTCCTTTCTGGTGCTAAAGTGCTGCTGCTTTTCCCATACATTGTGCACATTTGTTGGCAGATTAAAAGCTTTTCCTTGGTGTAGTTTGTGAGAGAAATGACACCTTTCTCCAGACAACCCATTGCCAACACCAACAAGGGAGCAACATACTTGTAAAAAAGACACATAAAAAGGAGATGGATGATGAGATAGTATCAAATGACCTTTGGAGAGATTCTGGCTGTTCAAAAGTTGGTGACTGAAATTACCAATATTTTAAACTCATGGCATAAATATTGCTTAAAAAAACCTGGTGTTTAATGTGTAAAACAAATGCTCTGCGATGACAGGCTTATCAGTCACAATGTTGGAGAATTGGTCTTACTAAAAGTAATGTGATGAATTGTCATGGCAAGAAAGCGATTCCTCCTTCTCTTTCCTCTCTGGATGATTGTTTAAAGATAGTTTTTGACTGATGATAAAACTGCTTGTATGAAAACATTGGGAAACTTCAAGTGATACTCTGACATAACATCTCACTGCAAAGCAATATTTTCCCTCTCTCCATGATTGTTATCCTCTGCCATTCAGTTGCAGAATAAAGACCTGTGCTCTCATCTTTCTGCCCTGCTATTGGTGAGAATTTATCAAAAGACGTTCCTACATTAGGCAAATTGTACATCTTCCTCCTTTTCCCAAGTGGCGCTGCTCACTCTGATACTGAATCAGGTTTGGAGTCTTCTGTGTGTCTTTAATTAAACCTGTTTCCTCATGTCTTCACTCCTGCCAGAAGGGTCCTGCTCTTCCGCTGGGCTCCTCTGAGCTTCATCCACTGAGTTCATCACCTGCTAGTATTCCCCTGAGCAGGCACCGCAACCAAGGATTCAGCCGCAAAAGAAATGCAGGAAAAAAGACTCCATCAGAATTAGCACTAGTTATTTTGATGCCAACTGCTACATTGCCAGAGCCTTCAGCACCATTCAGCTCTACACCAACACTAGCACTCACAGACATGATAGTGGCACTGATAAAGTTGACATCAGCCTTGGCACTGGTGCTCCTGACAGCAACAGTGTCATCATGAGAACCATCACAAGGGTGAAGCCAACAGCTGAGCAGAGCCCAAGCATAGCTCCAAACACTGAGAGAAGCCTTCCTGTAAAGAAGCATCACTCCTCCCAGGACAAGGCATCAGAGTACTCCATTAATGCAGGAACAACACACAGTACATCAGCATTGGTACCAGCACTGATAAGGGCACTGGCAATGGCAACTGTACAGATTATGAACCTGGGATGTGTCCTCAAAGAACTGTTGAGTTCATCATTACTGGAGCCATGCCAAGGACCAGATCATGCTTCCAATTGCCCATTTTGCATACGCAATTGCAATAGCTGCTGGCATGCACATTTTTAAACATGGACATGGGACCCTATTAGCATTGCTAAATATTTCACTGCTGACCATTTTGTCAGACACATCTCAGTACTCACGGGTAGTGGTTAGAGCTTGTTAACTAATGTGAGCTCCATATATTAGTTAACTGGACTGATACATCCATCCAAAGAAATCAATGTCTCACTCTGTGAGGGAGATTACTCTTAAGATACTTCCTCTTAACAGTGCTTTTAGTTCCCCCCACACCTTCCATTCCAACCTCAAAATGATAAACTTTGAAGTGGACTGCCTGTTTGGTGGATAATTTACCTCTAAATAGAACATCTAACCTACTCCTATATACTACAGTTCTGAGCTATCTTACTTATTATTTGTATCAAGTAGCACTCTTGAGGCATCAACAAAAATTGTGGCTTTCTTGTGTTAGGTGTTTTACATACCAGACCAATGGTCCATCTAGTCCAGGATCCTCTGTCTGACAGTGGCCAATGCCAGGTGCTTCAGAAAGAACAGAACAAGGTAGTTCTGCATTCTGTGAAGGAGTAAATACCACTTCCTTATCCACTTTTCCATACTCTTCATGACTTTATAGACCTCTATCATATCCTCACTTAGTCGTCTCTTTTTTCCTAAGATGAACAGTCCCAGTCTTTTTAATTTATTCTTGTATGGAAGCTGTTCTAACCCCTTAATCATTTTTGTTGCTCTTCTCTGATTTTTTTCCAATTCTAATATATCTTTTTTGAGATAAGGTGACCAGAACTGCCCGCAGTGTTCATGGTGTAGCATCGATCTATATAGTGACATTATGATATTTTCTGTTTCATTATCTATCCATTTCCTAATGTTTCCTAATTTTCTGTTTGCTTTTTTGACTGCTGCTGCACAAAGGAGATGTTTTTAGAGAGCTATCCACGATGACTCCCCGATCCCTTTCTTTTGTGGTAACAGTTAATTTATACCCCATCACTTTGTATATACAGGTTGTGATTATGTTTTCCAATGTGCATTATTTTGTAGTTATCAACATTGCATTTCAGCTGCCTCACCCAGTTTTTGATATCCTTTTGTAACAGTTAAGTCCAAAGCTGACAGCATAATTTTGTACCATCTGCAGATATTACCACTTCACTGTTTTACCTCCTTTTCCTGATAATTTATGTGTATGTTAAACAACACAGGTCTCACTGAAAATCCTTAGAGGATCCTGCTATTTACTTCTCTTCATTGTAAAACAATTACCATTTATTCTTACCCTTTGTTTCCTATCTTTTAACCAGTTACTGATCCATGAGGGAATCTTCCCTTTTATCTCATGACTGCCTACTTTCCTTAAGTATCAGAAGGGTAGCCATGTTAGTCTGGATCTGTAAAAACAACAAAGAGTCCTGTGGCACCTTATAGACTAACATACATATTGGAGCATAAGCTTTTGTGCATCTGATGAAGTGGGTATTCACCCACGAAAGCTTATGCTTAAGCTTATACTCCAATACGTCTGTTAGTTTATGGGTATGTCTTCACTACCCGCCGGATCGGCGGGTAGCAATCGATCTTTTGGTGATCGATTTTTCGTGTCTTGTTAAGACGTGATAAATCCATCACCAGTGGTGCCCCTGTCGACTCAGGAATTCCGGCTTGCCACGAGGCGCAAGCTGGAGTCGACGGGGGAGTGCGCCGCCACTCGCCGCCGCCATGAGTATGGCAGATAAGTTGGCTGAAGATACGCCGACTTCAGCTATGTTATTCACGTAGCTGAAGTTGCGTATCTTCAGTCGATCCTCCCCCAATGTAGACCAGCCCTATAAGGTGCCACAGGACTCTTTGTCGCTTTTACTTTGCTTAAAAGCATTTGGTGAGGGACTTTGTCAAAGGTTTTCTGAAAGTCCAGCTACGCTATATCCACTTATCAATATGGTTGTTGACCCTCTCAGAGAATTCTAATAGATTGGTGAGGCATGATTTCCCTTGACAAAAACTGTGTTAACTCTTCCCCCATATTGTGTTTATCTAGCTGATTTAAGCAATAGGTTACATCTCACATTTTATAGTTTTGCTATTTCATATTTGAGTTCTTTCAGAACACTTGGGTGAATACCATCTGATCCTGGTGACTTATTGTTATTCAGTTTATCTTTTTGTTTCAAAAAACCCACTACTGGCACTTCAATCTGGGACAATGGCTCGGGCACGAGGATCTCTTTCATATCCTCTGCAGTGAAGACTGACTCAAAGAATTCATTTACCTTCTCCACAATGGCTTTGTCTTCCTTGAGTGCTCGTTTAGCACCTCAGTCATCCAGTGGTCCCACTGGCTGCTTGGCAGGTTTCCTGCTTCTAATGTACTTTAAAAAAAGTACTTTAGTTTTTGTGTCCATGGTTAGTTGCTCTTCAAATTCTTCATTAACCCTCCTTAATATACTTTTATAGTTGACTTTCCAGAGTTTATGCTTCTTTTTATTTTCCTCACTAGGATTTGACTTCCAGTTTTTGAAAGGATGCCTTTTTTTTTGCCTCTAACTGCCCCTGTTATTCTGTTTAGCCATGGTGGAATTTGTTTGGTTCTCTTACTGTTATTGGAGGGGAGGAAAGGTGGTTATTGGCCTAAGTTTAAAATATGTATGTTAGATGTATCTGATTCTTCCTCCCTAAATTCCCTTGCAAAAATCTCCTGTTTACTGCTCCTCTGTTGCTTAGGAGCTGGCTTTCTAAACCCTGTTTAAAAACAATGTACACAGACAAGAGGTGGGAGAAAGAAAGTGCTATTTATTGCTATTTTACAGGCAGGAAACTGAGGCACAGAGAGATGAAAGGTAGGTCTACAGTACGAGCTAGGGGTAAAAACAGCAGCATGGCCACGTTAGCCTGGGTGGATGCACTCAAGGCATGGCTGTGCCATGCCAAGTATATATCCACCAGTTTCAGGTAAGATTGTACTCAGCATGGCTCAGCCGTGCTTCCACTGCTAACTGTGCTACCATAGCTACAGATAGCTATACTCAAGCTAGCTTGATGAGAACTAGCATGAGTATGTACCTGAGCAGAGGAATCAGCTTGTGATGTGGCCTCAGTGACTTTCCCAAGCTCACACAGGAAGTCTGTGGCAGAGACAGAAATTGAAACAAGATCGTCTGAGTCACATTTCAGTGTCTGAGTAACCAGACCACTCATCCTCTATTTCATAAACTAGAAGCTTGTGTTTTTTAGAGCTGATATTTTCTGTGTTTTTTCTTTATTGATTCCACATGCATCAGTTGATTGTGACCTTGATGCCTGTATTGTACATGTACTTGGCCACAGGCTTATAGTCAAGTAAACTGATATCAGACTTCCTACAATGGTCCTCTTGCTAGGAGAACCTTTATTCTACTGGTTTTCTTTCCTTTCAAACAGACAATGTGTTATCACCTAGATACATCCAGTATTTAAAAAGTTTCTGAAATATTTTGGCAGCAGGATGTGTTAAAAAGATATTTTGTGGAGTTTTTATCACACTCTTTGCAGTTCATCTTATAAAATATTAAATGCCAAATGAAACTCACTCTGACAGATGTGTTAACATTATTTGCATTTCTGTTTCAAGTCAATTTAGATGAAAAATAAGCAGTCTATTCTTGTCAAAAGTTCTATATCCTTTGAAGACAGTGATTCCACTTAGGACTTTGCAAATAAATAAATATATGCTTCAAAACTACTATAAAGGACAACAAGGACGTTGTATTTCCAGTAAATGATATGCAAGGCAAAACTTTGAGAACAGTTGTTCTCACTTGGTGTCCTTCTGAATCTCACGTGGTACAAAAGGCATCACTGGAGCAACGGGCTGAACATGGGAATAGATTCAAAGAATAGGAAGGCTGGCTGTGTGGTTAAAGCTTTGGCCTGGGACTCTGAAGACCTATGTTAAATTCCCAGACTTCCTATGGGATGTAGATCAAGTCACCTACTTTCTCTATACCTGTTCTGTAAAATGGGGATAATATTTCTCTATTTTACAAGGTTTTTCTGAAAATAACTTCATCAATGACAAATACTAGATACTACAGATGACAGATACTACAGATACTACAGTGATCAGAGCTTTATAAGGCCCTATTTTGTAGAGTGGTTAGCAGTTACCATACTGGAAACACTAGTTATCTCCAGTTCTAAGCACAGGGAAATACAATATATCAGATGTCAATAGGTGCTAACAGTTGACTATTTAATTATGACTTCTGCAAATTTGTAATAAATACTGCAGGTAAATAATGCATAACTTGAATACAAACCCCCTTCCCTCACCTTATAGGCCAAAATACTAGCTTTTTAGGGCTTTTTGGAAGTGTTATACAGTGTTAAACCTCAGAGCTACTGTATTTAAAACCCCGAACGTAGTTATTAACTCACAGTCAGCTTTTAGGAGAGAGTACTACACAATTTCTAGTTATAGACAAAAACAATGTAAACAGTATTTGGAATATAGGTGGTATATCTACTGGTGTTCTTGATATACCACTTTGTTGCTGTTACATATATTTCAATGCAAGGTTTCATTATAACATGTATGCTTCTATATGGTAGTGCACATACATAAACACATTGCCCTCTGATCCTTTTTCTCAGAGATGATTTCTCAGTCTTTATAGTGTAGCTGTTAGATTTTTCGTGTTTCACCTGAATTCTTCAAAGCCTAAGACTGACAGCAGCTCGGTTCTTTTACAAATCACTTCAAAGCCTTGTCAGCAAACAAAGGTCTGAGCATCCTTGTAGCTAGCAGCATTTCAGTCCATGGGTTAGTCTCATCAGTTTCTGGTGAGATGGGAAATCAGTAGCCTGGTGAAGGTGTTGGAGTGAGCATATAAAATACCCATCTGTTGTATTTCTATGAGGCTCTCACTCTGTAGGGTGCTGTGTCCCCATTACTTTTTCCCCATAAGTCCCCAAACTATCACCTCACTGAGATATGCCCCTGTTCTCTTTCTGAGAAAATCCCAATTTAAAGCAGCTAGCTAATAGCTCAATGGAATTTCCCTGGGTTCTGTAGCTTCTAGGAGTGACAAACTCTCCCTGTTTAAAACATACAACAATGGATCATACATTATGCTAATAGAGAGCTTCTCTAGTAAATATTGATGGAATAACACTAACCTATATGGAAAATGGTACAGATACTGGGACCCAACCCTGACAGCAGACACATCTCTTGGTCCTGCTTCAATCAATCACAGGACTGTCCCTTAAATCTTGTGCTTATTTCCTTACCCAGCACCCAAACTCTGATTGGCTCAGCTCTAAGATGATAATTTGTGTGTGGCCTGCAAGACTGCTTACCCTTAATTGGAGTGTTTATATATAGCTTCAGATACAACTACTGTGCATGCCTAATAACCACATCATTCAGATATTTTTGGGCCCATCTTGCCTTGCCCTGGCTCCCTGCACAGGTGCAGAGACACAGTGTGCAAACAAAAATCCATGTCCTCTCCACTGCTTCTCTCCCTTTCTTTGGTCTTAAACATCAAATTCTGCAGTATAATCTTTAAGCATGTGAATTGCAAATGAAAAACCACTATATAAGTGCTAGCTATTACTAATTATACTTTATACTTATTATGTCTTTTATTCAAGAATCACAATTAATTTTTATTAATAAAGTGCCTTTATTAATGATCTTAACTTATGGAAAATGATCCTTGATTGACCAGGACATAAACATACTTACATATATATTGTTATATCTTTATATTTTTTCCAATGTATACTTTAATATACGCTTCTGAGATAGACTAAAACATATAATCTATGCATGAGACAGGTCATGTGGGTAGCAAGGATGGAAATGCAGATCTGCCCCATTAGAATGATTACTAATTATGTTCTGCTTTCTTCATATATTTGTGTATTTGGAATGTTTGTGCAGTTAGAATAGCAATAAAGCTTTCTTTTACAGTAGAGTACCTTATTCAAGTATTAAGGCCGGTTTCAAAAATCACTTTATAATCAAACTCATAAGTCTAACCCTATCTGCTGGATTTCTAGTGACATTTGAAATTTGGGGGTATTACTTATTCAGGGTGAAAATAGTTCAAACAGAGAGGATCTATACCTCTCAGTCTCCCTTAAGGTATTAAAACAGAACTTAAGTACAGATGCTCCCTGACTTATGCAAGCGTTCTGTTCCGGAACACCTTACGTAAGTCTAATTTTGTGTACGTCGGAAACGTATATCTGACCATTACACACCCACCCCTTCCCCTCGCCTATTTTTAGCTTACGGAACTTTTTCCGTAAGTCCGCATTTGCATAAGTCAGGTCTTCCATAACCTGGGGAGTGTCTGTACTACTTAGACTATTGCACAGATCTTCTGTATTGGGACTGATTTCAAACTCAGTTGAAATAGTAATGGGCGTCTGTAATACAGACTTTTAGACAGATGTCTGGCAAGTTTGCCTACTTCATATTTGGACCCATCTGATTATACTGGCAATTTTGACATCTGTAATTTTTTCAGCATGTAACTTAGAAAAGTATAATAATTTTTTTTAGACTGTGCTATCATGGCTGTGAAAAATGCTTATTTCACAGGACACGTACAGTATATGGTAACAATTTTGTCATCAGGCTAACATTTCTTCCTAATAATGCCATAAAAGAATATGTGTCAATGTCAGAAAAATGGAAGGACTGGAGAAAACAAGCAAGCCTGCTGCTACAGTCAGTTGGAATTATGGATTTTACAATACACTTTGACATTTTGTCTTGTGATGTTAATGATTCAGTCTCTTTTTCCACTTGCTATTAAAAGGCTGAATATAAGGAAAAATTGATCTAGGGTAGAGATGTCTATTTCCTTCAGACTTTACTGATGGAAAAAAGTCTATTAGTTTTCTGTTTTGAATGGAAGCATTTCTTACATGCTGTCTCATACTTCGTTAGCAGAATTGGTTATGTTGTAGGAGCATTGTACTAAAATATTATAAAATGCCGGAGTTTAGTGGGCATCATTATGGTTATGCTCTATCATGCGTACATTTTATAGGGAGCTTTATTAAATTTAACTGGAAAGCTTATAGTCAAGTTCATTAAGGTTGTAAGGGCCTTAAAATAATTTCCTTAAGCAGCATAACTTTCTCTTAATATCATATGTGAGAAACCAAATACAAACCTAGACAGTCTTCATCAGTTTTTGTCTGCCTGTCTATTGGTATCGAGAGATCTTACCCGAGTCTGTACTTTGACTCTGCTCTATAGTGTAGACCGCAGGGTTTATAAAGATGTTTCAATGTAACTATTAAGCCAAGGTTGAAGATTCAGAGGGAAGCAAATGAATGTAAAATGTTTTAAGGTCACAGAGTAGCAATGACCTTTAGATTCCTTCAACAAATAACTATTATCCACTGTCCTTTATGGTACATCTGCAGCTGTACCAAGCATGTCTCGTGTTTCTCAACAGCCAGAGCAACAATACAGAGACAACTTGATCAGTGGTGTAATAGTATATTAACAGCATGTTTGCTGATAGATAATGTTTGTTCTTAAGTTGAGACAAACCCATTAAGACTTTCCATATCTTAGAACAATTACATAGTATTTACAGTATTTATCCTTCTTAGGACCCAATCCAGACAGAATCTCTTTGACCCTGGGGTTTAGCATTCAGGAAAGTCTACAAGATAATAGTGTTGAGAAACTGAAATGAGACTGAGTTCAGTTTGAATCTTAATTAACTCAGCTGAAATGGATGTTCTCGTAGCAGAGACCATGATGAGGAAAGATACTGTCAAACCAATTTCCATGTAATGCCAATTGAAGTTAAAGCAAATCAGACATTCTGATAATAAAGTAAACAAAAGGGACAAAAAAATCCCATAAAAATGTGGTTTAACATAGCCGTGGTTCATTCAACTTTCATTGCCAACATTAGGGGAGGGAAAAGATAATATTCTGATTACTGTAGTGCCTATGGTAGGCAATCTAATTTGACTTGTTATGTTAAACTTTTGGGAGTAGCATTAATAATGATAGTTTATCTGTTTCCAAAGATTGAGACAATGAGGTCACTCCTCAGATTGTCTCCTTGAAGGGGGAAGTAATTTTCAAAATACTCATGGACTCAGAACTGAGCAGTGGGGAATAGGAAAAGGGGCATTTAAGAAAATAAGATTTCTAATCACAGACACTTATAGGTTTTCCTCTGGAGCCTCTAATGCCTTGAATAAAACTGCACTATAATGTCCCATGGTAGGAGAGGTTTTAGTAGGAGTTTTACATAAGAAAATGAATTGTATAGGATATACTTTAATTTGAGAGAAAAGGCAGTATGAACGCATGGGGGCGATCCTTAGCTGTGTGAACTTCAGTGGAGTGATAACAATTTATGCCAGCTGAAGACCTGTCCCCCAGGACTTAATTCTTCTCTCATTTACACTGGTTTTACACATGCATAACTCGTTTTGGATTCAAAGACATTATTCTTGATTTACCCATGGGTATGTCAGAACAAAATCAGGTCATCTTCTCCTTGCCAGGTTGGAACCAAATTTATTCTTAACATCACTGTCCCATAAGCACAGGAAGTCTAAGACGTAGAATTCTGCTTCTACAAGGTTAAAAATGTAGGCTCTGCTTAAGGTAAGAAGTGAGTAGTGAGTGATGTTTTAGTGAGAGACAAATGCGCCAACAACAGCATACTTGTACTGCTGGCCCCATTCAATTCATTTTGAATGTCCCTAAGGCTTGTCCTATGGAAATCCCAAATCACCTGTTCTGGTTTAGTTGAAGTTGTTTTTCTGTTACTCAGATTTTTGCTTTTAGATCTTTGTTTCTAAGATTGTACCTCCTGCTAGGTTATAAACTTAAGTAACTCACAGTACAAATTCTTAAATAATTTATATTCAATCTTTTGGCAGTCTTGTCTGTTTTAATTCAAGCTCATTCACATTTTATTATGTTTGTTTGACGTCTGGACATTATAGCTTTCAGACTTTGGGGTATAAAGATTGTGTTATTTCTCAGGCAGGAAGAAAGAATGTCATAGTTAGAAAAATCTAAGCACTTAAAAATATAAATGACCAGTTCTTCTTCGAGTGGTGTCCCTCTGGTCTCCACTTTAGGTCTTTGTGTGCCCTTGTGCTCATAATCGGAGATTTGTGGTAGTGCCTGGTTGGGTCACACATGGATGGTTCCTGTCTCACACTACTTCAGGCAGTTAATTGACACTGTGCAACCAACGCCACCCCCGCCTTCTCAGTTCCTTTTCTATCACCTGCGGCTTCGAGTCGGAGCATTTAGCAGCACCTCTCTACTTAGTTCTTTCTAACCTATTTACAACCATTATTTAGTTAGAATAGTTGATTAGTTTTTCTTTGTCCCTGTCACCTTGTTTAAAAAAATATTTTTATTATTATTATTCTCCTCGTTAGAAGTTAGGTTTCAGTTCACCCTTTAAAATAGTCAGCCTCTTTGGGGCCAAAAACTTTTTCTGATGGGAATGCCCAGTTCCCTGGGCTTTATATGTTGCATTACTCTTCAGGATCTCCATACCAGTTTTCGATGGACACACTCAGGGGTTTGCTTTGTAGGTAAAACACATGTAACATAGAAGTGTCCTCATTGCCACAAGCTAGCTGCCTGTACAAGAAAGGCTAGAGACTTACAACTAAAACTCCTTCTCATGGAGAAGTCTCTCAGACCAGCATCTAAGCCTGAAGCCCAGACCCCACCTGGACAAATCTCACTGCCCATGGCTTCTGACAAGGGTTCTTCCTTCATGACTCAGGCTTCTGATCACCCCGCTAAAATAAGTGTCCAAAAAGTGGGTAACCATGTCCCCAGTATAGGAATCTGCCAAGAAATGCCGTTCTGTGAACAGGCAAACAGCATCTTCACTGACTGTGCCGGTTGTTCCAGGCACTGAGACAGCAGATCCATCTGGCATGCTGGTACCGTGAGAGTTAAGGACTCTAAAAGAGCCAGCTCAGATACAGGAATTAAGAGGAAATTGAACCCCCATGCCTCAGCACAGACGTAGCCAAAACTGCATCAGCGCACAGTGGCATAGCACCTCTGCAGACTGTGATTCACTCTTCAATTTCCACTGCACACTCAGTGCACACACTGGCACAGTCTACAATGCTGACATATGCTCCTGGCACCAACAACCAGGTAGCCTCTGGTGCAGATCATGCAGACGCTGCAGCATTTCCTACAGCACATAAATTTCTTAGTTCAATCCACGCCTGACTCTCCCATTCTCTGCACCAATGCATTTGGCGCATTCGGCACCAAGTCTTCTGCAACTCCATCGCACTCAGCTCTACCCATTTTGAGTGATGAGGAGGAGGAAGGACAAATAGATTCTCCTCCACAATTTCCTGCCCACCATGAGCCGCCCAAACTGACACCCCCTGAGGAGACATATTATATTGATCCCAGACATCCATGGTGGCATGGCCAGCCCTGGGGCCCAACCATGCCCTTCCCACCCCAGTGAGCATACTGGAATCCCTGGGCGACATACCCATACAACGGGATTGCCTACCACATCCAGACTAAGCGCACAGCGATCTCCTATATCTTCAGTACCTGGAGCTTTGGTACCTTTTGGGAAAAGAGATGAAGAAGAGGAAGAATGCTCAGACCAAGAAGGGGCACCACCTACCCAGCTTTCATCATCCTGCACAGATGACATCATCATGCCTCCTCTCATTAATATGGGGAATGATTTCAAATAATTCCAGGTCCTATTTAAAAGAATTGCATGTTCCCTGGTCATCTCTCTGGAAGACATTCAGATGACACAGCACAAATTAGTGGACCTTTTGAATATATCCTCTACTTCCAAAATCACTTTACCTATGAATGATGCAATAATGGAACTCATCAAGACCATTTGGCAGACCCCTGCAACTGCTCCTCCAACCTGCAAGATGTCTGACAGAAAAAATATTATGTGTCAGAGTTCCTCTTTTCCCATTTGGCACTCAATTCACTGGTAGTTGATGCAGTCTATGAACGTGGCAGAGAACAGCAGCCCAAGAAGACACCTTATAATAAAGACTGGTAAAGGCTCAATCTTTTCACCACAAGACTTACTCTTTGGCTACACTACATCTCCAGATGGCCTTGTGGACAAAGTATGATTGCAACAACTACAAAAAGTTTTCTGAATTCATTGACTTTATTTCTGAAGATAAAAAAGAACAATTTACAGTACTTGTATCCGAGGGACAACTCATATCTAGAACAGCTCTCCAAGCTGCACTGGACTCTACAGACTCAGCTGCAAGATCAGTGGCAACCGCAGTGGGGTGATGAGAAGGGCCTCCTTGCTCCATCTCTCTGGCTTCCCTAGGAAAGTGCAATCCATGGTCAAAGACTTACCATTCGAGGGACCAAACTCTTTGCTGCAAAGACAGATGACTCTCTCCATATGCTCAAGATTCACGAGTGACATTCCGATCTCTGGGGATTTATACACCTAGACTCAAGAAAAGACAGAGGAGTTACTGTGCCCCTCAATGCTACCACCACGCTCCATGTTCACAACAACAATGGCAATGTGAGTCACAGGGCTGCGAACAGAAACCATTAAGGAGCGGATGGACTACTCTTCCAGCAACTGTGTCACAGCCATCAACATTCAGGCAACAAATTTGAAGCCTTGGTCTTGGTTCCAAGAACTCCATGTCTTTCTGTGCTGAAGACATCTACTCTCTCCCGACCATTCGGCGATCACCTGGTTCCGTTTTATCCAATCTGGAAAACCATCACATCCAACAGATGAGTTCTAGAAATCATACAAATAGGGACATACACCTCAAAGTAACTTTTTCGTATAGGAAGATACCTATAGGTATCCTACCCTTTCTTACAGGAAGATAAATAATCAACAATTCTCACAGTCCATATAATCTCTTAAATGTACTGTACAAGAGTAAAATTTCACATTGCACTTTACAAAATCAGCCTTATTTTTGCCTCTATCCCATTTATACTCAATTCTCATCTATCAGTCTATACTTCAGAAAGGCCTCTGATGCCAGACACCATTTTATATTGTACACATTTCGAATACAGGCTGCAAACAGAAACAAGGTTGAACATGTATAGCTCACACACCAAACCACAGACTAGCTTCCACTTCACCTCCTGTTATTAACTTACTAGTATTTTGACTCTAACCAGAGCTGCTCAGAAGTTTTCTAGTGGATCACTTTTCTGTGAGAGGATGCCAGTTCATCAAAACAAAAATGTTCCATGGGAACACTGAATATTAAAGTTCACCCAGCTTTCTAAAGTACTTGAGTTCTACTACTGCCAAATGATATGTATATATAATAATATATAAAAATGTTTACATCCACTTTACATTATGCCACCAGAATGGAGTAAAGGGGTCTTAGTATAAGTGAAAATCTGGCCAAATAGGTACAATGAAAATGTAGTAACTTTTCTGTGTGAAAGGCACATATACAGTATGAAAGAGATTGAGCTCCATTATTTGTTGTGTACAGATCAGGGAAGAGAGAATCTTATAAAGCTAAACCTGTCCTAGATAATGGCTTGTATTGACCGTGAGCCCTAAAATTAGACCCCAGTCTGTTTTATCATTGAATTATTTCAGACCAATCAAGAAGTCACTTGATTTTAAATAAAAACAAACACATTGGCTCAGTGATTTTTTTCCAAAATTTCCAGTGTCACTTGACAGGCAGTTCCTCTATGGAGCTCTATGGCCCCATTTGGTTCCATTTTGAATAACTATTGATTGATTTAAGGAATAAGTCAAATGGCAGTGAACTGAAAAATGAACGTTCCCTGGAAGGGGTACAGTAACTCTGATTACTGATTCCTTCCCAATATGTGGCCCAGTGCAGGTCACTTAGGAAATGAGGCCAAAGTTAACAAATTATTAACCTTCAGAGTGAGCAGCTCTGTTGGTTTTATTTCCAAAGACATTAATTAACCCCTGTAGTGTTATGCAACTGTAACAGTGTAAAAGCACTCAAACTTATGACATTTCTGCAGAATGCCAAAATAGGCTTCCAGGACTTTCAGGTTGTTTTGCTTTCCTTTTTAAAGGCTTTCAACAGAACAACTGTGATATTTAAACTCTTTTCTTCTGTCTGAAGCTTAGCCCGCTCCTTGCTTGCTACCAAGCACATCTTGACATTTTGAAAATGAACACAGGTCCCCAGAGAACATGCGATGTACTCAGATTTAACAGCTGCTTGAGTTAGTGATGTATATAGTCATATTAAAAATGTATTAATTGCACATCAGGATTAACACTGACTGAAGGTTTGCTGAAAACAAAGCCCACACCACAGCAATCCATTACTTTGTATCTCTGCCTTCATGAAGAACTACTGCAGGAAAAAAGGTGAATGAGACCATATACATTTCTTCAATCAGCAGCAGCTTCATAATTCCATCTGCAAACTGTCAAAGAGTCAGACTTAGCTTTAATGGAGATCTGCGTACTGAGAATTCTGCCACAAGCCTCCTAATGACTGTTGATTACATCAAAAATTGCTTGCTAGGGATGGCATACTTAAATGTGAATTATAGCCATTGCAAAGTTAAAATTCTGAAAGGAACAAATATTGTGGAAAAATGAACAAAGACCTGGATAGTGAGGATAGTCACAAAACAGGCATTTAAATCTGCCTTGAGATTATGTACAGTGACTGCGGTTTTCCTGGTTTTTAGGTCCACAGAAGCTCATTTCTCACTACCAGAAATACTGTCAATTAACACATGGCCAGATTCTGCTCTCACTGACATCAATCACTCCATTGGCTTATACAGTGGAAGGGAGAGTGGGTCCAGTTCATTTGGCCCAATATCTCTGAAACAGAGTGGTTTACTCTAAGGTTCAATCAAGTTGGACAACTCTTCCCAACTCTCTGATTGGCTAAGCATATGAAAAAAACTTTAATTAAAACAAAACATCCTGATTGGCCATGAGTAAAGGTAATGGACTCAATCAAAACTTACCTCAATTTGTTTGATACACATGTCAGTCTGTAAATAGACTATACCTTTTCCTTTTACTGGATAATTCTACAGACATTTTACTTCCAAATGTGGTATCCCTTCTTGTTGCATAGGGATGAATTTGCCCCAGGCTTACTCACCTTATTCTTTGAGTTGTGGTTTAAAAGATTCTTTATACGGCAGTCTGAAGGGATTGAACTAAAACAGAATACTTTCAGTAAATATGCTATTCCTAGATTAACAGATTTATTTGGTTATAAGCTTTCGTGGTTAAAATAACCCCACTTCTTCAGATGCATCTGATTGTATTTGAAGAATTGGGGTTTTTACCCACAAAAGCTTATGCCCAAATAAATCTGTTAGTCTTTAAGGTGACACCAGACTCCTCATTGTTTTTGTGGCTACAGACTAACATGGCTAGCCCTCTGGTCATTAACAAAAAAACATAAGAATAACTACACATTGCCACAGAGCCCCATGTTCTCTAGCTCTGATCACAAGCCCAGTGCTATTAATGAGAAGACTCTTCAAATGCGTGTGGGAGTATCGCAGAGCTAACACCTTATAAGAATGGCCCTACTGGGTCAGACCAAAGGTCCATCTAGCCCAGTATCCTGTCTTCTGACAGTGGCCAGTGCCAGGTGGCCCTGAAGGAATGAACAGAACAGGTGGATCAAGTGATCCATTCCCCGTTCCTCATTCCCAGCTTCTGGCAAACAGAGGCTAGGAACACCATTCCTGCCCATCCTGACTAATAGCCATTGATGGACCTATCTTCCATTAATTTATCTTGTTCTTTTTTGAACCCTGTTATGGTCTTGGCCTTCACACATCCTCTGGCAAGGAGTTCCACAGCTTGAGTGTGTGTTGTGTGAAAAAACATTTCCTTTTGCTTGTTTTAAACCTGCTGCCTCTTAATTTCATTTGGTGACCCTTAGTTCTTGTGTTATGATAAGTAGTAAACAACACTTCCTTATCTACTTACTCTACACCAGTCATGATTTTATAGACTTGAATCATATCTCCCCTTAGACATCTCTTTTTCCAGATGAAAAGTCAGTCTTATTAACCTCTCCTCAGACAGGAGCCATTCCATACCTCTAATCATTTTTGTTGCCCTTTGCTGAACCTTTTCCAATTCCAATATATCTTTTATGAGATGGGGCAACCACATCTGCACACAGTATTCAAGATGTGGGCATACCATGGATTTATATAGAGAAAACAATTTGCCCAATACTGAAGTCAGGCTTACAGGCCTGTAATGGCTGGGATCATCTCTGGAGCCCTTTTTAAAAATTGGCATCACATTAACTATCCTCCAGTCATCTGGTACAGAAGCTGATTAAATGATAGGTTACATACCACAGTTAGCAGGTCTCCAATTTCACATATGAGTTCCTTCAGAACTCTTGGGTGAATACCATCTGGTCCTAGTGACATATTGCTGTTTAATTTATCAATTTGTTCCAAAACCACCTCTAATGATACCTCAGTCTGGGACAGTTCCTCAGATCTGTTACCTAAAAGAATGGCTCAGGTTTGGGAATCTCCTTCATATCATCAGCCATGAAGACTGATGCAAAGAATTCATTTAGTTTCTTCGCAATAGCCTTATCGTCCATGAGTCTTCCTTTAGCACTCGATTATCTAGTGGCCCCACTGATTGTTTAGCAGGCTTCCTGCTTCTAACGTACTTAAAAAAAATGATATTACTTTTTGAGTCTTTGGCTAACTGTTTCTCAAATTCTTTTTTGGCCTTCCTAATTGTATTTTTACACTTCATTTGCCAGCATTTATGCACCTTTCTATTTTCCTGACTAGGATTTTAACTTCCACTTTCTAAAGGATGCCTTTTTGCCTCTTACTGCTTCTTTTACTTTGTTGTTTAGCCACGGTGGCTCTTTTTTGGTTCTCTTACTATGTTTTTTTAATTAGGGGTATACATTTAAGTTGAGCCTCTATTATGGTGTCTTTAAAAAGTTTCCACACAGCTTGCAAAGATTTCACTTTTGGCACTTGGATTTTCACTCTTGGACTGTGTCATGTGGATTATTAGAAATACAGGACCAGATTGTTGAGCAGATTCATCCACAAGTTCAGTTAATATGGAAATAAAACAAACAGGTAGGAAGGAAAATGGAAACAATAGGCATCCATAGTGAGAACTTTTTCACAATCCTTTTTTTCCTTTCTTGCTTATCTCAAGTGATCTAACTGGCTAATAGTGAAAAAAGATCAGAAATGCTCTGCTTTATTGCTCCTTGGTCAAGTTTGTAAAATTCTATAGTATGACACTTTCAAAAAGCAAAACCAAAAAAATCATCTCTGGGAGTATTTGTTATTTCTGTAAAGATGTTAAAGAGCTAAGCTCATATAATAAATACACTGGACAAGACCAAGTGCCTAGGTGTGTATATATATATATATATATTTTAAACTTAATATAGCAACTTTTGTTTCCATGGTAGTATGATGAAAGGGAGTCTTATAAAGAGAGACCCATGTGACATCATTATAACACTTACTGTGATTTAGACCACATCCCACTGTATGTCTTGTATTCAAACATGTCAGCTCTTGAAAGCAGGTGTGAGCTGCTTAGGGATGAGGGGACAAAGGAAAAAATAACAGAGTAAAACCCAATATGGTTATTTTTAAATTAGCTTCAAAAATTGAACATAAATATTTAACAAGTAATGCTAGAATTTTTTAAAACACATTTAGAATTATGTAACTTGGAAAAGATAGATTAACCTTCAAATATTCTTACAGCTGCTAGTATCCTATATAAACAGATCTAAGTAAAATATTATATTATCCATTCCAGAAACCACTGAAAAGTTTATTCCAGATGTCAGCCTTATATACCAGAAGCTCTCTTTTCCTCACCTAGCATTCATGAGATATATATTTTAAATATGGATTACAAATGGAGCTGGGTGAATAACTGATTTTTTCAGTTTGCTGATATTTCCAAACAATAAAAATAAAAAATTCAGTTCAGGTCAAACTGAATTGAAAAATTACAAACATTTGCATGAACTTAAAAAAAATCAATTTTGGGCCAAATGAATCAGGTTTTCTTCAACTTAAAATGGATTCTGGGGCATTTTTAAAGAAGCTAGATTCACAAACTAGCTAGAGACGAGGGAAGTTCCCTTCTGTAATACTTAGCTCCATGGTTAGGGATCAGAGGTGGAAGATCCAGGTTCACTTCTCTCTGCCTGATGTGGAGAAGGGATTTGAGAAGGGGTCACCAATATTGTAGGAGAGTGTCCTAAACTATAGGACACTTTTGTGTGGGCTTTGTCAGTCTCTCCTGTTGAAGTTGTTCCACTTATTATAAATTGTCTTCATTTAAGCAGGGACCTGAATTTGAGTCTTTTGCATCTTAAGTGAGTGCCCTATCTACTAGGCTATATGGTCCTCCTTGTTTTTGTTCTCTTTACTCTGTTACTCTGTTCTCTATTAACTATCATTCATATTAGTACTTCATAGTCATTCACCATCATCACCTTCTCCACCTCTTCTGGCTAATTCGTGAATGGCAGCCAAATCATGCAGAGTTGAGACCTCCTGAGGTCTCTTCTAACCCTAATCTTCTGTGATTCTATTATCTAAAAATACTTGGACAAAAATATTTGTCAAATGTGTGTCAGAATCATGAATAGTTTTGGTTTGGCCAAAACTGCATTTTTCAACGAATATACTATTTTCTGGAACAATTTTGCCACCCAGCTCTCGTGACAAATCCTGACAAATCCCCACTCACCATATATCGCCCACAGACCATAGTCCCCTTCCCATAATAGAAAAAGAATACAATTCTATCCCAGCTATGGTGAAAATCTATCCATAATGCAGTATATTATACAATTTTTATTCTCTTATTAATCCTGGGGTATCTTGCTAATAGCATTCTACAATAAAGTACCTTTGAGTTCTTAAAAATCACAGCACTGTGTGCAAGAAATTGGCACCAAGAGACCTTTTATCTTTTACACTGAACCCTCTGATGAGATGATTCAGAGGGAAACAGTAACAAGGCTTCACAAAAGCAAAGCTTCTGATCAGTTTATTTTCACTAGAACACTGTGATGGGCTGCCAAAGAGAATCATTTGCCTTCCAGGTCCAGAGAAAATGGTAACTGGCAGTGCTAGACTGTGTCACAAGTGAGTGACCTATGATTAAAATTAATTTGAAGACATGGGATCATTGAGATTCAATGCTTCTTTTTTTAAAGAAAAAAATCAAATAGTTTTTTATAATTCTATAGTTATTACATAGGATATTTTTGTAATTTGAATCTGAGCCAGGACTTTGACACATCTAGTAAGAAAACAAAAAGCTTTATTGCAGTAAATAGGGTAAATTGTATGTGGGGACAGAAGGACTTTAACTTATTATGTCTGGCATGCTTTTGGCCAAGGTTAACTTCACTTTGTAAAACGAGGTTAATTTTAGTGGCTTAGTCATTCAAATAAAACATCTTTGGGGACAAGCTACAGGGCTTATAGCAGTTGCCCTTTGTTCTCAGAATACTGTAGGGTCTGAAAAGTCAGAAGAACTTCACAGCTAGATCAGTATTTTCTTAACAAAGTAAATAAAAGGACCATATCTCATAGAGTCTTCTATAATATTACCTGGCTTCTCTGTTGTACCCCGAGCAGTTAGTGCTGAATCCTACATTAATTACACAAAACACAACCTTTTCCTTCTCACATTATCATTATAGACTTCTACAAAATTCTTAAATTACGTATACTGCTAATTCCAGTTTCTGGATTCACTGCTCTTTCTGTGGCAGTAAATCATCATACCACCCCAAAGATGAACCAGTGACTATCTTGTACAATCTGGTAATAAATAATTTGCATATGGAAGCTAAATAATAAATACTGAGGCTAGAAAGTTAGCAGGTACCTAGGGATTTGTATTAAAAAAGAGAATTTCTAGGCATTAATGTACACCCATTAATTCTTGACTAGTCTATTTTATAACTAGCACTTTTACATCGTCAGCACTATAAGATAATTAGACTTGCTATGGGTTCAGTGATGCATCATTGGTCTCCAGAGATAGTGGACATTTAAGGGTGGATTTTCCATTCCATAGACAATTTCTTGAGCCTGTCTTCTCAGAAAGTTTTTTGCTGTTTGCTAATACTGGGAACTGGTGCTAAGGTACAGAAACTTTAATCTCTAAATCCGTGGTTCAAATCCAGGTCAAGTGTTTAGTGAATTAAAATGTTGGCAACATGACACCTGAATGGTGACATTTATGAAATGTGACACCAATTTTAATTCATTTCTCTGTGGCTAGATAGCCCTATCACAAAATCCATCATAATAATTAGTACCTTTGTTGGCAATTCTGGGACAAAGTCAAGTTAATGAATGATTTCAGCTAATAAGTGTCTTCCTACTTTCTGACAGGTGTGTGAGAGCACTTCAGCTGATTGTGCTGCTACCAGTTCTGTTGATAAACAGAGGACTTATAATGAGTTAAGTCCCAACATTTCGTGTGTAGTTAATTTCCAGTTGAAAATGGGAAAACATGTTTGTACTGTCATTTTCATTAGAGTAGATCTAATCTAATCTACCTGGATTTCAGTAAAGCATTTGATACAGTTCCACATGGGAAATTATTAGTTAAATTGGAGAAGATGGGGATTAATTCAAGAATGGAAAGGTGGGTACGCTACTGGTTAAAGGGGAGACTGAAACAGGTCATACTAAAAGGTGAACTGTCAGGCTGGAGAGTGGTTACTAGTGGAGTTCCTCAAGGATCAGACTTAAGACCAATCTTATTTAACATTTTCATGAATTACCATGGTACAAAAAGTGGGAGTGTGTTAATAAAATTTGCTGAGGACACAATGTTGGGAGATATTGCCAATACGGAGGAGGATCAGAATATCATACAAAAAGATTTTGACATCCTTGACAACTGGAATAATAGAAATGAAATTAAATAGTGCAAAGTGCAAGGTCATGCACTTGGGGCCTAACAAAAAGAGTTTTTTCTGTAAGCTGGGAACATATCAGTTGGAAGGGACAGAAGAGGAGAAAGACATGGATCATTGGTCAATCTCAGGATGACTATAAGCTGCAATACCATGAAAAAAGCTAATACAGTCCTAGGATGCATCAGTTCAGGTATTTCCAGAAGAGATAGGAAAATGTTATTACCATTGTACAAGACACTGGTGAGACCTATGTGCAGTTCTTGTCTCCCATGTTTAAGAAAAGTCAATTCAGCCTGGAACAGGTGCAGAGAAGGGCTATTAGGATGATCAAAGGAATGAAGAACCAACCTTGTGAGAGAAGACTTAAGGAGGTTGGCTTGTTCAGACCAACAGAACAAAGGAGGAAGGGAAATATACATCAAAGGGATAAACGCCAGGGAGGAAGTGATGTTATTTAAGGGACAAATGGATATAAACTGCCCATCAATAAGTACAGGCTAGAAATTAGATGAAGGATTCTAACCATCAGAGGAGTGAAGTTTGAATCAGCCTTCCAAGTGGAGTAGTGAGAGCAAAAGTTATTACTTGTTGTAAAACTGAGCCTGATAAGTTTGTAGAGGGGAGAATATGATGAGATTGCCTATAATGGCATATTGCCCATCTGTGTCTGCTATTAGCAAATATCTCCAATGATCGGATGTGGTACACTGGAGGGGGAGTTCTCTGAGTTAGGACAGCGAATTATTTCCCAGGTGTCTGGCTGGTGGGTCTCACCCACATGCTCAGAGTCTAATTGATTGCCATATTTGGTGTCGGGAAGGAATTTTCCCCCAAGTCAGTCTGACACAGTTCCTGGGCTGGTTTTTTTGTTTTGTTTTGTTTTGTTTTTTTGCCTTCCTCTGCAGCTTGGGGCACTTGAATTAGAGCAAATGGTGGATTCTCTGAAAATTGAAGTCTTTAAATCAAGATGTGAAGACTTCAGTAACTGAGCCAGAGTTTTTTGCCTATTGTAGGTGTGAGTGGAAGAGGTTCTGTAGCCTGCAATGTGCAAGAGGCCAGACTAGATGATCATGATGGTCATTTCTGGCCCTAAAGTATGTAACCCTATGAGCAAGACTTAAAGGATCATCAGGAGTCACACCCCTCGTATTCTATGCACTTAAGACAAATGTAATAAAAAAGACAATCCCCGCCCCACAGAGCTTGCAATAGTAATACAGATGGTAATGTCTCATTGAAGAAATTAAAGGCACAGAGTGAAAGTTGACAGAGCAGATGGCTGTTCTGTCCACTTCTTTATGGACACTGATTGTTGCTCCTAGATCACAGGTATCAGTGAACATGGTGATCTTGAATACTTAGTTTCTATGTGAACTTTTACAATGATTCTTTCTGCAAGATTATTCAGTGGTTTTCAAATAGACTAGAGCTAGAATTTCAAGGCTTATTTAGGCCAAGATGAATGTGAATCTGTTCCATATGATACAACAAGTAGTGTTCTCAGCCCCAGGTTCATATTAAATATTTTAGGCTCCATTTTTATTCCAGTGATATTGATCTTAATCCAAAGGGATTCCAAGATTTACAGAAGTGTAGCTAATTTCACAATTAAATACTTTATAATGTGATCGTTGTTATTAATATTATTATAGTCCTAATTGAGTGTGTAAAATTTTAGCAAAACAATCTCTTCACTCGGAGAAGATAAGCAGAAATATAACATTTTTCTGAAAAGGGGAACACAAATGGCATAATGATTTTATGCGTTTAACACTGATTTTACAGTGAGGATAAGCTCAATAGTGTTTTCTGGTCAGAAGAAAATTATATGAGAATTCAACTTTAAAATTATCAAAGAGTTAGGTGTGGTGTTCGTATAACTTTTTTTGTTACCTTCGAGATTTATACAGCTCCTCCTTGGATAATGTTGAATGAGAAATTGATGCTCTCTGTGTGTTACCTGAACAATAAGAGACCAATGCAACAATACAAATCTCTGGCTTGAGAGCCTTGATGACATACATTTCAAAGGGACATTTATAAAGGTTTCAGTTATTACCAATGATTTTCATATTACCAATGAGTGTGTCATTAGCAAGAAAAGTAAATAGTTATTAGGTTGCACCAACAGCTAAAGAGAAGGAAGGTTCCTCTGAAACACCAGAAAGGGGGCTGTTTGAGAAAATGTTTTTGGACTGGGTGCGGGGAGAGAATACTAAACACTGCAGCATGAGAGATCAAAGCCATGAGCATGAAGCTGGGCCCACTGAAGCCAATGGAAGCTTTGCTATTGATTCCAATGGGCAGAGAATCACTCTCCATAGGAATAAGGCTTTCACAGCTGATGACACAGTTCTGTGCTATGGATGTGGAGTAGATCAGCCATGATTTAAGAGTTGAGTGGTTTGGAATATTGCTTGTGCTGCTACTGCATGTCACACATCAGGCCAAATCATCAGGCGTCACTCGTGCAAAACTTCCTTGTAAACAGCAGTTTCCCCTGAGTAAGGACTTTTGGATTTTTCACTTTTTAACTTACAGTGTTTTCATTATAATGCTTTCACTATTAGGATTTCATTGTATTGATACTATTACAGAAATAACATTACAAGGATTTCTGTTGTTCAATAATTGGCTTCTTATGATTTATATAGGTTCAGTTAATACCTCCTTGCACATAAAATATTCAAACCATTCCAATAATCTTGTATTTGAACACTGTCAGACAGACTGAAAATTAGTGGAAGACCTACTAACGAAAGGTAATGTTCAACAGCAGAGTATTGAGTTACAAGGAGCTGTCTAATTTTGTTGCAGACTCTGTTATGTCTCCTCTTAGTTAATATTTTCACTAATGGTCTAGGGAAAAAAGAGACCCCACATAATAATGAAATTGACAGATAATTAGTTAAATTGGGAAGAATTGTAAACAACAATAAAGACAGAAAATTAACACAGAGGGAGCTAGAAATATTATGAATATTGGCAACTGACAATGTGAGATTCAGCTGAGAAAAATACAAAGCAATACTCACTAGATTAGGGAAATTAATAGTTTTGATTCCAAATTGTCTGGGACAACACGTAATTCTATGAGCAAGTTAGTGATAGAAAGATGAGGAAAGTGTCATTTGATTCGTAGTTATCTACAGAATCATAATTTCAATGATGCTACTCTCTGTATTGTGGCAGGAGGGGACGCTCTGACTTCTACCCCATCTCCAAATCCTCCAGTCACTGGGAATTTTGATAATGAGTTGCCCTTTCTCTCATGAACACAATGGTACCAAAATGTAACAAACCTTGAACAATTATGCAGATATGTATTTGAGAAAATGTTTAAAATCAACTTTTTAAATTATACTTTAAGAAAGGCATGTCAAACATGTAACCCTCACAAAGTTAAATTGTGGCCCTTGACTGACATACTGTGTGATCAGTTAATGCTCAGAACAAGATATCTGATTAATTTTTTAATGTTACAGACTACTATAAATCAAGTTGATTTGCCATCATCGGGAAAAGAAAGAAGCAGTTCAGTGGTATTGATCATCAGCTTTGTTTACTGTGCCAAAAGAGTTATGAGGCACTGGTTAAGATGCCAGTATCCAGCCAGAAATTGCTGGAATCCATCCACAAATGGTGTGCATATAGCTACATAACATGATTAATTACAATCTCAAAGTAATTTATTAAAAAAGCCTTCTTTTTACTTTGGTATTGATCATTTTTAGGCATCATTAGGGAGGCGAAGAGTACCGACTAGTAGCTGAATCTTTGGAGAATACTGTGGAGGATTCTGGAGGTCTTGTTAAACACAATGCTCTGTGTCATCTCACCTGTCATCTTACATACTCTTAGAAGTGCATCCATAATCTGAATTTGGCAAGGTTGGAACTGAAGTACATTAAGCAGTAGGAAGATGTTGAATGGGCCAAGAAAAGTTCCAGCTGTGGGAGACTTGAGTTATACTGGGTCCCATGGCATGCATTTTAAGAAGACGAGCTTCTTCTGTGGTAAGCTGGATGTCTGAAGGTATCCATTGAGCACAGTTTCAATACATGAAACTGGTGAGAAAATGTGAAGCAGTCACTCTTATTAAGAACATTGAATGGAAAGTAAAGTGGGTACATTGACCCAAAAGACCCACAGGTATAGGCCATTGCATATCACATTGAGCTCCACTCCAAGAATGTGATGCATCAAAAAGTAAAAGCAACAGAAACAATTGCTGATTTTATTACTGCAAACTGTGTAACTCATCTGGAGTTCATAAATTCCCTCGCAGAGGCTCTAATGATTGGGAAAGTGGTGGTGATGACTGATGCAGAGGATAAGTACAGAAAAAATATGTGCTTTGAAAGGGATTGAAGAGGAACAAATGCTTAGCAGAAAGGCTCTTAAAACATTTATTGAAGATTAACTGTGGGATGGAAACATAATTTGTATCAGGCCCATCCACCAAAATGAATCTCAGCACATATCCTTAACAACTGCAAAAGACATGGAGCTATAAAAACTAGAAGAAATGCTGATATCAACCATAAATTGTCCACACTGTGTGCAGGCTGCTAAATTTTTATGGAAAAGGATTTTGTCCCAGAACGAATGGGAGTTTCAGGCATCCATAGCTAATGCCAAACCTGAAAAAATAACTCCAGGTGATCTGTGCTACTTCTTTAAGAAGTATCTGTGGTCGCAGTGACTTCAGCAGCAGCAAATCTGACAGTAAGCAAATAGAGCCCCAGGCTGCTATTTTATCGCAAAGCCTCATGTAAAAGTGCTTGAGTGAAAGGCAGGTTTCCAACACCTACACGACAAATGTGTGACATACGTGTGCTCCATCACCATCTACTCTAGTAGTTCAAGTAGAGCTTGCAATAGTAATACAAAACTGGACACAATACTCCAAGTGCGGCCTCACCAGTGCTGAATAGAGGGGAATAATCTCTTTCCTTGATCTGCTGGCAGTGCTTGTACTAATACAGCCCAGTATGCCATTGGCCTTTTTGGCAACAAGGACACACTGCTGACTCGTATCCAGCTTCTTGTCCACTGTAATCCCCAGGTCTGCAGAACTGCTGCTTAGCCAGTCGGTTCCCAGCCTGTAGCGGTGCATAAGATTCTTCCTTCCTAAGTGCAAGACTCTGCACTTGTCCTTCTTGAACATCATCAGATTTCTTTTGGCCCAATCCTCCAATTTTTCTAGATCACTCTGGACTTTATCCCTACCCTCCAGCGTATATACCTCTCCCCGCATCATAGTGTCATCTGCAAACATGCTGAGGGTGCAATCCATACCATCATCCAGATCATTAATAAAAATGTTGAGCAAAACTGGCCCCAGGACCAACCCCTAGGACACTCCGCTTGATACTGGCTGCCAACTAGACATCGAACCATTGATCACTACCTGTTGAGCCCAACAATTTAGCCAGCTTTCTATCCACCTTGTAGTCCATTCATCCAACCCATAGTACTTTAACTTGCTGGCAAGAATACTGTGGGAGACCGTAAAAGCTTTGCTGAAGTCAAGATATATCACATCCACTGCTTTCCTCTCGTCCACAGAACCAGTTATCTCATCATAGAAGGAAATCAGGTTGGTCAGCCATGACTTGCCTTTGGTGAATCCATGTTGACTGTTCCTGATCATCTTCCTCTCCTCCAAGTGCTTCAAAATCGATTCCTTGAGGACCTGCTCAATGATTTTACTGGGGACTGAAGTGAGACTGACCGGTCTATATTTCCCCGAGTTGTTCTTCTCTTTTTTAAATATAGGCACTATATTTGCCTTTTTCCAATTGTCCGAATCGCCACAAATTTTCAAAGATAATTTTGCTAATCCGTTTGTAACAAGCCTATTTCAAAAGTCTAGGTCACTGGGGTTTTTGACTCTTATCAGTTCTCAAGCAACATTTTTCTAACATTTCCTATCTGTAAATTTCAATTATTATCAATGAAAATATTTTTTCATTGATTTGTGTGTATATAGTGAAATCGACATTTACCAACAAAAATCTATTCCTTCCAAGCTTATTTACAGATAAGCTCAGAAATTAGTATGAGCACACACACATACCCCTAGTGACACACAAGTAAATACTGAGGAGATTTAGGTAATTCCTGTGCCCTGGGTATCTGTTGTACTGCATGACATCCAAACTTCATTGTGTTTCCTAACACACTGGTTTTGGGTCAGGCCTGAGAATAAGAGTATATTCAGGTTCCATAAACTGAATGTTATCGTGTGTGTATGTGTGTTAATTTAAGCAATCACAAATTTATTTGAGAATTCAGAGGCTGATTGTTTTCTCACCTGCAGCTTCCATTAACTTGGCTAGGAGTTGAAAGTGCAGAGTATCTTTGAAAATCAAATCTAGAAACTTTATGCAAATCCTTCTGAGAGGTATCATATCAGTTCAAACCCATACTGTATCTTATGGAATGAGGCAAGGCCCTCTTCTTCCCCCAGTTTCTTATGATGTTCAAATCTTTGGTTGAGACAATTGTCAAGTACCGTAGAACCTCAGAGATAAGAACACCAAAGTTATGGTCAGACTGACTGGTCAACTATACACCAATTGGAACTAACCAATCAGAGAGCAGCAAAGACAACCCCCTCTCCCCCCCAACCCCCCCAGCAAATACTGTACTATGCCTCTATTGCATCTTAAAAGTAGGCTCACCTGCAATGTCTGTCCCCACCCCACCCCCACCTCCACCTCCACTCACACACACAGGACATCAACTTACAGCAAGATGCAGGGGCTTCCAGCTCAAGGCAGCTGAAGCCAGCAGAGCAGGAGCAGTGTGGGCATTTGTGCCTCTTTCACCCCTGCCCCTGCCCGCTGCCAGGAGAGGGACATGCTGTTTACATACACACACATGCCGGGCAGAGGGTAAGCTTGCAAACTCATGTCTGCCTTTAGTAGGCAACCCAGCTACTGTTGCAGCCTAACCTGGAGTGTCAGCTGCTGGATCTGGAACCCAAACAGCACTTTGTTCAGCATTATGGACATTTCAGAGTTACGGACAACCTCCATTCCGAGCTATCCTTAACTCTGAGATTCTGCTGTATGTGTACTTTGGGTTGGCAGCTAAACTTAGAAATGAACAAAAGAGCTTCCAGAGAAGATCTGAGATGAATGGGGAGAATGCTATTGGATAAATGGAGGGTTATACTGCATAACACCACCTATCTTCTCGCTATACTGCATGCTAACAGCTAACACAGCTAATTGGAGTGTGAATGGAAATGTTCAGGTAAAGGCAGATAATAGCTAGATCCATGGATGGTAAGGAGAAGGATAGATAAGGTTTGTAGTAACACTGCAGGCACATTGCTAAATCGATAGAGGTTGCCACAGAGGTCACTGTAGGGAGAGAAGCCAGATGGTGGAGGGCAGAAGTAGCAAAACTAATGGAAATAATTCATCATAACATAAATTATGTAGAAATTAAAATATGTGGGGTAATGTTAATCATGTATACACATTAGTGATTAAAATGTATAAAAGTGGCAAATATGTAGGGTATGGTGATCGTATGTACTTCTTGATTTGTCAAAGTGTCTTTACAAAGTGGCATTTCCTTATTCCTAAATGCTTGGTTTTATGGTGCTGATTATGCATTAATTCATCATATCTGATCAAATTTAGGCTGCTAGTAAAAATACCCTGAGGCTTGGTGAACACTATTTCATATCTCAAGCAATATCAGACCATTTTCTAGATTAGGTCAATAGTGAAACAGCAAAAGGATTGACTTTACTGTCCATCTTCCTCTCAAAGCAGAGCATCAGTTTTGTTAAAGAATGCTAATGTACTATTATTAGCTCAGTTCTCCAAGGTGCTGAGCATGGAGTGACATTTGTGTCTATTGACAAATTTCTAGGAAGCACTCAGTACCTAGCAGAGCTGAATCCTCCATATACAGCTCAATAAAGACTTTATCATGCACTTTGGAAGTCACTGAGAGTTTTGTCATTGATTTCAACAAGGTCTCATCCGGCACATGAGAAAGAGAAGGACTTAAGCTGGGACATTGTTTTTGTATCTTCTGTATTTGTCCAAGGATACCCTCTGCCTAAGAATTACCATTATTTTTAACAGGTTACCAGGATGTTCTTATACATTCATATGAGATATAAATGCCCTTTTAGCTTTTCTTTCCTTCCCTATATCCCTCCCATTCTTACATTCCCTATTTGGGAGAATGAGGACCTATTTGTAAGTGATTAAGTTTATTTCTTTACCCTATGAGTATAATGTGCTAGAATACAGAGTAGCACCTTTATAGCCAGATTTTGTAAAATCCTTCTTATTACAGTCAGTATAAGAATGCTCTTTACAACCCTTATATCCAAAGTAATAGGATTAAAATGTCAGCACATTGACACTAATCTGTGTATTAACATGGTACCTTTCTCTTGCCAGTTATGTAATAAGCCTATAACTCATATTTCTTGGAGTTTAGTTCTCATTCCCATCCTCTCCGTTTTTTCCACAGAAAGTCGTCTACAGAAAGCATTATAGAGTGTGGTTCTCAACAGTAAATTATTCGTAAGATAGACACTGTTGGTGAATTACTTCTGATAACACTGGGTCAAAATAATTTGTTGAGCTGTTCAATCTCATCCTTTTGTACTTGGCAAAAAAAAAAAGAGGCTTAAAAAAGATCAGTTTGCCCTACTTTTGGTTGATAGTGACTGTCAGGACAGCTCATTGGATGCTGTATGTGTGTCAAAGCTGCAGGCTTAGATATTTGATACAAAATGTTGGTACTTGAAAACAACAAATTACAAAGATTTAGTGCAAAGAATGTGCCTCGGATAATTATTTGCAGCTTTCAAAGAGCTTGCCTATGTCCATAAAAATTAGAGGATACCTGCTGGTGGCAGTCGTTCAAGATCCTCAGTTATGAGAATTTATGGGGTAACAGCAGACAGCAGGCTAACCTGTTGGAAGCATTAGGTATTCTTTATTATGCTGAAGTACGAACAAAGAAAGTTTTGACTTTTTTTCCCAATAATGATGCACTAAATTATACTCCCTTAGTTTACATAGGTTCAGTTTACGTTCTTAACAAAGGAAATTGATCAATTCCATTATAACATAATGGACAGCCTCACTGGACTTGCTGCAGCAGATTGCTCTAGAAGGAGTTCTCTCTTTCTTCCTGCTGAGAGGTGGGGGTGCCAACTGTGTTTCCTCTCCCCCACTGAACTGCCTCAGAAGGGACACGCCTGGACGCCTGTGGAGAGGGAGGAAGAGCTGCAGGGAAGCAGAGAGGGAGAATGGGAGATGAGAAAGGTTGAAGTTAGAAATTTACTACTCCCCAGCTGGCTTGTCCTCAAATCAAAGGGCTTCAGCAGTGCTGCCGGAATGTTGTAGTAATGCTTTCATTTACACAGGGGAAGGAGGCCCAGAGGGCATCCACTGACCTTTCTGCCTCTCATATTCTTGCCTAAATAAACCATGAGACTGAAAGCCGAGGGATGGTGTTACTTTACTGTAAACAGGAAGCACTTGGAAGTTGTTGGTTTTATGGAGAAATATCTAGTGATTAAATGTCAGACAGGTTTCTCCTTTCAGCCAGATGGAATGAGAAGCGGAGGTGGTCAGGCTTATTGTTGGGATATGTCTGAGTTCTGGTGGCAGCAGCAAATGAGAGTGAACTGCAGTGAAGTCAGTGGTATCCCATCCTGCCCTACACAAGAAGAGGCATGGGAAAGGTGGGGGAGGGGGGTGCTCATGTGCTTTCAGGGCCTTTCCCATCACATTTGTTTCCAGAAATATCGCCCCCCTCTCACCCTACCCCACCCTCCATTCTGCTTTCCCCCATGGATCTGGGGAAACCAAGTGGCTCTCCTCCCTACTTTCTCCTGTTCCCTGAAGCAGGATCTCTGCAAAGGCCAGGTAGAGAGGTTTCTGTGGAATGTACAAGAAGAGGGAATCATGCTTCAGAGGTAGACTCCCCACTGCTGTGGGTGCTAATATGGAGGGTGATACAACATGTGCATCATTTTTATTATAAAATGTTCAGTGTTTCACTTTATACCTAGGAGAGAGTTTGTTGATCTAAGATTCAAGTTTAGCAAACCTCAACCCACTGGATCTGCAAGCTTACATCCCAGCTGGGCTGGTCTCCACCCTGCATCCTCCTCAGGCACTGTGCTGTTTACTCTAAGCCTTTCAGAGGATACATTGAATACAAGCTTTTGAATGGGCATTAAAGATTCCTTGGCACAGTTCATAAGGCTAGAGGTTTGAACCATGTTCTTGGCCAAAACTGACCTATCTCTTTTCTCTGCCCTCTATACTATAGTCTGATTCAGAGCACAGTAAAATCAATAGATTCCCATTGACTTCAGTGGGATTTGGATTAGACCTCTATTGTGCAAAGAACCTTGCACTAGCTTGCTGTCCTCCCTGCACTCACTATGGATGTTCATTTTGGTGACAAGTTATGTATATACTCTAAAGCACAATTTCTTAATGTTTATAAAGCTCAATGACTGTATTGAGTTCCTTATAAGGTGCAAAAATACCAATTGAAGAACAAAACATGTACTACCTAGGAGACTTTAGAATACAACTAGATGAGTGGATACAATATCATGAACAGATGTATACTGGGTTTTGAATTAAGGTCATGTAATATGTAAATTATTATTACACAGCAAACATTTTAATAGGTTTTCTTCTTTATCTTTATCTTTTTACATGAACGCTATTGTACATAAAAGGATAGGGAACTTTTAAGATCCTTTAACCCATAACCTATCTCTTATGCCTTCCTTTGCTGTGCATGTGTTGGCATTTAAATAAAACAACCAAGGGAGTCTTATATGCCATTATAGGCACACTCATTGCAGCTATTTGTGGGACTGTATAGGTCAACCAGCCAAGAGGCTTAATCTAGTGTTTTGGGATCCGTTACGGCTTCATTGGAGGGTTGAAATTCAATCTTAAATCACTGTTCTGTGACGAATTGGCAGTTTCGGTTTTTATTACAATAGTTGGCTTATTCCTTGCCCAGGCTACTCATGGACTGTAACTGCATTTTTATAATGTCTATTTGGTACAGCTATAGTCGTCAGGCTGTGGTATATTATACTGGCACATAGAGTGTTCTAGGATGCAAGAGCGTTTGATGCAGCTCTCATGTCATTGAGATCAAGGGGCTTTAGGAAAAAATAGTAACAGACTCTCTTTTCTGCACTCTTTGGTATGATTCTTAAATAATTTACTATCAACTTTCTGGGCCTGGGCCTGACTCATTCAAAGTTCCCAGGGATTTCAGTGGGAGTTTCAGCTGAGCTAAGATTGAAAGATCAGGCCCAATATGTGGAATGTACAGAATTTTTCCTTTATGAAAGTTATCCCTGACTGCACTGACATCACCAAGGTAGCTGCAAACTTTTTGAAGTCCATGTAATTCATGCCTCTAAGAACAGCCTTATAGAAAGATCAGTGTTTTAAAATATATGGCACTTTATTTTGTGTTTGCTTAATAGTATGTAACACAGTGCTATAAAAACAAATGAATATTTATCAAAATATAATGAAAAATACATTGTAAGAATTAGGTTCCTTTCCGTCTCATATAATTATTCTTGCAAAGTCAAACTTTCAAAAGAGCTCAACTACTGTTTAGACAGCCCATAAGGCCAGATTGGCACCCAGAAGCTCCCGTTATGACATATATGCCAGGTTTTGAAAAGAGCTGAACTCTTTTCTACATCTGGCCCCAATCGTGGGTGTTGAGGCCTTTGAAAATATCTCTCTTAAGGATTTGTCAATAGTTTATATTTGCAGCAGGTTATGAATTAAGAGTGTTATCAGCACACAAAAGCATGAAATGACTAGTCTCAGAGAAATGAGTCACAAAGCAGCCTGGTAGCCACAGAGAAAGAAAACGTAATGTATTTGCTGAAACTTGTGCTGCTATAGTATATGAAGAAATATTTTCCCTTTAAAAGAACCTGAGTAATACCATAAATAAGTGCCTGTTTAGATGTTGGCATGAACATAATTTTCTCTAGACAAGGCTTTCTTTGTTACAGTGTTGTGGGTGTTTTTTTTTAATAATAGACTATTTAAGCTCTCAGTGCATATTACTTTTCAGTTCCATACCTCTCTTTTAGGTTATGGTCTCAAATAATTGTTTGTGAACAAAAAAACCTAAATAATAAACGTTGTTTGTGAGAGTGACAAAGAGTCCTGTGGCACCTTAAAGACTAACTAAAGTATTAGAGCATGAGCTTTCGTGGGCTAATACCCACTTTGTGGGATGCAAGCAGTGGAAGTATTCAGGGGCAGGGATAAATAAGAGGCAAGGACCAGGTTGGTGATAACAAGGTTAGTCCAATCAGGCTGAACCAGCTTGTTATCTCTAATCAGGGAGTACGAGGTCGTCCTCTAGCAGCTGGTCTGGAGGTCAGTGAGGTAATGATGTTTGTGAGGTAATGATGAGATGTGTTATGCTAATTTTCCATGTCTTCCTAATGATGTCCATATTAATTTCACCATAAGTACAATATTTGTGACATCTTTAGCACTCATACAGTATATACTGTAACATTATGGCTGTACCTTCTTCAACAGTTATTTCAGAGAAGAGGTTGGAAGATTGACCATTGCCCAGTTCCTGAGATTTCCCCTAAGAGAGCTTTGCTAGTTGAGCTATGAGCAAAAGGCACCATATTAGAATCACAGAATATCTTTTTAAAAAACTAATGCATTTATTGTATTACATCTGCCTTTCTCTTTCACTGTTTCTGTTTTTTGGCCTCCACTAACCTTTGTCATTGCTCTTTGTACCAACTTCTTTCAGCAAGAATGTCATGTATTTCTTTTGTATTATATGTTACCCACAGTCCCTTACACCGACTCAGGTGACAGCCAATTACCCATTTAACTGGCAGTGCAAAGTCACCTTTGGTATGATACTACCAGTTTCCTTTTCTTTGACAATAACTTGTCCTAAGACTAGTGATTTCTCTTTTGTCCAATGTAGCTGAACTTACTGCAAACACTAGTGATTTAGTTAGAACCACATAAGGCTCTCTATCTGAATCTAAATAACCTTCATGCCAAATTATTTAATGATTTTGTTTAGTTGGTTATTATAATGGACAGATCTTTTCAAAATCACCCAGAAGCTAATACTTCACTTGGACAAGCTATGTCAGCAGTCAGACTACTCAACTACCACTGAATATCCTACTGGAGTTGCTCATACTTCATATCCAAATGTTCTTTGCTCCATCTCACTTTGCCCTGTGTGCTGTGAGTCTCATCAAAGTCAAGCACACCAGTAACAGTCTAAAGATGAAGTAATAGAATATGTACTCAAAATGTGTTTTGCACTTCTTTTGACATTGCTCAGTCTCTGACTCAACTAATTTTTGTTGTATCTCTGGCTTTGGTTGTTTGCGCTGCATCTTAAGGATTCTGAATTTTAAATATTGGATAGGCCAAACATTTTTTACTCTGTTACAGCAGGTTTAAACTATAAAAAGATGGCTCTGGCTTCACTAATGCACTAGCACAGAGGGAAAAGCAGCAGAGCAAACACTGTTGTGAATGCTCTGTGGTTCTGAAATGCAAAAGGCTAACATAGAAAGTAGATGGGATCTTCCATCAATGTCTGCAAGCCAGCAATCACAGGAAATGAATAACATGGAGTACATATCAGACGTTTCCCCTTTGACAATGGCCTTATTACCGTATTGGTCTGCCGTGGTGGAACTCAGGTTTGAATTACAAGGGGGTCAGGTGAACTGCATGAGATATTTTATTTTAGCTTTGATGGCTGCGGAATACAGTACTGCCTAAAATCGGGATGAGTATGTATCTTGTAAGACTCCTTTTTTCTTGTGAGCGATGTGTGAAAACAAGTTGTCAGCGTCAGCCCTTGTGGAAGGATCTTATAGTTCTTGAAAGACAGAGTAAATCTAGAGGGAAAAAGGGAAACAGATAGTTTTGTTGCTGTTTCTGGAGAAAACTATTTTTTACAACCACTGGCATTCAAGTACTACAATGAGTATTGCCTTAGAAAAACCCACATTACTAATAATTCATCATCATCATCATCCAATACTGATTCTCATTCTCTCCATTCTATTGTTTTAGACGAGTTCCAGAATTGTATGTGGAATTTAAACTCTCTGTCCTGTAGTTTCATGGCCTGTTTGTTTGTTTTTATTGTGCTTTTTTTATTTTGTTTTGTTATGTTTTCTTTTAAGACTGGGAAACCATAAAACATAGTTGAGAAAGGCCATAGATTTGAAATATTTTAATAGAGTTTTACAACTATTTTTATTTCAAAAAAGCTTTTGATACCACATGTTGATGTAGTTGTAATTAATTAACTTCACTCTTTCTTGGTAGATTTTTGAGTAGGGTGCACAGATTGCTGCTGAAAGCAAGCATCCTAGAAATAAAATGTATACATCATTAAATATTATTATACATTGTTTCTACATAAACATCTAAGTGGTTTTGTAATTTCAAATACAGAAAAGATAATACACTTCCAGCATTATAAACCCAACAGTGTACAATACATCAGGGCCACAGATGTTTTTAAATAGTGCCATTTCAGTTTGGTATTATGAAAGTAAACATTTTATTGTAAGACTTTATGAAACATCCTTCTTTAAATGCAAAATCTTTCAGTTTTGCACTTTCCACTCTGAAGGGTGTAGAACTTGTAATAACTGGTCTCAAACTAGTGTGCCCTTTATAAATGGGTCTTCACTTTATAATGTAAAATTGAGTGTTATCCCTGAGGTTGAAGACAGAAAAGGAAATTGAATTTTCACACTCATTTTGAAAAGTTGACTTCCTAAGTCTGCTGTGGTGGCTCATCACCCAGACACGTTCTGATCTGTACTTGGAAAATATAATAGGACTGAACAATTATTGGAGAACTGTACTCCATACTGGGTTAGCTGTTGGTGCTTACAGTCAAGCAGGTGGTCTGATTACTTTTTGTAGCTCTCATACAGGCTTCCTTCCTACTGTCTGACCCCTTATTCTATGTCTGCATCATCATAAGCAGGATATGTGGTACCGAAAATTCCTCCCAACTCACATTGTAAATGAAATAAGGTTTCTCTGAGGTGGTTCATCTCATCAAACCAAGCGAGACTCTGAATTAATATGAACCCAATCTCTTTCTGGTTTTCAACACAGAAAATTGAAAGGGTTTGGCAGAGGCCAGAGGAAAATGACTGAGCACTATTGAGCAATATTATTGCAGCACAGATTTGCAGCCTATCAATACCCTTTCAGTGCATTTTGTAGGACGAAAGATACAGGAAAAGGTAAGACAGACTTAATGAAACATAAAAGAAAAAATCCAGTCAAAAATCTGATTCATTTTTATTAATAGATTTTGTATAATCCCACTACCCTGTCCTGCTGCTGGTCCCTCTGATATCTTCACTCACTGGAGTATCACCTTTTTTCATCATAGGAATGGACCTGCCACCCTTATAACTATTATAGTGGAACACTGATAGCTAAAAAACACAAAGATTTCCATAGTCAATCGCAAACAAACTACATTTCCCCCTAGCGCTATCTTCTGTGAATTTTTGAAGAAAGTTTTTTTTTAAGTTTTCATCAACATTTTTCACTAACCTTTTTTCAGGTTTTCATTACCAGAGAACTGAAAATTTTGGTTTTCAAAAACTGAAAAGCACAATGTTTTTGGTTTTGATTGCCAAAAATGAAAAAATCAGCATTTCGTAATTTCAGATTTTTGATAAAAGCAGAAATTTTCTTGTGAAAATTTCTTTTTAGCAAAATGGCATTTATCATCAAAAATATTTTGGTGACTTGTCAACCAGCTTATAAACATATGACTCCAAATTTCCTCCTTATAACTTTTCTTTACCTACCAGTCCTTACTACCTGGCATGAATTAGGCTGATGACCTGTGACTACTGAAACTTCTACTTATGCAAACCCATTTGTACCTACTATTACCATATCCATGCACTTGCTTCCCACCCCATTTGTCCATTTAGTCACATGTAACTTATTGTTTAAATTCAAGCTGTGAGCTTTCTGGAGCAAGGATTGTTTGGATTAGTTGCTTGTATGTTGTTTCGTGGGTGGCCTTAATCTTTGTTTAGGAATTATTTTAGGTGCTACCACAATAGTAGTTGTTGTATCTTTTTTAGTGCATTTGGTGCACTTGAACTAGAAATGCTTTCCTTCTGTTACCATCAGTGTTGTTATTCTTATTTGTTTTACGTAATGCCCACAGTGTGCTATGTACTTTCCAAATGCACAAAGAATGTTTTATATCCTAGAAGGGGGTAGATTTTTGAAAGAGCACAATAGTACTACCCACCCCTTTCCTCTCAAGATTTGTGTAAATCTTCTTCAGTCATGTATTCTGTGGGTTTCAGGGATAGTAACAAATAATTTAATGAATATGAGAAAACAGCCCAACGAATGAGGGTCAGGCAATCTGCTGTGTTCAGGAATTTGGCCTTTACACTTCTAATAGGCTAATAGGAGGCAACTAAGTGAGAAGAACAGATTACAGAGATTAAAGCAGATAGGAGCAGGAAGAGCTCACATCCCACCAGCCAAGCAGGAGAGGGAGTTATTATGGGAGTCAGTTGCTCCCCACATGCCAAGCTAAGGAGATGGGTGGGAGTTCTCCATCTGCCTTACTAGAAAAGGGGCTTCTACATGCCCTTCCTGCACCCTCTTACGGTAGCCCATGCCTATGCGTTCAGGGAGAAAGAAGTTATTCCTGTTGGGAAAGGGCCACCACTCAAGTTCTGCTGTTACTACCAATCTATTGTGCCTGATAATTGTCACCTATACATATTGAGCCAGGTGCTCAGTGGATGTAAATTCCATGAAGCTCTATTGACTGTAAAGAAGCACAACAATTACATCGGCTGAGGATCCAACCTTTAATAATTTAATTATTTTAGATGTAACCTATTAGCCAAGCTGTATAGAAGCCCAGATCCACAAAGATGCTTAGGTATCTAAATGCAAGTTCTAGGCATCATGGCAATCCACAAACCTCTGCTCAGCTGCTGCCTAACTTGTAGGTGCCTAAAAGTGCTTGGCACCTAAATTTTCACTGATGAGGTTTCCTAGGCACCTAACTTTTCTGCCTATGAGCAAGCGCATTGCTGCCTCACTCTAGGCCTCTGGATGCTTGTCTCCTGCCTAACTCCCAATGCTTCCATGAACCAGGGAAAGTTAGGGGGAGTAGCACCTATCTCATCCACAGGGCCCAATCCAGTAGGTCTGTTCAGAGGCTGCCTGCTGTCTCAGGTCCCATTCAAAATCTGGCCAGAGAAGGAGTGGTGGTGGTGTCCATCTTATAATGAATAGCCCATGGGTTGGAGCACTCATGTGGGATATAGGAGACCAGCTTTCAATTTCCCCTTCTGCTTCCTGGTGAGAGAGGATTTGAACAGGGATCTGCTATACCTCTAAGGAGCATGCTGTAACCAGAAAGCTATGAAATGTTCTGATGTGGGGGCTCCCTCTGTCTCTTACTGAAACTGTTCTACTTTGGAGAAATACTTAGTCATTGAAGCAGAGTGATTGGACTCTGGGTCTTCCACCTCCCAGGTGGGTGTTCTAATCATCAGACCATAGAGTCATTATATCTCCATTATTTATCCAAAATGAAACAACTTCTACAGGTAAGAATAAGGAAGCCCCCACTTCAGATTGTCCCATAGCTAAGTGGTTAGAGCACTCTCCTGAGAACTGTGGGAAATGCCTTTTCAGATTTTTCTCCCTCTGAGCCAGGGGGGAGTTGAACATGGGTGTCTCATATCCTGGGTGAGTGTTCTGATCGGAGGGGCTAAAAGTTAAAGTGGTTACCTCCTCTTCCAGCCATTTTGTGCAGAATGAGGCAGATACCTCATAAGAAATGGCTTATGCAGCTAAGCTGCCTGACTCTAGGAGAAGGATTCCTGATTGGGAATCTCTAGCAGAGATAGACGCCTCTCTGCACCCGGGCTTAGGTGCCTAACTCCATGATCTCCCAGTGGCTAGTTTAGGCAGTTCCCAAACTAGTGTGCTGGCTTTTGTAGATTGCATTCATAGGCCTCTCTCACTCCTCATTCATTGCATAGGGAACCTAGGCACTTAACTGAGGCTTTATGGATTGCAGTGTTGTTCCTGGGATTTTCTAGACACCTAAAAGTTATGCTCAGTGTGGGAGCACCTAAGTTCCTTTGTGGATCCAGGCCAGAAAGATGAGATCTTCCTGATGGGTACAATTGGTTGAGTTTTAAAGAGAACAGTCCAGAATCACTCTCAGCTAAACATGTTCGAAGCCTATAAATGAATATGGTCCATTATATGTAAAATAAAATGCTTGAACTAAATTATATACTCGCATATGAGATTGATTTAGTTGGTATTTATAGGGCTGTACACCCTCCATCTGCCTAAGTATCAATATTTTAAGTGCATATTTTGGTAAATTTTAAGGTTTGTAATGATATAAGTAAAATCAAGTGTAATAAACTCTGGCATGCATAGAAATTCAGTCATGGGATTTTGTTTAGCTGCTCAAAAATGTTTTGCTACATCTGGAAAAATATTGAACCAGATTTAACCCTCAACAAGTGCATTGCCAGAAAAGCTGAGTTTAGTATCTTTATAGCAATTTTTGGACTGTCACAAGTGAGTGCTGGAGGATCAAAATATTAACATTGCTCCAAAGGTGTTTAAAAACTGTATTTGCAAAGGAGATGTGTGTGAGGGGGAGTTTTCTAGTCCAGACTTTTTGCTTTGAATGATCATGGTTTTAAATTTATGGTAGCACCTGGATGGCCCAGCTTTGATATGGATTCCACTGGGTTCTACAAAAATATAGGTTAAGATTCTATACTGCTCCTGTAAAAGGCACAGCACAGAACTTGCAGCCTGGAAGAAGGGAGGATAAGGTAGTATGCCAAAGTGGCCTCTGGAATAACTTACACAGCCCTGAGGGGCTAACAGTATTACATCAATTTGTTCCCAGCTGCCTCTGGGCACAAGTGTTGCTCATAGTCTCCACAGCACTACATGCTGTGGCCCTGCCACTACTACAGCCTTCCTGTCCCAGGCCTAAGCCAGGGCTTGAGATGAGGTCCTTGGAGGACAGCCAGCTTCCTCAGTTCCTATACCACTACGCTGCTCTGACCTTTTTACCCAGTGTAATTAGGCCAAACAGTACGTGAGAATCTCACCCATAGCACGAGACCAAACATCTTACAATATAATTAGACTAGACGGAACATAATGAAGGGAATGGGGAAGAAGGATGATGATAACAGTGAGGGAAATGTGATGACATTATCTATAGTGATAGCTGTTTGAAATAACTTTTGTATTTAAATAAATAAATATCAGCAAACGTTGCTCCCAGCAGACCAGAACCATTTAATTCTGGATGAGAATTTACCAGTCTTGGCTTATCTGCTAAGCTGTGAGACAGTACTGAAATGAGCCAGGGGGCAATGTAACTAGAAATATTTTTAAGTGCCCTATCGTTCAGGGCTTTGGAGCAGTGCTCCGGCCCCGCTCCAGCTCCAGGCAAAAACCTTCAGCTCCACTACTCCATGCTCCAGTTCCAGGCTCCGCTCCAAAGCCCTGCTATTGTTAAAATAATCAGTATGCAAGTTAAGCAAAAATGCTCAGTTATCAGTCCGACTCCCAGAATTCCAACCTCCACACAACTCCAATCCAAGTCAGTCTTGTAGAGTCTGATGCAATGACATAAAATTAAACTGTTAATGTCTTGTTATGTGTTTCCTTACAGCTGGCTGCATTAGAGAGGCAGATCTTTGACTTTCTTGGCTTCCAGTGGGCTCCTATTCTTGGAAATTTTCTGCACATAATAATTGTCATATTGGGTTTGTTTGGAACCATCCAGTTTAGGCCTCGATACATAGTTGTGGTAAGTCTCTCTTATTGACTTGGTGTTCGTAGAGGCTTTTAAACCTCTCCAATTACAAAACACATATTTTATGCTTGATAACATTTGAATGATCCTTTCTGCATTATCTTTTGAGGTCTTCAGTTATCCACCACTTTGAAACTTATGGCCCAGTAAATGCAATTTGGTTTTGAGATATAGAAAAGTATCCAGGGTAGTTAACCTGTAGAACTCACTGCCACAATATAATTAGGCTTGGCAGAATTCAATTAGTATTTTTTATAATTTCAAAGGATGATATCTATGTTTATTTTTAAGCATTTTGGGTTTTTTATTAATTAAAATGTTCACAGTTATGCAAAATTATGGGGTTTAAGCATTTATTTAATATTTTGCAGTTACAGGAAATTATGCATGGGCAGACTATGGGGGAATGAGACAACAATTATTTAATGACATTTCATTTTTGTCTAACACCTTCCATTGGAGGATGGTGCTGTACAGACATTATTTTACCCCTTTTAGATGCGAGAAAACTGAAGCACAGAGAGATTAAGGGTATGTCTACACTTGGAGCTGGGAGGGGGAGGGACTGATTCTCCGCTTGAGGAGACGCTTTACACTGGCTCAGTGAGAGCTAGAGAGCTAAGAATAGTAGTATAGCCACAGTATCATGGGCAGTGGCTCAGGCTAGCCATGCAAATACATGCCCTTGGGCTCCAGGCAGGTCTGTACTCACGGCAGCTGAGCTAGCCACTTTTGCCACTTGCTGGTGCTACTGAGACTACACTACTATTTTTAGTGTGCTGGCTTGATGAGAGCTAGAGCGATTATGTCTCCTTGAGCTGGGAATCACACTCCCAGCTCTATGGGTAGACATACCTGTTTGCTCAAAGTTACACAACAAGACAGGGGCAGAGGCAGAAATAATCCCAGATCTCCTGACTTCCCCACCAGTCCCAGCACTAAGCATGCATCTTCCCCTGTTAAAACTCTTTCTTTTTATTCAGCATAATAGATGAAACAGAGCACATTAAGCAACTGTTTCTTTATATTATTTTTAGTGTAAAAGCACATTTTAAAGGTAACATTTATAAAAAGTTGTTTTATAACTAGAGATGCAAAACTCTATAAATAAAAAGGTTTGTGTCCTTGCTCTGTCTGATTTGTATAAAGGATTTGAACCTGGGTTTCCAAAAATCCGGGGCTGGGCTATTGACTAGTGGGGCTCTCTTACTCTCCCCTGTTGGAGCTGGTCCACTTGGTGCAATAATTAAATATTCAGTAGGCCAGCAAGAAACTGATTCTATAGCCTAATGGTAGGACATTTTCTGGGATGGGGATGATACAGGTTCAAGTCCCTGGCCCACAGCAGGGTCGTGGACCAGTGTCTCCCATATGCAATGATTGACCGTGCTGGGATGAGGTATTCTCTGTCTCTTTGAGTATGTCTACACTATCCACTGGATCGGCAGGTAGCGATCAATCTATCGGGAGTCGATTTATTGCCTCTAATCTAAACACGATAAATCGATCCCCGAGCACTCTCCTGTCGACTCCGGTACTCCACCGCCACAAGAGGTACAGGCGTAGTCAACAGGGAAGCTGTAGCAGTCGACTCAGCACTGTGAAGATGCCGCAGTAAGTTGACCTAAATACATCGACTTCAGCTATGCATTTCTCGTAGCTGAAGTTGTGTATCTTAGGTTGATTTCCCCCCACCCCCAGTGTAGACCATGGCTGTGGTTTTGACTGGAAATTCCATTCTAAACCTGAGAAACATACCCAACAAATATATAGTCAAAATGGATACATTTCAGTGAATACTTTCTGGTTTGATGAATCAGCATTTTTGACAAAAAGCTGTTTTGACCAAAAATTCCTGCCCAGCTCTACCCATAAAGCAGTTTGCTTGGACTGTGTTTGTCTGTGTGCACTGTAGTATTTCTCAGTTTATTTACTCAGTCTTTACTAAGACAAAACTCTCAATGAAGTGACAGGCTCATATCCTCAAGTCCTACATAGCCTCCCCCAAAAAAGTCCATGCTCCTTCAGAAGCTGTGGTTCCTAGGGCTTTGCCATATGCAGCTGTCCCCAGATTCCTCAACGGGATCCGCAGTATGGATCAAGTTACTGCATGCTTCAGGTTTGTACATACAGCTCTGGGCTGTATTAACTTGTGATATGTTCTACTGTGAGCTAGGCAAGAGACAGTGAAGAAGTCCAGCCCAAAGGATAGTGCCTGTTAAAATTCTGAAATCTGATTATATCACAATCCAAGACCAGAGGGATAAAAAGGAATTTTTCTGATAAGCAGACTGGTTATTGGCAACTCAAAATCTGGTTACTGCAAATATATAAGGGCCTGATTTTCAAAGATATCTAGGTGCTTAAAGATGTAGCTAAAGACCTAGTGGGATTTTCTAAAGGGAGTTAACCACATAACTCACTTAGGCACTTCTGAAAATCCCACTAGGAATTTAACTGCATCTTTAGGCACATTAATGCCTTTGAAAATCTGTCTCTAAGTCCCTTAGTGATAGATATTACACATTGTAACAAGGACTAAACTCAACTGATTTAGCAAAGGAAATATACTGAATCAGTCTTTCACAGTTGTCTTCTCTGATTGACTCAGATCTAGGAGCTGACTTAATCAGATCCAGCCTAACTGGAAAAGCAACCAAATATTTCAGAAAAAAAAATGTAGTAGTGTATATTGTGTCCCCTGATGACTTTCATTGCAGTTAATTTGCCCTCTATGTCTACCTGATCCTACCTAAGGAACGAATGTAAAGTATTTAGCATTTCATACCAATTTCTAATGGACACCGACCCATCGTGTGTGTGTGTGTGTGTGTGTGTGTATTTTCTTTGTAATATTATGTCATACTGTTTTCCAGAGGATTTGAAGGACCTGCTTTGACCTCAGCAAGAGACCTTTAAAAAATCAGGCCTTTGGGGTAGGGAGGCTGTGACTAGTGCTTTTTCTGTGCCTAGAGCATTTACAGTACAGTTCCCACCACACTGCCTCTGTAATGCTCTTCACAAACAAATTTTACATTTACCGTATTGCAGAATTGTGAAAGAAATGAATACGTGTGTTCAATGTTTGACTTAACAAAAGCAAGGTAAATCAGAGTTAAGACTGACACTGTATCTTTTAAAACTCTCAAATCTGAATATGACTGTGCATAAACTGTTATTGTTACATGAGTAATTCTTCTCCTCCTCTATCTCAGAAATGCCTCCTAAATAAGTTAGCTTCCGAGAGTGCCAGATTAGCATTTAACTTAGTCAAGGAAAGGACCAAACAAGGAAATGTGGCTTGCCTTATACTCTGAAGGTTGTAAAACTTGGGCTGAGACTGATCTCCAGCAAGGGCAAATTTCTGCTGAGAGCCCTCCTCTGTGTAAACCCTGGCTCTGTCTCTCAGACCTCCACCCTACTGACTGACACTTGAAGTGTCTCTGCTGGCTGCAATTATTCTGTCAGGTCAGGGAGAGAGCTATTATCTAAGGTGCTGTAGTATTTAATTTAGATGGAATAAATGGACCCAAAATGTCAGAGATGTTAACCTAACCCAGTCATGGTTCAAACTTAAACAGTTTCAAACAAGCTTTGGGGTTTGGTATATGGAAGCCTCAGCCTTCTTAGTACTGTAGCACAAACAGCATTAAAAATCCTTTTCAAATTCTTATTAAAGATGCAGAATAGAGGGGAAAACAGTTAAAGTGTTTGAAATGTAAAGTATTAAGTTAGGCTTTCATTTTCACAGCCCTCTTTGTTCCTTTTTCTGTTAATTGGCAAGAGTTTTTAGAAGGAGAAAACCCCTTGTTTGACCATCTTTTAGATGGTATCAAACATAATAACTGTCTTTTTTGAGGAAAAAAAAGAATAAGTCAGTTGAGCTGGGCTGGAGCTGTCCTTGCTATTGCTGCTGTTACAGTTTTCTAAAAGATGAACACACACAAAACAGGGGAGAGAAGAACAGCCACTCTGAGATCTGGCAAACTTGTACCAGCATCAGGATGTTCAGGACTTGGCTTTTAGTTGGATCTTTCTGGTCACAAGCTTACAGTTATGCTGCAAAAGATACAGTCTTGGCCATCTGAGCCAGACTTTTATTAGACAGAAGGCAAAAGGAGGATAGAAAAAGAAGAAATAAAGGGGGTGGGGCAGAAAGGACACATGAATGTGGAGGGGAGAGACAAAGTATCAACATCTATTAAGTATTCAGGATTTAGACGGAGCTAGTAGAGGAGGTTGTGATGGGTTGGGATCACAGAAACCCCCTTAGAAGCTGCCACCTGATATGCCAAGGCTACTCCTGCCCCTGTTTTCTTGCCCAAATAGCTTAGGACCTCAGTACCCTGCGTGGTTTGAGTCAGACTCGCTAGCCTGCTGCAGAACCAGACCAGGTCTGAACTATGTCCCCCAACAGCTATGGGCTTGCCTGGAAACAAGTTAGGAAGTATTCTTGCCTCTAGCACTCAGATGCTTAACTCCCAGTGGGATCAAACCCTGAATAAATCAGTTTTACCCTGTATAAAGCGTATACAGGGCAAACTCATAGATTCTTCGCCCTCTATAACAATGATAGAGAGATATGCACAGCTGTTTGCCCCACACCCCAGGTACCAATACGTACTCCAGGTTAATTAATAAGTAAAAAGTGATTTTAATAAAGACAGGAAGTAAGATTTAAGTGGTTCCAAATAGTAACAGACAGAACAAGGTGAATTACCAAATAAAATAAAATAGAACACGCAGATCTAACACTAATACTAATACTAACAGATCTAACAGTATCTAATACTAACAGATACTAATAGATCTAACACTAATACAGTAAAAAGCCTCACCCTTAGATGTTTCAGTGAATTTCTTCTTTCAGTTTAATCTCCCTTTTTTTTTCGGGTTCCCTCTACAACTCACCCCCCCCCCCCCCCCGCAGTCACTGTTCTCTGTTCCAGCTTCCTTCAGATCTCCTGCGGGGGTGGAGAGGCTGTTCTTTGAGCCAGCTGAAGACAAAATGGAGGGGTCTGTCCAGGGTTTATATAGACATTCTCTTGTGGGTAGAGACCCCCTCCTACTTCCTATGCAGAGTCCAGTTGTAAAATGGAGTTTCAGAGCCACATGGACCAGTCATATGTCTCTCCAAGATTCACTTCCTGACCAGCCAGGCCACATTCCTGGCGAAGCTTGGGTGTGGACAGGCATCTACAAAGTTCATTGTTAGCTTGATTTGATTCTTGATTGGGCATTTACTCAGGACGGGTTTTCCTCAGACAGCTGCCCAGATGCTTTCCAAAGTCTACTTACAACTAACCAAGCACATAGCCAATATTCATAACTTTGAATACAAAACTGACATATACAAATAGGATGAACAGATCCAGCGGATCATTACCTTTACACAGGTATGTTACATGACATATGTAGCAAAACCATATTCCAGTAATGTCATACATATATTTATAGGCACCCCCCCATATAGCCTTATGGGGTACACCCTCAGAGTGGTAATGTAATCTGGGGCCTCGGACTGGCCCAGTCTGATCAGGACATCTCTCAGGGTCAAGATGACTAAGGCCTTGGGTCCCAGCAGATGGTGAGGTGGCAGCCATGATGGTGAAATTCACTCCAGTCGCCATTTTTTCTCTGCAAAGTTTCTTTCTTTAAAGACTGAAAAATGGGAGTGGTTGGCAAAATAGCCCATCCCTTCACTATTTTCTCACCAAATTTACCCAGTTTCTGAAACAGCAGTTTTGGTTTATTGATTTTTCAGTTTCACACTTTTCTTGTTTACCGAGCATGATCTTGACATAACCTTTGAGTTATGTCAGCAAGCCTTTTTGTTTTAATCAATTCTTTCTGTTTCACTTTTGCATCTTTTCCCATTAACATTTGTTGTTATAGGTCATTGTGTCATCTTATGAACTTACACTCACTTTTCACAGCTGAGCTCACAGTTAGGGTAAATTTTTAGGACCAGTTATTTCAGCGGTATCCAGGCCACAGGACTTTCAGGTCTTTGACCACGAGGACCAGTAGCCTGAAAAGGACCTTGAATTCAGCTGCCCTCCCACCCCTAGTGTAGTGGTAAGTTTATTAATGATTGTGGCATGTTCTTGTTTCTTTGGCAAAGAGGTTGCTACATGCTGCTTCTGGGTGCCCTTCAGAATTGGCCCAGCTAACACATATTGCAGTAGATGCACTTTAAGGCAGCAGTTTTTGCAAAAGGATACTAGGAGTGTCACGAGATGAGGGGGAAAAATGAAAATGTGAGAAAGCTTCTAAGCTAACACTGCTACTGGCAGCTAAGCAGTACTAACTGCAACTGAAACAACAGACCACTCTTACAGTGTCTGTGGCAGCATGCCTTCTCTGGCCAGCACCAGGTCACTGGCTGCACATAGAGGATGCAGGAGTCAACGTGGTGAGATCGGAAAATACGGTGGCAGGCATGTGAGGTAGCAGGTCAAATAAAATGATCTGGTGGGCTATATGTGGTCTCCAGGCCACTAGCTCCCCGTCCCTTTTTTCCTTTGGTTTGGTGTTCAGGGGATCCTCTTAAATGTTCACTGAATGCACATTAGTTAATTTGGGCCTGGCTACCAACCCATAATTTTCAAAGTAGACTTAAAATGGGGTGTTCATTTGTCTAAAGCCAACAGAGGTGAGTGCAAAGGGGGTCACACCATGAGAAAGCTGGGAAACACTGCCTTAACATGAAAAAAGCAAGGATCAGTGTGGCCAGAGCTGCACCACGAGAAAAGGCATGATCCCATAGGCTTCCAGGATGGAAGAAGTCGTGTCCAGCCATCATTTCTGTGTAAGGTCCTGAAAAGGTCTCTTAGTGCAACCTAGCCAACCGATGGTGAGAGAAAGATGGAATGAAATGACAGTCTTAACTCCGAATATATTGCTTATCTTAAGTCAAACAGTTCCATTAATTTAACTCTTTTTTTATTAATGTCTAATTTAAATACATCTCAGAAAACAATCCACTGTGTCATTTAGCAGGTACAACATTTATGACACTTGAAAACTTTGTGGATGAGATTAATCTGGCCAAAGTTCCTGGCAGGCAGCAATATGAAATACTGGTTCATAATTTTCATATATTAGCTCATCTGAAAATTTATACAAATATTAATTTGCAAAGAACAAAGAAGGACTAAATTTGAATTCTAACCCACAATGTAATATACTAATCACACAGCTGTGAAGTTACAGCATGGTCCATTTCTCTATATATTCTTTTCCTTTCTTCACAGTACTCCCCATAGCTAGCAATATTTCTAAGCTATTAGAATCAATTAATAATGCTAACAGAATCCTTGATAAAGTTTTTTTTCTAGCACTGTGATGAAGTTGAAAAACACTCAGAATGATGAGTCATATGGTTAAGATGGTGCAAACTTGGTGCCGCTCAGCATAAATGTATTATTGTACAATGAGATGCGAAAATAAGATACTTTAATCTAAACTGAGTGTGGATCTACTTACCTTAATTTACTCTGTTAAATAATATGAGATATGAGGTGCTGTTATAGCTTGGTGATGTGTGCAGTATAAACACCTAGCGAGTGCTGGATTTAAAACAGAAAGAAATTAGGACATACAGAAATGCCACATACATTGATCAAGGAAAAGTCATTCCACACAGAACCTGACAGCTTCAAAAACATATGTATAATATTTAGATATTCAAAGCTTCTGCATAAATATAATACTTTGGTAAATCCTGCACTGACAGTATTCATGTTCTATCATATTGCCTTGTTCAATGATCCCCACTCATCTCTCAAATTAAGTTGAGTTGGGCTCTGTCAATACTTGTGATACCACCAGGGCACACCTAGATGTGTGACTGAATAGTTGCCTCTCTTCCCTTGAATTAGCACTGAACTAATATGCTGTTCTAGAGTCAGTGACGCTGTGTTACTGGAGCTTGTGATATAAAATTCAATGGTTACTTATGGCCATTTTTCATAAAAACTGAAGTATTAATCTCAGTATCCTAGCCAAATACAAACCATGGAATGTCCTACCTGTCAGTTGCACACTTTTTGTCCTAAACTGCTTAGTGGTACTGTGCATTATTAAACAGTTGCTGTTTTATACTCCCAAAATGACTGCAATTCACTGAGGGGTTAAATGTAATTTCTCTATCAGTTTAAATATGCAAAATGCTTTGAGAATCCTCAGAATGAAAGGAGCTATATAAATGGGCCATTATTATTATATTCATTTGTACATATTTATAGATATAGGTCTGAGACAGAATTGATATATTGTGACAGGGCACGGCCAGAGGGCTATAGGAAAGTAGTGGGAGACAGATATATTAGTTGGATTATTTGGATTTAGTTGGGGTTAGTCCTGCTTTAAGCAGGGGGTTGGACTAGATGACCTCCTGAGGTCCCTTCCAACCCTGATATGCTATGATTCTATGATTAGCCCCAGGCTAAAAAAATCCCTGTTTCCAGGGTAAGCAAATGGCAGTTGCTCCGGGTCAATTAAGACACGTGTGGCCAATTAAGATCCTTCCAGAAAGCAGGGAAGACAGCTAGGTTGATTGGGACACCTGAAGCCAATCAGGGCTGGCTGAAACTAATTGAAAACCTCTCAGTTAGTCAGGTGGGGGTGTGTGTGTCAGGAACTGTAGGAGGAAGCCTTGTTGGTGGAGAAATGGAGCAGTACAAACCTTATCAGGCACAAGGAAGGAGGCCCTGAGGTAAGAGTGACATAGATACTGAGGAAGTGGGGGCTGCTGTGGGGAAGTGGCCCATGGAATCGTACAGGTCCTGTTTCCAAAAAGTCAGCCTTCAAGAACTGCTTCTATCAGGGTCCTTGGGCTGGAACCCAGAGTGGGCCCGGGCTCCCCACTCCCAGTCACTGAGACTGGGAGACAACAGAGATTGTGCTAGGGAGGATAGCTTCTCCTCTCCTCCCTTGCTGGGTTATGATGAAAATGGCTCAATAGGCTGTGACCCTCACCTTTAGAGAGAGAAGGGCAACGTGGAGGGTCACAGTGAGCCTCTGAGGCTAGTGTAATCTGCCAGGGAGCGCAGGACCCACTGAGACAAGGTCAGAGCTTTGTCACAATATATAAAAGCAGAATTTCAAAAGAGAAAAAGAAATGTAAACAAGCAAGTTTATGTCATGAAATATTTGACACAGAGCTAGTGGTTTATTATTACGGTTGCCTGATGTTTTCCATTATACGATCCTATTTTCAGTTGCTTATAAATTTGCCAAACGTTAACTATTTGGGCCAAAATGTGTCCACATCAGGCTGAATTTATTTGGGAAATTTCAATCAACACATTTCTGGAAATGAAGCTGGGGGAGCAGGAGCAGGTCTTATAGGATTTGTCCTGGCATGAAGTATGAAGCAGCTGTCCCATTACTACTGAATAGCAGGTGACATGTTAATGTAGACCTGTGTAGTTCTCTAATATGGTTTTAAAAATGGATTTCCCCTGCCTATTTTGAAATCTGTTTTTATGAACCATTGTGGCTAAACCTGAGTAAAATTCTGGCACTTTGATATTAGCTACTCTGTGCACCAAAGATACACATCACATCACAGCTTGGTTACTGCATACATATAAATCAGTTACTGCCTTTGATATAGAGTCTATAGTAAGGTAATTCAAAGTCTGTATGTGATGAAAATGACAATATCTCATTTAAGTAAATAATGATGATAAAATCCAAAACCTTTACTGTGAATAGATTACAGTAATTTTAACAATTTTATTTCTGTTTAAATAAAAGGTTAAAAGCAGGCCTCAGGTAGTATACTGATCTTCCCTGTAACATACAGGAGATTGGCCAGGTCTGTTTCTCTTACTTTGTACAGTAATTCTCTGCCATTTATGTAATAGTTATCCTCAAGCAACATAGGTACTGTACATTATAACAAATTAAATTTAACTAACTAACCTGTTTTGTGTTTAGAAGCCACGGAAGTACAGAGGTCTATGAAAAAGATCGACCCCCTTCTTATGAATCTTTTCATTATGGACCTCAGGGAGAAAGAGGAGGAAGGAAACATAATGAAAATTGTACAACAAAGTCAAACCAACTGTACCACTGGAATAGAAAAGGGATCTGGCATATTGGAGATTAGGTTATTGGGTTTTAGAGAGTATATTGAGGCAAAACAATAGCATGTTATCCTGAGCAGGTCACAGCAAATTAGACTCTCAAAGCTGCTAAGCGCAATTCTCCATTGTAAAGTTGTAAATATAAAGTGGCAGTGTCACTGCAGCATCTCATTAGACAGTTTAGTTGGGTGTAGCTCCAGTATTGCTTCTTGTGCAATTAGCTCTTCATACATAAATGGTTCGGAACTAGAACATTTGGATAGATAATTGTGCAAAGTTTTACAATACCACATAGGGAAATTGTGCATTCCCATTGTAAACAGCATCTGGATAGTAATAAAAATATTTAGGATGAACAAATAGGTTTCCATGTCATGCTGTGTGCTCTGTGTGAGCAGATCCCTGCACCATCATGGAGTGCCAGGGACCCCACAGGAGATCCATATATCCTCAGGAGTCCATCTCCCTGGAGCTCATTGTAGGGTCATGGCCTAAGTTTCTTGCAACCTTTAAATTCACAGGTCAGAATTGGACTGTGGAGTAAGTTGGTGCAGTGCCACTGATTTCAGTGGAATTATACCCATTCATGCAAGTGCTGAAATTGGTCTGCTGTCTATTTCTTAGCAAATATGAGGACCAAAACTGAAAAACAAATAGGCCTGTCATGGTCAGTTGAAAAGATACCATAACTTGTTGTTAAAATACCTCTTAATGGAAGAAAGTTCATGGAGACTAAGCTCAACTTTAATTTCACCTGCCTGATGATTTCAAATGACATTCAAATATCAGAGAAATACGATAGAGAAGGTTATATCTTTCATTGGAGCAATTTCTGTTGGTGAAGTGGACAAGCTTATGAGCTTCAGAGAGCTTTTCTTCAGGTGTGGGGGCTGATAAGCTTGTCCCTTTCTTCAATATAAGTTGCTCCAATAAAAGATACTAACTCACCTACCTTGTCTCTCTAATATCCTGGGACCAACATGGCTTCAAAAACACTGCAAATCCATGCATCAGACTAATGGGGTTTCTTGCTTGTGAGTTTTTTCCTACTTGTTTCCTCTTAACATTTAGCAGGGTATAGCACACCTAAATTACTCTACAGTTCTGGGATTTCCAGCAACAGAGCTGAATAATGATATACACATGAGTCACAAATGCACAAAAAACATTGATCAAGTCAGCATTTTGGAATTAACTGGTATCAGTAGGCTAGTCTAACACCATAAAAATAAATCTAATTTTTATTGGTATGTATTTAGTGCAGAAGAGAATATTGGATTTGTAATTTGTTATGGTTCTTAGGGGACCTGAGCCAGGAGAACTTTGTTTCTGGACTAACCCTGTTTTTTGAATCCTAGAAGAACGATATTTATTGATATATTTTCTAAAAAAAAAAATTGATCTGCTGAGTATAAAGCCCTTTCCATCTTCATATTTTATTTTTCTTTCTTTTTTGCTGTCATCTGGCTTTTTGTCTAGTACACGGTGTGGACTGCCCTCTGGGTCACCTGGAATGTTTTCATTATCTGCTTCTATTTGGAAGTAGGCGGGCTTTCTAAGGTAGGTCCCTTATAATTCTTGAGGGTTGTGGGGGAGCAAATGATTGTACTTCAATGCCAGCAATGCTAGAGTGTTCTAAATTAACAGATCCTGGATAAAAATTAGTGTGCTCTTTTTACACTTAATCAGAGCTTCAAAGGTTGGGGGTTTTTTCTAACTAGAGCTCAAATATATCAACTTGCCTGTAGTAGTAAATATTCATAGGTTGGAAATAAGTAAATGTAATTAAACTGAACATTTGTGTCTCTCTAACATAAAGTTTATGCTGAATCCATTTTATCAGGTTGATGATTATTTTGTTTGTTAAAAAACATGACACATCTCTTTAGCAGATGCTTTGAAATGAATGAAGTATGGTCCTGAAGATTCTGGGCCTGGTTTGAAAGCAGCTAGAGAGATTGACTAATAAGGTTAATGTGAAAACTTGTTGAGCAAATTGGTCTCAGTATAAGAATGCTAATTCAGTAAAAACAAAATTGCACAAGAAAAGATGACATTTTTACACACTTGAGCCAAGCATTCCTTTACTTGGTACTCAGTGCTTTAGTTTACTGATTCCTTTTTCAAAGTCCTGATTAGAGCAGAAGTGTTTGCTGGAAGCGTCAATGTACATATTACATTCATATCATGTAACACGTATGTTGATATAGTTTATAGTTAACCACGTTGTATCTACAGTGACTTCTGTACAACATCCTCTGATTTTCATCTTAGCATAACAAACTCAACAAAATCAATGTATTTGCCATATTCATATTAATGTGATAAAGAACACCTTTTCATGCTGTATCCCATTAACAGAAGGAGAAACATTCTTAGAATTACTGTGGCTACTAACATTCTCAGACTTGGAAATATTAGGTACATGGCTGTGAATTCATACTATTATCTTATAAAAGTACAAACTTCAGCTGGCTAACATGAGATCATTTGTGGTTTAGATCCTTTATTATTAATCAGGAAAAGTCATCACAGTATTTGTTGAACAAAAGATCTGACTATGTGGAAGGTTAGAAACAAAGTTATAGATGCATTCATGGGCTAGATCCTCAGCTGGTGTATAAAGACATAGTTACATTGATTTCAATAGAACTACATGGTTTACAACAACTGAGGATTTGGCCTTTATAATAAATAGTACTCTGTGCCATAAGAGCTACAGACTCTATAGAAATTAAATTCCCAGAGGAGAACTAATTTAATACTTCAAAAGCTATAAAGATGGGGCTTTAAAGTTATTTCCTAAACAAAACAGTGTGAATTGGAATATGGACTGATCACTCCTGATGAAAGCCAAACTACATCTGGAGCCCAGTTATTCCATCTGGTGCATGACACACATTTTATAATGGTGCAAATTATAGCTAATAATCTCCAAAAGGAAGCACATTTTACAAAAAGGTGCTATTTTATAATGAGAAATTATTATAAAGGCCTATTGTAGTGCTAATGTCTTCTGTGCTTTGATTAAAAAAAAATAATCTCGTCAGAGTGAAATCCCAAGACATCATCCAAGAATAGTGAATTAAAATAAAACCTATCCCCCCACCCCCAAAATGGCAGCAGTTAAAGAGGTGGAATCCTGGCCCTGTTGAAGTCAATAGCAAATCTCCCACTAACTTCAGTGGGGCCAGGATTTCACCCAAGGAGCTCACAGCAGCTTTAGCTTGCACCTTTGCTATGCACATGGGGCCGTAGCAGACACTGGTGCCAATATGGGCTCCATTGTAGACACCTGTGGGATACACTGTTGATTAATGCAATATAAGACTCATTTGTCATATGGATTTCATATGGATATAATGCAGGCAACGAACAGTGGATCTGGTATGCATGAAGATGGATGCCATTTGGTGTTCAGATGTATGCACCTAGGTGTGGGGCACTGTTGCTATTACAATTCAGTCCTGAATGTGTATGATGTGATTTTGTTCTTTTTACTCTGATGTATTGTTAACTGAATATAATCATTCCAATTTACAACCCATCTACCAGTAAGACCATCATTTCGGAGATGATAGTGATAATAGGGTATGTGTTTGATAGTAGACTTGGTACATACATTCATGACCAAGTCTGCTGAGCATTTCTTCCCATACACCTCTGATTCGCATCAGTTGGTTTTGGTTAGGATCTTTCCTGGGATTTGGAACTGCATGCCCATTATTTACTCATCTTCTACGTTTCCACTGTCTATCTGCTTCACTTGATGCTGTCAGTTGCCAATCAATATCCTGTGTTATACGCAACACAGATCTCTCACGTCTAAGCTGATTGGTTTGGTTACAGGCGCTAGCTTGTTTTGAGGGTTTCTGTGAGTCACAAATTAATGTATGTTTGCAGCATTAGGTAAGTATTGGCTCTTCCTAATCTACCCCTATGAAACCACAATGTATTTCAATTAGATAGAATAAAAGGGGTCCTTTTTATTTTTTTACACAATTTATTTACTTATCTATTTATTTATTTATTTATTTATTTACACAATTACAATTACACAATTTATTTATTCACACAATTTATTCCAATGAGATGGAATAAAAGGAGTACTTTTCACTTTCATGTTCTTGGGAACTTCAGAACCTTTTCCACCTTGCACTCGTTATTACTCCAAAAGTGATAAATGTGCTTCTGACTTGTTTGTTTTATTACGAGTAATGGGCCGGAGTCTTCCTTTACTTGTATATCAGTGTAAATCCGGAGTAACACCACTGAACTCAATGAAGCTAGACAGGCCCAGTCTTACTTTCATCTGTTGTCTGAGGCTGTTCTTCCTCTCATTTCAGTCCTCTTTAGTAAGGAAAAAAGTGAAAAATTTAAAGGCAGTTCTCTATTTTTATTCCACATACATAATAATAGCTGGACTGTTTCCTACAGCAGAGGTCTAACAGACTGTATTTTCCCCAGAAAATGAAGTTCTGGCATGCCCTTCTTTATGAAGATTGTCCCCTTCTTCCTCCTCTGCTGCTCCTGTACAATAAAGGGAAATAATATGCTAAGTAAATTGTATGTAGTATTTTTCCCTAATGTTCTAACACCAACCTTTTGAAATTTTTAACTACTTTGGCAATAAATCTGGAATCCAATTTACTGCTAAGCTATGTTAGGAATGTCATGCAGAAACATTTCAGAGCTTCAAAGTAATGATTCTGGCCTTGGGTGGTAGTAGGGACTGTTAATCAAAAATTCTTTGCAATGATGGTATGCCCTTCAATGGTAGTTAAACAGTCATTTCTAATGTTCAGTTAACATCATTAGTATATGCATCAACAGAAGCTGCATGCACTGCTTGTGATTATGGTACAGTAACTGTTACTGCAAAAAATAAAATATATGTTCAAAGGATCGTGGGTTTGTAATTGTGTAGCAGTGCAAAAGTATATTGTCTTTTTAATATGTATATTACATTATTCAAAACAAAAAGGAGAATAAAAACAGTTCATACTACTAACTTTAAAATGCACTGAAATAATTGTCACCTGAACAGTACATTGGCAGGAAATACTTAGCTCGTGCACTCTTAAAAATAACAGGTAATCATGGAATAGAAGAATCCTAACCCACTAGGAATATGCTCTAGCTTTACACCAGTGTAACCACATTGACGTGTATGAAGTTGTGTCATTATAAAATTCAAGTAGTTCCAGAAGAAGCAGCTGTCTTTTGGTTTTATTTTGGCATTTTAGATGTTAAGTAGCATAATCAGACAACTACTCAAATATACTGCTGTCTGATCTGTGATGATCCACTTTGCAGAACTTCAGTAAAACTACAGTGCCATTTAAGTTGTAATGAAATATTTGTTCAATTTTGGAAAGAGTTAATCATGCAGCTAGCTGAACCTTTAGTGGTACAAGTTGAACATAAGGTCGTTCTGGAAAAACATCATATGGAACAAACAGGACACCAGTAAATGCCACTCAGACTGCAGAAGATGTCGTTCTGATGTTAATTAGTGTGTTTAGCAGATACAATCACATTGCTGAGGATCTTAATTAGGAATACATTCCAGATGGTGCAAAAACAAAATTTCATATTTGTTCAGCTGACATTTACAATGGCTCATAGAATTACATACAGTTAGAGCCATTAAGTTTTGCACTATTGCTTTAAATAGAATTCATTGCCTTTTATAACACCTTGATTTTTAATTTTAAAACTGACATCGCATATGACCCATCTTCATTTGGCTAGCCAGATTCTCAGATACCACTGTGGCAGGTATAGTATAAAAAGCTGGCTAAACGGATAGACTTGCTGCTAATGTAAATTTTTAAGCTGTTCTAATATTTGTTGGCATATGTGACCATTACCTTCAGCTTTTGGCAGAAAACTTTTCAAGAATTGTATAGTATTTTAATCATTTAAATGGTCCTAAAAAAAAAATCCCAAATTGTGTAGCAATTCAAAAGAAGAAGGTAGGAAAGCTTCATCTTGTAGGATTCTGCAGACTCTTAATGAAACCACCCTCAGAACTCACTGTCACAAGTTATCATTGAGAACAAGAGCTTAGCAGGATTCAAAAAGGGAGTGGACATTTATATGGACAACAAGAACGTCTAGAGTTATAGATTCATAGGATTTAGGACTATTACAGGACTGTTAGATCATCATGTCTGACCACATGTGTATCACAGCTATTAAATTTCACCCATTTATCCCTGTGTTTAGCCCAAAAACTTGTGTTTGGTTAAAGCATATCTGCAGAAAGGCATCCGGTCTTGATTTGAAGAAATCAAGAGATGAAGAATTCACCACTTCCCTTTGTAATTTGTTCCGATGGCCCTCACTGTTAAAAAATTGTGCCTAACTTCTAATTTTAATTTGTCTGTCTTTAGCTTCTTGACATTGGTTCTTGCTATGGCTTTTTCTGCTAGATTAAAGAGCCCTTTAGTATCTGGTATTTTCTCTCTGAGGAGGTGTTTAAACTGTAATCAAGTCTCCTCAACCTTCTATTTGATAAATTAAACAGATTGAGCTTTTTAAATGTCTCACTGTAAGGCCTTTCTTCCAGACCTCAGATCATTTTTGAGGATGTTTTTTGTGCTGTAATGTACTTTTTCAACATCCTTTTAACATGTGGTCACTACAACTGCACACAGTATTCCAATATCAGTCTCACAAATGCAATATGAACAAATGAAATCACCTCCCCCATCTTACTCACTACTCCCTTTTTTGTAACTCCAAGGATTGCACTAGCCCTTTTTGCTATAGTATCGTATTGGGATCTCCCACTGAGTTGCTTGTCCACTATGATACCTAAATCGTTTCAGAGTCAGCTTTCAAGGATACAGTTCCCCTCCCACACACACCTTTTTAGGTATGGCCTTCATTCCCTGTTCACATATGTATAACTATGCATTTGGTTCTATTAAAACACATTTTGGTTAATTGGCACCAATTTACCTAGTGATCCTGATTGCTCTGCATGACTCCTTTGTCCTCACCATTTACCTCTTTGCCAATCTTTGAGTCATCCACAAAGTTTATCAGCAGTGATTCTACATATACTTCCAGGTCCTTGATGAAAATGTTGGACAGCATTGAGTCTCATACTGATCCTTGCAGAACCACACTAGAAACACTTATTTGATGATGATACTTTATTATTACTTTTTAAGATCTGTCAGTTCACAATCTATTTTATGTATGGTTTATTGATATTGTATAGTGCTAATTCTTTAATCAGAATTCTGTGTGGGAATAAGCCTTAGAAAAGTCTATTAGTTATCCCCAGTTATCCTTATCAATCAAACTTTATAATCCCCTCAAAAATGAAATCAGTTTTTTTAACAAGACCTATTTACCATAAAACCATGTTGACTGTCATTAATTATGTTCCCAAACTTTACTACTCGGTTGAATCCTGTATCAGCTTTACCATTATTTTGCAATGGCTTGATGTTAGACTGGCTATCCCACTTACCCTTTATGAATAGTTGTACCACATTAGCATTCTTCTCATCTACTGGACTTTCCCCAGTAGTCCAAAATTTATTAAAAATTAATATCAGTAGGTCAGAGATCTCATCATCCAACTCTTTTAGAACTCTTGGGTGCAAGTTATTCAGGTCAGAGGATTTAAAAATGTTAATCCCTAGTAAATGTTGTTTAATATTCTCCTTAGTTCCTAAGGGACTGGAAAGTACAAGTACATCATCCTGTTCCTTTCCAAATACAGAACAGAAATATTTATTGAACACTTCTGCCTTTCTGCATCATCATCTCCATCTAGTAATTGGCCTGTACAATAGCTAACAATTCTTTTGTGTCAAATATACTTTAAAAATTGCTTTTCTTTACCACTGAACCAGGAGGGGTTTTAGCCAAAATCATTATCTTTCTTTACTGTTGAATCATAACTTTTTGGCCATATAATGACCTCTTCATAAAGAACTCATAATTTACATTTACATTTTTCTTTCTTAATTCCCCCCCAAGTCATTTTTTCTCATAATTTCCCTCAATTTTGGGAAATTAGACATTTGGAAGAACCAACTATATATATTATTGGTTAGAACTGTATTCTCTCTCTCTCTCATGTAGAAAGTAATCAGGTCATGATCACTGGTCTGTAGCTAACTACTAACTTCCAGTCGAGTGAAGAATTTATCTTTATCACAATGAAGTCCAAATAGAATTACCTCTTGTTGGGTGGAATACCTTTTGTGCTAGAAAATCATCATCTACAATTTTTAGAAACTCTAATGATATTTTACTGCTGGCTGCAGGAGCCCTCCAACATATGTCTCCCAAACTATGTCCCTCATAACATCACAATTTTTTGTTCCACACATTACATATAGGTGCTTAAAGAGTAACTTATCCTGTTTTCTGGTTTGATTCACTGGTCTGTAACAGATTTATATTCCTAAGGATTAAACACACATGCATACACTGATACACGAGTGAAATCCTGACCCCATTGAACATAGGCGCTGACTTTACCCAGCGCCGGTGGGTGCTTGTGCCTCCCCGGCCCCACCCGAACTCCACCCCTTCCCTGCTCCCATTCCAACCCCTTCTTCAAATCCTCCGCCCCACCCCCTCTTTTGGGCACTGTCACAGGGTCTGGGCTGCTCTGTGTTCTCTCTGCTCCCAGTAAAGGTCTTTACACTGTTCCACAGTGTTTCACACAAGTGTCCTTTATTTACAATGCTTGTTTGTGGTTTCAAAGTGACAAACAGTGCTCCCCCAATCCCCTGACAGTTACCCCACTGTCCTGGTTCCTGAGATTCCAGGCCCCCGCAGTACCTTACTCGCAGCCAGGAGACAGAATTTCAGCCTCCTGTTCCCTGCCTGGCCTCCCCCTACTGACCATGAGTCAGGGCTTTTCTAGCCCGTCAGCTTCCTGCCTCAGCTGTGGTCAATCAGCCCCAGCTAGCTCTGTGAACCAAGGCTCATTAGGGCTTCCAGCTGGGCTCCCCTGTTGGGTACTGCCAGCCCCTGCCCCTGGGCCTCCTGCCAGGAAGCAGGGTTTAACTTACAGAGGCAGGGCATTCTAGGGGGTTTTACCCCTGCCCTGCCACAGGCACATTTCCCCTACAACCCCTCCCTCCCAGGCTTGCCGCATGAAACAGCTGGGAGGGTGGGGGGAGAAGCAGAGTGGTGGCACGCTCAGGCGGAGGGGCAGAGCGGAGGTGAGCTGGAGTAAGGGGCATGTGGAGGGCCACCGGAAGTAACCCTGGGGGTGTGCAGAGGAACCACTCACTGCCTCAGCTCACCTCTGCTCTGCTGCCTCCTCTCCCGAGCGTGCCGCTGCTCCGCTTATCCCCCATCCCTCCCAGGCTTGCCATGCCAAACAGCTGATTCATGGCAAGCCTGGGGCGGGGAGAAGCAGAATGGCGGTGGTGCGCTCAGGGGAGGAGGCAGAGCGGAAGTGAGCTGTGGGGGAGCACGGGGAGCTGCCACTGAGTACTCTGCACCCACCAATTTTTCACTGTGGGTGCTTCGGCCCTGGAGCACCCACGGTGTCGGCGCCTATGCTATTGAATACATCACAGAAGATTTCACCCAAGAGTTTTGGAAGAGATACAAACCCACATTCTTCAGGGAATAAACCAACCTCCAGTTGGTGAGATGAGGAAGAATCTTTCTCTGTGGGAAGGTAGTCCATTATTGCTGACACTGGCCATAGTCAAGGGCAGGCTCAATGGATCACTGATCTGATACAACATGGCATGTCCTCTGTTCTTAATTTGCATCACCATTTTCGTAATGACTACTGTAGAAAAACATTGAGAATTAGTTACATGCATCAAAGGGACTCTATAATTTTAACCACTCTTGAGAAGGGTCTAGACACCAGGGTCACATTCAAAATATATATAGTAGACATACATTAACAGAATATGCCATAACAAGAGTGCAATATGAAAACAGTGTTATAGACCAGTGGTCTTCAAACTGGGGTGCGCGCACCCCAGGGGATGCATGAGCCCCTGGCGCCACTGCCGAGCCCGCCTGGGAGACTGCCGAACTCCTGTGCGGGCTATTTTGGTCCTGCTGAAATGTGCCACGGAAAGCAGAAGCTTTCACTTTCCGCAGCGGCATTTCGGCGGACATATCTACCTGAGGCCGCCAGACTTTTCCCTCTGTGGAAAGGGACCGAGGGGGGAAAAGTTTGAAGACCCCGTTATAGATTTCTGTTAAATATGTTAATCAATGCCATAGTGATGAGATGTTTTAAGTTAACAAGAAAAACAATAAACCCTCTCCTCTCTTAAAAAGAGCGAATGAAAATGAAAGAAAGAAAGAAAGAAAGAGAGAGAAAGCCTTTTGAGAATTTTGCGAGCAATGTGTTTTCTGAGCCCTTTATAATTTTTGGTGTAATGTTTTTGGTTTGAAACTAAAGGAAAATATCTCTTACATTATCTATTTTACCTAACTGTGTCCTACTACAGACTTCTACATTTCTCTATAGCTGCACATCAGCAAAATACATGGCTAACTTTAAATGTGAGTTGTTCCATTCATCTAACTGGAACTATTAATGGGGTTATGGGGCTATTAACGTGTTTAAAGTTAGATACGTTGTAAAAGGGGTTGACTCATGCAGCAGCACCTTTTCATGGCCAGGAGCAGTGTAGTGGCTCCTATATGATATCCCCCTGCTGATGGTCACTTGGTCGGTGTGATAATCTCCATCCTTCTGGGGAAACAGAATCCAAACACACTATAGTCCAATGACCTTTCAACATGTCTTCTGTCTCTCCTTGAGAAGAAGAAAAAGTCAAGGAAAAGAGATATTTTTGCCTAATATAAAAGACAGACTACAGATCCCTGAAACCAGTGACTCCCAGAATTGCCTAAACATTGAGCAATGTGCATGAATAATTTCAGACTGTTTTGTTAAATGTACAAAATTCAACTTATCCTTACAATGAGACATGTTGTCAATTGCCAGCAATTTATTGTGTTTTTGAAAACCACAGGCAGCAATTTACAGAAAATCTTAGACCTGTTACTAAACGTGTGACATTTTCTTGATTTAAACTGTCATTCTGAAAAGCCATTAACTGACAACTAGAGTTTGGAATGAAGTTATAAAGTTTAGTAAAGGACTCCTTTTAACTGAGTTAGAGCTATATTTCTGCTCTGTGAGAGCACAGCATGTAGACCTCTTACTGGAACTAAAGTATGTATGCATTCAAATGAGCACTTTCAAGGGAAATTATACTTGATCTTTGTAGATATTCGTGTGCTGCAGAGGTATTGTGGTGATATTTTACATCTCATAAACATAGTAATATATTTCTGAAGTACCTTCATTCTTCTGAGATATGTCAAAAATTTTGATTATAAATGCTTCAGATAGCTGTTTCTATATGCATCAGCTTCATTTCATCCAGTCCCTATAACTGATGCTTAGAACATAAGAATGATCCCACTAGGTCAAACCAATGGTCCATATAGCCCAGAATTCTTCAAAGGGAATTATATATATATATTCCTTTCTCTGCTGGGTCACTAGGCTCAGTGGTCCTTTTGAGATTTTGCTCAACTTGATTTTTAAATTAAAAAAAAATAAAGGCTCAACCAGAGCTGAACTCTTCAGTCCTAACTCAATTCTCATTAAAGCCCCAGTTCCAACAAAGAACTTAAGCATGTGCTTAGGTACTGTGTTGGACCAGGGCATTAGACCTCCTGAGGTCTCTTCTAACCCTAATCTTCTATGGTTCTATGATTACGTCGGTGCAACTTGCTGAGTTCAGTTCTGTTAGATACTTTTCATTTGATATCAATGGAGTAGCTACAATATAAATGACAACAGAATTCACTCCCTATGTAGATACTCTCTCTCTAGTAATGGAATCAGGCCCGAAATTACTTGGCTAGCCCATATCCTAATGCTCCCCACAGCATATTTTCAGTATCCAATAGATTCAGAATCCCTGTTTTTAAAAAAACAGCTGCATAATACTTTTAGATACTATTTTAACATATTCAAGTGTCCAAAATATTCTCCTTCCTCTGTTGTGGATTAGGTGTCAGACTAGATTTTCTTTTCAATGGTACAAACGAAATATTATTGGGTTTGAGCCAGAGTTTACTGAAATTAAAAAAAGACAACTTTAAACTCTTCTTAATCAAATATCTTGTCTTGTAGGGTTCGCTTTTACTACAAATCTCTCACTATTTTTTGCACTGACTGTTGCAGTCTGAACTCTCCCTGTGCAAAGGGGTTACTGCAGTACAATTAATTACAGGAACTGGAGAACTCTGCTTTCAAGAAGTGCTTGATGAGAGAGAATAAAGCCTGAATGTTGTGCTGAGTCTTCCTGGCTCTCTCTTAGTATGCTTGAACAATGAATACAGTTCCATTTAGGTGGAACAGACAAAGAGAAACAGGGTGAGGAGAGTTGAAGCCAGTGGAATGTTTCATCATATTTATGTTTTTAAGAGAAATCAATGAAAAACAGAAAACATTCCACTTTAGATTATAGAATCATAGAATATCAGGGTTGGAAGGGACCTCAGGAGGTCATCTAGTCCAACCCCCTGCTCAAAGCAGAACCAATCCGCAAGTAAATCATCCCTGCTAGGGCTTTGTCAAGTCAGACCTTAAAAACCTCTAAGGAAGGAAATTCTACCACCTCTCTAGGTAACCCATTCCAGTGCTTCACCACCGTCCTAGTGAAAAAGTTTTTCCTAATATCCAACCTAAACCTTCCCCACTGCAACTTGAGACCATTACTCCTTGTTCTGTCATCTGGTACCACTGAACAATCTAGATCCATCCTTTTTGGAACCCACTTTCAGGTAGTTGAAAGCAGCAATCAAATCTCCCCTCAGTCTTCTCTTCTGTAGACTAAACAATCCCAGTTCTCTCAGTCTCTCCTCATAAGTCATGTGCTCCAGCCCCATAATCATTTTTGTTAGCCTCCTCTGGACTCTTTCCAATTTTTCCACATCCTTCTTGTATTGTGGGCCCCAAAACTGGACACAGTACTCCAGATGAGGCCTCACCAATGTCGAATACAGGGGGAATAATCACGCCCCTCCATCTGCTAGCAATGCCCTACTTATACAGCCCAAAATGCTGTTAGCCTTCTTGGCAACAAGGGCACACTGTTGACTCATATCCAGCTTCTCATCCACTGTAACCCCTAGGTCCTTTTCTGCAGAACTGCTGCCTAGCCATTCGGTCCCTAGTCTGTAGCAGTGCATGGGATTCTTCTGTCCTAAGTGCAGGGCTCTGCACTTATCCTTGTTGAATCTCATCAAATTTCTTTTGGCCCAATCCTCTAGTTTGTCTAGGTCCCTCTGTATCCTATCCCTACCCTCCAGCCTATCTACCACTCCTCCCAGTTTAGTGTCATCTGCAAACTTGCTGAAGGTGCAGTCCACACCATCCTCCAGATCGTTGATAAAGATATTGATTAAAACCGGCCTCAGGACCGACCCTTGGGGCACTCCACTTGATACCAGCTGCCAACTAGACATGGAGCCATTGATCACTACCCGTTGAGCCCAACGATCCAGCCAGCTTTCTATCCACCTTATGCTCCATTCATCCAACTCATACTTCTTTAACTTGCTGGCAAGAATACTGTGGGAGACCATATCAAAAGCTTTGCTAAAGTCAAGGAATAACACATCCACTGCTTTCCCCTCATCCACAGAGCCAGTTATCTCATCATTGAAGGCAATTAGGTTAGTCAGGCGTGATTTGCCCTTGGATCAAATAGAATAGGAGCAGTTAAATAGTCCTCCAACAAATAAAGGCCCTGTTTCAGCAAGGTACTTAAAACATGTGCCTAACTAGACTACTCACATGATTCAATTTAGGCATGTACTTAAGTACACTGGTGAATCGGAACCTAAATTACTATTACTAAGGGAGCCTTTCTTCCAAATCTTTCTCATTTAACTGACAAGTTAGCTACTAGACCACTAGGATAAAGTCCCTAACCCCTGGTCTACACAAGATAGAAATCTTTAGAGAGGAAAATCTGCCCCCACATTCTTTATTTTAATGTGGATCTTTGGTTTGTGAATGAATCCCAGTCATCAAGATATCAGATCCAAATATCATATCTATCACAAAGATCTTTCAGATAGCTACATACAAAAGGCTACCATTTTGTCATGCTTTACTAGATGCTGTCACTTAAGTTTCTTTATACATGGATTTATTGTCAAACAAGTATTCTCTGACTACTGTATCTTGGTGAAACAGCCTCCACATGATCACACAACAACTTGATGTGCTGTGAGCCATTATTTTAATTATAATGCGCAACATTCCTGTCATGAGATCTCGTGACTGGAATGAAACTAAATGGAGCCATCCGGCTGTGTGATAATTTGAGTAATGCAATGTCCCAAGAATCCCAGTGTGGCTGCAATATATCTACATACACGTTGTTTTGTGATTAAGTGCTGAAATAAGCAAAGCAAAAGTGAACTCTGACCCAAAGCTGCTCCAGGATTGATTTTTCTTTCTTATGTTTTAAATCAGTCTGTTCCGGGCCAGTCTCTGCTTTCATTTTTGATGGTTTGTTTTGATCTCCTTTGACACCCATTTTTTCTCAAAAGGGAGAAGGATGGTGGCTCTTTCATAAATTACTATTTTTATCTCTCCTCTTAAGTTTCAGGGACTCAAACTGAAAATACTATAACTTCATCACAGAAGTCAAAAACTGAAGAGGTCAGTGAACAGACTGTTAACAGAGATTAATATTAGTCCATTAGTCCGGAATTACCTGGGTTATTTCATAAATAAGAAAGATCATTAATACACAAGCTAGTTTCAAATAGTTAGTGAAATCTTTTCTCTGCTTTTGATTTTTCAGAAGTGTCAAAGTCAGCTCTAAATTGGTTCAGCAATAATAATTATTTTACCAGGCAGACCTAAAGCATAAAAGATATTGGGCTGTACATTATTGACAAGCCCATATGCTTCTGAGCTGATAACAAGAGCACTGCTATGAAATTTGAGGAAGCAATACAATGCCTTTTCTCTGTCTCATATTCTCTTCTTTATAAGGTTTCCTCTCATGGCTGATAAAAGGCTGCTAACTACAAGCCCTAAGCTCTTTTGATGAACTCTGTTATAAACTTCTTGTGTCAAATCAAACAGACTTCGATGGTATTGCACAGGGTGTAAATCAGCACAGAATTTGTCACCTTATATATCATTCATTCTTTGCTATGATATGTACAACATCCTTGATCTATGAGAGTACTCTGTGTAATGTCATGTTTCATTATCTATGTGGCATTTCAAGGATTTTTGATGGCCATCAAGGATTTTTGATGACCATAATCTAAAGCGAAGGCATTTTCCAAGCCTCAAATATGGAAGGTTTCATGTACTAACATTTCCAAAGTGTCAGAAATTCTTGGATGAAAGGCACTACGTATATGCAAAGTGCAGTAGCAGTAATAACGTAACAGTTCTATTTTTGAGGTTGAACCTGGAAAAGACCATTTGTACCTCGGAATTCAAGTTTCAAATTTAGCATTAAACTCTTTATTCACCCAACATACACTAACACACCCTATTTTAACAATTTCTCCATGAGGCCAACTGCAATCATTCCTGGGCTATTTGCTGACATCCCATTCCCCAAGCACAAGGTGAATACTCAAAGTTCCCACCTTAGCTGCCTGACTTCTTAAAAACAAAGGGCTTTGAAAGGGACACTGAGCACCCAACGCCACCACAACAAAAACAAAAAAAACACATAAGCTCTGCTGATGCCCACGCTGCCCCCCCCCCCCGCATACTGCCCACTCCCCACACTTTTGATGTAAATATATTGTTTAAAACTTAGTGTGGACCTTGATGGATGCATCATGACAGAACATGCTTCAGTGATGCAACTGATGATTTGTTTAAACTCATTCAGGTTATAAATGTATATTTTGTACTGTATTGCTCTTGGGGAGAAATTATCGCCTTCTATATATATTTATCATCCTTCTCAAAAAATGCAACCCTCTCATCACCACATGTTAATTCATTAAAAAAAAAGTTTCCCGAAAAACAAGCTTATTTTACTATTCAACTATTTCATCCAATGTTTAATTCAAATATAAAAATAATAAACCTGGAAATGAGAATCCAATAATAATTCATAATAACTAGCCAAGGGCCCTAATATGGTGCAGTGTAATCAATAAATCAAGTGTCACTTGTGGATGTTCTGTGTGTCAAGGCATATTTGTCATATTTAAAGTACTCAGCTACAGGTCATTTGTGTATTTTTGTCATTATACCTTTCTGTTTCCTTGGGGTTGATATATTTTTGGCTCCCAGTAAATTTGAGGAGAATAAAATTCCCTCTTTTCCCATGAAAATAGGTAATTGGACAAGGGATTCAACAGAAAACCCTGCTTCGTAAACATCGCTTTCTGCTATGTATGGATTTGTGTTTAGGTGTGTTGTGCAAAGCAAACGATTACCAGTTAACTGATTTGAAAATCTAAAGTCACTTTTGACATCTACTGATTGAGCTTTTGATGGACATAGGTCATTGGGATTGGTTCAAAATGAAAACAAGTTTTTGATGAATAATAAGGATTTGATATAAATAAAGGTATATTCCTAATATGACAGGTTTGGAATTGACAATCTTATATGGAAAATTGCTGAAGTAGCATAATAAAGTGTCATGGTCTGGACAGGGCTGGGCTGGTGGTCATGTTGAGATGAAGATATTGTCTTTGAGAATGGTAGGAGGACCTGAGGATAGAAGGTAGAGATGGTATGCTCAGGAGGACTGGATAGCAGGTAGGGGTTGTGTGTATTTGAAGATTGGGTAGGATGTGGTGGCTGCGTGCACTTCACTTGAGGATTGGAGAGGATGTAATGATTGATTGTGTACACTTGAGAACTGGATGTGATGCTGTGAATTTGACTTACTGTGTTAATCACCTGGATCAAAACTTTCTTGTGTCTTCAATATCCTTTGTACACTATGATGCCAGAGAGTCCACAGAAAGGTGTAATACAGTACCATTATAAATAAATCATATTAAAATATTTGTTTAATAGATAATTTATTTTATATATTTTAATTCAACAGTAAATTAATACAATTAATATTAATGTTTTCCAAGAAACAAACAAAACCAAAACAATTGCTGTAGGTGACATGCCTAAGTCAATATCAGGAGTCACAATGTAATTCTGCAAAGGAGAGATGGCCCAGGAAAATTCAAATGACGTAGTAGCAGAGTTCCCAATGAATGCTTCTCCCAGTGGGGAATGGCCTGTGGAGTCATAGAACAGGTAGGACCCGTGATGGCTGCACTCCATGGATCCCAGAAAAACAACCAACCCTGTAAGGAGGCTGCCTCTTCACACTGCTCTCTAGAACCCTTTTCCACCTCATAGCATGGCTTTTTACCATTAGTTACCACAGCCATTCCTGTGCTTTATTTTTCCTCCACAGAGAAAATAGCATCACACTGTGCAAGAAATCAATCATTGCATTGTGCAAGAAAGCTAATTCAGGGTTCAGGGAGATTACTAGAAAATACCATGTTGTATTAAGGAATTTAATGCTCATAAAATAGTAAATCATGTCAAAATATTCAAATTTGGGTACTGAAAGTTAGACAGCTAATCCCATATTTAAGAAACTTTTAAAAAACTAGTGGCTTGATTTTGCAGGGTGTCCACAGCCCCTGTAGACATTGGTAGGAATTGATGGTGCTCCAAACCTCAGAAAATTAGGCCTCTTTTATTTCAGTGCCTAACTTTAAACACCCAGGTTTGAAAATTTACCAGTAACCCACATTTGTAAATTATTTAGCAAATAGAATGTGCTGAGTGTTATGTGGTCATATATATAAAAGATCTAGTTTTAAAATTTGATCCAAAGCACATTGAAGTCAATGGGAATCTTTTGAGAATTTCATTGGAGCTTGCATAGAGCCCATAATAAATGTCATGACAGCACAGAATGACAATGAGAATTTCCTGGCATTTTGGCATATGAAAATAGACTATATGGATATAACTAGGTTTGTGTAAGCATCCAACAGCTGTTTTACTTATTTGAAGGTTACTTCCAAAGTATCTAAGCCATTTCGGTCTAGAAATTTGGTTGCAAATCTAAAAAAAAAAAAGAAACCCATAAAACAAAGAAACCCTTTCTTATAGTACTTCAGTTATTTTGATTCTTATTTCTTCTCATACTAGAAGTGCAGCGAGGCATGAAAGGAAAATACTGAAAGCAAAAAAGTTTGAAATAGAGGTTTTCAAGTCTAAAAACATTTTGGTTTAGTTTTAGTTCCAGTTCTGGGAGAATGTTTGAGTCAGTTCTTATTTTAGCCAAATCCAAAGCTAAACTTTAATGTTATATTAATATAGAAACTGTTGTATTGGTCTCTTGCTTCTTAGACCCTGATTCTACAATGATTTCTGCATGGAGGACCTCTGTGTCTATACGCAGCTCATTGCAGAACTGAGCTTAAACTGGTGCTGTGATTTGCAGAGGCTTTCTTACAAACCTTTCATTTTGTGTCATTCAAAGATGTCTGGAAGTTTTTCTCATACAGGCATGCTGCGTCTTGCGCGAGGGTTCCGTTCCACCGTTACCGCGTAAAGGGGAAACCGCGTATAGCCAGAACGCATTGACTTCAATGGCGGAAGAAATCGCGCCCCCTACAGAAAGTTTTTTAAAAAAATTTTCTCCTTTTTTTTTTTTTTGCCGACCCCATAAAGCGGAAATTGCGTAAGTTAAATATGCCTAAGACGCAACATGCCTGTATAATGAAATGCATAGAATTCTCAGAGTACTTAAAATCACCTCTGTTGGTGCGGGAATATTTTTAATTGCAACATTCTAATTTCTGAGTCTGATTCAAATTGGTGATTTTGTTTTTTTAAATAATAAAGTTTTAAATATGACTTTCATTATCCAGGCATCTAAATTTAATCTATGGCTTTATTGCTGGCTGCATTCTTCAGACCTGTTATACCTGGCCTTAAACCGTACAGTGGTCTACAGAACACCTAAAGTTCTTTCTAGGAACATATTGGACATCAGCCATATTACTACTAAAGCAGGAAGAGACTGAAAAATATCATTTTAATTGTCTCCATTTGTATCTGAGAACTCATAAAGCTTGTTAATTTCCCAGCCTTCAAACCACTAACACAATTCCGTAATAAGGAAGGATGTTAATAGTCCTGTAATATATCAAACAATGGTTTTGAAAATGCTGACATTTTTATATATTTTTGGTCAATGATTAAAGTAATGAAAGGTGCCAGTTAGTCATTCCAGAACCACAAAATACATCAAAACCTGAAAGGTCAGGTAAATTAAAGGAGAATGTAAGACTGGCACAGAGTACTGCAAGGTTTGGCATTAATTCCAATTAGTTTCCTGGTATTGATTAAGAAGAGATTGCAAGTACTCATTTGTGAGCCAGAAAGCAAATAAGTCTCTTTGCAGGCCATTTACCTCTTCCTTCATATTCTTAATTAATAGTGCTGATTTGAAGACCTGTGGAAGCAGAACTAGCCTGTCAATTAAACTATTCAGTGGTAAGGTTTGATATCAGATCTTTTTTTCTCCAGTACTATTATCACAAGTACAGTTAAGACAATATCTGTTTTTCCTTTGCAAAGTCAATTAGCATTTAAATTGTTGCACTTAAATTAGAAATAAATATATATTCTCAGCTTAGGAACCATTTATCATTTGACTTAAGGGAAAAACATAATTTAAAATCACAATTCTCTCTCTATTTTTTTTTACTACAATTATTACAAATTACATATAAGATAACTAAGGCCCTACAAGATTCATGGCCATGAAAAATATGTCACGGACTGTGAAATCTGGTCTCCCGCCACGAATTCTGGTCTTTTGTGTGCTTTTATGCTATACTATACCAAGTTCATGGGGAAGACCAGAGTTTCACAAACTGGGGATCCTGACCCAAAAGGGAGTCTCAGGGTGTCACAAGGTTATTTTAGGGGGGATTTTTCATTTTTCATGGTGTTGCTACACTTATTCTGGCACTGCCTTCACACGTGGGTGGCTAGAGAGCAGTGGCTGGTGGCCTGGTGCCCAGCTTTGAAGGCAGCACACCACCAGCAGCAATGCAGAAGTAAAGGGCACAATAGCATACCATGCCACCTGTATTCTGTGCTGCTGCCTTCAGAGGAGAGTGGCGGCTGCTGACTGAGAGCTCAGCTCTGCAGGCAGCAGCATAGAAGTCAGGGTGACAAAACCATCCCATGCCATGCTTTCTTCTGTGCTGCTGCTGGCAACCACTCTGACTTCAGAGCTGGACTGCTGGCCAGCAGCTGCTGATTTCTGGCCACCCAGTTCTGAAGGCAGCACTGCTGACAGCAGCAGCACAGAAGTAAGAGTAGTAATACTGCAAAGCCCGCCCCCACTCCCACACAATAATCTTGTGACTCCCACCCACAACTCCTTTTTAGGTCAAGACCCCTATAGTTACAACACTGTTAAATTTCAGATTTAAATAGCTGAAATCATGACATTTACTATTTTTAAAATCCTCTGATTGTGAAATTGACCAAATTAGACCTTGAATTTGGTAGGGCACTAACTATAACCGAAGAAATTAGGGAGGAATGTTTTCTTTAATATGAACATGAAACAGAATTTTTTATGTAGTGAGCTTCAGCTTTCCATTGTGTAGTCACTTTCCTCTTTTGATTGTGAGGTTTTTTTCCACAGCAGCAGTAGAAATTATTATTATTTTATTTTTACAACATAAGAAAATGTGGAAAACCACAAAAATAAAAAGAAATACTCAGGGAAATGTGTTGCATATAAAATTACTATAAAACTTATTATTAATACTGATTTAGGGAACACAATCAACATAATATGTAAATGTGGTCTAAATTATTTTTCCACTTTTATTTTTTGCTTTAGTTTTCTAATTGCTTGTGATTGCCTCATTCTGTTAATTAAACATGATGCACCAAAATTTGCATTATTGTCCACACTGCATTATCACAACTCACTATGTAACTTTGCAAATTTTTTATCGTTTTGATTGCCCAGTTTAGCTGCCTTTTTTTTACTTCTTCAACATCTTTACTGTAGGGAGATATTCAGATGTAGATGAGGCAGTGGTGTGATTATGTACGTATACACAAAGCACCTTTAAAAATGAACATTTACCATGTAATATAATGTAATAACTGAAGAGGGTAAATGTTAATAGATTCTAACATCAGTTTACTCTACCTGTATACTCCCCACCTTCCTAAACCAGACAGACCAAAGACACCTAATGGAAAATCTTACTGTGTTTATATGTGAAAAATCTTTCTGTACCCATAAATTCAGAAGTACCGAACCATTTATGCTCAGATGTGGCTTGTTCTTTCAATATCAAGACAAGCTAAAATAAAACCAGTTCAGCCATCGTTATGTGTGAATGTAAATTCTGATTAGAATATTTAGGAAAAATATTGTGTTTTTTTATTTTAACACACACAGCTCAAAACCAACTGATTTTGCTGTAACTTTCCCAAAAATTGCCTCATGGCAGTGACCAAGTATGGAAAATTTCATCCCCAAAGAAAAATTTCTGGGAGGTATGGATAATTAAAAAATGTGTGTTATAATAGAAATTGAACATTGTCTTTGAATATAGTGATCACTGTTGTGTATGTGCTTTACGATTTTTTTATAGCTTGGAATCAAATAGTAGAACTAGAAGAATCTTACCTTCTTGTACTTGGTCACTGCAAAGTTCACTGTATATTGATGGAGCTATTACATAAACAAAACAGGTCAATTAACTGTGTCCATCCCCACACAAGACAGTCAGTTGAACTAAAATTCACAAAACAAAAGAAATCCAGGAGCAACTAGTTACTAAGACTACATTACATTCAGGGTATCTTCATTTTTTGGATTAACATGGTGAAATGTGGGTGGATTTTGGTATTCTATGACTGTAAAGGCAAGTTTCATTGGGTAACAGAGTATTCTCCCTTTTCTTGTCTCTTTTATTAATTAGTATCGTAAGAGAACCCTTCCTCTACATCTTCATGTGTTTCCAGTGCAGTGGCTCTCACTGTTTTTCATCACACAACCTTGTTTTTCATAGTGTGATTTCTCTCCCCCACCCCCCCAAAAAAACCCTCCCTCATATGTAGGTATGACTCACAGAATGTCACCACTGCCACTTCGCCCATTTAGCATTATGGAAAGGGCCAAAGTCATTATGGCCATCCCTTACCCAGGTTGAGAACACATTTTTCAAGGAAAAGAACAAAGATAACATGAAGCAGAGTGAGTCCCCTAGAATCACACTAGTTTGTTAGTCAAACAATGGATCAGTAGTTTATCTGAGGGCTTGTGTGCATGTGTTTAATAGTCCTAAATTCATTTACATAGAGGGGCCTAGCTAGATTTGAATACATTTAATCTGATTGTGGTTTGTTTTTATTGTTCTATTGAATGTCGAAGATACCAGAATCATACATCACTATTATATTCAAGCATATAATTTATCTTCAAGTATCAGACAAAGTAAATATAATATAGTATAAGGGAAAACTCTTAGAAATATAACCAAGGTTAGCTAAAGAAAATGAGAAGTGGATATTTTAACACTTCAGATGTGAAGATGGAGTTAATCCTTTTATAAATCATCTCCCTTTTCTTGAATTACACCAAACATGCTTTTTTCCTTCTCCCTTTATTTTTCATTTTACTTTTTTTGCATTAAAATATACAGAAGTCTGTGGCTAATCATTTTAGGATGCAAAATGAAAAAATAGTGGAAATGGCAAGTTAAATAGCTCTTAGTTGCGCTTTTGGTGCGTTTTGTATCATAGTGTTTATACAGTTCAATGGAAATACTTTTAGATATAAAGATACAAAGCTCCAATGGTCATTGGTGTTCATCTAGTGCAGACAGAAGAGCGTTATGTAGAACAAGACAAAGAAAGGTAAGTAAATTTTATTAAAAATTTTTACTCTGCCCCTGTTTCCTCTCCTTTGGTGATCTCTGTTATGTTGCCCTCCTGAGAGTTATCAGTAAGTTTGTCCATCCTCTGTTGTATCAAGTCAGCATTTCTAGAATAGCATGCTTCTCAGTAAGGTTGGCTGATGTAGTATTTCCAAAATAACTCATTCATTGTGCTGGGGGAAGTTTGAACAGAGGGACAGCATAACAAGCTGAGGAGGAGGCTGAACTACAAGTCCCATGAGGCACTGTGGTGCCATTTCCGAATCAGGTTTGTTTGGTGAAAACTTTTCCTTTTTCGGCTGATATATGGCCTATCAGGTATATGGTCTTTTTTGACAAAAAATTCAAATATTACATAGAAAGCAGACACATAATATCACATAACTGAAAGCTAATTTTCCACCAAAGAACAGCTTATACAGAACATTTTTGACAAGTCCAACAGCTTAATCTTGATGTCTTGTTTATACTGTTACATAAACAGTCTGCCCAAGCTACATCAGACAGCACCCTTTTCCTTATTAGCCAACCTATTGGGGTAAAACTAAGTACAGAGCATCACCAATACTGGAACATAGCCCAGCCATTAAGAAGTCATTTTCACCTATAACCAAGAAGAATTGCATTTTAAAATTTCTTTCTTATAATGCAGTAGCTAGCTCTATTCCCAATCCTGACAGAAGAAAGATTTCTTTAAAGACATACACACATGCACGTCAATACAATAGAAGTAGAAGCATTTTGCTTTTTTTATTACCATTATGATGTGGGGTTGAAGGAAGGTTAAGGGTTAATTAGTACTTAGTCCTGTATAGATGCAAAATGAAAGGAGGAGTACAAAGACTCCTTCCTACACCTGGTGTCACTGCACATGGAACAAAAAACCTTTCCCGTCCTTCTGTTCCCATGCCGCAAGGCTTGAAGTGTGCTAAGCGGTGTGAGATAGGTCATTGCACCCACCTTTATACTAGCTAGCTGAGCTGGGTCTGGCACAGAGAGGAGCCCATGCTGCACTCTGTAACTGAATGTATCAAGGATTAGTCAGGCTCCTGTTTAGTGGCTATTGTGTATTTTGATCATTATACCTTGACTTGGCAGGATAAGATTTTTATCAGAAAATGTCAGTAAACTTCGATTTCGCTGTGCCAGCCAACAAAAATATTTTCAGCAATAATCTAAATGTAAAGGTAGGCAAAGTAAGAAAAATGCTCCTTGAGAATTTATTGGGTTCACCATCTTAATGTTTATCAACTGTATTTTAGTGCGGGTGGTGTAATGCTGGAGAGGAGTGCCATTGAGGTAGCTTTAACTTTTTAAATCTCAATATCTACAGTAACTAAGTAATAATTCTCTGTCCATAATTTCCCACAACTGTGAAAATTGATAAGAATTAAAAAAGGCTTATATAATAAAAATGGGCTGTCAAGTGATTTAAAAAATTAATCACAATTTATTGCTCTGTTAAACAATAATAGAATGCCATTTATAGAAATATATTTTGATGTTTTCCACATTTTCAAATATATTGTTTTCAATTTCAACACAGAATACAAAATGTACAGTGCTCACTTTGCAAACATTTATAATAAAAAATAAATGTAAAAATAAAAGAAATAGTATTTTTCAATTCATTTAATACAAGTACTGTAATGCAATCTCTCTGTCATGAAAGTTGAACTTACAAAGGTAGAATTATACAAAAACCCCTGCATTCGAAAATAAAGCAGTGTGAAACTTTAGAGCCTACAAGTTCACTCATTCCTACTTCTTGTTCAGCCAATCGCTCAGACAAACAAGTTTGTTTACATTTGCAGGAGATAATGCTGCCTGCTTCTGGTTTATAGTGTCACCTGAAAGTGAGAACAGACATTCACATGGCACTTTTGTAGCCAGCATTGCAAGATATTTACGTGCCAGATGCACTAAAGATTCGTATGTCCCTTCATGCTTCAATCACCATCCCAAAGGACATGTGTCCATGTTGATGATGTGTTCCGCTCAACAGTGATCCAAAGCAGTGCAGACCCACGCATGTTCATTTTCATCATCTAAGTCAGATGCCACCAGCAGAAAGGTGATTTTCTTTTTTGGTAATTTGGCTTCTGTAGTTTCTGCATCAGAGTTTGCTCTTTTATTACTTCTGAAAGCATGCTCTACACCTAGTCGCTCTCAGATTTTGGAAGGCATTTCAGATTCTTAAACCATGGGTTGAGTGCTGTGTCTATCTTTAGAAATCTTACCTTGGTACATTCTTTGCATTTTGTCAAATCTGCAGTGAAAATGCTCTTAAAATGAACAACTTGTGCTGGGTCATCATCTGAAACTGCTATAACATGAAATATATGACAGAGCAGGAGACCTACAATTCTCCCCCAAGGAGTTCAGTCACAAATTTAATTAATCTATTATTTTTTTAACAAGAGTCATCAGCATGGAAGCATGCCCTTTGGAATTACGGCCAAAGCATAAAGGGTCTTACAAATGTTTAGACTATCTGGCATGTAAATACCTTGCAATACTGGCTTCAAAAAGTACTATGCAAACATCTGTTCTCACTTTCAGTTGACATTGTAAATAAGAAGCAGGCGGCATTATCTCCCGTAATTGTAAACAAACTTCTTTCTCTTTTGGAACTGGCTGCACAAGTAGTAGGACTAAGTGGACTTTTAGGCTCTAAAGCTTTATGTTGTTTTGTTTTTGAATGCAGTTATGTAACAAAAAAATCTAAATTTGTAAGTTGTACTTTCGTGATAGAGAGATTGGACTATGGTACTTCTTTGAGGCGAATTAAAAAATACTATTTCTTTTATCATTTTTACAGTGCAAATATTTGTAATAAAAATAATATAAAGTGAACACTGTACACTTTGTATTTTGTGTTGTAATTGAAATCAATATATTTTAAAAATGTAAGAAAACATCCAAAATATGTAATACATTTCAATTGATATTCTATTATTTAACTATGATTAAAACTGCTATTAAGTGCCATTGTTTTTTTTGAGTTAATCACATCAGTTAACTGTGATTAATTGATATCCCTAACATACATGTACATACATTTTCTATCTATCTATCTATCTATCTATCTATCTATCTATCTAATATAAAAATTTGAATTCTGCCAAGGCTAACTATATTTCTTTGATTATCTACACCATATATCAGGAGGAACATTCTTGAGCCTCCATGCTTCTGTGCCCAGTATCTCTAGGAACATTCTCCAATCAGGGGAGTGATTTAAAGCCACAATATTTTGGTTATTATTATTAATTATTTGTATAATGGCAGCATCTAGTAGTCCTGGTCATGGAACAGGCCCTGTGCTGCTAGCTGCTGTACAAACACAGAACAAAACAATAGTCCCTGTGCCAAAGGGCTTAAAATCCAAGTTTAGCCCATTACACAGGAGGGTATGACCCTGTCTCATCCTTTAGTCTTAGCTCTTCTAAAGATTAATTTTGCTGCATGAAATGAAAAGAGAATTGGTTTTGTATTTTTAATTTTCTTAATGGAAGATTGTCAATCAAGACCCCATTTAAATACATAGCTTCTCATTTTCAAGAAAATGTTAATAAAACTCATAAGTATTTCCATATTTTTGCTGTTTATAGACATTTAATGGGTGTTGCAATTAGACAGCAGTTATTAATGGAAACCTAATGGTATCTAGCAATCAGCCCTAAATCTACTCCAAACAGCTTCCCAGTATGTTTTGGACACAAACAAAGCTCCAAATTTTTATGTGTTTTTCTAGTAGATAGGTGCTACATACAAAACTGAAGCACAAGAACAGCTATTAGAATCAGAAAGTTGTTTGTGTCCATTTGTTTTTAAATTAAGCAAGTATTGCCAGTGTAATTTGTAGTCATACCATCTCTGGTTCTGATCCAGTCACTTTACTCAAGCTAAAAAGGCTTGAGGATGATCACTATTTGGGAGGGAGGCCACTGGCAGACACCCAGGCGAGGTGCATAAATCAATAAGGGTGTGTCTACACAGTGGGATAATGCACATTGTGAGGGTATGCTTTCTAAAGCGCACTAATGTGTTGAACATTAATTGGTGTGTGTATACCTTTTGGTGCACACTAAGAGTTCCCTAGTGCGCTTTTAATTTAGCGCTGTATCAAACATCACTACATTAATATGCATTAGGGAACTTTTAGTTCATGCCAGCAGCATCTGTCTGGACCACTTAGAGTGCAACACAGTGTGGTTTAGAAATCACAACCTCATAGTGCCCACTATCCCATCATGTAGGTAAGTCCGAACCTGCCCTTTGGCCTGGAAGTCAGGATTGAAGCAATGCTTCAGCATGATGTCATGGTGTTGCTAGAGAAACCATCTTTCAGATAGGACCTAAATTCAGACCTCTGACCATTTATATTCATTAAAAATATCCTGGCATATTTTGCTTAAGTCGAAGTGATGCCCACAGTGCACTAGCAAAATTCCCAAATCCTCTGTCCCCGTCCCCATAGTTTCAGTTGGATATTCTTAATTTTCAGTAGCTAAATTCCCAAATCCGCTACCCTGTCCCCATGGTTTAAGTTGGATATTCTTAATTTGTTCTCCTAAACTTGAATAGAGCTGCTGTATTCCACACCACAGGTGGATGAAATGGTATCTAGAAATCAGTGGTTCCCTGACTTTATTGGTTCATGTACAATCTTCTTAAAAATTGGTGTTTCATGTACCGCATGCACATTTCTCCTTTTTGTGCCCATATATTGTAGGCTTTACTAGGCTTAACTTAAGAATTTATGGACTCCTAGTAAAATATGTTTGGAATCTGTCTAGTAGGGATTTGCAAGGGGAAAATTAAAAGAGAAGGGAGTTTAGCTTGAGAAGTCTGGGTAAGAGTGTTAAAGGACATGAGCTTTAGAGATGTTAGAGAATTTTTAAATGAAACATTTTGTTTGAAAATGCCAGTTTTCCAAAACTGAAATTTTGTAGAAACCCACCAGTTTTCTTGAAATGTTCATTGGGAAAGGTTTCTCAGGTCATGAATCTTGCCCGTAATTCTCCTCTTCAGGCTGTCTGCCCTCCTGGGACTCCCCTAACACTTGGGTTTCATCGTGGTAAGGAGGTAGTTGATTAACAGCTGGCCCCAATTCCCAGCTAATCTGCTGCTCCCATGTTTCCTTAAAGGGTCCACTTCCTGAAATTGGTAGACTGCCCCCCAGTCCCACTAGGACTTTAAAGGGGACAGGTTACCCTGTTTACAGCAGACTGGTTCCAGCAAACTCACATGCCACCAGTGGTACTTATAACTCAGTTTGGAATCTGCTCCTATACGTGTTTTAATTACTCTGCAGGGTATGTTAATTAATTGGTATAAAGTTTTTTGAGATTACAGATGAACAACATAGCACAGAAGTCCAAACTATTATTATTATTACACTGGTTAATTACTTTTAATAATGTACACCCACTCCCAAAAAGAAAACTTTAACACTTTGATATATGCAAATATTATGTAATAACCTTAAAATGAAGATCCCATCTTCCCAGAAGCAGGTAGAAATATGGATACAGCATCTCTGAACAAAAGAATGCATGCCTCACTAAATTATATGCTTTAGTGTACTTTGAAATGGATACATTAAATGTCAGTCAGTTTGGACAATTGAGTGGTATTGTATTTAGAAGGAATTAATAGATCCAAACAGTCAAAAGTGTTAACATGACCCTGTCACTGTCCAATATTAAAGGTCTAAAACAACGTTTGGGATTTCGTATACAGAGACCTGAGCCTGCTTAGTACCATGACAAATACATTATTAAAAATCTTGTTAAGCTTTTATTAAATATACAGAAAAGAATGGGGAGCAAGACATTTGAAATGTAAAGTATTACGTACAGCTTTCATTTTAGCACCATCTCTTTGTTCTCTTTTCTTTTAGCTGTAGAGAGTTTTTACAAGGTACACCTTCCCTTCTCCCATCTGACAATCTTATAGATGGTATTAAAGATTATAATAATTATCCTTTTGGGGAAAAGAGAAGTTTGTTGAAATGAGCTGGAGCTTTTATTGCTGTTATTGTTGAAGTCTGATCCTGTTTTCTGGACGACAAAACAAGATGAAAACAGAAAAAAGGAGAGGAAAGAGTAGCAAAGATAGAAAATACATCTTCTGAGTCTGGTGTTGACTCTCACAGCCTCACTGTTGGAAAGCACCAGCACACACCAAGCAGTTTTATCAGGACTCCGAGACGTAACAAAATTGTACCAGTGTCAAGCTGTTTAAAGCACTGCTTTTAGTTGCCTCTTTCTGGTCATGGGCTTACAGCAACATTGCAAAATATACTGTCTTGTCTGGCTAAGCCAGATTCTTCTTAGACAGAAGAAGGCAAAACAAGAGGGATAGGAAGAAATAAAGTCAGGGAAGGAAAAGCATATTGTGGCTGAATGCATCTCTGTATTCACACTCTACATACTATTGCAATAATCTTTGTACAATTTGAAAATTTGTATAATTTGAAAATCAATAACTCACTGGTCAATAATATCTTGATGATATGTATGCAGCAACTTCGTAAGTAAATTTATGAATTCCCTATAAATGATGTTGGTAACACATGATCAAATCCACATAATCCCAATTGGGCAGGACTGGTTGAGCAAGTGCTAAACAAAGAAATGTGTGATTACTTCAGTTTACATATCAATTGAGACCATGAAAGGGGGAAGACAGCAGACAAAGAAACTGCATTTCAGAAAAAAACCCAGCATGGAACCTCTTTTTACCACCAGTCGCCATGTGACCATTTTTATTGTTTGAATGAACCTTAATTAGGGTAACCCTCAGGAAAATGCATTTCAAAGGGTGACTAAACTACAAAAGCGAGGTGCAAAAACACCCCAACTAATTTCTCAATATCCACCGCTCTCTTGCACTTAAGAAGACAATAGAAACACATCCTGTCCTGAGAATTTGGTCAGCAATATACTGAAAACATGTGGTAAGGGACTTCACTTTGAATCAAGTCTATTTCACGAAGTTACTCTTAGAATGCATTTATCTTTACTTCTCTTGTAACCATTTCTGACTTTAATGCCTTATGCTTGTACTCACATAAAACTTGTCTTTGTAATTAAATAAACTTGTTTTATTATTTAATCAAAACTAATTCACAGATGTGAACTGTGTGAATGCCATTTGGGGTAGCAGACTCTTGTATATTAAACCCCTTAGAGAGGCAATGGACCTAATGTAGCTGGGCTGTCCAGGAGAGGGTTGGACAGTGAAGAACACACATTACTGGGGGGAAAATCCAGGGCTGAGAGTGTGTTGGAGTAACACTGCAAGTGATAGGCAAGGCTGGTAGAAGCCAGACTGTGACTGGAGTGTGCTGATGTGCTGCAGCTATATGTTACCTGCATGCTGGAAGGCTGTTTGTTAGTAGCCCATGTTGAAGTTACAGCAGAGAAGCATTGTGAGGCACCTATGTTTGCAAGGAAGATGCTGATGCCGATCTGGATTGCATCCTGAGACATCATAGACACGCTGAAGTTGTGCATGTGTGAAGAACTCTCACAGCCTAGGTGGTGGCTGGGATTTAGCTGGTGCTGGTAAAGGTGGCAATGTCATCTGCCCCCCATGCTCTGAGATGGCCTGGGCAGAACATTTCTCAGGATCTGGATGAAGATGGTCCTCAGTCCCAAGAGACACTGGGTGTGGCAGCCATGATAGTGAAGTCTACTCTTTCATCTTTCAGTCAGTCAGTGTTCAGACAGTCACCTTTCCCTCTAGGATCTCTTTTTGAGAACCCCAAAATATCATGACTAACTATTTCACTCCCCAAAAGCGAGTGATGCACAGGATACCCTTTCCACCAGTTAGGCCTAATTTCTGACACGTCAATTTTGGTTCATTGATTTCTGGTCCCCACATCTTTTGTTTACCAAGCCTCATCTTAACACTGTCATTGAATTATATCAGTGGGCTTTGTATTTGGACTAATTCACTCTGTCTCCCTTTTGCATCTTTTCCCATCAACATTTATTTTTATAGGTTTTTGTGACATTTTATAAATGCTCACTCACTTTATACAGCCAAGGTAAGGTGCATTTGTAAGCCCAGTTATTACAAGATTGGCAATTTTAGTGATATAGCATTTGTGTATTACTGTTGCAGGGCAAGTAAACCTCATCACCCCTTTGGGTGTTGCTTCACCATGGCCAAGTCCAAATAAAACTCTTTTTCTCAAGGCTGGAAAGCCCACTGGTCAGAGACAGTAGGACTGTCCTTAGATTCAGGGCAGCGCAACCTAGTGGCCCAGGTCATTGAGGTGGCCCTGTAGGTCAGGGCAGTATGGCCCAATGTCCAGAGTCCGGGGTGGGGGAGCTCTCCTTAGATTCAGGACAGTGTTGCCTAACGGCTGGAATCAGTAGGACCACTCTCTAGCCTACTGTGGTATGGCTTAATGACTGGTGTCAGTAAGGCTGCCCTTCTGTGTACAGCATCATGTCCCAGTGGCCAAAGTCAATTGGGTTGCCCTTAGGTGAAGGGCAGTGTGGCCTAGTGGCTAAGAAAGAGTGGGCCACCACTCACGGATAGGTTATAGGGTACGGTGGGGGACCTGGGCTTCCCTACTCCTCTGTGTCCAAGCCTAGGGCCCTATCAGTGGCAAGTGTATCTGCCACTGGATCAGTGGGGATCCCTCTGAAACACACTTACTCAGTTCCTGGCTCCACAACCTGATCAATGTCTGGGTCCCCTGGACTACTTCTGGGTCTCAGGGGACCTGGCCTCTGTGGTCTGGGGCTCTGACGGCTTCTGGGCAGGAGCCTGCAATGCATGTCCTCCCTCCTCCATGGTCAGTCCCAATTGAGCTGAGTTGTTCCCTCTTATACTGTGGCTCCAGTTGGTGCATGACCCACAATATGGGGTTAACCTCTTCCTGTCCAGTGTGGGCCAGGTATATCTTGCCGTAATTATATTGTGGCATGCCTGTACCATATGTTGGGGAGATATTCATGTGCATTCCTCAGACAGTAGGCTCTTTCTCTCTCTGAGGGAGTGTGGATGACTAACACATGATATTTCAACTCCTCCCACTAGTGACAGGAAAACTGTGGGAATGAGGAGATTGTAGGATAAGAGATTACGTCTTTCCCCTTGCTGTAGATAGAGTAAGTGCTATTGTGGTAGTAGGTGAGGAGGAAAAGAATGACAGCATTGTCACTCAGGGATTTCCCTACACCGCCACCCCTCTTCTCTCCCCTCCTCCCGATTCCCACAACACTCCCCATCCCCAGTTTTATGCAATGTTGCCAATTTAGTCATTGGTTGGAAATTTGAATTGAAATTGAAACATTGATACATACTTTAAAAACATATACAGTATATGAGAACACATAATGGATTTGAAAAGTATAAACAAAAGGCTAGCTTCCTCACACAGCTGTTTTTTATGACATTGTCAGGGTATTTGTTTCAGCTATATTGGCCTATCTAATAATTTCAAGTTATTATTTGTTAGCAAGGGTGGATGGAAAGGCTTCAAAACCAGATGGTATTTACGTGAACACACCTACTCTGCCTAGGTATCTGCTACAGCAGTAGTAGATTTTTATGGCGCAATAGAAGGTATCTTTGGATCAATCAGAGATATCCACTGAAAACGTACTGGAAGAAGCAAGACTTCAGTCCAGAAGTTGACTAATGAAGGCACTTATGTTGATTCCTTAAATGAAGAGGACAAGAAGTGTTTAAGTCAGCCAGCTGAAAAAGTACAAATCTACTATAGTGATTTCTGGATTCTAGTCAACCTCTGTGTAGCTTATACAGATGCCTGTCTTATAAAACACCTACAGTTGTGTGGAGTGAGGTGCTACCAGCAGTGGGGCTGCTATGTTATCAGGACAGAATAGAAAATTTTGAACACAAAGTGGAATATCATACAACAAATGAATGAAGATTTAACTTCAACTTCTTTATCATCACTAGTGGTTCGACCCAATCTTTGTGCTATGTTTCCTGGGATGAAAGAAGTAGGAATTCATCTCTTGCTACTCCCGGTCACAACAGCTGCAGTTGAGCATTCTTTTTCCTCATTGAATAGAATGTGTTCTGAAAGAAGTTGCCTTCGGCCTGATCATGAGCATATCGTGAAGGACTGGAAACAACAGATGCACAAGAAGACACCGCACATTGTGCAAAATTACAACAAGAAAACAAGAAGGATGTAGTAGGCTTCATAGTAGGCTTGAGTAGCCATCTTTAATTTTAAATGATTTTAAAACATGAGTTAAAACTAATACAATGGTTGTGAAACATTTTTTGGTTTTTAATATGGTGCCCACTTTCATTCTCATGGTCTCAATCCTCATTGGTCCACACACCCCTGTATATTTGAACACCCCCCAATTTCAATTTCTGGGGAAAACACTGTCCTCCTCCTCGTGCCTCCCTCCTGAGCTTAGTCAGCAACTGCTTCCATATTTATCTGTTGTATTGCAAGCATCACAACATATTCATTACATTTACTGCCTCATTTCTAAGGGGATCAAATCAAAGAGAGAGGCAGAATGATTCTCTGCTTTATTCCTTTATTTCCAGACAATGGGATGAATGAATAATAAAAGCAGAAAGCAATCAGTGTGTCAGCAGACAGAAGGAAGATTTCTGAACTTGGTACAGTGCAGCTTTCTGTAGAAGATGCACTGTTGACTAGAAAGACCCAGTCACAAAAGAACCTTTTATCCTTTGACAGCTCCTGTGAGTAGCAGCTTTCCCTTCCAGTAAATCAGAGTCTGGCCAAATAATCAAACTAATAGCTCAGAGTGTTTTTGAAAGAAGGGGAAAGGCAAGCCATGAAGGCCATGATTTTTATCATCTTTAATATCTGGATGTTACCTCGCAGATCATTTGGTTTACATAGGAGCTAAATTTTCAATCAGTAAAGAGGGCCAAAATGCCCAGTTTGTGGGTGAAGAAGAACTAATGCTGGATGTAGATTTCACTAGAATTTAATTAAACAGATATGTCCTGAGAAGTTTCAACAACCTTGGGGAAAATGTTTAATCTCCACTTTGGCCTGAAGACAGTGGAGCGGTTAAAGGAACTGTGCTCACCACTTCTCCTCAGGGGAAATTAATTTTAGGTGTTCTCCTATTAGAAATCTGGGGGAAGTGTTAGTGATTTGCCATTTCTTTTAAGTTATCCATGTAAGGTTCAAAGATTGAAAAACTTACTTGAATTCTCTCTCTCCTATTTTCTAATTAACTAGGATGTTTTATGTGTTTAGCGTGCACATTATATATATATTGTGACAAAGCTCCAAGTTTGTACTCATGGGTCCTGCACTTCCTGGCAGATTTAGGGGCCTCAGAAACTCATCTAGGCCCAGAGTGACCTCCCTTTCTCAGTATAATTGGCAAGAGTCACCACCTAGTGAGTTACCTTCATCACAGGCCAGTATGGAAGATGGAAAAGGGGGGAGCCCGGGCCCACCCTCTACTCGGGCTCCAGCCCAGGGACCCTAATAGTATCAGCTAAGATGGCTGACCTTTTATCCACAAAACACAATACAATTCCCTGGGCTACTTCCCCACAGCAGTCCCCGCTTCTTCAAACTCCACTTCACCCTTACCTCAGGGCCTCCTTCCTTCTGTATGATATGTTGTCCACCACTCAGTCTCACCAACAGCACAACCTCCTTCCACAGCTCCTGACACCCACAGCCCACCTGACTAACTGGGAGGTTTTTATCTGGATTCAGCCAGTCCCTGACTGGCTTCAGGTGTCCCAATTAGGCTAGCTGTTTCTACTCCTTTCTGGAAGGTTCTTAATTGGCCCCAGGTGTCTTGATTGGTCTGGAGTAGCCTTTGTTTGGCTATCCAGGGAACAAGGACCGGAACATCCTGAGGCTGATATACCTGCCTTCCAGCACTCTCCTATATCCTTCTGGTCTGACTCCGTCACAATATATACAAATGACCATACATATAAGCATTTTGCAGCCTTGTAATAGGGACTCTCTTGTTAGTGCTGCATACTACCATATAGCATAGTTTGGAACAGATCGGCAGCTGGGGTGAATTGTCTTAGTTCCGTGGATGGAGGTGTGGCAGTTTGCACCAGCTGAGAGTCTGTCTCCCTGACTTGAGAATGACCCTGAGTGCCCTCTGCCTGAAGGTAGAGGAAGATGGGATATTGTATAAGCGCTTGTAATGTTAATAAGGGCTTGGCATCTTGCTTCAAGCCCTTATCTATAGGAACCGCTTGTAGCTGCTGGATATGGTGTCTGCCATTGCTGATTGTGCATCAAGACTCAGCAGCATCCAAGCTATTATTTGGCAACTAAGTAACAGTGTCTCTGTATTCTACAGGGAGAAATGGGCAACCCTGATGGAGAGCAACAAGGCCCATAATTCCATCTGTCTTGATTTGAGGACTCGTGAAGGGGAAACAGAGCTCTATGACACATAACCCCCATCCCAGGGCTAGATGAAATGTTGAGATGCCACAATAATCAGAAATTAAGATGCTATCAGCACAGTACAGCTTTGTTTTCTACAGCAGCGTCTCTCAAAGATCTCTGTTTGTGGCCCCTTTCTACTTCCCGGACTCCTCTCGCGGCCTGGGGGTGTGTCCGCCAAAATGCCACCAAATGCAAAACTTCCGCTTTCGGCGGCATTACAGTGGGACACAAATAGAATATTTCTGCTTTTGGCGGCGTCCCGGGGCCGATCCCACGGCAGCGCCGGGTCACTGCGGCCCCTTGTGGGAGGTCTCGCGCACCCCCTGAGGTGCATGCACTCCACTTTGAAGACCACTGTTCTACAGCATCTTTCATGTAAACTTTATCCCCAAATGCTTTGCAGTGTTAAATAATATGCTTATGGAGCTGATCATGGATACTATCAGAAGGGGGAAAGAATTAAGATGCTTAGGCAAAGGAGAATAAATATTTTCTCAGAAAAGATTTGAAAGAAGCATAGCAACATTTTTAACTGCATATACTTAAATATTTTCATAATAATAATGAACTCTGCATTGTTCAGCCAACTCATCACTGGAGATGGCTGTGTAATGTAATCACTCAGACAACTGACTTCTGATCTAGCATCTAAAGCCTAGGCCACAGTGGAAAAAAATTGCCAACCTATACAGAGATAGCTATGCCAGCAAACCCTCCTGATGTGGATGCAGTGTATACTGGCAAGGGAGTTATTTTGCTGGCATAGCTTATAACAGTTCTCCCAATGGAATCAGATACACCAGTGAAGGAACTTTTCCCCCCAACATATCTGTGTCTACACTAGGGCTTTTGCCAGTTTAAAAATGTAAAACACACACCTCTTAACTAATGTGTCCTGGTCACTATACTGGCATAAATTGTAAGAGTAGCTCTGGCCTAAACTTCTCATTACATTTCTCTAAACTTTTGCTAAACTGTTGCATTAACTCTCAAGGAATGTTTCTCTCTGTTTAAGGACTCAGACTCCTGACTGAACTATTAAATAACATGACGCCTCAGTGCAGTTTTCTTGAATATTAGTTACCCATTGAACCAGTTACTACAGTCCAACAAAGAAGCAAATGTGTTATTAGGCATTAGTGGATTTCTGATTACTTTTTTGTTGTTGTGATTAGGTGGTTTACACCTAATCTCTTAGCTGCAAAGATATACTAAAGAGGATGAGTGCAGTCTGTATTCTCCAAAACTGGATTTTCCAATCAGTTGTCACTAAAGAATCCTCTTTTTCTTAGAATTTAGCTTTGCCAGTAGAAATCAAGCTTGTACAGTAAATAGATCAATAAAAACCATTAAGATCTTTAGAGAAAGAGAGGTGCTGCTGAATTCCTGCTTCTGAAGTTTATGGTTGTGTCTACACTAGAGCTGAAGGCATGGTTTCCAGCCAAGGTGAATATACATGCCTGGCTCTGATTGAGCTAGTGCACTAAAACTGACTGTGTGGCCATGGTGGTGTGAGTGGCAGGGCGGTCTAGCTGACTCAAGTAAGTACGTATTGTCCCTGGCAGGATAATACGCAGAGTGGCTAATCCGTTCCAGCACTTGCATCACCATGACTACACTTGCCTTTGCGTGCACTGTCTCCATCAAATGTTATAACAATGCCAAATGCTCTGAAAAATCAGGGCCTAAGAGTCACAAATTTGGCACTAGATTAATGAACACTTTTAATAATTTTGACCTTAAACTTTCTGCCTCAATTCCCTGTCTGTAAAATTAGAATGATAATAGCATTTCATCTGAGAGGAGTATTGTGAAAATTAATCCATTAATGTTTATGAAGCACTCAGCAGAAACACCCATGACGAAATAAATAATTCTGTATTCAGTGCAGAGTTTGTAAGGTATGTGTTAAATAAGGTCTGAGACCACACATTGAATGAGGAAGACAAAAAGAAATATAAAATAATTAATTACCCATTCATGAATGAGGCAGGGGTCCTGCTGAAAAAATGGTATGTGATCGTGTAATTAAGGATTGTACCATAGTGCATATGTACATTAAGATTAATTGTAATGTAAATGTTCCAATTAATTTTAATACTAATTGGAACATTTAAGATATATTGGAATGTCTATACTCAGTAATAAGGTCCCATGTAGTTTATACAGTTTTCCCTTGTCTGAAAAAATAGCATGGAAAGTTTGTAAACAGAGTAGTAGAACATGGCCATTGTGTTTTGAAAGTTCCATTTGGTACACTAGCTAAGGGCTTGACTTGGACTGGAAGCATCAGTCACTGCAGTTATTAAAGACAAGCTACTGAAATTCTGTCATGTAGGTATGATTTGCATATACACAAATACATGATTAATCTTCAAGCAGGAAGATTTAGCATGCAGAAAGAGACCTGTTTTCTTGGTGTGGTATAGGGCTATGAATTATCAACTGCAACATTGCACAGTGATTTATTTTTATACACTATTTTGCCACAGTAAATTTAGTCTTCTAAGTGGGAAAGGAAGGGGAGTTGCTCTCATCTCCATCTTGAAAGGCTGTGAATAAACAACAGCAGAAGTGTTGCAGAAGAGGACAGTGTTATAATTTGCTTTATGAGTCTTACCGCAACTCTGTTTGCATGTTTGTGCATGTGTGTGTCTCTTTGCCAGCTGGCCTATTTCTGTAGCTGACTGAAATTTTGAAAAATGGGAACCTTGCATCACTCTGTCGTGGATGCAGGGAACGTTTGTCATGTGGCAATGATAAAGAATGACATTTTACAGACTGCCTTGTCACAGAGTGGGAAATGGCTGCTGGTGATAAAGTTAATTATTAATGGAATTGGAAACTCAGCCTTCCCAGCCACAGGCACCATCTTCAATCTATTTCTGGAACTGAAGAAAAAAACAGAAGTCATAACCATGCTCACTGTTGCATCACAAAACTGCATCCACACTGCACAGCTTTGGTTAGAATCCTGAAACCAAGTCATTTTTTCTACACTTATTATGCAATTGCTAAATCAATGAAGAGATCCTATTGTGGGAGGGGTGACAGATGGCACACATATTCCAAATCTGGCACCAGACCACTTAGCCACCGAGTACATTAATCGGAAGGTGTATTTCTCTATGGTTCTCTAGGCATTTCTGGATCACCATGGGCATTTCATGGGCATTAATGCAGGCTGGTCTGGAAAGATGCATGGCCATGCATCTTTTAGAACACTAGCCTATTTAAGAAGTTCAAGAAGAGATCTTCCCAGACCAGAAGATAACCATAGGGGAAGTCAAAATGCCCATTGTAATCCTGGGAGACCCTGTTTGTGCCTCAACAAGGAGTGGTTCAACAACAGGCTGAGCAAGTGCAGAATAACAGACAAAAAAACATATCAGCATTGCGAGGGATGGGGGAAGGGAAGTCCCGGGAGGAGGTGGGGTCACTAGCGTAGCTAGGGGGAGATCAAGGGGTGCGGCTGCTCCCCTGAGCCCAGAATTCCATAAGTGGCACCTTTTTCAACTCAGCGGCGCAGGGGCTGGCTGGAGCAGGCCCATGCTTGGGGCGGCCAACGTTGGGGGGCAGTGTACCATTCGTGACTGTGGCAGCATGCCGATTCTTATTTCGGCAGCCATACCCATCATTTCAGCTTCGACTTCAGGTTTCTTTCTTTTTTTTCTTCAGCCGCTTCCTCTCATGTTAAAACCTGGCTACGCCACTGGATGGGGCCCCGGGATGGTTAATTATTTGTGTATGTCCAGGTATCATATGCAACCTTGTCCTTTGGAGTCCAGTGCAGCGGGTGCTGTATTTTAGCAGGGCTAAACTGCAGAGGGACGAGTGTTGAGTGCAGTGGGAGAGGAGTGGAATGATGCAGGTACAGTGTGGAACCAAGAGGTTGATAACAGTGTGGTGGTGGTGTGCATGTGGGGGAGGGGCTGCATGGGAAAGAGTTTTGTGACAGAGGCTGCAGGGGAGGGTGGGAGTGGAGCTGCTCAATTTGCAGTGATAGTAGCGCATGGAGTGTGTCCACTTGGTGCCCCATAACGTTTAAGAGCCGCTCCATGACTTCGATCTGGTGCGCCGTGTTCTCCTTTTTGTCCCTCCTCTCGATGTCCTGCCATTCCTTCAGTTCTTGTCTTTCAGCCGCGGAGTGCATCATAGCCTTACGCAGAAGGTTTAGTTCTTTAGTTCTTTGTGACCACTTTCTAATTCTGCGCAGCCGTTCAGGTGGCAATAACAAAGAGGGAGACTAGGCTCCCAATGTCATATCTGTGAAGCCAAAATGCACCCTTTTTACAGAAGCAGTATCATTTGCAAAACACAGAACACTGATTATGTGATTTAAAACACAGCCACTATTCACATACCTGTCACTTATAGATTGTGTGGATCTCAGTTCCTCTGGGGAATTTGTCCGGGGGATTGTGCCCATAGGATGTGGCAATGTTCTCCCTCCTCCAAAGCCAGCCAGCTATTTGAGTCAATATGGAGGACAGGGAGTAGCTGAGGCCATGGTCCACACTTCCACAATCTCTTTGGGGAAATTTACTGATGATGCACAGAGGGAAGATTCTTTGGGCTCTCCCCGAAGCCTGGCCTTTACACAAAGGGTGCAGGGTGGGTAAGTCTCTTTATGCCCTCGCTCATAGCCCTGTTGCTTTGGCCAAGAGTCAGAAAGTCTGTCTTTATTAGCAGCACCGATTATTACACTTGAAATATTTCTTTTTTCCTTGGCACTGAGAGACTAACCTTGTTTAAATGGATGTGAAATAATGCATTTGTGCTTCAAGGAGGCACTCCCCAGAGGGGGCTGGTGGCTTTGTGCACCGTGACTAGACGTGGTCAGGTGCTGCTGCTCTATAGCAGTTCTATGGCAGCCCGTGGAGTCTGTGAGAGGAACAGCTGCCAAGTAGGTCAGTCTTCTCACTGATCTTGTCAATGTGTAATCTGGAAAGTTGGGTCAGAGCCACAGTAGCTGTAGACAATGGAGACTTTTTAGACCTGCTTCAATCTCACCTCTTGATTTTAAGAAACAATGAACAATAGAGCAAACCTGGATAATGAATATAGGACAGTGATAGTTAGCAGCACTCTAACTCAGAGCATCGTATCCAGTGGTGGATCTCGGTCAAAGTTTTTGTTGTAGCACCGTGTCCTTCCTTAGCTGCACATGCACTGATCAATAAAAGAGGCTTTCAGTCTTTTGCTGTGATTGCTGGGTTGTTTACTGGAATGTGGGTGCAGTCCCTGGGGAGCTGTTGGGAATGGAGGGTATTCCACCCACTCTGGAACAATTCCCCTGATGTGGATCTTTCATTTGGGTGATGGAAATGTCACTCCATGGGAGCGTGAAGGGCACATGGAACTGTGGGAAAATTAATTCATTTTTACTTTATTTTCTCATTGTTCTGAATGGAACAGAGCCCCACATTTCCCCTAAATAACTACTAAGTTTCAGCATTGCCAAACCAGCGCATTCAAAAATTTTGAGTTAGGCCCAAAAAATCAGTTAAAAAAATCATTTTTCATTATTTACCTTTCAGTTTCTGAGCCTTTAAGGTGCACTTGAGTCATATTTTCAAGATTTTCTCTACAACAACAAAGGCTAGAAACCTGAGTTTTTATAAAAGAAATCTGAGGTTCTCATATAACCATTTCTGCAGGAGCTGGGGCATTGAGTAAAAACATCAAACATCATGAAACTCACAATAAAATCATGAGGTGGTAACATTGTGTTACAACCTAGGGAAATCAGTGGAAGCTGGGGAAAAAAGCAGATACAGATCATAGAGTTTAAAGAATTTAAGGCCAGAAGTACCACCAGGTTATCTAGTCTGACAGACTACCAACACCACCCAACATCTGCACACCAAACCCAACAACTGAAATTAGATCAAGGTATTACAACATTCAGGAGACTAAACTATTATGTGCCACAGGTAACGAATAGGAGGGACTGAGATGCACTAGTACCCGGAACCCTGAAATGGCAGGAAATTGATTCAATGAGATATACCTAGACGATTCTGGCAAGTTACCCACAACCCTCGCTGCACAGGAAGTTAAAAAAAAACAAAACCCAAGTTCTCTGTCAATTTGACCTGGGGAGAAATTTGCTCTTGACCCAACTTACTGTGATCAGTTAAACCTGGAGCACATGAGCAAGAACCAGCCATCTAAGCATCTGAGAGAGAGAGCGCTCATTGCTGCACAGAGCACTGGCCTACCCTGTCCAAAGTCCCATCTTCAGCTGTGGCCATCTCTGATGCTTCAGAGGAAGGAGGGGAAAAAGAAGCTGAGGCTAATTATATCATGACCATGTTCAGTCCCAGGGTGGTTGAGACAATTTTTCATTTTTTTGGCTTGTCAGTGAAGATCTGTCTACATCAGACACTTGATAGAGACAGATTGTCAGGGAAATGTTACAGATCAAATATCATACATATTTGGCTCCACAGATAGCTCAAAGAAAATTATGAAGGCTTCAGTGATCTGTAGCACATCACTATATTTAACTATATGCAAACATTCATGTTATCCATGAATTCTGCATGAAATCATCCAGCTGCAAAGAGCCTTCTTTGTCAGTGCCAAAATCTGTTACACAAACAGGCTGCCCACCTATTGCAATTGAAATGGTCTTCCCATGTTAACAGATGAGAAATGTCATCAGGTTGTCAAAGCAATAGTTATAAAGTTCGTAGTTTGTGGTAATGAGAGGGAAAGGATCATTAACTTCTGCCATATATACTTTGGAATACTGGATTTTAGAAGACACTTTTTTTTTTAATCCTTGATAGTGCTAAATCTTGAGACTCCTGGTAAAGAATTCTGGGGTGGTTTGAACTTTATCTGCTAGCAATTAAATAAAAATCTAGTTTTTGACTCTGTTAGATCTTGGGTATCAACACAGTCAAAGGCATCACAGTAAAGTCTTCAAAGGTGAATTAATAGCAGGAGGAAATGACCTCCTTTCTTGTTCCTTTGTGAGATTTGAGGATGACTTCACAGAGATTTGGGGGGGATGGAATTCCCCCCAAAAAGCATTTTCCTACTTGTCTTCACCATTAAAAATGTCTAGTTTTCATTTCCAAATCTTGCCAATTCACCTTTAAGTGGATTGAAGTTGTAATAACTGCCCTCTTAAAACTTCTTTCTCTATTATTTTTTCCTATTAGTTTTTGACTTTCTGTCACTCTCTTACTCTCTTCCTAGCCTTTAGGAGTAATAGCTTGATTACTTTATCAGTTTTTATTTGTGTGTTTGCGTGAGTGGGATGTTATGTATCCTCATGTTAAGAAATTATGTAAGTCAAATAAACGAGTTTTGCACTGAGTTCTGAAAAGCTGTGTGATCCGTGATCACTTTTCCCTCACAAGTTTTATAGTCTCTTATCAGCTCCTGAGAAAGTTCTTTCTCCTGCTGTCAATAGCTTCCTGCTGTTGGCTGACAGCTTCATCACTACTGGCCACCCCGAGCAATCAAGAAGTTAAGCCACAAAAACCAACCAGTATCTTAAAAATTCATGAGATTTTTAAACAATAGAGTAATAAACGTTGGGTTTTTTTATTTGCCATTTCATTTTTTAGCCTTCTGGGGTCTTGTTTTCAAGTTATTCTAGGTAGCTAGAAACATTTCTTGAAAGGAAAGAGTCTCCAATTATAACACAACTGTGGGAGCTGAAGCTTTAAGATATACCCTTATATCACAAGACTTGCAATAACATCATAAGTGTTGATGACACCAGTAGAACTGAGGCTAGGCCTGTATTTGAAAGGATGGGGTGCAATCTTCCGACTAGAGAACAGCAGACATTTTTGCTAGCCTAGTTATTTGGTAACTAACGAGAGCACTGAGGGGGCCATGCCTGCAGACCAACTGAACAATCTTTGAACAGATGTCCATAGAAGTAGAAAGGATTATAGAGGAGGCAAGCTTATCAAAGAGCTTCCCTTTTCCTACCAACATCACCTTCATCCTACCAGGGTTTAGCTTTAGCCAGGTGCTCATTATACAAATGCAGAGCTCAGATGAGTATTGTGAAAGCTGGAAGATGATGCTGTTCATGTTCTGTGTAAAAGAGATGCAGAGCTGAGCATTGTATGTAACTGCTGGCACTTCACCCTGTGTTGTCTCACCAGTTCTCCCAGTGGCTTATGTAGATATTGAATAACATGTAGAGGTGAAGGTGTTGAGGGTATTGCCTGTAACCATCCCTTAGTTTTGTCTGAGACAAAGGACCTGAGCTATTTCAGAGCACTTCTCTCCACACTCCTAAAATCTGGGTGATCGCCAAAGGAAGTATAATGTTAAGGTTTCAGATACAGTCAAGTTACCATTAAGGACTTTAAAATGAACAATGGAACAATCTTTTAGTCAGATCGCCATTTTGTAGGCAGTAAGGGTCAATAAACTCTGGAGTAATATGATCACAGCTTCTCAGTTGCTTATTTGTGTGTGTGTGTGTGTGTGTGACAAAGAGTCCTGTGGAACCTTAAAGACTAACAAAAGTATTGAAGCATAAGCTTTCATGGGCTAGTACCCACTTCGTCGGATGCATGCAGTGGAAGTATCAAGAGGCAGGTATAAATATGAAGACAAGAACCAGGTTATAGATAACAAGGTTAGTTCAATCAGGCTGAACCACCTTGTTATCTCTAATCAGGGAGGATGAGGTCCGCTTCTAGCAGCTGATCTGAAGGTGTGAACACTGAGAGAGGAGAAACTGCTCTTGTAGTTAGCGAGCCACTCATAGTCCCTGTTCAATCCTGAGTTGATAGTGTCAAATTTGCGGTTTCTCTTTGAAGTCTGGTCTTGAAGTTTTTTTGCTTCAGAATGGTGACCTTTAAATCTGTAATTGTGTGTCCAGGGAGATTGAAGTGTTCTCCTACAGGTTTTTGTATATTGCCATTCCTAATATCTGATTTGTGTCCATTTATCCTTTTTCTTAGAGACTATCCAGTTTGGCCGACGTACATAGCAGAGGGACATTGCTGGCACATGATGGCATATATCATATTGGTAGATGTGCAGGTGAATGGACCGGTGTTTTGATGATATCTTGTACTTGTGCAAGTTTCTTCATGAGGTTGATGGATTTCCACTCCATACGGCTAAATGCAGTGCCTTGCATGATGTCAAAAATCAGAGAGATAGCCGTGTTAGTCTGGATTTGCAGAAGCAACAAAGAGTCCTGTGGCACCTTAAAGACTTTGGATACTTACACCGCATGCACCTGATGAAGTGGGTACTAGCCCACGAAAGCTTATGCTTCAATACTTTTGTTAGTCTTTAAGGTGCCACAGGACTCTTTGTCGCTTCTGCAAATCCAGACTAACACGGCTATCTCTCTGATATTTGTGTGTGTGTATGTGACTTGTGTCATTTTTAGCCCTTTATCAGTGTTTTGAAGGAAACCCAAATGGGAATGAGGATAGTGTTACTTACTATAAATGTGCTTCTGCCTTATCTCTAGTTTCTGCTCCATAGGCCCCTAGAAAAACAGCAACCTACACATCCAAGGCCAGGGAAATTTAAGGGCATAGTTATTTTTATAATGTTTCTTGTCCAAGGGTACCGCTGCTTTATCTGTTATTTATGAGAGCTTTTAAAAATGAGAAATATCTCTTGCTGTATTTATTAAAAATCCTTTATTAAACAAATTAACAGGAAATTGACTCATTGCCTGCTTTGTCTCATTCAGCATTTGAAATAAAACAAGCATGCAGACTGGCAGTAAGTCTGTCTTTTTATAGTCCTAAAACAGGTTTCAAGTCATTTGTAAGTTTGGGCTAATCCTCATACTAATGGCACCACATTTCTCTCATTTTCTCTAACCATTTTGCTTTTTAGCAATGCTTGTAGGTGTACAATATATCATTCTGTTTGATCCTGGGTAGGTGAATTTTTTAGGAGGCATCTAGTTGAATATTTTATGAGTGTCTGCAGTTTGTGTTCAATCACCGCACCCTTTGGTGTTCACTTGGGGATATGTATTCCACCGTTATGCTTTTCCTTTCTACATTCTCTATGGTATTCACAACTCCATCCTCTGGCATCAAATAAGATGCCTGTGATGTTAGACATTGTTAATGCTTTTGGGGGGCTCTTGTTTCAGGAAACATTTATCTTTTCCTTCTTTTATTTAACAGAATAGTTGTGAACCAAGTTGAAAAGGCTGTTGAAGAAATAGTGCAGAGACCATTTATCTCTTTTTTCGCTACTAAGATGAACAACAGCCTGTGCTAAAATAACAAGAATCATGCTTCAGGGCCTAAGCTGTAGGGGACAAGAGTGAATTTCCCACCCATACCCCTCTTGTACAATATTACAGGTGCATTTTGGGATTTTTCCCCCTCTAAGGCAGCAAATATTGACCACTATTGAAGGCAAGATACTGGAATTGATCAACCAATACTCTGATTTACTATGTCAAATCCTTTGTTCCAACTAGCCTTCAAGGGACTAAAGTGTTATTGCAGTAGAAGGGTAAAACATCCATGTTTGTGTCCTTTGGTGATGGTGTGAACTAATACATGGGCTTTCATTGAATTCTGCTGTCTGCTAACTTGTTTTACTAATTATCTAATTCTTTTCCAAGCTCCCTTTTGAGGTTTGGGCAGAAATGAAATGTCATATCAGTATGACAGACTGCAGCTGTAGTAAGTGTGAAGATGCAGAAAATGCTCTGTTGGTGTGAGTTACTATAACCTTGGGTAAAGTGGTGCTATATGGAATCATTAATGCTGAACACCTGCTAAGAGCAACTGGGATGCCCATAGTGGGCATAAAGCCAAAGCTCTTGAAGCTAAAACTTAGTTGTTGTTTTATTTATTTACTTATTTGTTTTTGTAATTGGTTGATTTGTGGATGAAGGTAGAAGCTTATGCAACACACACCATGCATTGACCAGTATGTAGTATCACCCTTGCTGTAGCACCTGCTTGTGCTACTGGAATTGAGGATTTATCATCCTTTCCACTTTAACCACCTATTTTCAGGTATTTTCATTAATTTATTCATGCAAATTAGATTTTAATTCTTTTACTCTTTTTCATTTTTCAAACTAAATTTCTAAGCCATTTATTCGCAAATTATGTTAAAACACCAAGAGCATCAAAAGAGAAATGCATCCCCTTTGGCTTGGGTAGTATAGCTTATTTATTTATCTAGGTAAAGTCCTGTTGTGTTTGCATTCCAAATATGGGGTGCCCATAGAAATTAGTAGGAGTCCCACAAAAAAGTGATGTAACACGCTGGACCATTGGTGATATTACAAGCCATGTAGGCTGCTTTGTGATGGGTGAAGGACAAAGTTTGGCCATGTTTGTCTGCAATCATATGGTTATTATGCAAAAACAGGTGCACAAGTTAGCCTCTGCTTTAAAAACCAGATATTAATGTCTTGTCTAATGTGAACTGAAACTAACCTTTTATTACTATTGGTTTAAAATACTGAATGACCACTGCAGTGTTAATGTACATGTGTCACAGACTCACAGGACCCATGCTCTCTTGGCTCCATACGGTCCCTGGGAAGAACCCTCTTCAGTGCGACAGCCCTTCTTGGGGGTCCACTCTCTCTCGGGGGTTTAAGACATAGGTCCCTCCGCTCCTGGAACTGCACCTCTCTTGAGCCTTCAGTACACCTATCGCTCACTGTGGGCCCCCTCAGGGAGTCCACTCGCTCTGGACCCCCAGGGCCTCCACTCCCAGAGGGAATAATGCAACCCTGTTCTCTAGACAGGAACGACCCTCAGCCAGCATAAAACAGATGGGTTTATTGGGCATCTGAACCCAGCACAGGAAACTCTCTGGCACTCAGGCCTAACAACCCTCAGCACAGTACATCTAGGTCTGTCCTGCATCCGGGGGACTCTAGCTGCTCTCTCTCTCCAGTCCAGAAGCCCCCTCTTTCCAGCTGATCATCCTAGATCAGGAGTGGTCAAACTACAGCCCATGGGCCCGTCCTGCCCAGCACCTGAGCTTGCTGGGAAAGCTCCCCCCAGCCCCTCCCCTGCTGTCCCTCCACAGCCATGCCACCACACAGGCAGTGCTCTGGGGGGTGAGGCTGCACACAGAGTGTCTGGCTCTCGTTGCTGCTGTGAATGGTGTGGTAAGGGGGCCAGGGCCATGGGGGGGTCCGATAAGGGGGCAGGGAGTCCTGGGGAGCAGTCAGAGGACAGGGATCAGGGGACGGTTGGATGGGGTGGAGGTTCTGGAGGGGTTGGATGGGGTGTGGGAGTCCTGGGGCTCTGTCAGGAAGCAGGGGTGTGGATAGGGGTTGGGGCACTGAGGAGATAGGGAGGGGATGGATGGGGGTGGGATCCCAGGACAGTGATTAGGGGCAGAACGGTCTCTGGAGCAGGCGGTTAGGGGACAAGGAGCAGAGGGTCTTAGATAGGGGGTGGGGTCCTGGGGGAGGTGGTTGGGACAGGGAGGTCTCTGGAGTAGGAAGTCAGGGCACAGGTAGCAGGGGGGCTTAGATAGTGGGGGGGTCTTCGGGATGGTGGTTAGAGGTGAAGGGGTACAAGGAGCAGGGAGGGTTGGGTGGGTTGGGGATCTGAGGGGAGCAGTCAGGGGGCGGGAAGTGGGAGGGAATCAGATGGGGCGGGGCCAGGCTGTTGGGAGGCACAGCATTCCCTACCCAGCCCTCCAAACAATTTTGAACCCTTGGGCCAAAAAGTTTGCCCACCCCTGTCCTAGATCATCTCCTTGAACAGCTCCTCCCCGTCCTTTGCCTTTGGTCCCAGGTAAACAGGTCACCTGGGCCTCCTCTCTTCCGTCCTTTGTTCCCACTGGCTGGAACCAGCTGGTCAGATGTCCGGGGTCCTGTCTCCTCAGCCCTTTGTTCTCCCACTGGCCAGAACTGGCTGACTGCCAGGCTGGGGTGGGCTTCCTGGTCACCAGGACACTGGTCGCTAGGGTTCCCCATCTCCAGGCAGTTGTCCAGGGTCCCAGCTGCTAGGTGAGGTCACAACTGGTCCTCTGTAATAACAAACCCTCCCCCCCCCACCTTGTTACCTACACATCACACAGGAAAACAGAGACCCGCACAGTATTCATGGAGAACTCTAAGAAAATCCCCCACTTCGTCACAACATGTAGTGTGCATTGTATGTTGAATGATCAGAAAATAGATGTGAGTGCAAATATATGATTGCTATTTGTATAGATCCTGATTCAGCAAGGCACTTAAGTATGTACTTGACTTTTAGATGTCCCCTTTAAGTCAGGCAATTTCTTAAGTACCTTGCTGAACTGCAGCCTCAGCACCAAAGTGTGCTAGACATTTTACAAACAAATAATAATATGAGGTACTTGACCCGAGGAATTTATATTCTAAAGACTTATCTACACTACAAAAATTACAGCTGCAACTAAGCCAATTCTGAATATGGTATTACTGAAAGTTTAAACAAGGGCAAACAGTGTTAAGTTACTAGGTTCTGAAAAGATGCTGAACCCAGTTCATCCATGTGTACGCTTGTAGGTAATTGTGTTCATCATCAGGCCACCTATACCAGTTGCTGATACCTGTTGTCAGTTGTAGGCAATTTTTGTATTCTACACAAGGCTTTAGGGCTTAGTAATAAAAAACCTCCTTTGTTTGAGCGTACACAGGTTTATATATGAGAGTGCAGTCCACAAGGTGTCAAGGTCACTGAAGGTCTCATCACGTAGATTGTTTCTCTCCTTCTGTTCTAATAGAAATGTTAATTATTACCTCCCATTGTTCCACCATTTTAAGAAACCTCAGAGTCACGAAGGAGACCGCTGAGCCCAGCCAGTTTACATTAAAGCTAGACTTGAGCAATTAAAACCAATACCATTCTTCCTCCCTGCTTTAAAACCATTGCAGGGTGCTGCTGAAACACATTAAAAACAGATAGCCTTTCCCCCAGGGTAGTTATAAGGCAATGTAGAGATGTATCTTATTCATATAGTCCAAACAATTCAAGTCTATTTAATTTACATATTAAAAATACAGGGCAATGATATGTCATACATGTTTTAAATTTGGACCTAGATACTACAATGATGGATGTTCTACACATGTTCTAGACATGTTCAGTAACTAGCCCACAATAATATATACTGCAGGGTTAGGGCTCAAGAGGGTAAGTGTAAGATATGTGCCTTTTTTTGTGTTTGAGAAGCACCTAGCACTGTGGGTGCTAACAGGAACAAATAGTAAAAATAATAGTTGGTCACTTGCAGGTTGTGACGGTGCACCCCATAAGGCTCTATGGAAATATGCTTACAAATGTGTATATATATGACATAACTGGAATATGTTTTATGCTACATATGCCATGTAACATATCTCTGTAAAGGTTATGATCTACTGAATACATTCCTCCCATTTGTATGCATGTATCATTTTTGTGTTCTTAGTTATGAATATTGGCTGTGTACCTGCTTGATTTCTAAGTAGCCTCAGTAAAAGCATTTGGTCAGCTTCTTGAGAAAGGAATGTGCAAATTAAGTGCCTGATCAAGAAGCACTTAACAGATAATAGAGCTTGGGAGGTTCCAATCCATATAAGAAGTCTACCTGAGGACATTCAAGGCAGCATATGAACCATGGCTAGTACCTGTAAGTTGACTCATGCATGAATATGTAACTTGCCCATGTGACTCCAAATCTCCATTTTGTAACTGGATTCTACATAAGGAGAGGGAGGAGTGTCCACCCAGAAAAGAAAGTCTATAAAAATCCCTGGGAGACCCCTTCCATTTTGTTTTCAGCTGGCTTGAGAGACCGCCTCTCCATCTACAAGGATACCTGAAAGAAACTGGAACAAAGGCAGTACCTAGTGGGGGTGTGAGTGATTGCTGGACCCAGACTAGAGGGAGACTAGTCTGTAAAAGGAAGCTTAGTGGAACACCAATGAGGGTCAGGTTTTTATCTGTATTCAGTTTTATTACTGTATTAGAGAGAGATCTGCGTGTTTTATTTTATTTTACTGGGTAATTCACTTTTTCTGTCTGTTACTACTTGGAACCACTTAAATCCTACTTTCTGTATTTAATAAAATCATCTTTTATTTATTAATTAACCTGGAGTATATATTAGTACCTCGGGGGGGGTGGGCAAACAGCTGTGCATATCTCTCTATCAGTGTTATAGAGGGCGAACGATCTATGAGTTTACCCTGTATAAGCTTTATACAGGGTAAAACAGATTTATTTCTGGTTCGGACCACATTGGGAGTTGAGCATCTGAGTGCTAAAGGCAGGAACACTCCTTAACCTGTTTTCAGTTGAGCCTACAGCTGTTAGGGTCTGTGGTTCAGACCTAGGTCTGGGTTTGCAGCAGGCCAGCAGGTCTGGCTCAAGCCAGGCGGGGACTGGAGTCCTAAGCTGGCTAGGAAAAGGGAAGTAGTTGTCAGAAGTAGTCTTGGCAATCTCCCAGGAGGTTTCTGTGATCCAGCCTGTCACACAGGTACCCAAGATAATGATTTGGAATCCATGAATCATATGATAAGGTAGGTAACCATAGACTTATAAAACGCTCAAAGATAACAAGGGAAAAAAATGTGTATCCAATCTCACTCCAATCTTCCAGTATCCATGCTAATCCATTTTTCAACAAGTTCCAAGCGAGGCAGTAACTCTGTGTTTGTTTCTCACAAATACTTCTGCTTATTTGCAACACACTTGTTCTACTTTGCAGCTTATTTATGCCATCATCATAGCATTTGGGTGATATACGTGATAGAACCAAAATTCTGAATGCTCTTTGTGTATTAGCATGTGCCATAATATTTATGGGCAGAATGAAAGCAAGAGGAGGAAAATGTCTGCTCCAGTTCCAACTATCTTTAAAACAAATGGATAGGCCCATCCTGAAGGATATCCCTAACAGAAGATTAGATACTGTAGTGATGGGTACTATAGAAACATTCGGTTAGATCGGAGCTCCAGGGGGCATTATAGGGTTAGGAATAGCATTTAAAAGGCATGATTCACATATTTGTGGGTATATGCTAGTCATTCCCATTGGGTACTGCTCAGTATACATGGCCTTCACAGGTTATTTCTAGTATGCTCAGAAATAATCAGGTCAGGGGCTGTATTGTGTAGAGAAGTATAGTATTGCTATTGTGTCGCTTCAATTCTTTCTACTCCAAATCAGCCACAGCAAATTCAAAATCAGAGAATCTAAATCAGTTAAAAAATCATAATAATCTTTTATTTAATAAGCAATAAAACAGCAGACAGAATAACAAATGTGGCTATGTAGAAAGAAATCACAGTGTTCTCCAGTTAATCTGTTGTACACAAACAGAACATCAAGCAGATCTTAGGATGGCATAAACAAACAGTGATACTAATATAAAAACAATCTGTGGTAGGAAAATACAGTCATAAAAACAAATGGTTTAAGTACAGCAATACGCAGAAAACAACAATGTAATGAATGTAAATGAAACACAAGTAAAAATATAAATACAACATTCTTATAATTCATTCCCCAGGATAAATCACTTTAAGCATCCTATAACATGTGTGCTAGTTATATATTCAGTATTAAAAAAACAGCATACAGCACCTACTGAGCCCAATTCTCATTTACACTGGAGGTATGTCTGTATTGCATCTGGGAGCAAGCCAGCCAGTCCCGGCAGACAGGCTCAAGCCAACATGCTAAAATACCAGTGTGGACATTGTGACTCCATTGGAGACTTGGACTAAACTCCTGAATTTAAGCTGAGGGAGTGGGGTGTGCTTGAGCTCGGCTGGCTAGCACAGGTCTCTGCTAGAGCGACAACATTCACACTGCTATTTTCAGCACTAGCTTGAGCCCCACAGGTGTGCGCACCTATTTCCCTAGGCTGGGAGATTTGCTCTCAGCTGCAGTGCAGACATACCCTGTGGGCCCTCTATGCTGCTTTACCAGTTTAAAAGGACTTTAAAGTCTGTAAATTGAGAGAAATTTATCTTAAGGCCTGTTTATGCTATGAAGTGACCTTAGTGTAAATGAGAATGAGACCTGAGCTTTTAAACGTGCACTTGTTTAAATACAGTGGACCAGATCCTCCTGCGTACTAATCTGGCATAATCTAGCTATAAAGCTAGAATAACTGACTCACCATGGATCATAAGGATGGCCATTCTGGGTCAAACCAAAGGTCCATCTAGCTCAATATCCTGTCTTCCGACAGTGGCCAATGCCTGACGCTTCAGAGGGAATGGACAGAACAGATCAAGTGATGCGCCCCCTGTCACCGATTCCTAGGTTCTGGCAAACAGGATCGCACCAGCGTGGAGTGATCTTTCAGGGAATTATAGTTGGTGTAGGGGTCTTATGCCACTCACTCTTCCTTCTGCTTGTTTAGGAGGGAAAAGTGTGCGTAGCTGTTGAATAAGAGGCGTGATCAGAAAGTCCCTGTGCCACACTGATCCTAAATTGCATTTTTTACCCCATGTGGCCATTGCAGTGGGTTTGTATTAGAGTAACTCAGTGGCTGTTCTAATAAGACCCAAGGAGCCCAGCACTAGATTGTATAGCAGGAAGCTCAGAGGAGTAAACAGTAAACATTAGGTCATGCTGACATGCTTGAACTCTGACCTTTTGGTCATACCGAAAGATCAGGTCCCTATGTAAAGTGCAATAAAATTAAAAAACAATGAAATCCTACAAACATACTGGAGCACTCAGTGTCACCATCAGTGTTTCTGGTGTTACTCTCCTTAACCAACAACTGATATATTTTGTTACAACACATAGGGTAATGAGCAAATACTCTTTGGCTAACAATTCAAATTAAGGGTCTATATGGTATATTGAGCTAGAAATCTGCTATGCCTTTGTTTTCTGTATATTGCCCATTTAATTCTCTAGGGACGCTCTTCCCTGGAGAGACAAGCAGCCTTTTTGTATTCATATGCAGCCTGCTACAGAGGAAGAGGGGCATATTGAGCCTGATTTTCCTTTCATTTACTCTGGTGTAACTAAGCAATGACTATGCTAAAGTCAGGGAAGTTACATCTGTGCAAACAAGGAGCAATTCCACTGAAGCCAATAGCCCCAGTTCTCATCTCATTTAGAAGCCTTAATTATTTCAGGTTTTATTCTTTATTTATGCAAGAGTAAATGAGATCAGAATCAAGAGCAGTGAGCTTATAACAAAGTAAAACTAGTGTGAAAGAATTATGCTTACTTTGTGTTCTCTAGCAGAGACTTTATTTTTATTCTTTCATATTCTGGTGTTCTCTTGATACAAAATTAAGTTTTTATACCATGCTCACCATCTTGATATCCGAGTAACAAAAATTCTGAACCAAAGCATCTGTTTGACATTGTGTATTGAGAAAAACAACTAGTATCTGAAAGATGATTTGTTCCAATAGTCACTAATGTCTGTAGTTGCTATGTTCTGTGATTGCATTGATTTCATTTGTCCAGTGGCAATGAACAAATGGGTTTGTGGTTCATTTAAAAAATATTTGGTGACAGGTGTATGACTGAAACCTGGTTAGCAATTCTTCTTGGTGTCCACCTCGTTAATGCAAGAGTGTTTGAAAATGAAGACTTTTGTGGCTCTGTTACAGGGATGGAATAGACTGTATTAGACCTTCCTTTTAAATTAACATTCTTTATCCTCTGTGAGAGGAAAAGGTTTCTACTAAGAGAGCTGCTTCTTTGTCTTCTCTTGCTGTCTTAATTGAGCCTTTGAACTGCATTAAAAGCTCACAAAACATATAGTATCCAATAAGATGTATATTTTAAAAATGAATCTACATTTGAATACCTTTTCTGAGTTCCCAACAGCACCTGCAAAAAACCAAAACCTATATGAAAAGAAAAAAAGAATATATTTGCAAGTTTAATTTCCCTAGGGAGAAGCAGTCTTTTCAGAGCAACTCTGATATGTTTTTCATTTCTTCTTTGTGTAACCTGTGGTTTAATTTTTATTCAGATTTTTGCGTTCATATTTACATGATAAAAGAGATGCAATGTCTTTTTAAAAAGGGCCCCTCTTGAAAGTCTAAGTTGTTCATAAAAAGCCCAAAGAGCAAAACAGGAATAAAATAAAATTTGAAAAACACTCTCTTCTGAGCAATTTACATAATCCTCTAACATTCACCACCCTTTAGCTGATGGTAGCAACCTACTGACTTCCTAGGGAAAGGTGCATGGGGAATATTGCCTTGCTACTTTCATGGTAATATTCTAATTTGAGTCTGTATTTTTTTTTAATGGAATCACCTCAGTGATGGGATTTTTGACCTTCAAAGCTAAAGTTATCCTCAATTAATTTTCTCCAAATCCAAGCAAGCACTCTGACTGTGTAGCATCCTATTTGAAACCTTCTTTCACTCTCCATCCTGCGGCTGAGATGATTGTGAAACTCTAAAGAAAAAAGCTCTGAAAAGAAATAGAAAGCCTCAAATAGTGGTGGGACAACTCCTCATATCTACATTATTTTATTAAGGGGCTTATTTCCTTTCCAATGATTCTTTAATGAACAACACTATTATTTTTATTTATTATTGTAAAATTTGTATTGAATATAATTACTAGCATGAAAAATAAATTTGAGGAGAATAGTTTAATTTGTATCCTATCTATCGGTTTTGGTACTTATAATATATGTCATTATGGTACCTGGGTGCCTCATAAATACTTGTAAATAGAAATAACAATTTCTCTCTTTTTTCCCTTCCCAGCCTGGAGGACAAATAGTTTAATTAGTTCATAGGTATTTTATTTGCTTCTGGTTAGTAATTTTGGTTGAGTAGGTTTGTGTGAAGAAATTACTCAGCAAAAGTTGTGAAAGTGGTTGATTGTGTTCACCACTTGTGAGACTGAATTTCACAGTCTTGGTCCAGCTCCTGTTAAAATTCTGTCTCCTGTGTAGGTAAGTCTTGCCCTGTGAAAATTTTCATTATTCCAGATTAACACAGTTGTCATAAGAAGTAACAATCTCAGAGAGCTCTGGTAACTAGAGCCAAATCCCATGGAGGGCTTTAAATATCAGAACTGAGACCCTGATTTGGGGAGTGGGAGACATGTCAGAGAGCAAAGTACTAGAGCAGTGGGTTCATGATCACCTGAGTTATTCAGGACATAAACTGCTGTACTTTATAGCAAAAGGAGCTTTTGCAGTTCACGTGGCATCAGTTCTAGATATGATGAGCTGTAATAATAAATAACAAATGGAAGGATCTCAGTAGTCAGTTCTGTGTATGATATTATGTGGTGCAATCTCTTCTCTAGTTTCAGATGGAAGTGTTTTTGGGGGTTTTGTTTGCCATCATGGCTATTTGGATATGCTAAAGCACTGAGGTATCCAAAAGGACCCTAGAGCAGCACACCAACAGTGAATTTATACCCACTGTAGTGGGGGATGTTATAGAGGAGGCAAGTCTTCAAATCCCAATGGCTTGATACAGGTTGTTGAATAATGTGAGGGAGAGGATAAGCCTTGTGAGTCTCTTCAGATGAGGGCTTTTGAGGTGGAGAAACAGTTGTCCATTACAGGTTTGGTCTGAGAGAAAGGATCTGATCATTCCAATGTATTTCCATTTGCCCTAGCAGCTTCTTCAAGGCAGGACAGTCATATTTGGTGGTCATGACTATCAGGTGTCACAGAGGAATTCCATGAGGAATGAATATGACTGTAGTTCCCTTGACCACGAACTGGAGGACATCATCCAACAGAGCAGGGTTTGGCCTGAAACATGACCGAGAGGGATCAAGGATACTAGAACATAACAGGTGGTGATGTAGGCTACTTTTCTCAGTGTCTTGATTAGCTTGCTTAGAAAAGGGAGAATGAACACTGTGTGATAGTATATGACATCTTCAGCATCAACAGGTGTTGTCAGTCTTTTTTAATGATGTCCCAGGTTTTTTTCCCCTCTTTATCACCATTCAGGAAGACCTGGCATCAGATTCACAAGTGATGGTCCTGATTGCCATCAAATGCTACTACTTTTGTGAGTGGGCTGAATATTTAGAAGAGTGTTGTGCTTCTAGTCATGTCCTTTGCTTGTTTGTTTTTGATGGCCATCAGGTCATTCCAGCTGCTGTCTCTGTGTCACTGGGGGATTCCTCAATCCCTCCTTTTGTGCCACTGAAACTGGTGCTAAAGGGACTTAGCTTTGCCTGAAGATCTTGCCCTCTCTTTTCAATGTTTCATATTTAAATAGCATTAAAATGGATCATTTTTGTAGATTATAAAAATAGATTTTGCCACACAATGGATTGCACATCCATTATACAGAGAGCTCGATCTCTCACTTAAACCCCATACTTTGAAAATATATGTACTGTGTTTTAAAATTTAGATACATACTTACCACCTACATTTTCTTCTCTGTGGCATGATTTACCTCTGGTAGAACTGGGTTTTGCATTTTTTATTTTTCATAGAATATATTTAATAACTTATACTACTTTTTTTCTTAATGATTTTTATCCTGTCTGCATGTTAGATTCCTGATTTCTTGTTTGTTTTTCAATTTGAGCAGTGAAATATTCTGTCCCTTCAGGCTGGTGGCTTATTATAATTCTTCTAACTTATCTTCATTAGATATATATTTTAAAGTGTCAGGATATATATATATATGATATATATATAATATTGTGCGGGTGTGTGTGTGCGTGCGCGCGTTTCAAATTCAGGGGCTGCTGAAGAGGACTATTAAATGATGGAAAGTTTGATCAGAGTGAGGAGAGAAGCTGATATGAGATAGAAACCCCAACACATAACATTTTCCATCATGAATCTACCACTATCTTCTTTTTTGTTATTGTTAAATATTTGTTTGTTGTTTGTTTTTAATCTTTATTTATTCAAGTACATTTAAACATAGAACCAAACTGTCCACAGATTGGATAAGAGAAGTACCAGGAACAAATCTTCTGATTACAAACAGTTAGTGTGTTGTAATTGATTAAGACTAAAATGCATCCGTGATATGTACCTACTTCCAGATTATTGTTCTGCTTATTGTATTTCTCCTCCTTCAGTAGATCTATAAGTTTAATCAAAAACTACTTTTTTATTTTTGCTAATTTAAAACATACACTGTTTCACTGCCAGGGCCACTGAAAGCTGTATGAGCTGTAACTGTTTTGTTTTCCTGGTATCTCTCTGTAGTTTAGAAGTACTCTCCATGGCACCTTAAACAACAATGGAGAACTTTAAAAGAATCAAATATTTGATTAGATTCAAATGAACTCTACAACCTCAGTACATAGATGATTTAGTTCAAACTACCTGTAGGAAAGGAGTTCTTAATCTTATCCATAGCTGGATAAACTTCCAGAACCTTCCTTCCATCAGCTGAAATCTAGCCATGGCCTCCTTCCCATTTACTAGGAAATACTTTTTCTAATAATGCATAATTAGACTTTAATTGCTACCAGATGTTTCTAATACTACAATTTATCCAGATTCAAAGAGGGATTGGACATCTATATGAATAACAGGAATAGCCAAAATTAGAGTAATGGCTGCTAACAAGAAGTTTAAAAGGAGATAAAAGCTCATTATGCAGGTCTAACTATTAGGGATTAGGATGAGATCTTCGTGGGGGCAGATTATCCTACATCTGCCTGCTGTAGGGTTTCCTGCACCTTCCTTTGTCAGACAGGATACTAGACTAGATGGACCTTGTGTCTGATCCCTTAGGGCAATTCCTATGTTGTTATGTTTGACATATGGGAACAGCAGGTTGGTCTCAATCCCTGGCATCCCTTAGGATTGTGACTTGCAGGTTGAAAACCCATGCTCCAGGACCTGCATAGTACAGCTGGTCATGAGGGAAGTCAGTGCATCATGGGAACCACTGGTGGTAGTGCTTCAGAAGTAGTCTGACTAGGGAGCCCCACCCATAGAGGAAAATGTGGAACACAAGGCAACCACACTACAATTCCCATCACTTTTTGGGGTGGTTGGATTTTCAACAAAAGATCAAAAATGTCCATAAAAGAACATTTTTCACACACATGCACAAATTGTTCAATTGAAAACCCAATTTTCTGCTGAGAAACAGAAAATTTTCAGCCATCCTTATTAAATATGTTGAAGCTTTAGAAGCTCAATACACTGCAGGGAGCAAAAGGAAATGAATGTTACCAGATATTAAGAAATTGCCAGCACTGTGTAACCATCCCCTTCTGATGTTAGGAACAGAGACTTACTGAGGGCCAAGTTTTAACTTCATTCTGTTCATTTAACAGGTGGCTGATGGGTTAATTTGACTAAATGATGCTTTGCAGCACAGATTTCTTTAATATCAGTCATATAAGGCTTCATGATATGAAAGCCATGTTTGAGCATGGTCTGTTGGACAGAATGAAGAACAGTGCCCTTTGAATGTCACTATACATTATTTACTCAGTGGTTAGTACTTTCTGATCAAGATTTAACAATACATTTTATCATGTAGCAGGTAGAATTCTGTCTGGTTGAATAAGCTGTTGAAGTAAAGTTTTTAATGCTTAGGTCGATTTGAGCAAGAGTCTTTTGAACTTTCATAGAATGATAAAAGTGAGTGGAAAAAAGTCCTACTTATCTGTGCATGCAATGTGATTTTTGAGATGTCTGTTTCAGAAGTGAGGGCCTAAAACAGAAGCTAGCATGGAGCTTTTTTAAAGGATCGAAAATAGCAGTTTATGACAGCCTCAATAAGTGTAATTGGTTCAAAGATTTATAGCTTGATCCGGCAAGATACTGAGCATTCTGGCCAAAGCACTTAAGCATGTGCTTAGCTTTAAGCACATGAGTAGTCCTGCTAAACAGAATCCAGCACGCTTGTGTCCTTAACCTATTGTAAACAAAAGGGTGGTGAGCACTGTGGTAGATATATGTATAAAAAGAATGTGAGATCTTTGGAAGCTCAAGTCTTCCTCAGGGTCCCAGTGGAGAGTTACATGTTTCATATTAAGCTGCAGAAGGTTCTATTAATTCAGTATCCTTCTGAAGATTCTGTTTCATGAAAGTTCAAGAAACGAATATGTTTTCATAGATTGGCTCTTAGGAACCACATCTTGGTGCTGAAGTACCACAGTGCTGGGAAATCATATAACACATACACAGCTGGAAGTGGTCTGATCCATTCAAAATTACTCAAATACTATGGCAGCCATCCTTGCAATTTTGTCTTGTATAGACAAGTCAAGGGAGGGATAGACCAAACAAGAGACGTGCATTTATTATCAGCAGAGATGTTAGCGCCACTTATAATTAAGGAAGCCATATTCTCCCTTTATAAGACCTGATTTTTCACCAGCTTAAAACTTTGACAAAGTTTAACTGTTTGGGTTGAAATTTTCCATGCCTCAGGTTGAATTTATCTTTCTGTCTTTCTTTCTGCCTTTGTTTCTTTCTTTTGTAGAAAGTTTCAGCTAAAATGGTTCAGATGTTTCTGAGAATGAGGTTAGGAAAAATACATTGTTTTGTCCATGGTAAAAAAAACACACCTTACACCCACTTAGTTGAGAAGTTCTAGCATCTCCGTGCTTTGGAACAAGTACTTGAAATTTGCCAGAGAGGTAGCCTTTGTGTCTTTTGCTGCCTCTGTGAAAATTTGTCCAAAGTGTGTCCAAGTTATAAGCCTTTGAAAAATTGTAATGTGCACATGCTCAGCAGATACTTGTTAGAGTTTAGTAGCTAATTTCGCCAAAGATTTGGTCTGTATTGGACATGCTCGATCCCAGGGCTGCATGGACTGATCAGGATTTTATCTACTGTTGCTCCTCTCTCGTGGTACCAGGCAAAGGACTGAGAGAGGAGAGACTGTCTCTCCTGTGCTTTCAATTCCTTCCTTACTGGTGCTCAGGCAGCACGGAGGAGGAGAGTGACTGAAATATAAGGGGGTGAGGAGCTGAGGCTAGGGGATGGAATGGTGAGGAGTGGAAGGAGCACACTGGATCAAGGAGCCAAGAGGGAAGACTGGAACTGAGGTGGAGTCCAGGGGGAATACTGGGAATGGTTGGGCAAGGACACTAACTGGGAGGAAGCCAGAGGAGGAAACTGTGATGGGATGCAATGTTTGGGGTGTGTGAAAATAGATTGGACAAGGAACCTGGGAAAAGGTAGAATGAGATTGGCTGGGCAAGGAGAACTGAGGGGGATGGAACAGACTGGGATTGGCTGGGAAAGGAGTCTGGTGGCAAGACTGGGACTGGGAGCTGCCGTGAGAGGAAGATTGGATATACATAAGAAGCCCAGAGGGGGAGACTGGAACTGGCTAGGCAAGGAGATGGGGAGTGGGATGAAGAGCTAAGGCGGTAAGGGAAGATTGAACTGAGAGCTCAAGGGAAAGAGATGCTATTGGCACAGGCACAGACTAGAGGTGATGTGGGCAAAAGGGATCAGGATTAAGGGAAGCAAGTGCTAAAGGGTCTGTTCACATTTAAGAATGCTCACCTCCAAAGCCTGCAATGGAACCCAAGATATACTTTCTCTTTCTGAATTCCCTGCCTCATTCATGCACCTTGCAACCTCAATCTTCTTTTAACATAGTTTTTTATGTATAATAATATGTCACACCCATCATAGAGCCAAGCTGTGGAACCTTAAATCAGAAGCTACATGGAGGCAACAGCTGTCAAATCTTTCTGTCGAGATTTTTTGTGGGAGATTTTAACCCACAAGAGATTCATCTCTTCTTGCCTTTGGCCTGCTCTACTGAGTTTGACCAAGCTCTTGACTATAACTGATTGCTAGAGAAAATTATTGGAATTTGTCCAGAATAATTTTATGCAAAGGTCTATGAGATCACAAATTGTCACAGACTCAGCTTTAGGGCTTCTCTACACAGAGTTGTTGTTCTGGAATAAAATAGGATGTGAATTCAAAACACAATAGCTTGATCCACAATAGCTATTCTGTTCAATTTCCTTGCATAAACAAATCCTTCCTATCACGTCGTCATTGCTCCTCAAAATTATTTGTTTTCTGGGAGAAATTGTCTATGGAATGTTAAGCTATTATGTCTCGTCTCTGCATTTTTTTCAACACCAAAATTGGTCACTCCATGAAAATTATCTCTGATAAATGAGCTGAAATTGGCCATAGTGAATTTTTTTAGTCTGCTTCTGTTCTGAACTTTTCCTCCTTTAACAACATTTCAGAGGGTCAGAGCAATTCATGAGTTCCTCTAATAATTCTCATTGCATTCCTTTCTCTTCCAAAGAAATCCTTAATTAAACATGAGTTCATAGTCTATTCCAGTTTACAAATCACCCATTTCCACCATGGTTTGAAGTACAAGATCCTGCTATTCTTTTTTTAGTAATGGTTAACTTTAGGGTGTGGAAAATGAACAGACTCATAAGAATCTCTTGGGCTCAACCCCTAATGAACCTCGCTTTTGCTAAGGATAGGGGATGAAGGGAAAATGGCTCTAACTATCTTTACTCTTTCTTGGTCTAAATCTAGAGCTGGGTGATGGCCATTTTCCCCTGGTCTAGCTTACAGCAATCTAACTTATGTCAGCTTCAGTGGCTCCTAAGGGGATCAAGTAAAACACTGTGCACTCTGCTCTGTTTCCAGCACAGTCCATCCTGCCTCTCTCAACTCCAGCATGCCATTCAGCAGCACAAAGCTGTTGGACTGGAGACCACCTCAAGGACCACATCTATCCCCTTTGTTTTCATCTTGTTTGCTATCATTCCTGTTTTATCCTGTCAATCTTATTTTGATTTCAGTTTGTATGACAGAAAAACATAATTTGCCCAGACACTTCTGCTTAAATATCTCTGCTTCAGAGAAAAATAAGCTAAAAATAATAAGAATACAAAACTGTTTGAGGAGAAGCAGAGAAAAAAATGTAAGAAAGTCTGGAGATTTTACATTATGTTCTCTCTGTCTCCTTCCATTTGCCTAGTTAGAACAACTGTCATTTTGCATCCATCCATCTGGTACAGTAGCATGGAGCGAGCTGCATTGTGATGGATGGAACTGTCTTGAATTCTACTGAGTATTTAGATATTGCACCAATGCATTCCACAGGATGTCATGGTTGTTTTCCCCTTCTCTCCGACATTTTAAAGCTTAGGCAGCATAGCAGAAAAGTCTGTACAAACTAATAAAGTACGTGATAGTCTATTATTTGCTGTTGTAGAAGCTAAATGGCAACAGACCCTAGATTTCTCAAAGGTCCTGTTCTCAGAGATTTCCACTACAAATGTACAGTGTCCTTCTAACGTAGACACAGATCAAAGCAGTGTCCTAGACCGTAACACATATTTAAAGGATAGAATCTTCAGACCTAACCTCAAGATTATCCATACTTTAACAGAGCAAAAAAATGTGTCATAAAACTACAAAAGAATATTTTTTTTATTTTACAGGTTCCATTAATTCTTTTCTCTAAATCATTTCATCTTGACAATTCAAATTAAAATACTAGTGTTTTACTTTTACAGAACTTCTTTCTCTCATATCTTTTCTTATTTCTGTATTCTATGCAGACTTCACTTGCGTATTCTCTATACTTAGAATGAAACATTTTTATCTTCTTTTGAAATGCCTTGAGATTTTTCTTTCATAATTAGAGGAGCAGTGGGATTTTCTGTGGATGAATTTTTAGGAACCAGTTTCCTTGGAGAAGTTCACATCAATTGCCTGCTTGCTTCTGGGAGCACTCTGAACTTTTATGATTGAAAATGTGGATTAGCAGGGACATTTTAACAAACTAGTGGACAATAGAAAATAATAACAACACCTTACATTTCCTTAGCAGCTTCCTTCTAACAATCTTTGAAGACAGGAACACATGTAGCTTCACAAGTCCCAGTGAGGATGGCAAGTAGTATTATCTCTATTTTATTGATGAGGAAAATGTACACAGAGAGATTAAGATCAACATCTTAAATTGAGGTGTCCAAAGTGAGACACCTAAATCAATATTTAGTTGCCTAAATACGTAGTCTGATTTTCAGAGGTGCTGAGAACCCACTGTTCACACTGATTTCAGTGGGCTTTATGTTGCTGATCAACTGCTTGACCACACATTGGTTTGCTATGAAATATATTCAAGAGACGAATTAACCAGTATCAGTCAGGTTTACAACTAAAAGCCAAAGATAATAAAGTGCAGGAAAATGATTCAATACAAACCAGTCTCTGGGAATCCATCACAGAAGGTGTGTTCCTAAAGTTACACCCCAAAGCTATCTTTATAGCCAATGTGTTTACAAATAAAAAAGTATTGTGTGCGTCATCTGAAACTAGATTTACGCAATCAACTTTCTAACTTACCTCTCCTCTGAATAAATCTTGAAGGATGGGTATAGTTAGGCTTAGCAGAATCTGATTATTCGATAATTTTTACAGATAATATCAATGTTTACTTTTAAGCATTTTGAAATATTTTTATCTATTTACATTTTCACACAAGCAAAATTATGTGTTTTAATATTTTTTCCAATTTTTATCCATTATAATTTTCACATTTATGGGAAATTATGGACGAATCAAACAATAATTTTTGTTAATCACAGTAAACACTGAGATTTAAAAAACTAAGCCTTTATAGGTGTTGAAACACAGATTGTTAACATCACATGTCAAAATATACAAAGTAAATATCCTTAAATCAAACTCTCAAGTTCTCAAATGGCATTTTTCTTTCTTTCCCTATCGGTAAATTTGAATTATTATTAATGAAAATATTTTTGTCAGTTTGTTTAGATACATTGACAACTGATAAAAATCTATCCTTCCAAGCCTCAGTATATGTCATTCCAGATGTGAAGTATAGTTTTTAATGGCCAAAATTTCAGAGTTGTCTAAGTGCCCATATAAATTCATACCTGTTCACACAAGTACGTTTTGCATACACAAGTAACTGTTTGCTCACACAAGTATCAATGTGTGTATGCAGATATGCAATTTGCATGTATAAAATACATATATGCAAGTGTAACCCTGACAAACCCCAATCGTCAGCAGGCAAGATTGAACTGGGGACGTCTAGCACTTAGTGCATGAGCCTCTACTGCATGCCACAACTTTTTTATATAGACATCTGGGACTTAATGACAGATAAAGTGTACAGTGCAAGCAAATCCATGCTTATTCAAATCAATTTTCCAGGGCTTTCACCAGCCCCCTTTTGTTTCCATCCAGGTCCCCCAGCTGACCCATGGCTTGGACCTTTCCATCCACCAGCCTCGTAAGAGGGTTGAGGAGGGCTATGAGAATGGAGGGGCTGGGCACCTTGCCGTACCAATCATAGGAGTCCCCAAATCTCTCCCCCGCTCTGTTCCTTTATCCAGTACCTCATTTTAAGTCCTTTACCAGGCCATTTATCTGGTCATTGGCTGCCTTCCCTATGGAGTACCTGCACTGAACATCTGCCATGAGGCACCAGATATTGTTTGGCTGCCTTCCCCCAAACCCTGCCGGGTTCCCAAATATCTGCAAATGGCCTCTTAGCTAGCAGCCCTAATGAGGAGAAAGAATCCATTGTCTCAAATGTGATTGTCACACCAGCAGCTGCATTGCTCTTGACCTGGAACAACCGCCCTTAATGGAGGGCCGTAAGAGCGACCCATTTTCTGGATCCTTGAATTGACAGGACTCCTTAAAACAAAACAAAATAAACAACTTGTAAGCTGGAGCCAATAATGTGCATTCTGACAATCACAGGACATTCCGAGGTTCCAGAGAGCTCGCGGCTTACGTAACTTGGCAAACTGGAAGTGAGACAAGGTCTCTGCTATGCCATCATCCATGCCAGCACATGCTTGGAAGAAAAAACAAATGTTGAAGATTAACCACTGAAGAACAAATGTCCCTCCCAACTTTCCGATCCTGTGCGATCTGGAACTTTGGTGATTGATAATCTGTACCACTGCCATGTTGTCACATCAGAGGCACACTCTTATATTAACCCCAAATTAATAACCATTTGTACCTGCACAATGATACCCCATTAAACTGAGCTAACAAACTTTTCCACACGTCTTACTACATCTGTGTAGTGACTCGTATGTAGTGAATTGTGTGGTCTGGCTATGTCAGCTGTTGCCACTGCCAGCTGGACACAAAACACCCACCCCGGGGCAAGCAAAGTTCAGCTCAAAGCCCAGTAGGTTAATGTAGTGAGAGGGGCATTTGTTTTTTTGTTTTTGTTTTTTTGCTAAGGGTTCACCCAACTATTTAGCCAGGGCCTGAAATGTGCCCAGCAGGTGAAAACACTTATTTGACCCAGATCAGCCTGCAAACAAAATAATGAAAATAATGCACTATTTGGTTTAGTCCTGCTGACTGCACCACTGCCCATTGCAACATTGTACTGTATTTCTGAAAAGCTGCACAGGATACTGAACAGCCCATGGGTATAGCCTTGTCAAAATAAAATTGCCGGCAGCAGGCGTCTTGCAAACATGCCTGTATTTACAGGGGTTGCGGAAACAACCACCATTATTAAATGCCCAGCAAATATTATTACGTGCCTGGGGCCCCTTTTGAGCTTGTTGCAGTATGAACAAACCGCTGGCACCCTTGGTTTTATGCCCTTGAACCACAGTGTGTGATGCCACCGTAATACAGTTTGTGTTGCTGCCCTTCATGGAAACTGCTTATGACAAGTCCCCAAACATATTGGGTACCCGCCTAATTATATCCGTATAATTAACAAAGGCAGGGCTGCTGTCTGAATAGGCCTGTACCATAGCACCTGCATAGACAACAAGGGCAGCCTCCCAATTTTTTTCATGTTCTAGGCATCCTTGGCCTCTTGGGCAGTTCACTGTTTTGCTTGGCTTGTCCATGTTTACTGTCTGTGAACATCTTCCTGTGCCTGTGCCATAGGGATATTATATCCACGAATTCGCCTGGGAGGATTTTATATTTAGTTGCACTGAGTAGGTGAACTCCCATCGGGTAAGGTACCCCGCATAACCGTACTGAGGACTGCATGGAGGGAGTTCCGCAGAGCCCTGCTCCCCTGTAGGCCCCCCTGGAGCGTGTACTCTGTTCCATGCAGTTACATGCCCTGATGGCCGATGAGTTGACATGTGCCCTTCCTTGTCCTGCTGCTGAAACTTGAGCCCATGCTGGGCCAACTCTGTCACCCTGTGCAGACCCCTCACATCTAGCTGCCTGAAGCTGCTGTAGTAAATGCAATTTTGCTTTTACCCCCACACTGAAGATCAGTGCCCCCCCACTGAAGGTGCCACCCCTAGATGGGTCTGCCTAAGCTTCTGGACATTCCACTTCTGGGCCTGGAGTATTTAATGCCCCAATAGGCTGACTCCTGTTCCCCTTAGGCGAACTCACTGAGTGACTGGTTGAGCACGGTCCCTGCACCTGGCTGTGACCCCTGCAACTGCCACCCTTTGCCTTGCTGGAAGGCCAGATACCACCTCTGCCACCATTCCCCCAACCTCTCCGTGGTTCAGATTACACTCACCCCTGGGATCAGCATTACCACCATCCCTTGTGTTAGGTGGAAGAAAACATCCTGGTTCTAGGTGACCTTGGCCCTTTGAGGAGCTGTAATGCTGTGGAGAAAACCTCAGAAACAACATCACTGACCATTTGCTGCACAGCTTAGTACCTACCCCACTGATGCACACAGCTTGCTCACCTGAATACGTGGACGCTTTCCTTTGATCATATGCCTCCTTTAGTCCATGAGGCTGCCCTGTGTTATGCTTTGGGTTATTAAACACACCTCCCTGGACAGTAGCAGTCCATGTATTTGTGAGCTCCCTTGCCCCTGCTACAATACTGTCTACCTTGGGTTCCCTTCCAGTCCAGGGGCTCCCTTGGGGCTACCTTCCTGTGCCTGTCCCCTTTCCAGCAAAGGTATAGGCACCTGAGCAGCAACCAGCACACAGCCAGAAAGCAGCACGGCTGGTACATGGAGCAGTTAATTTTTCCTTGCCTTGCTGTGTTACGCATACGCATGTTAGTTGCTTCAGACACTGACTCCCTTGCCTTGCTCCCTGCCCCTCCCAGGAGATGCCCAGCCTGCTCCAAGTGAAATGAGAGGAGGGGCCAGGCCCATACTGATGTTTATAACCCCTCATTCCTAGGTGAGGAGTCAACCACCATGCTGACTGCTTTTCCAGCGGCTTTACGTCTCCTCTCATCCCACCAGCCAGAAAGCATGGGCCTGTTCTCCCGGCCAGCCAGACAACCCCCCTCTGCTCCCCTTAAGGTGCAGGGGAGACTATGAGCTTCCCTTGTACTTGCATTTCTGCGTCCTTGCCAATTCCCCTTCCCTGATTGCGACTTGGAGCCTGCCTACCAAAGAATTCCAATCTCATGCATTCACTTGTAACATGGCTGGTACATGAAACAGTTCATTTTTTCTTGCCTTGCTGTATCTCCCCCACCCCATGCATATTGACTCCCTTGTCCTGCTTGCTTGTTTGTTTGCTTTGCAAAGGCTGATTACTTCACCTCACTTGAAAATTGATCCTCCCTGGTTGCAGCTTCCAGCCTGCCTGGGGGTGCAAGTACTTGGAGCCCCGGATGCTACTTCCCCTTCTTTCCACTGTCTCCTTTCTGTGTAATTTACCTGTGCCTGCCCTTCCCTGTCTCTGGGGTTGAGGGAGGGGGATAACAGCCCCCCTGTTTTCCCGAGCTTACCCTTCTCTGTGGCCCTGGAACCATGCTGTTTCCAGTGCTGGTTCTGCTTTTCTGGCACCATGCTGGTTCCTGCAGCAAGCCTTACGCCAGGTCTACACTAGCGGGGAGGATTAACCCAAGATAGGCAACTTCAGCTACGTGAATAGCGTCGCTGAAGTCGATGCATCTTACGTCGACTTACTTGCCGTCCTCACAGTGGCAGCCGTCAACAGCGGGCTCCCCTGTCGACTCTTCCTTGTGCCTTTTGGCAAGCTGGAGTTCCGGAGTTGACGGGAGTGCACCTGGGGATTGATCTCTACCCATCGATCCAGCTGGTAGCGTAGACAAGGCCTTAGACTCAGAGCTCCAGCCTATTCCTGTTCTGCCCAGCCTGTGCTGGCTTCCTCACTGTTTGGACATAGAGACTTGCCCCACCCAAGTTTCACACCTTTATGCACATTCCTGGAGGAGGGGAGGGGTTGAGTCATTGCTGTAAAGCACCTTTTGCAGCAGTTTGTGACCTTTCTTCTCTCCCCACCTCCCAACCACAAAGCAGAGCTGCCTTTCTTTGGGTAAGCCCAGACAAATTCTGCCCCACATTTCGTTGTGATGCAGTCACTCTCTCTAAGTTGTCTCGGTGCCACTAGATGGGACATAACACCATACCCAGAAGGTGTGTGGGTTACACAAGTGCATATGAATATTTTATTTTAAAATGTGCCTATATAAAAACATGACTTTACATGCTTAAGCTATTAATTACCTCTCTATTCAATCATGTATTTCAATTATGTATATCCATCAGAATCAAGAGTGATACAAATTAAGCAGTGCATATATATTATTAATGCGTTCTAGATAATATATTGTCTGAAGTTGTACTTGTTGGTACTCTGAAACTTCGTTTTAAAAGGGGATCTTACTTCCCCTGAAATCAACCCATCCTTGTACCCAGTTACTGACTAATTTATACTGGCTAAACTGCCCTCTCTACAGTCCATAAACATATATATATATATTTGAGACGAGGGCCATATTAGACTTTTGAATGGGCTTCGCAGGCTCCCCCCTTTGCTCCTTCAGCCATGCCGCTGCCACAGCCCCCGCCCCTGCCCCTTTTGCTCCTCCAGCCTCTGCCACAGCCTCCCGCTTTGCTTCTCCAGCCGCTGCCGCGACCCCCCTGCCTTTGCTCCTCCAGCCACACCACGGAGGCACTCACCCCTCCGCATATGGGGCCGCCGGCAGCAGCTCGCACAGTGGGGGCAGTGGCGACTTCTCCACGCGCCTGCTCAGCTGGGGCCAGGGGATAGGAGGGGCGGACAAATCAACACCATGGGCCAGATCTGGCCCCTGGGCCATAGTTTGGAGACCCCTGTATTAAGCACCAGTGACGTTAAGTATAAATGTTGTAACAGCTAAACTGGCCTATCCTGTTCACTTATGCTAAGTATCTCATAGCACCTTGCATTTGCTGCAGTAAGCATTTGTCATAAGCAGATAGGAAACTTGTCAAAATAAAGATACATTTGTTTTATATCTTAGTACAAGCTAGGGAAGTACTTTCATGGATCAGTACCTGGAATGCTAGTGTCTAAAACAAAGATAAGGAAGGAACAGAATAACAAGTTAGGGAACTGGAACAGACTGATGTGTTATACTTTAGTGACCTTTAAAGAAATAGGTAACTTGTAAAAATCATATAAATAATACCCGCTGAAATGGGTAACTTGGGGAGCACACCTTCTGCATAAGGTGAATGTAACACCACTGCATAGGCAGGTATCATATAGAACCTTTGTCCTGTACCCTATTAATAAGCCTGACTGACACTGGTTATTTGGTCTCTTGAGTATATTTCATAATGAAATAATGAACCAAAGTGTGGTTGAGCAATTGACTATACAATTGTCTCTGAAACAATTGCGAGTGCGACAGCAGCAAATTACATCATGGTGCTGCTACTTCCATGCAGAACACAGCTCCAGCGATAGCCTTCTGTTCTTTTTACTGATTCTCTCCTTTAGTCAGAACTGAGCCCTAAGAATAGAGCCACAATGTTTTCCAATATGATTTCCAGCAGAATTATTATTAGTATTATTATTTTAATGGAGTTTATTTGGAGGTAGAGTATTCCCAGAAGAAACTGACGAAAAATTGTAAAGCTACCAGTAGAGAGCTGATTTCTTTCACTCAGTTTTGATTTCTGTGGAATTTAAAGCAGCAATCTGTTGCTAAACAATCAATCTCCCCTATTCCCTCAGCCTTTATTCATCTGATTTAAACTCTTTGCTCTTTTGTCCATGACTGATGTGCCCTTCTGGTGTTTCTGTTCAATATGGAAGTAATAAGGGATTCAAGTCCATGTAATTATGAAAAGTAAAAACTACTGAAATTTCACAGCTAACGGAGATTTCAAAAAGTCAGAGGTTTTTATTTGCAAAGGAGACTCAACCTCTCCATTTGGGCCCACAGATATTCATGCACCATTATTTACAGTACACACACAAGCTCACATTTGCATACAGATATGTGCATGCAAATCAAGTAGTTACATTTCTTCCTTCCAAATTTTAACATGCAAATGCAATTGCCACCTGAAAATGCTGCTTTTTCTTTACACAGATTGTGCACCCAAAACAGCAAGAGCATGGAATCATGGAAATTATAGATGGAGGAGAGGAATTTATTAGCAGAGCTAGTTTGAGTCCCTTCCCATTACAGTATTGTTCTCTATAATATTTTTGCAAGGACTTTGTACAACTTTGTATTAACTAACTATTATAAGAGGTAACTATTATAAGAGGTAACACGTCTCTTGAGAATCTGTTCTGAAGGCTTGTATGTCTCACTATAGAGACTTTTTACTAGATACTCAACCTGATTTTCCTTGATTCCATTCCATTATTTCTATTTATACTCCTCCGACTCACCCAAAATACTTTTTCTAAATCCTAAGTGTTTAAGATCTTCAGCTATTTGTATATACCTCTTATACCACAGACCTCTTATTTAGTATTTAACCAACCTGTACACAGTGGCTCAGGCAGGTGAATAGAGGAAGAAGGGCACATTGCTTGGCAAGACTGGCTTTTCACTTCAATGTTTATATAAAATAATAAACCTTATTATGTCTCTTCTTTGTTCTTCCTTCTCTTTCAGGATTCTCTTGTTTCATTCCACACCCCCATCTTTACTCCATTATATCCTGGCTTATCTTTTCCTTGTTGTTTTTCAGGGTTTTTCTTACCGCAATATTATTTTTCCCATGCTTAAAAATCCAGTATATTTTTTTCTAAGAACATTCTTCTTTTGTCTCCTTTCTCTTCAAGGAGCAATTCTTTTTCTCATCTTGCCTCTCTCAACTTCTTAGATTTTTCCCTGTTGATTCTTCCCTTGAAGATTTTCTCTTTCCTACTTAGCACTATGTTTAGCTCTATATTTCTTTTCTCTTCTCTTTGTCATATGTCTCCCTTTGATGTTAAGCCTTTACCCACCTCCTTCCCACTCCTGTTTGTTTCCCTGGGCTTAGTCTCATACTCCTTCCCTCATATTTTCTCCATGTGTTCTTCTTCTCATCATTTCCCTTTCCCTTCCTTTCCTCAACTCACACTTACTTTTGTTTTAATCTCTTTCCATCAATGCCTTCAGAGATGTCTGCACCAAAACACTTCTCTCCCCTTGAACAAGGTCTTGCACAGCTGGAGAGATGCCAGAGTATGTTCTCCATTCTTGCTCACCCATGCAGAGCCTGGGGGAAAGGTCCTACCATTGGGTTCCATCAGAATACTGTGAGACCATATTGGCAATGCGAGGGCGGGGGCGCGCAGGAGAATTATGCTTGCATTCCTGCTTGGTGACATAGGCTCCTCATATGACGAGGTGAAGGGGCTGCTGTCTGAAGCATGGAATCAATGGGAGACTTAGGGCTGCAGAGGCCTCAGTCGACAGGGAAGAAGAGCAATAGGTGTACCCTGTCAGGCTGAACAGATAGATGTATGTGTGCATGCATGCACCCACCCCCACACACCCGCTGCAAAATGATGCCTGGCTCTGTGTAAGGCAGTGTGAAGGATAAAAACGGTACATTTCTTTTTAAAGTTGTGAATAGATGTCTGTGTGGGGTTGGGGTGGTGAAAATGATGGATAATTTGGAAGTGAGTCTATTAATTATTATTGCTATTTATTCATTATATTAAATGATGGTGTGATGTGGTATAATAGTTTTATCATCTTGAGATTGGGTTCTTGGCACTACTCATGAATGGCAAAGCAGCCCTGTATTTGAAAGATATTCTGCCGCACCCAGCATGTGTTAGAAACAGCAAAGAGGCAGTGCTGCCCAGGAAGCGTAGCTGGGTATCTGGTTCTCTCCTTGCCCCAGCTCTGGGCACAAGTCAGAACAGCCTAGGGGCTATTCTAAACTGTGCCAGCTGGCTCTGGTCCTCTGAAGACTGTATGAGCTTATGTGCTCCAGCTATTCACCTTGCCCACTTCTATTCACTCCCTCTGCTCTGCTGGGTTCTGAAGGGAGGGAGGCACAGGATCCATTTCTGTCAGCATTATGCCACCTTGGGACATCCTCATTCCATAGATACTCCCGACAAGAGACCTGAGGTAGTGAAATGTGGCCATACATCTGACAGTGTGTGTGTGAGAGTGTGTGTGTAAAAGAAGCATTCAAAAGTTAGGAAATGCAGGTTGCAGATACACCCTCTTGTGGACATGCATATTTTACAATCTTTAATTACATGATTACATGCTGTTTTTTTCCACTGTCTCATTCAATGTACAATTATTCAATATTTTCTTTTCTTTTCATTGTTGAATGCGTGGGCCCAGACCTTATTTACTGCACACTATACAAAGCCTGCTCTGCAGACAGAATTATTAAATTCCACATAGGTTTTTCTGTGGTGCTCACCACTATACTATCTCTGTGCTTCACAAACATTAATTACTTTATTTTCACAAGCCCTCTGTGAGATGGAGTTTTATTATTCCCATTTTGCAAATAGGGAATTGATGCAAATATAAACTAATTTTTTGCTGGCTAATTTGAGATATCTAGTGTGTGATTATTCAGAGTACAGGTACTTAGCATTTTATATGTTTAAAGAACATCTCCCATTGATTTTAGTTGCCACTGAGAGTGCTCAGCACTTCTGCAACTCAGACCCCAGGATCTCAAGTTCAGGCCAATAAAATGAAGAACACTCCAGGTCTGAAAAGTTTAATTTAAGTTATTTGCCCAACATCACATATAAACTTTGTGGCAGAGACAGGGATTGAATCCATTTCTCCAGGACAACATTCAACTACATTACCCATGAGACCATCTTTTCTTTTCCTGAAACTGCCTTCCTAATACATTATACACCTTCCAGTTTCTGCAACAAATGAGGCAGGGGTCCTACAGACAACAGTCTCCTTCACTACACAACTCTGATTAATTCGCAGAGCAGGTCTATCACTAAATGAGGCAGATATCTTGTGCGAAAATGGTATGTAATGACAGCATTAAAGGATATATCAAAATGCATGTAAACAAGGGAGCTGAATTAAGCTCAGGCCTCCATTTCCTAACTTTTAAGGAGAGCTGTTTGAAAAATTTCTGACAACAGGTTTCCATCAGAAGATGTTGATTTGACAAAATCTATTTCTTTAAAGTTTTCAATGGGAAATTATCAAAACATTTCATTTTAATTTTATTGTTTCAACTTTTAGGTTATATAATATAATATAACATAACATAAACGTCAGAATGATAATATCAGAAAGAAACTCTCAACTTAAAATCAAAATGAAACATTTAAATAATGATGTATTGATGTTTCTGAAGTTTCATATTTTTGAAATTTTCTTTTTCTGTAAATTTCAGAATTTCAACTTTTTGTTCCAATTCAAGATGAAAGAAAATTTCAAAATGTTGGAATTTCCTGTGGGCAGAAATTTTCTTTTGTTTCCTGCCCACCTCTACTTTTGAGTGCTTTACTTTGCAATCTTAGTGTTCTTTAACATAGTTTTGTGTGTGTGTGTGTGTGTAATTTCTGAGTTTTTAGAAAAGCAAACTGAAAAAAACAAATTCTCTCATGTGGCATCATCTTGACACTCAGGTGATTTATTAGCAGGATTGGAACTTTTAAAACCACCACATAGACTTCTGCTCTTCTAGCTAACAGAATAACTATCAGCAGTAGTAGGTTGTCATCCACTGTGTGTATCAGCACTAGAAAGGGAATGAGACACTTTGCCTATGAGTTTCACAGATATATAGAGACCTCAGAGTAATGGTGAGACTCAGGAATCTTGATTTTCATTCAAGGTTCAGGAGGGGAGTGTGCTGTGGTGGGCACAGATCCTTCTGTGTTTTCTCTCCAAATTTGAGCCTTTCTGTCCTGTCCCATCCCATCCTCTCCAATCTGTACCTGTCAGAGTCCTGTCTCTTCCCTATGCCTGGTTCTATGTCCCAAACCCATTCTCCTAGTCATACCCTTTGTTAGAAGAAGGATGGCTCCTTGAGGCCCTGTGTTGATTGTTGGGCACTCCACAAGATGACTATTCAGAACCACTCTCTGCTCCCTCTTATCCATGAACTCTTTGATTGGCTGCACTTTGCTCAAATTTTCATGAAACTAGACTTAGAATATGGTATGTGTACGAGAGGCAGACAAGATATAGACTGGTTTCTACACCCCTTATGGTCACTGTCAGGATTGTCTCCCCACTCTGAACTCTAGGGTACAGATGTGGGGACCCGCATGAAAAAAGTAAATAACCCCCCAAGCTTATTTTACCAGCTTAGGTTAAACTTCCCCCCAGAACACAAACTTCTCCTGTGTCTGGAATGGTACGCCGCCACCACCAAGCTCAGCACTCCAAAAGTATGGGGTAGAGCAGCTTGGAGCTCTTCTTTCTCTTTCCACAAAACCCCTAAACTTATCTTCCCTCTCCCCTCCCCCTGGGAAAGCTTGAGGAAAAAACTCTCACAAATCCTGTGGGACGAGTTTGATTCAAAACCTGAATCTGCACAATGGAAAACAAGCAGTCAACTTCTTAAAAGAAAGATTTTAATTAAAGAAAAAGAAAGGAATAAATCCTTGGTAAAAATCAGTAGAACAGCACTTAGAATCGCAAAAGAATTAAGGAACCAAACCTCTTCCCTGAGGCAATTGCCCCTCTGCTGATATCTTAAAAGTTACAGAGAAACACAAAGCTAATTCCCACAACTGAAGAAATTACCAAGTGATATAACCCAAACATAAGACTTACTGCTGAACTTGACTTGTTGTTGCTGGTTAGAATATTATAGATAGGTAGAGTAAAAGAAATAGGTGTGGTTCATCCCATAGCCGAAGTGAACAGATAGAGAGAAACTGAAACTAAAACCCTCTTTGTCTTCCGAGGTTGATTAGCATTTCTGGTTCCTATTGGTCACTTGTCCCCCTCTGAGGTTATCTTTAGCTTAACCCCTTACAGGTAAACAGTAATTCTAGGCTACTTTATACTTATGACAGTCACTTTGATTATCTGGTCTTTCCATTTGGTCTATGGAATGTCACAGCAACCTTCCGGTACCTTATTAATGAAATCTTCCAGAACATGCTGGACTAATTCATTAATGGTTCCCTGGATGACATTCTTATTTTTTCAGAGGAACAAGCACTTCACAGCCAGCAGGTATGTAGTGTCCCTGAAAGACTTCACCAGAACCACCTGTATGCAAGCTGAATAAATGTGAATTTGATCAAGACACAGTGGAATTTCTTGGTTCTATCATTTCCCGTAAGGGACTGGCCATCACAGACTGAGGGACACAGAAGGCTGTCTGCAGGGTAGACAGCTTCTTGGACTTCACCAATTTTTACAGGTGGTTTAACTGAGATATTCTCCAGTTTGGTCACTTCTCTCATTGACCTTCTCAGGAAGGGAGCCCCTTTTGTCCGGTCCCTGGAAATACAGGATGCCTTGAGTAATTTAAAACAGATTTGGTATGGCCCCCCACTTTCTAAGGGGCAGCATTCTGGTAAAAAAAGGGCAGCACAAGTCAGCCACCCTTCCCCCCCCACCCGCTTTTTTTGTGTGCTTTGTCAGTTCAGGGTTTTTCGTTGTTGTTTTTTGCTTGGGGCAGCAAAAAGGGTGGAGCCAGCCCTGCTCCCAGGGACACACTATGATTCTTTTCGTGATTGATCTTCTAAGAAAGATGGCACATTTTATCCCTTGTCACACTCCCCCACTGCCTAAGAAACAGCCTGCCTTTTGGTTGATAATATCTTCTGCCTCCATGGATTACCAATGACTGTGGGTCCCATTTTGTGAATGACTTCTAGCAGGAATTTCTATGTCTCCTGGGCATCGATGATTTGGACCCAACTGTGTATCATCCAAACACCAATGGTAAAGCAGAATTGTTGAACAGTGTCTGTGCAGAGGTCCTTGAACAGTATCTATTCTGCTTCCTCAGTTATCACCAAGACAACTGGTTGTCCCTGGTCCCCTATGCTGAGTTTTCTTACAAGAGTTTTTCTCAAAGTTTTCCCTCCACGGCCCCTTTCTGCTTTCCCGCGTCCTCTCGCGGCCTGGGGGTATGTCCACCAAAATGCCACTGAATAGAACGCTTACACTTTCAGCAGCATTTCGGCAGGACACAAATAGAACACTTCTGATTTTGGCTGTGTCCTGGGGCCAGTCCTGCGGTGGTACGGGGACACTGCGGCCCCCCGTGGGGGGTCTCGTGCACCCCACTTTGAAGACCACTGGCTTACAACACCACCATCTATTCCTCCACCAAACAGACCTTTTTTTATCAACTACAGGTTCTTCCATAACTTTCACCCTGAGACCTCCACCAAATCACCAGTGCCAACAATTGTTGACCTCACCACTCACAACCACCAGGCACATCAGGAGCTCAAAAAGGAAGTTAGAGGAAGTTAAGGCAGCATATAATGGTATGCTGACCGGCATTGTCAGCTGGGCCCCAGCTTCACAGTAGGGGATAAAGTCTGGTTCCCTGACCAAAACTTTAAATCAAGTTGTCTATCTGTGAAACTGGGCCACCAGTGCTTGGGGCCCTTCCAGATGACAGAACAAATTAACCCTACATACATGTTGCAGTTACCAGAATCTCTTAAGGTTCACCCTATGTTTCAGATCTTGTTTTAAAAACTGTATGCTGAGAATACTTTACCACATTGCACCACTACTCCCCCGTGCCCAAATCCTCCTCCCCCCCCGCCACACTCCCCTGCCGATAATCATTTGGGAGCAAGAGAAATACATGGTCTAGCAAATTCTGGACTCCTGCTGAGTCTGAGGAAAGCTACAATATTGAATAGATTGGGAAGGATACAGCTTAGACAAGTGATCAAGAAAATCCTTGTAACCTGTCCATGCACTGGATCTCTTGCATGCCTTTCTCTGCATGTACCCTGAGAAACCCAGCCTTAGAGCTGCTGGAAGGTGCCCCTGAAAAGTTGGGTAGGTATTGCTAGGGGTCAGGCCAGCTAGGAGCAGCTATTTGCATGCTTCCCTTCTAACTTTGCTTCTAGGCAACTAATTGGTCCAGCGGGTGACTTGGAACTGCCTAATTAATTACAGCACCCACATGACTGCAGGGCCAGCAGCCTGGAATGTAAGCACAACAGAGCAACAGTTGCTCAGCGTGCTCCTTTGCTTGCAGCTGCACTTTGTCCTGTTCCTGCCCCTGGTGTGTCCTGCTTTTGGTATCCTGGCTCCAACCCTCAGCCAAACATCCTGACTGTGACTTCAGTTAACCCATCAGCTTTGGCTTTGACTTCTGACTCAGGCTCACCCCTTCTGAATTGATCTTTAACTGGTAGGCCAGGCTCTTGCTCGAAACAATAGGCCAGATCACCAAATACTTGGCTGTTGCCACCTGTTCCAGTTCTCTCTCTGAAGACTGGCTCATCAGATCTGTCTTTCTTCCCTTTCTCCCCACCCCAGTTCCCTTCCTACTCCTTCTCTTTGCCCAGATAGTCCCAGGATCTCCCTCCCCCAGCCCCACAGGTCTGTCTCCTGTCCCCTCTGCATTCATAGCAGATGGCTTCCTCCTCCTTGCTGCCTGGGCCCAGCAGGGCTGGGAGGGAAGGGTGGCACTGAAAGCACAGAAGAGACAGTGTCTCTATTCAGGTGCCTGGAGCCAGACCCAGGCTGGCCTGCAGCAGTTGAGATCCACAATTGCAGGGGAAGACCAGCTCAACTCCAGGCTGGAACATGTCCAGTACTGACAGAATCTTCTGAGATTTTTAGCTGTTAAATTCTGAGAAATCTGTACTAAGCATGTGCAAACTTTTCAAAGGTTTATAACTTGGTTAAATTTAGGGAGATTTTCACGGGAATGGCAAATGGCACATCCCCGAGATAACGGCCACCCCCTGCCAAATTTCAAGTCTCCTTCAAAGCACTGGGACACTAGAACTCTTCAAAGTAAAAGTTGCTACTGGTTTTTTTAACCTGGATAAAGCAATGTATTTTTTCCAAACATCGTTTTGGGAAATGGCTACATTTGTCTGGCTGAAATTCTCCAAAAAAAATTCAGCCTGAGGCAGACTATTGAAATGGAAAATTTTAGCCCAAATGGTTAAAGTTTCGCAAAATAATAAGTAACGGAAAATGGGGTTATATAGTAGGAACTGTAGGGCAACCTTAATAGACAGTACTACCATCTCTGCCTATAATGCACACATATATATGTGCTCAATTACACAGTATCTTTCAAGAAATTCATTCAGGCAGATTCTTGAGGGCTGCTCAAAATACTTTGCCTGGGCTGCCTGAGCTTGCCACTCCAACCTTGCTCATTTTGTTATTTCATGCTCCTGTCTTCAGGGTGTTGATTTGAGAAGGCACTTAAGTACATGCTCAATTTTAACCATGTGCTTAATTTTCTTTGACTCACAGTGAAACAAGTGCTTAAATTCTGTACTGAAAGGGACACTTTCTTGAATCAGAGTGCAACTCCCTTTATATGATGTCTAGTTCCTTCACTAGTATTTGCAATCCTTTGAATTTAGCATAATCTATTAAATGTATTGATATTAACTCCCTTTCCCACTTAATTTATGAATGTAGTATAATAATAATAATAGATGGGTAGATTATATCAGACATGTATGACAGGAGAGATATTTTGTGGGGGGTTTTGGGTTTTTTTGACTTACTGCATGCTTTAGAACTTCAGAAAATAGAGAAAAATAAAGAAAAAATAAATAGAATTAATCATTAAATCAGACATAAGGCTAAAACAAATAAGCTAATTTTGGAAGCCAGTGGTTGTATATGTCTGACAGTAACAAATACATCTCTATGCCATTTCATAAAATAGTCTGCAGTGCAGCAACTTGAGGGATAAGGAGAGCAATATTCAGGCTCTTGCTTTAAAAAACAGAGGTGATAAAAAGTAATGTGCTGGGCAATGAATTTTTAGTACCTTTTTGCTCATCTCTCTATTAAGTAATGTAATTTTTTTTAAAAAAAAAAACAGAGAAGGCTTCTGTGACAAGAGGTATAACTGCCAAGGTCTTCATAGCTTCATGTGTGACATTTTTCACAGAAATGAGCATGGGAAGTGAGCAAACTTTTTATGATTTAGCCTCTTTCCCTGTATCTATTTTTATCTTTAGTGTTCTCTGTCCTCTTTTCATCTCTTTCTGTCCTAATCTATCTCCCATCTCCTCTTTCTCCACTATTGTTTCTTTTTTATCCTCCTTTTTCTCTCCTTGCTCACACTCTATTGGCTCTTTCTCTCTCCTCACCCTCATTGTTCTCTTTCAGTCTTTTTCTCCCCCCCTTGTGATGATTCTCCATCCTGTCTTCCTGTAGTATATGCTTTTCTCCTTGTTGTATCCTCCCCACTGGATTGTTTGCACAGAGCCAGAAAATGTGCACGCAAAAGAGGGAGGTAGACATCACTGGTCTTCTACTCCCAGCATTCTCCATCTCTTCTTCTCCACATTGTCATCCATTTAGTTTCATTGTTAGAACAGCCTAGTCTTCTCAGTTGGCCCTGTGAAAATGTTTGTTTGCTCCCATCTGCCACCAAATATAAGTGACACCTGTCTACTATGGCCACATTGCTATGCACAGGGTTGACCTGAGGATATTCAGAAAAGTCACAGAGAGGGTTCTTTTCAGTAACCCCAAAATTAACAGACACATTTGGTATGAAAAGAGAATTAGGATATGTTCATGCTATCACCAGCTTCTTGTTGTGGAAGAAATGGAGCTCTTTGTGATGGGGTCCATGCATAGTTGCCCATATTTAGAAAAGAAACGATTCTGAGCCTTGGCTACTTGATCAGCAACCCTGCAGGAATGGTGAGTGGCTAGAAGGTGGAAGTTCTAGGGAAACCTTCCTTACTTCCTACAAGCTTACTGAGAGTGACATTTTAACATGGGTTAGTGGCATAGGGATGGCTGGGACAAATACATGACTATGCCATTGGTTAGGTTTAAAGATGGATACATGAGGTGAAGAAAGGGTGCCTACATTTTGACCAACTGAGGAACACATTGGCAGCTTGCCAGGAGCCCAGCTGGCACACCGTAATAGCATGATATACAAAATAAAATGAATTGCTGGCAACTTTATAAGGACGTACAGTCCTCTGTCCTCTCAGGTCAAGATGGAGCATTGCATGCTGGGATTCATAGCCTCTTCTCAGTCATCTGCACCTTTGTATTAAAGATGAGAGGCATGGCAGAGTGCACGTTTTTGACCTTGCCTTCACTAATATAAACCCACAACACATCATTCATTTAATAGCGCAAATGCAATTTCCTGCCCCATCCCCACCCCAGAAGTGAAAGGAAAGGAGCACACTTTGCAGATGCTAGTCATATCATTTATTGCGCTATAGGAAGATGCTTTGATAACACAGTGATGGGCTCACAGTATCCTGAATGGAGAGGGGAGGGCGAGAACAGACTGCAGGGTAGAGCTCTATGGTCTTTGTTTAGCTACCTTTGAAATAAGGACTAACATGGAACAGATATACTAGCCTTCTGTGACTTTGTTGGTATCCTAAGTAAACTTTAACTTAAAGAAAGAAGGGTTTTTCTGAGAATGTATTCTGATTGTTGTTATACAAGCAGTTGGGTTGGGACATTTCCTTGGAGTATTAGGTTATGGTTACTTCTTTAAAGTGGAATAAACTGAGCGAGGGAAGAAGCCGTTTGAGTGACTTAGAGTGACGTCTTTTTCATTTAATTTAAGAGATCATGTTCATGTTCCAATATGTGAACCAAGCAGCATCTGAACTTAGTTTGCAAATAAGAGGGAAGAACATGTGAAATACAAAGAATGAGAATTAAAATCACAAGTAAGGAGATTTCTTTTACTGGGAATTATGGAATAGCTGAAACTCCAGACAGGGCTTTCGGTTCACTGTCAATATTATTACCCTGCTAATAATCCCATACCTTTTTTCCTTATGGTTATTTATAAACTCCATTTCATAATAGCAATAAAATTCTGCAGGAGTGCAATCCTAGGGGATTAATGCTTTTCCTGGGTGATGAGATGATTCACTCTTTGATCTTGTACCTTACTTCACTACCTGAGGAGTCCTCTAATTGCAAGGAGACTAACTGTATGTCAAATCTGATTTCTTCAGTGTAATAATGTAACGTCTTAGTAATTATATTGTAAAAACTGATGTTACAGTATCCTAGTAGTGGATAATTATCTCTTTTTTCCCCTGTCTTCTAAAAGTCAGCATTGTGATGAGATCTGTAGGGTACATGGTAATTAATCATTGAAAAACTGGGTAACCTTCAAGCGTAATTAACAAGTGTCTGTGGAAACAGTTAATGACCATATATATATATATATATGGTATTTTGCCATATAATTACTAAAGACTTACTTTTTTCTGGGAATGCATAGCTATAAATCTAAAAAAGGTCAGAAGGTGCCTGCAAGTATATAAATTATCTGCCATAACCAGTCTAAGAAATCAGCCTGTTACTTTTTCTGATGGATCTTTTAAAAAACTCATATGACGCTAGTGACATTTTGTCTTGGTTATACCACACACAGAATTGTTAACCAACAGATAAAGCTGTCTTCATGCTTGAACGTGGCATCCCCTGTCATGTCGTATTTATGGATCTAGAAACGTCAGATGTGCTGCCAAAATATTATGCATTATCTTGCAGACTTTTGAGACTGTAAAATTCAAAAGATTACAGACAATTACTCCTAGATGGGCCAAGGAAATGACAGTAGAGATTTGATGTCAGACATTTTTCCCCCTACATGGAGATTTCTGCTGCTGGGGCAGATATACAAAATGTGCTTGTTACAAGAGACATTCCTCATTTTCTGATTAGCAATCCTCTTTCTGTTTCATCGATGAGCTAAAGAGATCTTGTTCATTCTGAATTATTCAAAAAGAATGAAATGATGGGAAATGTCAGGTATTTGTGAACAGTCTCCAGAACTTTTTTATGGAGTGGACCACATAAAAAGACAGCCTCAAGGTCGACCTCCCTTCTCAGTTACAAAATGCAGACTGGTTCCCTTCCAATTCAGAATCCCTGAAATAACCACATAATTGTGGATATGGAAAAATAATATTAGGAACTTATTAATGTAAGAGGGTTTATTAATGCAATCTAGCAGCTGGAAAAAAAGGAAGAGGAGCCAGCACTGTGTAACTAGCCACCTCTCTGCTGGCCACTAGCAAATGTTCCAATGACCACCTCTGATCCTACCAAATCTTGTTAAAAGCTTTATCAGATTCTCTCTCAAGTAGATCAAAAAAATCCTCTTTTGTTTTTTTATAGACTTGCCAGTCAAGAAAGAGACGATGTATAAATAAACTTAAATCACAAAGGATTTTATTCTGTTTCCTTTATTTAAAAAATTGTGAGAATTTAGTGATATGAAGAACTAATTGGCTGGATCTCTTTCCAAGCCTAATTTGAGGAGAACATCATGCATTCCTCCTCAAAGATCTGTCAATGTGCAATAATCCTGACCTGTTACATTTCTGCTCCTGAAGTTCAGGGACTCTTTTTTTATGTGAAAAATATCTATTGTTTTAAATTGAGTGATGGTTTGATGTGTATAAATGAATGTTAGGAGAAGGCCAGTAAACTCAATTCCATATGTGTCCTGAGGCAGAACTGAAACTCGCACATTCATTGTTGAACTCAAAAGCACTATTTGCCCCCACTTCCAGTAAATTAACTTAGATAAGTTCATATCCGTTGTCTTGCTGTTTTAACTTTTTCCATGCAATTGTGTGTATGTGGGAGAGATTGTGGAGCTAGAAGAGCAGCATTTCCATGGTATTTATGAGTAGGGCCCTACCAAATTCACTGTCCATTTGAATCAATTTCACAGTTATAGGGTTTTAAAAATTGTAAATTTCAAGATTTCAGCTATTTGAATCTTCATTTTCACATTGTAACTAGGAGTTCTGACCCAAAAACGAGTTGTGGGGAGTTGCAAGGTTATTGCTGGGGGTGGGGGGATATAGTACCTTTACTTCTGCACTGCTGCTGGTGGCGGCAATGCCTTCAGAGCTGGGCAGCTGGAGAGCAGTGGTGGCTGGCCAGGAGCCCAGCTCTGAATGCAATACCAGCAGCATCGCAGAAGTAAGGATGCTTCCCCTCTTTTCTATTTGAGAGGAGCTCCCTCTACTACCATCTCTTTTTCCCCCCAGGCACTGGCATCTTCCTCGCCTATCTGCTCTTCTTTTCTTCCCCCACGAGAGAATAAGATCAGAAGGGAAAACCTATGCCAAGTCAGACTTGCTCAGTATGATTGGGATAAAATACAAAAGTTTCTGTGCTTGATGTTTGAACAGTTAAATGAAGGTCCTAAAGAGCTGAATAGTTGAGTAAGCTCAAAAGCTTGTCTCTGTCACCAACAAAAGTTGGTCCAATAGAAGATATTACCTTGCCCACCTTGTCTCTCTAGATTTGATGCTTAGATGGTATAAATTGGTGTAGATCCATTATCTTCAGTGGAGCTTCATGGATTTACACTAGCCCTAAACTGTTTGATTTCCCTGTATGTACAACTTTGAAATCCTGCAATGGAAAGCTGTTTCTGTTGCCTGTCTAGCTTCATGCTTAGCTTTGTGAAATATCATTTGGGGGCAGGGAATTTAGGTAGTTGTTTGCTTGCTCTTAGATGTTTTTTTACAAAAATCTGCATTTTCATGTAATTTTAGTCACTTTCCAGAGTCTGTTGGGCATGAACACATTGAAATTTAATTTAAAAACTGTATTTAAGACCATCTAAAAATGCTGTGATGAGGCAAAGTGTGTCACTTGAATGTCTCTGTCTCTGTAAAATCAATATGCATTGGGTCCCATTCTGCTGAAGAAGAGTTAAATGAGAGTGGTGAAAATGTCTAATCATCACGCTGCATCTTCCACTTTTGCCATCACTGGTGGAAAATTATGGGTCTGAATTTTCCTAGTTTTTAAGCACTAGAAAAGTAAACTAGACAAAGCCATTTTCAGTGTCGATTCAGAGAGTAGACTGACTTGTCATTATGAGACTTTCCCCCACAAATATTCCTATAACTGTTACCATTAGTATAGCTTCCCCCTGGTAACAATGGCGGGGTCACTAAGGAAGAGAAGGTGTCAGTGCCTGCTGGTGTCTTAACCACAATGCCGTATAGACAGGTTCTGAGGATTAGATGGTGCCATGATTCAAACACCAAGCAGCCAGTGAGCACTAGCACTCCCTCATTTGCTTCAGTCAGTGACAGCAAACTGCAGGAGTAACAGTGGGAAATTTTAAGGAGTAAAGCCTAATGTAGACGTCCCCACTGAGACGTTTTTCCAAGGGAAATCCCAAAATCCCTTCAGGAACAGGTTTTGTCCAGTCTGTGCTTCCATATCAGTTTGGAGGACCCATTGCTGAGCAGTTATCAGCAACAGTTCAGTTTTTTACCATAGATATGGATAAAAGGATACAATGGTTTGTCCCTAATTAAAGCCCACTAGGAAGTTTACCCATTGTTTAACACTGAAAGACCCCGGTCATCGGCAAGTGAGATCGAACCTGGGATCTCTAGAGCTAAATGCATGAGCTAAAAGCCACGTGGCCTTTAGCTAAGGCTGTAGCAGACTCATTAATCTCTACGTGGCCTCAGTGCCACTAGAGGGCATAGGCGCCAATTTCCCCACTTTTCCCTGGGTGTTCAACCCCCCACTCTGCCACCAGCCCCACTCCCACTCCACCCCTTCCATGCAGCCCTGCCTCGCCCCCATTCTAACCCCTTCCCCATATCCCCACCCCTGCCTCTTCCTCTGAGCGTGACACGTTCCCACTCCTCGCCCTCCCTCCCAGCATGCTGCCAAACAGCTGGGAAGTGCTGGGAGGTAGGCAGAGGAGTGGGGACGCAGCGTGCTTGGGGGTGGCGGGGAGAATGAGGGACACCACACCCTGCTCCTTGTCCCCTGACCACTCCCGTATGAGACTCTCCTCCCTAACTGTTCCCCCAGGACCTCACCCCCTACTCAACTCCAACCCCACCCCCACCCCCCGCTCCCTGTTCCCTGACTGTCCCAACTCCTATCCGCCTCCATGACCCCTGACAAACCCCCGGGACTCCTATGCCCTATCCAATGCCTATGCCCTATGCCTATGCCCTACGCCTATGCCCCCTATGCCCTATCCTATGCCCCTGTCCCCTGACTGCGCCCCCCCCCAAAACCTCTGCCCCATCCAGCTGCCCCTGGACTCCCTGCCCCTTGTCCAACCTCTGCAGCCCTGGCCCCTTTACCATGCTGCTCAGAGCAGTGTGTCTGTCAGCCGCGCGGAGCCAGACATGCTGCCCTGCAGGAGTGCACAGCCCCGCCCCCCAGAGCACTGCCTGCATGGTGGTGAGGCTCCGGGGAGGAGGGAAGGCAGGGGAGGGGCTGGGCACAAGCCTCCCTGGCCGGGAACTAGGGGCTGTGCAGGACAGTCCTGCAGGCTGGATGTGGCCCACGGGCCGTAGTTTGCCCACCCCTGTGAAAGGAGTTTGAGGTTGGAAAATTAAAATAGAACTGGAGTGAATCATTAGTGAGAAAATTAATTGAATAATTGATTAAATTATGTTCATGATATTTTTAAAATGGAATATTCAAGAAATATGTTTTCATTAGTTGCCAAGTTGTTGCTGTGAATATTGTCTTATTGAATTTCACTTTTGAGTTGGCGTGAATATTTGTGATTTTTTTTTTATACTGGTCACCCAGCTCTACTCTGAAGTGTCAATTTTTTGTTTGTTCAGCTTATGGACCTCTAATTCATTAGGACATATCTAGCATGTGTCATTTTTTCACTGGTCTTTTTCCTGATCTGTCACCTACGATCATAGAATCATAGAATATCAGGGTTGGAATGGACCTCAGGAAGTCATCTAGTTCAACCCCCTGACAAAGGAGACACATACACTTTGTTCTGTAATGAAGACTTTAGCTTTGTTCATTCCTGTTGCTTTCCCTAGTCTAAAAACAAACTGAAAAGTAATGGTTTGGGTTTTTTTGGTGAAGGGAAACATAACAAGAAGGAAACGTGGGAAATAACTTTTAAAAGTTGGAAAGTAGCTTTTCAGCAGAAAATCTGAAAGCAATATGTTTGCAGATTTGGCTTGACCCTACTTGGAACAGGTCTGAATAACTTTTCACAAAAGTGAAAGACAGGGTTAGACCTATTTCATTATAATTCAAGCAGCAGCAAGAGTTATAGACCCCCCAGGATCTTTTCAGTCAGATAAATGGAGTGTGAGTTAATAGTTATAAGATGCTAAGTCATCCCAAAACTATCTCCTTAAGCTCTTGGCAGGTTTATGAGTGCAAATTATTTTGAATTCACCAATTTTACTGTTTTGAGCTCCGGGATGGGAGCCAATTATCAAATAGCTACTGATATATTAGAACAACACAGAAGTAGTGATCAGTGTTTCTAAGCTTAAGGGTATACCAGTTCATGAAACCTTCATTCTTAAAAATGTTCTTTACCCAGCAAGTTGGTACAACATTTTTGACATCTAAAGGATCCAACTAATTACATCACAAAACACATTATATATATTCATTCAAACTTATGGTCAAATCTACACCACATCTTCCACCACTGCATCCCTGCTGGGAATTACAGATCCTATTTTTCCTAATGAAGCCAGGGCTCTTCGTCACTTAAACTAGTTTCTGTACTGGGATGGCCCATGCTGAGGATCATTTCTTAGCAATTAATCAATTTCCTTGTACACATAAGACTTTCATTGTGAGGTTTCATGGAATCAAGAGTCACACCTATATTCAAATTAATTGGAAATGCTGCTATGATTTCTCCCATTCTGCTTTGTTAAGCAAAAGGATATTAGAACGGGATATTAAATTATCTAGTCTGTCAATGCAGCATTGAAGAGTATTTTTCCAGTATTTTGTCCAGTCTAGGTGAGGTAATGAACTTGCTGATTTATTATTGGGTACCATCCCAAGAATGAGTTGGAGGGAAAATACTGAGCCAGCGACTTTGGTTCAGCAAAGCCCATCAAGGGTTCTACAATGCATGTTAGTGTTTTCCAAGAAAAAGAACAGGCTAATAGAGAGAACCACCTGTGTGTGAGGGTGGAAGAGCAGTATGAGGGATTGTCCTGGGAGCAAAGGCAGTCTTTGGGACAAAAGATGTGGGTGGCACAGGGCCAGCACCAGCAAGATAAGGTGGGAACAACCTGCAAGCAGGAGTTGTGATGCTCAAGTGCATCTCTACAGCAGGAGAACTATACAACAATGCCACGTTCTATAGGACTGAGCTCTGCACAGTGCTACAGACAAGTACTTAATTGCCCCGTTTAGAGAAGGATGGACTAAGAAGAGTGCCTCACAAGTCCAGTACTCTCCTCTACTGGAGCTGAATTAAGAACATGGTTATTTGTACGGTAACTGTTCAGGTAATTGTCTCTAGAGTATCTGCAGCCTTTATTCGCTGCCCAGTCATAGTAAATAATGCTTCAGTTAGCGACATGATGTGAGTGCGTCCTGGATACTCTAGAGTCTAGAGGCTATAGGACTTAGCAGTTGAAGTGTCTTCAGTGCTTGCCTTTGATTTGCAGTATCAAACACTGCGAAAGTTTGATATAACACAAAACCCTAGTAACCCAATTAGGGGAAGAAAATTGCAGTATGTTTCCAGCACTTTGTCGAATCTACTTCTAATTAACTTAAGCAGAGAGGTTTGTACTATTTCCTTGAGAAACTATTCCACGATTTTAACAGGCCTCATTGTTCAGAAATTCTTTCTTTCTCTCATCTTTTTTCTTTCCTCACTTTAATCTACTACCCCTAGTTATTCTCCAGACTGTTTGTCCTCTCACTGATATTAACATCTTTCAACACATTTATAGGTGGCTATAATATCTTCTCTTTAGTCATCATCTAGCTAATGTAAAAATAATTTATGAGGCAAGGCTAACGGAATTAATCAGCCTTTCCAGTTCCTTAATCACTTTTGTTTCTCTCTTCTGTGTTACCTCCTATTTGTCAACATCTTTCAGTTACTGAGATGCCCAACACTGTATTGTAACTGGAAACTAGGTTGATTTCCATGGTGAATACTAAAGGAGAGACTCCTAAAATTGAGAATTTTGTTTCAGACTAAATAGATAATACTATGTGTAGAATCTTACACTTAATAAGCACTGATATCTAGAGCTGGCTGAAACTAAGGATGTTTCTTTTATGAGAAATTTAAAGATTTCAAATTTTTATTTCATTCACAATCAGATGAAACTAAATTTTCAAAATTTCTTGCAAACTGGAAATCTCTTAAAAAACTCAGTTCAGAAGACTGAGACCTGGTGTTTCCAAAACAAAATATGTTCCTTATGACTGACAGCTGCTGACTGAAATTGACATTTTCATCGGTTTTACTGTTGCAGCCACCAGGTGTTCCAGGATCTAAGGCTCCAGAACAGCCCTGCCTTGTGGACTGCCTTTGGGTGAGGACCATAGGGCTTCAAGCATCTCTGGCCAGCTGTCTCCTTGGGCTGCCCAACTTTCAAGGCAGCTGGCTCATCAGGATGACTGCAGCAGTCAAGGAGCCAGCTGGCCTGGGAGTGTAGAAGCTCTCCCTCCCCAGCCCAAGGTACTCTACATCATGGTGTTGTCCCAGAGCCACAGACCCTGAAAATCTGTCCCAGGACCTCCCGGCTTGCAACTCCATGACAGGGAGCCTGGAAAACCTGTGAGCCATGGTTCAAGTTGGGGTTCTCACAGGTTCCCAGCTTCTGAGAACCTTCAGGGCTTTCAAACTCCTGCTTGCATGGCAGGAGCCGCATGTTAGGGCTGCCCTGGGAGATGCAGACCCTGGAAATCCAGGGTTCTGGGCAATCTGCCTGGCATAAGGCTGCTCCTGAGCTGTGGACCCTGGAAGCTCTGGGGTCCCCAAGTGAACTGGCAGGAAATGAGGCAGGTTTCCGATGGACTTGCGTGCCTCTTCAATGAACGTTTGTCAAAGTTTGAGAGACATTTTAGGTTTGATGAGCCAGCATTTTTGACAAAATAATAATTCACTGGGCAGTGATAAAAAGAATATTGCTTACTTAATTTCCCATACTTAGGTAAAAAATTTCTGTGATTGTTTTCTATTAGGTTACCTTATTTTAATCTATCCGTGTGATATTTATATTCATACTTTGTATTTATCTATCATCTTCCATCCACGGAAGTGAATTTATCCTCACACAACACCTAAAACTTAGAGCAGCAGTCCTCAAGCAGAGGTCCGGGGACTCCTGGGAGCAGGGCCGGCCCCAGGCACCAGAAAAGAAAGCACAAGACAAGGGTGGCACATCTTAAGGGGCGGCATTTTGGCCAATCTTGGCGCGGCTCCGCTTCTGCCGCCCCCTTTTTTTTTTTTTTGGCTTGGGGCAGCAAAAAACATAGAGCCGGCCCTGCCTGGGAGGCTGTGAGCAGGTTTCAGGGGGGTCCACTAAAACCAGAGAGCAGGGCCAGCGTTAGACTCACTGGGGCCCAGAGCAGAAAGCTAAACCCCGAGCCTTGCTACTCCAGGCTGAAGCTGAAGCCCGAGCAACTTACCTTCATGGTCTCCTGGACAATTGCTCTGTTTGCTAGCCTCTAGTACTGACCCTGGCTATTAATTTACTAAAAAAAAACCCCAACAGTTGTTGTGGCAGAAGTGGGCCATGGAATTTTTATAGCATATTGGGCGTGGGTGGGGGAAAGGGGAACTCAGAAGGAAAAAGGTTAAGAACCCCTGACTTAGATCATCAGTATTATTATTACCATTTCACAGATAGAGTGTGGAAGTGGGAAAAAAAGGGGAAAATAATGCAATTCATTAAAAAAAATGTAACCGCACAGGGCTGTTGTTTGTGGAGCACGTTAAGTTTCCCAAACACTTTGAGAACCTCAAATAAGAGGTGTCTTATTTCTGCTAAGTAGTTGCATTAACTTGCCCATGTTGTCTTGAAAAGAGTGTTTACGTTCATAATTTGTAGGTTGCTGATCTTTCCTCTGGTTCCCAGAGATTTTCCAACCTCAGTCCCACAGCAACAATGAACCTAGTTTTCTTTAGTACTTGCTGGCTATTAGCGTATTAGTCATTAGTATCACATCAGAGTATTAATAATTTATATCATCTTAAACCCCACAAAAGAATCACTATTGTATGCCACTATAATACTTCACTTACATATTAAGTAGTTGACCACATGGTTCTATACATTAGATTCATGTAATGAGATGTATGAATCAGTAAAATTAAACATGTCTGAAATAATTAACTAATAAACTGTGATAACTCTCCATTTTGTTACTGATACCAGAGATTCTCACTTTGTGTCTCTCTTAATTAATTAGCTCTGAGAGAAATTATCATGACTTGGGTAAGCCCCCTCTCATGTTTCTTACTCTGAAAACAATTATCTGTTACTTTCAAAAGCCCGTACTGAAAAACTCTATCTGTTCACCTTTTCCCACTTAAATATTAATTAGGCTCAGTGAAAAGTGGCTATTTGTTTGACATATGATAATTGGAGAATCAGAGTTTCTATTGGATTGTTAAAAAGTAAAACCAGAAATCACTTGCCTGCTGTCAGTAAGTGTGATACTCTGGAGGGACCTTCCAGTTAGAGTAGGCTAACTTATTATACCAGCTGATTATTTTTGTGACAGGCTGCATTAGAAATAGCACAGTCCTTATTCCCAGGTCACTGACTTGAATAGCACCTTCTGTTTTATTCAGTTTCATTATCTTTCCAATCCTCACTACTAAGTGAAACAGATTTAATAAGCTGTAATTCTTTTCTGCAGACCCACCACTATAATCCGATTTCTTTTGGCAGTTAATAAATAACAGTGATTCTTTCCCAACATAGATCACCAGGTCTTACATTTTCCTTTTAACACAATGAGTTAAGGTACTTTTTTTTTTCATAGCCTTTGAATTAATGGAAGCTTTTTTCCTCCCTAGCTGAAATGGATTGTATTTATGATCACAGTGATGTTCAGATACCTTCTGTGGGGTTTTAATTAAAATGATAGTGAAATTTATGCAAAATAGCAGAACTGAGCTGACTTCTGGGGCCTACAAAGCCCACAGCAGAAGAGGGTCCCCAACTGAAGGAGGGAATGTGAACACTGCAGCACATTGTGTGGGGCTCCATTCTTGTACTTTATCTTTGATACGAAAGGTGACTGGAAGACGAGACTGAGTGTATAGGGACGCTCCAGATTCCTAAAGATGGCCCAGAGTTGCCAATTTGATACCAAAGAACTTCAATAACAATGTAATAGGTGCCTTACACATACAATACTGCACATCAGATCTTCCTTCAATGCAGGAACATTACTCCCATTAGTGTGAATAGGACTAACGGTCAGGAGGTGAGCGAAGGACCGTCTCATTTTAATTTAAAAACATCTTTGTTTTGGTTCAGACTTGTGGTTCTGAATCAACAATCCTGAGGCTTCTCCCTTTAGATAAGGACATTATTTATTTAAGTGCAGAATGTGAGGTTGTCATAATTGTGACACGCATGGTAAAATTACTGAACTGCAAGCACTTGGAATGAGCTAGGATAGAGTATGTAACAGAATGACTTGGCTGTATTTTTATTGCCCTCCACTGCTCAGCCCACAGAGGATGACAGTCCTACTGGGTCCTAGCCCTAGATGTTACAGGGATAGACACACAGAAATGCCTTAGCTGAGTTTTTTTGGCTGAGTTTTACTTCAGTGAATGTTGGTAGATAATTGAATTGCCCTTGAAGTCTAACTTCCCAAGCAATTTAAGAGTATCTTAAATCTACATAGAGATAGTTTTTCCCATTTCAAACATGCCACTTGTAGGCCTGGTACAAAGCCCATTGAAGTCATGGTACTCTTTCCAAACAAAAAATAGCATTACCAAGGACCATTAGTACATCAGACCCGGATTCCGCAAACAAATGTTCCTGTGAGTAATGCCTTTGAATTCAACGGGACTGCTCATGTGCATGAAGATACTCATATGGTAAGTGTCAGCATATGGTAAGTGTCTGCAGGAACAGAACCTTGGACTTGACTACTAGCTTTCTGGATTCCCTTCCAAGGAAAACTTGTCATTGCCTACTTTACACTTATTCATTTCACCAATATTTTTAATATATCCAAAATCTGGTTATTAAAGTGCTCCAAACAGTCTAACAAGAGTATAAATAAGTGTTGTACTCAAATACATTTATCAAAATAGTCAAGCACTGTGATTAAGTTTTGACTAGATATAAAAGAATATATTCCCATGGTACTTTACAGGTCATATTAGAAGGTAAGAAAAAAGACAACAAAATTGGTGTCATTTAGATTAAGATTATACACAGTTTGGTGTTAATTATGGTGCCTGGACATTTTTATTCATAGTTCCAAAACCTCCACACCCATTTTTGTTACAATTTTCTTGCTCAATTAATGTAAGCTGATTTATGCGTCAAATGGTATTCCACATGACCATCTTCAAATCATTGAACTTTCTAATGAAATAGACTCATTTAACTCCTTAAACTTACTTTTTATTTTAATAGTAAATACAAGTTTCTCCTGAGCAACTATTCCACTTTTCCCCCCCTAGAACTGGTTTTATTTTCATATGTCCATAAGGGATGAGGGGAGGGGAAACAGAAGCGAAGAATTGTGTTTGGAGAAGAATCGACTGGTGGATAGAGGGGGCACATGAAAGGTACAGTATCTGATCTAGCAATACTTTCCATTTAATCCCTATGCAATTTACTTTTAGAATATGGCCAAATTATAGTTACTCATTCCATAGAACAGACACTGCAAGTTTGTTGAGCAGCTGGGACAACAAAGAGGATGAATTCCAGTTTTCTAGTTTTATCAACATCTTCCAAACATGATGTGGTGTCCCTTTTTGACTGGTGGATAGTCATATGTTCTGAGAATAAACACAATGGTTATATAACATCTCATGGAGCTGTATGATAAGATAATTCATTTAACTACCATCTTTTACTTTCAACAAATATTTTTAAATACTATGTAACATCTCTATGTGATAGTAAGGATAGAGGTCATCCAGAAATTAAATGGCCGAGTATACATGGAAGCTGTAGAAATGTCCATGGGAAACTGACTCTAATGTCTGATTTACAAAGAAATAATCCAAATATGTATTTGCTAGCACTAACCAGCCAGATTTTCCAAATGAAGAGTAACATACAGTTCTATCTCCGAGCATGAAAAGGGAAGTCATCCACCCACTGTGAGTAATGTAGTTGTTTTCACTGTCTCTGCGGCAAGACTTGTTTTCTGAAGTGTCAGCTACCATACTTGGGCAGATGTCTAATCTGGGAGGTTTTCCAGAGCAATCATTAAAAAACATGAGGTTCTCAGCATTAGCCACTCTATGTACATTCCATCTCAAACTGCCACCAGCAACACAAAAGATGTGTACACTGGATGGTGAGGAAGTCAGACAGAAAGCCCAGCCAAATGCTGGTTTGCAATACACTAGTGGTCTTCCTTAACAGCTATAAGCAATTTTATTTTAGTAAAACTCTTCCGTTGATACAGCAGCAGCTCGAGTTTGTGTAAACAGCCACACTCTGGGATGGCAGATAAAGGTCCAAACATTGCCCTTTCGACCTCAAAAATGATGCAGAAGCAAGAATAGATTTTATGGCTGATGGTTGTAGTGAGGGCAATGTGCTTGCCTATAACTGTTTCAACAATTTCTCTTCCACTGATGCCCCAGGGAAAAGTAATGACTAAACAGAGAAGGAGAAGATGTTCATGATGACATAGCCTCTAGCATTCACAACATCCTAGAAAAGATTCTTGTCAATACAAATAGCATCTGTTCTGTGCCTGTAACAACTGGCAAGCCACAGTTCCAACACCCAGCCTTCTCTTTAAAGTGCACTTTGTGCCACTCCAGCAGCACAAAGTGCATTTAAAGCTACCTTAATTAGACAGATGAAGATTTGAAGATTAAGAGAACCCTGTATCCTGTAGATACATCACCAGTTCCCCCACTTCAGTGAGAGTGGAAAGGGTAGCAATGCTGGAGCACCTAGCACAGTGACTGATTCTCTGCTGATGGAGTGGTCTTTTGGGGACCATTCTAGCTGGTGCAATTTAGCGCGGTCCTTAGTCTGCTCTACCTTAGCATGAAGCCAAGGATTAGCAGAGGGATAAGGCCATTTTTGTCTTCCCACTAAAAGGCTTGGTGCAAGTAAGTATCTAGCCAAAGAGTCTTACAATAAACAAACCTAATATAACAATAGCTTAAATAACCAAGTGCGCTGACTAGAACATGTGCCAGTTGTGGTATTTTGAGCTGTTTGTAAAGATGATTCTTCATGCAGCAAAATGGTGGGGTTTTTTGGATGTATTTGAAATTCTAACAGGTTTCCGAGTGGTAGTCATGTTAGTCTGTATCAGCAAAAACAACGAAGAGCCCTTGTGGCACCTGAGAGACTAACAAATTTATTTGAGCATAAGCTTTTATCTGATGAAGCCCACGAAAGCTTATGCCCAAATAAATTTGTTAGTCTCTAAGATGCCTCAAGGACTCCTTGGTTTTTTGTGAAATTTTTAAAATCTCAGCCAATTTTACATGCAAATATTTAGTGAAAATGCTTTTTTTAAAATGTGCTTCAAATTTTAAAGCAAGAAAAAGTAGGCTCAGCTCACCAGATGAGATTCACTACTCCAAATGAGAGGAAAGAATTGTTAATAAGGTATTTTTTGCTCCACTCTGTATTTTCTCAAGCAGAACAGTGCAGTGAATGGTGCTGTAAAACACAATACTGTTTATTTCATTATGATCCTAATAAACAACAATAGACCTCAGTTACAGCAGGTTTTAAAACTTTTAATCATTACGCTAGAGTTATAAATGACAGGGATACGAATGCTGTCAAATACACATTTAGATTGCTGATGTTGCAGAAAGTGTAATTAGATAAGTACTGCCTTAGGTATTCAGAAAAACTAGCGGGGCCCTTGGGCTTTTAAAAATCTGCTTCTCTCACTGGTAGCTTTTGATTGTCCAGAGCTTTTCCCCCTGAAATGATGTACAGTACTACCATTTTAGGGCCAAATTTCCTGGTAGTGAAAATGGGCTCAGCTGCATTGACTTGAAAGGAAACAGTGACCGTTTACACCATCAGGGAATCTGGGACTCTTGATTGGGAGGAAACATTCTATAAAGTGGGCACTTTATTTTCTACCACCATTATGGCACTGGCTGCTGTCTTGCATCTGAATAAACTTTTTTTTAAAAAAAAATATTGTTTGTCCAATGTTATAAGTCACCTTGACTGTTCCCCAACACTTGCTTGTTCATGGCATAGTACAACCTAAGTGTCACGGCCAAAAAGTATGGGTGTGACATCCTACCTCTTATTTCACTAGCATATATGAAACATGCAACTGACATACAAAGCTGCAACCTTGTTTGAAGGCTGAGGTGGAGTTGCACAGGGCCTTGTAAGTTTGTCAGTCTTTGCCTTCTACAGTGGGAAAAGGGAAGCCAGTAATGAAACTCAAAGAAGGAAGTAATATAGTTAGATTACTGGGGTGAAAGCAATGGAAAAATTCCCATGACTTCACCCTATAGGTGACTAAGATCATTTTAGCAGCTTCATTATGGACTGGAATGGTCTGCATGGGCTGACTTATGAAAAAAGAGTAAATTATTTAAATTTGTCTGAGCACCAACTCTGATGAGACATGGGGTCTACAAATATTTACTGGTCTACAAAACCTGAAGGATATATTTTGGATAGTACATGTGGTTTTAAGCAGGAGTAATGGTTAGAAATTAAGAAAGAGGAAACTGAAGCTGAATGCGGTACTATAAAATGTTCATGATAGTAAGACTGTGATCTATGTCGGTAGTGCACCTCTCATTGTGTTGCTTGCTGTCATCTCAAGATCAACATGGCCAAATTCAAGCTTATTTTTTTTCTTCCAGACCAGCTCTTGTGACTCATTTCTCTGTTCTTCTGGACAACACCACCACCCTCTTCATCATTAAGGCCTTTAGCCTGGGGAAGATGATCTGACATTCAGCCCTGTCCTTTTTCTCCTGCAATACCCAGGCTGTGACCAAATCCTGTTTCTTCTTCCTTACTTCATCACCAAAATCCTTGTCGTCTTACATGATACTGTAATGCTTCCAGACCAAAGTTGTTGTCAGGCAGGATTGAACCTGGGACCTCTGGAGCTTAGTGCATGAACCTCTACCAAATGAGCTAAAAGCTACCTGCGTGTAGAGCAAACTCGTTAATCTCTCTCAATGTCTCGGTGCCACTAGCTGGGACAGAACACCACACCCAGAAGGTGTGTGGGTTACACACTTCCCCGAGCTGAGGAAGCACGTCTTGAGCTTTTGAGACTTCCCAATGGAAATCCTGGATGAGCCCCCACTTGTAATGCCGACAGACCCTGGTCGTTGGAAGACAGGATTGAACCAGGGATCCCTGGAGCTTAGTCCATGAACTTCTACAGCATGAGCTAAAAGCACATGCGGTCTCTCTCTCGCTCTCTTTGCCACTAGATAGGACCTAACACCACACCCAGAAGGTTGCACTACCGCTGATTAATCAAATGCCATCTCCAAGTTCTGAGTTCCAAGATATTTCCTTTATCTTGTTTAAATCTCCTCTGAAAACTTAGTTCTATTGCATTTCAAACAAGAAGTTGGGGTAGAGAAAGAGAACAGATCTATAAGATCTTATCAAAGTTACTCTTGTCCTGCCTTTCCCCAGTCTCCAGTGTTTTGTCTCTTTATTAACCTCTCACTTTGTCATGTCAGGTTCAGGTTATATTCTCTTTGGATCTGAGACCTTGTTTTTACTTGTTTTTGTGAAGGACCTACCGTATTTTGAAGTACTCAAAATAATTCATAATGATGATGGTAGTTTATTAAATAATCTGTTGAGGCCTCATTGCTGTGGATATTTAGAAACACTGTTGACAAAACACTAGCAAATGTGCAATAGGGACTAAGCAGGCACTGGCAGCAGAATAAACTACATGACCTAATAGGTATTTTCTGTTTCCACGAGAATGTATATAAGAGCTGTACACAAGAATTGTCTTCAATGGGCTTTGGATCAAACCCATAGCCTGGTGGGTAGAGTAGTCCGGAAGCGGTAAAAGGAGCTGTGGGAGAGTCCTTAATTTTGCATGTTTGTTTCAGTGTTACCAGGAGTGTATGATGTTGGCAATCACTAAAAATGTGTTATGTAATGTATGGACAGCCCTAAACTAATTACAAAAGGGAAGGTAAAAAGTAGCAAGAGATGAGCATTGAGCACAAAATCAAGATTCTGAGAACAAAGTTAATCAAGAAACTAAAGGACATGAAGAGAGGAGATTCCTGGATTGCCTATATATCAATGCTAAGAGCCTGGGTGACAAACAAGAAGGACTGGAATTGCTCATTTATAAGCATAAATTCAATCTAGTTGGTGTTACTGAAACCTAGTGGAATGATTTGCACGATTGGAATGTTAAAATCAATGGTTATAACCTATTTAAGAAGGATTGAGTGGGCAAAATAAGGGCTTGACACTCCATCAAAAATGGCATTACCTGTTCACGAGTTACTGATACCTCAAAAGAAAATGATCATAAATGCTTATGGCTCGTTGTTGTTGGAATCTCCCATTGTAGTCAACATACAAAAATTAGTTTGTTTCAGTGCGTAATCTTGTGCAAACGTAAACTGATAAAGGATCCACAGATGCATCTGCATGTCCAGCAGACATGGCCACAGTCTGCTTTTTTTGATTACACTTGTCTTTTGCTTCTTCTGTTCTGCTATTCTCGTCAGCTTTAGATGCAGACCAAGAGGTTTACCACCATCCTGATCTGTGGGCAGCAAGAGCTTCCCATGTGTTTAGGTTAACTTGGCCAGCTTTTAGGTGAGCTTTGAGAATATCCTTTTATCACTTTTGTTGACCTCCAAGCATATATGCTCCAATTTTCAACTGTTCATGAAATAAGACTTTGGGAGTCATGTATCATCTATATGTACGAGGTGACCAGCCCAGCAAAGTTGCACCTGTATGATTAAGTATTCAATGCTAGTCATGCAGCACCAGTCCAGGATTTCAGTGTTTGATAACCTGTCTGACCACTTGATGTTACAGATGAGATACAGACAGTACATGTGAAAATGCTCTAATTGCTTCAAGTGCCAGGTTTCACAGCCATAGAAAAGAGTGGCACAATTGCAGGATAGACAGTAAACTTGGAGTGAAGTCAAATGCCTCTCACGTTCACAGGCAGAGTAAAAATTGACTATAGGCAGAACAGGCTTAAGAAAGGTGCTGCATGATTTCTTTCTTGATCACATTATTAAATAAAATGCTGCCAAGAAAATAAATTTTTTCTACCACATTAGGCAGTTTATCATCAACTGCAATTTCAAGTGCAGAATAAATTTTTCATGGAGTAGGCTGGTACAGAACTTTGGTTAGTGCATTTTTCTAACAGATAAAGCACAAGATGGAGTATTAGGTAAATAGACCACAACATCACACTAAGGAACAGGATGATGCCTTCTTACGCACATGTCTATAATGTGTAGGAAAAAACTGTGGGTTTGTGTGGGACTTCAATTTGAGTGACACATATGTTTGAGGTCTCATGCAGCAGTACTAAAACATCGTTGGAATTTCTAAACATAATAGATGACTATTTCCTGCCTCAAAAGGTGATGCAACCAACACAGAGGAATTCTTTATTAGACCTTGTCCTAGCAAATAAAAAGCAAATGATCACAAAATTAAAAATGAATGGTAGCTTACGTACAAGCGATCATGTCTTGATTACATTTATAATGTGCACACAGAATAAAGTCTGGACTAGTGATATATACTTTAACACAGGGGTGGCCAACCTGAGCCTGAGAAGGAGCCAGAATTTACCAATGTACATTGCCAAAGAGCCACAGTGATACATCAGCAGCCCCCCATCAGCTCTGCCTCTCCCTTCCCCGCTCCCAGCAACTCCGACCCACCGGCAGCCCCAACCCTTCTCTCCCTGCACTTCCCTGTCAGCTGTTTGGTGGTGAGCAGGAGGCTTGGGGTAGGGGATGGGGAAGCAAGGGCATGGCAGGCTCAGGGAAGGGCACAGGAAGGGGTGGAGTGGGGTCAGGGCCTTTGGCAGAGCCAGGGGTTGAGAAGTGAGAACCCCTGGCACACTGGAAAGTTGGCACCTGTAGCTCCAGTCCCGGAGTCGGTGCCTGTACAAGGAGCTGCATGTTATCTTCTGAAGAGCTGCATATGGCTCCGGAGCCACAGGTTGATCAACCCTGCTTTAATAGATCTAATTTCACAAAGCTGAAAACAATTATGAGCTAAATCAGCTTGTAAGGAAAATTTAATCAGAAAAATGCGAATGATTGAAAATCATTTAAGAACACCTTAGCTGGTGCCCAAAAGGCCACAATTAAGGACAAAGGCTACGCTGGCCTTCCAACCTGATCTAGCAGGGAAGTTAAGGTAGCTATAAAAAAATAAAAATAATACTTAATAACAAATGGAAGACAGGAGAAGTTGAGAATAATGAATATAAATCAGAAGTTAGGAATTGCTGAAAATTGGTAAGGAAAGCCAAGAGACACAAGAATCTACGGCCAGCAGAGTTAAAGGCAATACAAAGGAGATTTTTAAAAATATATTAGGAACAAAAAGAATCCTGACAATGTGTTTGGCCTATTATTGGATGGAAATGTACAATTCTTGGGAATAATGCAGAAAAAGCCAGAAGTGTTCAATATATCTGTTCTGTATTTGAGGAAAAAATAAATGATATAATCTCATCATAGGGTGATGATAATACTCTTTCCATTCCACTAGTGTTTCTTGAGGATATTAAACAGTCAGACATTTTCAAATCAACAGGTCCAGATAACTTGCATCCAGGAGGTTTACAAGAGCCAGCTGAGATGTTCACTGGACCATTAATGTTGATTTTGGAGCACTGGAGAAGTTCTGGAAGGACTGGAACAAAGCTAATGTTGTGCCAATATTTAAAAAGGGTAAAGGGAATTACTTGGGTAATTATAGGCCTGTCAGCCTGACATCGATCCCAGGCAAGATAATGGGGCAGCTGGGACTTGATTAATAAAGAATTAAAGGAGGGTAATGTAATTAATGCAAATCAAAATGGTTTTATAGAAAATAGATCCTGTCAAACTAATTTGATATCTTTTTTTGGTGAGGTTACAAATTTGGTTGATAAATGTAATAGTGTTGATGTAATATATTTAGAGGTGTCATTTGGTTCTGCACAAAATTTTGATTAAAAAACTAGAATGATATAAAATTAACAGGGCACACACTAAATGGATTAAATACTGATTGATAGGTCTCAACATGTAATTTTAAATGGAGAATCATCTTCAAACAGATGTGTTTCTAGTGGGGATCTGAAGGGATCAGTTCTTGGCCCTACACTATTTACCATTTTTTATCAATGACCTGGAAGTAAACATAAAATCATCACTGATAAAGGTTGCAAATGACACTAAAATAGGGAGACTGGAAAAAAATGAAGACGACAGGTCACTGATTCATACTGTTCCAGATCACTTGGTAAACTGGGCACAAACAAAAAATATGCATTTTTAATATGGCTACATGCAAATATATACATCTAGGAACAAAGAATGTAGACCATACTTAAAGAATGGGGGACTCTATCCTGGGAAGGAGTGACACTGGAAACTATTTGGGCACTGTGGTGGATAATCAGCTAAACATGAGCTCCCAATGTGATGCTGTGGTCAAAGAGCTAATGAGATTTTGGGATGCATAAACAGGGGAATCTCAAGAAGGAGTAGAGAAGTTATTTACCTTTCTATTTGGCACTGATGTGACCACTGCTAGAATACTGTATCCAGTGCTACTGTCCACAGTTCAAGAAGGATGGTGATAAACTGGTCTAAGGCCTAGTTTACCCACTGGCTTTGTTCTGATAGAACTATTTCAGTTAGGGATTTGTTTTTTTTAAAATGGAAATAGTTAAAGCAGTACTGTCGGCACAGTTATACGTGTACTGGAATAAGCTATACTGCTATAAGCACCATGGGGCTCATACTGCTTTAATGATATCAGTGTAGTTAAAGTGGTATAAATTGCATGTAGACAAGGCCTTAATGAACATGACAATCTGTCCCATACTGATTTTCTTTAATTCACCAGAACCTCACACAAGCAAATTATTCTCATTATGATGATCAGTACACAATAGTGTACTATGTTAAAGTGCACTACAGAACCTTTAGTCTTCATGAGCAGGGTCTACATTGGCCAATTAATGCTAAGCATTTTAATACACTGGAAATCACATCCCAGTAGTCAGTCCACAACACACCATCATGTAGACAAGTCTTAAGTCTGCTTTATTGTTTTGAATTGTCTTACTCTTTATATAGTAATATGAGCCATAAGAAATCATGCTGTAAATGCAACTCAGATGTGATTTTTTTTCAAGAGGAGAGTTTATTTTTCTAAAATGAGCGATTTTATTGGAGGCTGGGTTTTTTCTCTTACTTTCCTTCCATGTCTTTTCTGATATTTATAATTTTGAATTAAAGACTTTGTGGGAGATGTGTATCTGAGGACTGATTAATATTTTTGATGTGCTGACTTTTTTGTAGATTTTAAATTTCAGAACTTCAGATGATGTAAAGCTGAAGTCAGTTGAGTGACACTGTTTTGCACTAGCTGATGGTCTGAGTCTTCATCATCATTTTCTCTTGATCATGACAAAAAATAAGAGCCTGACTTTGTACTGCCAATGAGGGCCTGATTTTCCCCTCTCTGACCCCTGTAACTGCATTGACTCCAGTGGAATTACTCCTGGATTCATACCTGTGTCAGTGTGAGGAGAATTAGGCTCATAATCACTGAGGATATTAAAATAAGGTGGTTTTACTATGATCCCTAAGGGTACACATGCATTTCGGCAAAGTACCATGGGCATCTCTAGATCTAGCTGCTAAAGTATCCAGTGATACAGACTGTGCTGATGACTTCATTTATAGAACCAGAACAACTTTGTGATGATTTCCTTATTCTTTCACCATAGTATCATTGAGCCAGACCCACAGTTCAGGCTTATCAAAACCTCTGACTGACACACACACACACACACGTATTCCACAAAACATACAAAAAAGTGAACCTTAATGAAGCCATGCCCTAACACAAGAATAAAAGCAGAGAGTTATACTGCCATTAATCATAATGTCAGAATTAATGATTGCCTCCATTTGCACCAATATTTCATGCCTTTCATTGCATAGTAGCATCAGAATGTGTTTCAATTTGGTAATATATTCCAGAAGAGCTCATTATGGGCTGAAAGGGAGGTATTGTTCCATGACAGCACTATTCAGTTTAATTGCCTCCTCTCTGCAAGCAATACATGTAGTCATTACTTAAAATTATTTAAAATGTATTAGGGAAAAATCCATGTTAACAATATAACCTAATTATAACACCTAGACAGCATTTCCTATTTCTGTCTCCTCTCACTAGGTGTTCTTTGAAGCTGAATACAATTCTAGCCCTCCATCATTTTCTATATTTGCATTTTAAAAATAAACAAATCATTCATTCCAAAAGCTGCTAAGTTTCAGTCTTTGCTGGGAAGGTGATGTTTATAACTCAACTGAGGCTGTGTCCCAAGCCCTCACTGAAAAGCAAGTACCAGTGCCACCCCAGGAAAAGCCTTTGGAAGGAAATTTTGATTTACATTTCCTTCCCTGGTTCCTTCTTGCTCCAGGGAGAAAGAAAGTTTCTGCAGCCCTTCACATGATGCTACTTACTATATTACCCCCCTATGGCAGCCTTGTCCTCTTCATGCCCTCTTTATCTCTATCCTGCCCACTTGCTTGTCTTGTGGATCCTTCTCTCTCCCCTTGTGCCCAGACTTACAGTCTGGACAAGTCCTATGTGGCAGTGCAGAGAGGTGAAGGGGCTATTTCACTTCTGTTTATTTTTATTTGCTTCCCCTTCACATTTCCCAGGGAAGGACATGGTAAGGCCTTTCATGGTTTGGGAGTTCTGAAACCATGATAAACAACTTGCCAGTCAGACTCAGGTGCTTCTTGGTTTGACTGTTGATGTTTGTACTAGTCTGTTAAATTGTAACATGCTGATTCTCTTAGTCTTGATCATAACCCAATGGAAATATACCAACTGGCACATTCCAGGTATACAAATGCAAATTTTAAAATGCCAGCTTCGCACTCTGGGCTGACTTTTCATCAGTACATGAAACAAACAGAGTCTGCTACTGTCGCTTCCTCTTCCATTGGAATCTTCATCAAGATGGTGACACTGAGTGAAATTTAACCCTATGCAGAGAGCCAGAGCATGCCCTCTATGTACCGCTGAAATCCTAGCAAAATTCTCAAAATAAGTCTTAAATGGGAATTATATGAGGTATAGTTCTCGTGATTTCCCCTCACATATACCACCACTTTCTTCTTCCCCAAGTACAGAGATGAATTTCACCCATTGTGAACAAAGTCTGTATGAACACTGAACCAGATACTCGATTTGAGTAAATTGTCATTGTTCCATGGAAATCAATGGATCTATGCCAGTTTATCTCAGTTGAGGAACTGGCCTATTGTGTCACTGTGAGAAGAGGAAAGCTGGGCACCATGGCCCAGGGGACAGAACAATTTAGAGTTAAGGTTCCATTTCCACACATCTCCTAAGTTTGGCAGCTTCTGTCTCCTCACTAGGCCACACAACCTCTTTTCTAAGGGAGCATTCATTGGAAAGCGCAGAAGGAAACGCTCATGATGTTTCTTAGACCTGTGTCGTCCTTCCATGGATTTTATTTAGTAGGGCACAACATTTCTCAGGTGTGGCTGTTGTATTACAAGGTCCCACCCCTCTGTGAAACATGTTGATAAAAGTAATTCAAATTGCTCTTTACTTCTGCTGCAAATGGTTTCAGTGGGATTAATGCAGATACAAGAGGTTGATTGTAAAGAGTTGGGAATCTACTGAAAACCAGATAGCTTTTATTGATATGTTTTTTTAAAAGACTATAACTAAATCACCAATTTTCTGTAGTTTAGAGGGTTCAGTAAATTCATATGATGTTACATTTTTGAAGGTTGCTGTCTTGGACATTTAAGTTTGTGTTTGGAATGTGGATTTATGTGGGTTTATGATCCTGCAAACAGATAAAGAAGTTGCCACAGTTCTATTTTTTCCCTTAAGAAACAGACTAATGGCTGTGTGATGGCTAAAAATTATGAAATTATACTGGATTTTCCATTAGAAATCCATATTTTTAGGGGTTTACAGCATGACTATATATTTTTGTTTGGAGATGAACCCTGAGACAACATCGATGAATCTTTTATTACTACTATTTTTTTTTAGTGGTTTTAAAACTTGGGTATATTTTCAGTTGAAAATCTGCTCCTTTTCCTGTGCTTTTTTTTAAAAAATATGACTTTTCTGAGTTAAAATGATGGAAAAATGAAGCAGTATATTAATATTGAGATCTTTTGGCCATTAATATACTTTAAAAATTAATTCATTTTAAATGAAAATTTTCAGGTCATGAGTCTTTAATGTGGGCTATTCATTTTTCCTGTCTGAAAGAGAAATTCAAGAGAAGGGGTTTCTTTTAAAAAAAAGATTCATGTGCTGCATGTGGATGGCATATTCTGATCACTGCAACGGTTTAGAATATTTTCTAACTTGCAGATTTAAGTGCTGTAGCACATGATATTCTGTGTGCTATGTGAAAGGTACACCAGGCTTTTACTCATAAACTTTTACACGCACGCACACACGCACGCACACACACACACTGTAATTACTCAGACAACAACAAATAGGACATTCAGTTACTCATATCTACCTATCTATCTGAATGTCCTATTTGTTGCTGTGTAAGTAATCATATTTTAAAGGAGTAGCACTCAGCTGTGCAAAACCTATTGTATACCAAAACAAGAGAGCAAAGTTCATTGGACAATCCTGAAGGTGTAGTTATCTTTTTAAGAATGTAGAATAATATATCTATCTAAGTATCCATATGTTTCTATCCTATTATACTTTCAGTATGCCTATCACTGTGGTATCTCAGTTCAAAACACTGTGATTCAGATTCACATTGAGTCTGTTTTTCTGTGTGATGTTTAGTTTTAGTAGGACCTAATCCAAAACTCACTGACGTCAATTGGAGTCTTCCCACTGACTTCAGTGGACTTTGGCTACCACCCATATTGTACAATTTAGCTCTAAAACCTATTCAGTGAATTCACAGATTTTAGGGTATGGAAGATTTAGCTCATGTAATGTTGCTCATGTAAAAACAAAATGTTCTTTACAAAGGCGCAGCTGAAGTACATGCTGAACACAGTTGCACCTCTGAGATCTCTGACACCTTTGACAGAACCTCAGAGTTACAAACCCCTTGGGAATGGAGGTTGTTCTTAACTCTGAAATGTTCATAACTAAACAAAATGTTATGGTTGTTCTTTCAAAAGTTTACAGCTGAACTTTGACTTACTACAGCTTTGAAACTTTACATTTTAGTTCAGAAACGATCTAGATAATATGGAGGATAGGTCCATCAATGGCTATTAGCCAGGATGGACAGGGATGGGGTTCCTAGTCTCCTTTTGCCAGAAGCTGGGAATGGGTGATGGGATGTTCTGTTCATTCCCTCTGGGGCACCTGGCATTGGACACTGTTGGAAGACAGGATATGGGGCCAGTTGGACCTTTGGTCTGACCCAGTACAGCTGTTCTTATGTTCTATACAGAAGAAAAAATGTTGCTTTCCCTTTATGTGTTAGTAGTTTAACACAGTACTGTACTGTATTTGCTGCTTTTTTTTGTCTGTACTGCTGCCTGATTGTGTATTTCCGATTCCAAATGAGGCGTGGGGTTGACATATCAGTTCATAACTCTAGTGTTCATAACTCTGAGGTAATTCCTTAATGCATAGATCTTTTAGGTGACCATCTAAGGTACCACACTGCAGAAGGGCCAAACAAATTCTCATGCAGGTTTGTCATACTTTCCCTTCTTTCCCTATGGCTGTTGTCTCCAAAGTAACACTGCTTTGATGATCATAGCTGTGCATCCTGTGGCTAATTGGCAAGCAGTAGCCACTGACCCATAGATTGTCAGACAGCCAACTCTTAGCAGTTCATTAGAGAACTCAATTGTCATTTTCTGTCTGCTGCTGCGACGTGCCAAGCACTGCAGAAACAACAGTGTTGAATCTTACCAAGGCCAGCTTCAGAGATGTTCTGGACGATAAGAGCTCGGGAGAGAAGGAAAAGCCAGATCTATGCTAGAGACCTATCTTAATATAATAATGTTGCTTAGGCTGTGAAAAATCCACACCTCAAGCAACGTAGTTATATCAACTTAACCTATGTGTAGACAGTGACATATTGATGGGAGGTCCACTCCTATTGACATAGCTTCCACCACTTGGGGACATGGATTAACTATGCTGATGGGAGATGCTCTCCTGTTAGCACAGTAGCATCTTCACTAAAACGCTACAGTGGTACATCTGTAGTAAAGACAAGCCCTTAGAAGGAGAAAAAGTTATATAGTGTGATCAAAAGAAAAAAGGAGAGCTAGGCTGGATGAGCAGAAGAATGGGCAAAGTTGGTACAGACAGCCCAATACTCTACCTCTGTGAGGCTAGCCCTATAGAATCCAGTATTTCCTACTCTTTGCCACCTCTCTCTGCTACCAGTGGCCTACACACTGAAATACTCCAGTGGCTAGGTGTGCTGCTGCCTCCAGGTGCTGGAGCAGTTCCACCCAAGACAGCAGTCAGTATTGCACCTGAGAATACAATCAGCTTACATTGAACAGCCCTGATGATATTGATGGGGCTTAGGTCCGTGAATCCTTAATTACCAGCTGCCTAAGGTGAGAACAAACAAACAAAAAGGCAGAAAGGAAAGACGAAGTGGAGTAAAAATGAAGTGGGAAACAGGAGAGAGAATGGAATAAAGGAATGAAAAAGAAAACAGAGAAATAAAAAACACAGTGCAGGTAGTAAATTTTATTTTTAATTAATTGTAGTCTGTTCTAGGGGCAGCTGTCAGCATGTGTTTTATTATAAGTAAAATTATAGGTCTTGTAGGGGGGAGGCTTGACAAAAAGCACTCTTTGCACAGGATGCCCCATCCTTAGGGGCATCCCTTGACTCCCGTTGTTTATTTAATGTATGTTGAAATTCTAGCCGTAAACTTAAATGCCAACATTACAATGTAATTTGTTTGCTTTGTTTTGGTGTTTGAGCTGAGTGTTTAGTCTGCTCTGAGGTATTTCATTCTGAAAACCTTTATTTTGTTGTGTTTATAGTATTATAGTCAGTGGACTAATAATAATCCATATCTACTCTCTGCTCCCCCCAGAAAATAGTAAGGATATTCACCAACAAACAGCAAAATGGACAGATTTTGAAAACAATAACAGACAACAATAGTAATCCCAGTTTAGGGCAAGATATAACACCGACTATCGTCAACTGGAATATTTCCATAGACTTCACTGGGCTCTTAGAGCAAAATATGTCATGTACTTGCTAACAGCTGGACATCCTCTTTGCTATATGTCATTGTGCTACAGGACACACTGAAGAGAAATTCTTTCTTACCTTCATGAAGGGAACATTACATTGCCCTCTTCATTATCCTTCACCTCTTATACCCTTCGCAAGTTGTCATGCTTCCTAATTCTTCTCATCACTTTAATGTAGGCCTCAGTGAGCAAACTCTTATTCACATGCTTTTTACTTCAATAAGACTATACACAAATGTGTAATTAAGAACATGGGTAACAGTTTGCAAATTTAGGGTGTTTAGGCTGTAAATTATCCTGCTCAGGGAGACCATCTGTATTTCTGTATTTTAAAGCCTCCAGCTTGTTTTCTGTTACATGAGTATTAAATAATAATTAGTATTAACTGTAATGCACAGCTTGATTAATATCCTCTAAGAGACCATGGGAGTTAAAGGTACTCAGCACCCTGCAAGATCAAGTCCTGCATTGTGAATTTCTTTCTTCTCAGACACAATCTTAATATTTTTATTTCTATTATGTTTCAGTGGGAGGTTTATATAGTGGGTTCTGTTTTTATTAAATAGGAACAAAACTAATTTTAATCCCATAATTTTTTTAATTGTGCCATGCCTGCACTTATAAAAACAGATGATGCTGAACTACTGTTCTTCCCTTTTTTCTCGACACTGGCAGTATTATTTCAAATTGGCAGCAAAATTATACTATAATGTAAAATATTCATATGTTTTTATTCCTCTGAAGTATTCCATGTCCATTTCTGTTTATTACTACTTGGATGATAATAGATTAACGACAGGTATATGAAGTGAGAAGCTGCATGGATCATTAGGCTTCAGAGGTTTATTCCTCTGTTAAAGTGACCAGCGTATATAACTCATATTAGCAGGAACATTAAAAAAATGATCTAGACTTTAATGTTTCTTAATAGGCCATTATATCTTTTTTATATTGAAATTTATTAATAAAGACATTCCTTGGTAACATACAGAACACAACTGGTTAGAAAAGCTTTTAAAACCAGGGTTTAGGTCAGCTTAACTTTGGCACTCAGGAGTCTTAATTTTTTTTGCACCTTTCAGTGAGTTAGCTAGGTTGGCCTAAATTTTAAGTGTAGAGCAGGCCTAAGGGTGCAGAAAGAGGAGACAGCAGACTGCCCTTCCTGCTTGGTGGCTTCCTAAAGACACTATACTTTTTAAGTCCTTAAATCTGAACAGAAGCTTGCTTATTTTGCAAAACAGGAAACAGATTCCTGAGCAGGTGGCAAATTAAACAAAGCGAAGCAGCTGTTTTTCCATTTAGGCAGCTAATTTGCCTGTTTTTCAAATAAACCCACAAATTTCATGTGCTCACTTTAAAAAATAAAACAGACATACTACCTTCCCCAATAAACAAAATAAGCAGAATACAGTACTTGCCTTATTTGTCCACTTTCCTGGCTTTTCATCAGTGTGGCTGTATAGCTTAACTTCCCCCCCCCAATGTAAAAATAGCCACTTTTATTGCATACTGCAGTAAACAACCAGTACGTTCTACCAAGTCTGTGAATGGGTCAAAACACCTGTTCAGTTTATGAAACTAGGAATAACTGGGCTGACTGGTAAAAAGCTATTTAGTATTTTACTTTAAAAATGTCTGCTCTTTTCAGAGAGATTCTTCAATATCTCCCATGTAAAATGTAGGGCATACCTGCAAAGCATATAGAATCTTTCAAAACAAAAGAAATTTTCTAAGTATATGTGTCTTTATTCCTGTCTGTATAGCTATGTATGAACTATAGAGTAATAGACAGAAGTTCTACAAATGAGGTACATTCAGACCACCAGTTATGCTTCCTGGGGAGTCCTGACCCCACTTCCATAATTGTGGAGTTCACTAGTGTCATGACTACAAAGCTAGCTTAGCTATACATCTGTCCCCTCACTGGGTCTCACTGAGTGCACCCACTCAAATGTCAGGCCTTGTGCCTTCACCTCTCCTGGGGTGGAATCTCACAATTCTTCTGTGTTAGACTGGATATTGGGCTACAGCACCTTGTGGATCAGCTGTGCTTACCCAGCCAGTCCAACTGGCGTGGTAACTGGTTCTTCCCTGGGGAAGTCTGTGACCAACATTAAATACAGTGACACCAAACGGCCTTCTTATAGCAAAGTATTGTTTAAACTCATCAGTGGGAACAAAGCAAAGCACAGAAGAGGAAGTTGTTAAAACGACCATCCCCCTCAAAAACCTAGATCTCCAAGCAGGAGTCTGTGTTAGTCTGCTTCCCAGGGAACAGCTCATTGACAATTGTATTCCTTCCCTCCTGAATCCCTCATTTTAATTACTTAAGTGCTCATGATCTGTATTCTCCCAGCACTGGCAAAACAAGTCCTGTGACTTGGCTGGCAACTAGAAGTAACATCTTCACAGCTTACTGTGAAGCCCCCTGGTGTGCTTACTGAGAGCTGGCTCATTTGGAGCCTTTGTGTTTCCCTCTTACTTGGTTCCTAACATCCTTGCTACTAAACTAATCACCTTTATTTTGGCTGCAAAATTGGAGATCAGGACAAGAGGTGGGCCCCACACATATGCTGCAACACTTGTGCAACAAATCTTTGCTACTAAACTAAACCAATATGTGTACAATAAATATTCCAACACCCCTGTATACTATTCTGTAACTATCCCAATAACCAGGTCACATATAGCATTCATATATTATTCCAGATCAGCCCCACATCCTTCACTACTAGACAGTGGATATGATAGATTTCCTCTGTGTATAAGCAGGAGACCAGATGCTGGTAGTATGCATGCCACAGAGCCCTTCTGAAATACAGTGTTGCCACTTTTTGATCCAAGCAGCTAGCAAAAATTTGGGACCTTGCAGGGTGTTCCATTTGGGCGCTGAAAGTAATGACTGAAAAGAAAATACTAGACTCCATCTTGTTTATTTACAAGGAATGTACAAAGTCCAGCTTCTCTGAATGCTGGAGGAATGAAAACCAGGGGAAAGCTTCTTTGCTTAGAGGCCAAGTCTCTTTAGCCAGCATCCCCAGCCTAGATGCTTTCTCTGGGCTTCTCCCAGGGTCACACCATGCTTACAGGCTGCTGTTTGACTTTCTTGGCATCTCAGAGTCTCCTTCGGTTTCTTGTTTCCCCCCAATACACACACACACACAGATCACTAGACTTTTTACTACACCCACAGACAAATCCACCTACCTGGTCACAAAAAAACACCCCGTGAAACTCTCTGTCTGCACACTTCAATAAACTATTTATCAACAAACATTCCTAATAATCTTAGTCATAATACATTTCTTATCGAAAGGTACCAAAATTCCGAGTTCTCTTTGAGTGTCCGTTTGTTGACTCTTTTCTTCCCTCCTCCCATTCTGATTAGCAAAAACTGCAAGTGTGCAGCTAGCATATGACCTTGCCTCCAGAAGCCCTGCTTATTCAAATTAACCCTTAACTCTGATGTTCTGTTTGATTAATTCATGGTGGCTGAATGCTCACAGTATGGTTGCAGTTAGCTTCCTCAACATCTGGGGTACATATACCCCTCTAATTTTGGGTAACACTGTACCCATTTAAAAAATGCTTCTGCAGTCAGGACAGACCTCCATTACAAGCTTGTGGGCCTTCACTCCATGGTTGTTTGATTTATTGCTTGCTGTGTTGCTATGCGGATGTCTCCGAGACCACTCTCTTCATACTTTTTTCTCAATTACAGCCAGAAATGTCTGTGCTATGTGGAAACCACCCATTCTCGAGACTGTTTTCTGAAATTTCCCTGGGTACGTACACTGGATCTCTTTGGACTTACAATATACAGCCTCATCAAATGTCAAACATTGTAATCTTGCCCAAGTACCAAGACCTCTTGCTGATATTCTTCTCTACAGTGAAAACTCTAATCCATTCAGTAGGTGATGTTGGAGGCATTGGACAGAATCCAGCTAGGCTGACCAGACAGCAAGTGTGAAAAATCAGGACGGGAATGGGGATAATAGGAGCTTATAAAAAAAAGACTCAAAAATCGAGTGTCCCTATAAATTCAGGACATCTGGTCACCCTAAATCCAAGAGATGTTACTGTTGGTATAGTGATGAAATCATCACATTAAACAGCTGTCCATCCTGGTACTTGCTGACACTTCCCCTTTTCAAACTCAACATCAAATAGCTTGTTTGGGCAGCATCTTAGAATTATCCATTGCAGACCAAGGTTGATGGCTTGTCAACAGGCCTCCCCATCAATATGCGATACTGATTGCTTTTTACTTTTCCCATAAGATTAGATGTAAGTTATTTACCATGAGAATTATACTTCATTATGTCTTGGCACATTGCAGAGATTTCAAGTCATTGTCTTTGCGCTGCTGTTTCCTGTGTTTGTGCTGAGCATTGTGCAAAAGCTGCCTTCCAGAACTGAGGGAGTCTGACGGTGAGAGTAGCCGAAATGAAAATATCTTCTGTATGTTTTATAACTGTAATACATGAAATATGCTTTTTTTCAGAAATCACACTGGGCAAGCAGATCATAAATTATACATATAAACAAATCAACAAGCAGAGAACATATTTAAAGCAAATTTTCTGTAACAAAATCAATACTGAATGAAATCTATATACAATTGCACACATAAGCAGAGACGATATTTTGATTTTTCAAGAAATATGAGACAGCAATATGACATGATTTACAAAAGCATCTATAATTCTAAAAGAATATGCATAATATCACATCCCCTCCCCCAAAATCACCCTTGGGGGTTAAGTCTTTCATAAAAATGTTTCAAAATTCTGTAGAGGCTGTTCTCCCCAGATTGCAGTAGTGGGCATATTTTGATTATTTAAAGTGCCAGCAAGTTAAGCTCCATCTTCAGTTTTACAGGTGGCTTTTACCTGAATTGAGCTGAAATCAAATATATATTTAAGGCAAAAAAGGAGTAAGTAATATTCAAAATATCAGAAGCATGAACCATCATCATTGCTAATGCATATGAGAGCTAGCAACAGACGTGCCTGTTGTTCACAATGCCATTTCCTTACTATAGTCTGCCCTGGGCTTCAAAATCAGTGTCTTCAGCTGTAATGAGGAGGGACAGAGAGTGAGTGGTCAGATGCAGCATTAACTGGGATTAGAACCTGTGGACTAAGGATGTAATGGAGTGGAAAACTAAGGTTATTCTGCAAATTGCAGACCTTGCTTTGCAGCTGATGCTCCCTCTCCAGGGTAGCTATACAGTTAAAGCAGGCTTCATTAACAGTGGAACACATTATTTGCATCTAATGGGCATTAATGACTCTTTGAAATTAAATATTATGGAATGTGCCGGCTTTTTGTTCAAGCCAATGTCATCGCATCAAAACTGCAAACTTAATTGACAGCAGGGAATTAGGACAAAATATCCTTTGTTACAGTCCCCTTTTCCTGGAATTATGTACATTATAATTTTTTGCCAATAAATTCTTTGAATTAATGTCTTTCCATTAATTGTCTCCATTTGTGAAAATGGAAGACTTACCTGGGGTAACTGATCAGAACTACAGCATACTTGTTCTTTTCAGAAAGTGGTATGGGATTATTTGTTGCACTAGTGTTGTTATTTGCTAGTAAAGCATCAGCTATCTGCTATGGGTTGCACAAATAAGAATGAAGATAAGATCCCTGCTGTTTTATGTCAAATCTGCTAAAAGTTCTTGCATGTTCCTGGAAAGCTTCCAGTACTGGCCACTTTCTGAGACAAGATATTGGATGGACTGTGCATCTGAGCCAGAATGGTGGCTCCTCTATTCCGGAAGAAATCACATTTTAAGCAGACACGACAAAGAAATGTGAACGGGTCAGACAAAAAGCAGTGTGTTTGACCCACAATTCTTTTGTTCTCCTCTGGGTATTCTTCCCCTATTAAAGTTGCACAAAGTCACCCAAAGTCAGAACCTTGAAAGTTAAGGTTCCAACAGCAGCATTAACTTAGCCATGTTGCACGTGTAATTTTCTATCCCTGATTTTCTAGTTCACTGTGTAGCTTCATATATTCTTACATTTGTTATAAAGTGTATTTATTCAACATGCAATGCGGCCATCTTAATTTTTCTGTTGGACCTTTAACATCTGTATTTCCTGATCTTTGGCAACTTAATCATGCAACCACAATATTTTGCATGTAATCATACTATACATAAAGGACATACATATATATATATGTCTGTGAAAAGTGAATATAGGCAAGATTTTTGGAAAATAAAGTTTCAGACCTATCTGCTCTGCTACCATGAACATTATGATACATCTAGAATCACTACACAACAGTGTATATGGGATCTGTTCAAGTGAAACCTCAAGAAGATTTTAGGTAGAATGAAATTAGGCCAGGGCATCAATCCCCATAAATTTATAGGACCTTTAATGATGTTGGCTCATATCTGATCTAAAAGAGAGAATCTCCAATGGCCCAGTGACCTCTGACAATGACTGGAATTCCTCTCTGTGCAGACAGCCTGCACAAAGCCTATGTATCACTTAGCCACTAGTATTTTAAAAGCATAGCAAGTTAAATGGGACTTAAATGTGCATAAAGTCTTCTACTGGCCCTTTGCACAGGACTGAATTTCAATCTTTGTGCGTGAGAGGGAAAAAGGTGATATTTGGAAACACTAACATCACTTCTCCTTTATGCACCTACAATTTTCCTGGAACATCATCTTCCATGTACTGTTTGAACATAAGTGTGTGAGACCTAACAAGACTGCAGAGTGAGGAGGTATGTCTTATAGCCTGATGCAACAAATAAATGCAAGGACACATGGTGTGAGCTTTAAGTGCAGAAGGTCCACAATCCTAAAGCACTGTGCCTTTGTATTCTCTCTTTGGATTCAAGGTGTGCTGTTATATAGATGCATAGAGTCTGGTACACAGTCCGTAGTAAGCTTGGAAAATTGCATACTTTTGTAGGAAAAAAGCAATTTACATTACCTTCTGGAAGATTAAGTATCTTGAAACAGTTGCTAAATGGTTGTTTTTAACATGAGAAAACAGTATGTGTTGCATATTGAAAAATTGCAAGCATCCTCTTGGACTTTCCTAACAAACATTTAACTTTCATATAATCCTGAAAGGAGTAAGCAATCAGTGCTACTGTCTAACACCTTCCAAAGTGGTAGTTTTGTGAGCAGTTCTGCAGAAATGCCCAGACTAAATTACAATGGTACTTTGGGAGAATCAATCCTTGCATTTTCTGGCTCCAAATTTAAGCAAAGCACTTTAAGCACATTCTTTATTTTAAACATGAGCAATCCCATCCCTATTCAGCAAAGCACTTAAGCATGTGCTTAAGTCCCACTGACTTCAGTAGTATTTAGACACCTGTTTAATGTTTAGCTCACAAGGAGATGGGAATATTGATGCTTAAAGTTAAACACATCTTTGCTGAAACAGGGATTTATCCCATGTGAGTTCACTTTATAGATCGGGATTAAAATGTAATGCTGTGCAGTGCATTTATCTAATACAATTCAAGTGCTGAGACTGTATTTAGATGTTTAACAGATTTTCCACAGGCTTGATGTGTGGCATCTGAAATGAGTGGTACTGTTTCGGTATTGTATGTGTTATGACATATATATGTGAATTATTTGTTCAAAATTATATTTATATTGCGTTTCGAAAACCACAACACTTTAATTGTACCTAAAACATGGGGGTCATTGCAGTTCTGTATATGAATACATTTTGCTTATTGTTAAGATCACCTAGTTTGGAAGCTTTTTCGAACAGGGATTATATTATAAGTAGGCTTGGCAGAATCAATTTTTATATACTTTTGAAGACTAATACCAATGCTTATTTTTAAACATTTTTTTTTCTATTTTTATCCATTTACATTATCACAGTTGTGGAAAATCATTGGGAAATCAGACATTATTTTAATGATAGTAGGTGTTGAGATTCAAACTGTTAAAGCACTATAATTGTTAAAACAGAATCTGTCAGCATCATGTTTCAAAATAAAGTTCCTTAAATCAGACTCTTAAGTTCTCAAGCAGCATTTTTCTTACTTTGACTTTCTTTAAATTTAGATTATTATTGGTGGAAATATTTTTTTCTGTTTGTGTGTGTATGGTGAAACTGATGTTTAGTGACATTTACCAGTAAAAATATAAGTCTAAGAATAAGTATTGTATAGTGTCTAGTATAATGGGCTGAGTAGGCGCTGCTATTAAACAAATGATTATTAGTATTTATTTATAATTTATTAGCCATAAACAACATTTTTGTGTGGAAAAGTAAGAGACACAGAGTGGATCAATGTTCTTTATCTCATTTCATCTTTGCTTTTATTTGAGTTTATTTATTTCAGTATAAATAGTAAAACCACTAGTTGATTTTATTTTTTTTTAAGGATGGCATATCTGACTCATTATATAGCTTAGGTGTTTCCTAGACAGAAGATACTCTTTGGCTACTGCAAATTATTCATTTTTTTCAGGCTTTCATTTATTGATCAGTAGCTTAACATTTATCAGCTGTAACATTGGCACTTTGTGGAGTGACATATTAGAGGTCAAACTAAAGCACCGAGTGATTTTTTTTGTTTGTTTACACTTACTAAGACTTTGATCTCTGTTGGATAATTATTTACCTTTTGCATCTGCTTTGGGGAATGAGGGTATGGCATTCCCCCTTATTCACAGCTACTGAATAAAAGTAATGATACAAAAAGTGCCATGATCATATCTTTTATATATCAGAGCAGAAAATTTAATGATGATATGGGTGTTTCCTTCTCTCATTGTACCTTGAAAATCAGATAGATTTCACAAATGTCTTCTCTTCCATTACTAAATAAAGGATGATAATGGCCAATGACATCAATGGGACTTAAGCACATGCTAAAAATTAGGCACGTTCATAGGTGCTTTGCTGAATAGGAATCAGAGTAGAGCTGGATGACAAATTTTAAATTTAAAAAACATTGTCAAAATTTGCAAAACAAATCTGAGAGAACTTTTCCAAATTTTCATCCATCTCTAGATGAGATTAAGGGCATTTGTATGTTTCCTTTTTAATTAAAGTACTATATATCAGTGGTCTTTAAAGTGGGGTGTGTGCACCCCCGGGTCTGTTTTTGTCCTGACGAAATGCCGCTGTGGAAAGTGGAAGCTTCCACTTTCTGCGGCGGCATTTTGACGGACATACCCCCCTGGGGGCCGCACAAGTTTTTCTTCCGTGAAAAGGGGCTGAGGAGAAAAAACTTTGAAGACCGCTGCTGTATATAAATGTATTGGCTCACTCTTGCAAAAAAACACAGTTGTCTGTGTAATGGTAAAACTCTCTTGAGGATCATATTTCTGGCTTGCAGTGATACATAGCTTCAGCGTTAGTTTACAAGGTAATCTCTACTTAATGTTCTTCCTGCATCACGCAGAAAAATAGGCAAACAACTATTATGAAACAATTACAGTGAAATTCACCCCTTGTGTGGAGGCCTACTAGAAGTTCCACTCAGGGACTCAAGGCAGAAAAATTCTTAATAAAGTTCCCACTACCAAATATGGAAGAGAAGACATTTCCGTGGCTTAGTAGCATAAAGAGAAAAGCCCATCTGTAATGTATAATAAAATAACAGGGATTATTAATAACAGGGCAAAACATAAGAAACTGCCCATTACTGGCACTTTTATTTATAATTATATTTTTTACCTAAGCAGAGTTGTCTATCAACTTTTATTTCAATTCAATAAGATATCACCCTACCGTGAGTGCAAAATTTTCTAAAATGGAATTAAAGAATGATATTCAAAGTCAAAAGACAGATATGTCAACAAGTCTAAATAATGACATGGCAACTATATAATATGTCATAGCAGGATTTTTGCCATTATATCTTTGTTTGGTATGGACCTCTTCTTCCAGGTAAAGCTAGACTTGTAGGGCAGATTAATAAGGTTCAGTAGGTGACCTTGTAAAAGTATACCTGCAATACCCCACATTTGTGCCCACAACTAAGCATGTATATGCCTAGAAAATGTGATGCTTTTTGAGTCCATCCAGAAGATAAGCATTTTTGAAGGTACAACTGGAGCTGTCTTCAAAAATTTGTTAGAATTTTGCCACTTTTGCTGCTGAGCAGAGCCATGAAGGTGAAAGTGAGTGGGTGACCATATGCATGTTATACTCCACTGTGCATGTTATACTGATAGATTTACACAAAATAACAGATATTTCCACTGGACCTGCTGCCTCAAATGCATTCTGTAGAGGTTTATTTTAGATCTTATCCTGTAGAAATAGCATTGGGTATGGGCTAGGATTTCTCAGCCCATGGATTGGGACCCAAAATTGGGTCACAAGAATGTTTCAAAGGGTCACATGGCAGCTCCACTGGCTTCTGTCCCACAGGACTGGCTGTGACAGAAGAGGATTTCATCCCTTCTTCTCTCTCTGTCTCCTAGGAAACTGATCTCATGACCTTTAACATTTCAATGCACCGTTCCTGGTGGCGAGAGCATGGGCCAGGCTGCATACGGAGGGTGGTGCGCCCATCAGCCCCTGGGATCCTAGATGATTACTCCTACGTCTCTGTGACGGGCTGCATCATTGACTTCCAGTATCTTGAGGTCATTCACAGCGCCATCCAAATATTACTGTCTGTAAGTTTCTATTTTCCATTATCATCAGATTTTACCACTCCTATTCTTCTTTTATTATGCAGGTCACATGATATTGTTTCTGTTTACTGAGTGGATGGTTTCAATAACTGACCAATAACAGTACACATTTTAAGTTGCAAATCTGAGTATAAAACTTGCCCTTTGAAATGTACACTGCTCTCATATGCTCTATTTCATAACAGCCCTACATTGGCAACATGAGTGGTTCATAGCTCTAATGCTGGCCCTTTGTATGGGAGTGAATTTCATCCATAGCAATTAATGCTCACTCATTAGAACATGTGCAGAAAAGAAACACTTTGTCCAGTTCTGAATACAAATCTATTTAGATAGTAAATAGCTTCCTAAAGCAAACAAAGAACAACTGAAAAAGGTCAGGGAAATTGTAGTAATTAGAGTACTATTATAATTTTTTTTTGACATTCTGTATCCTTCTGTGGGAATCTGGGATATCCAAACATTTTACCTTAGTGGACCACTTACTATATAATTACCATACCAGCCTGAAAGGGCACACCGTTGAATATAATAATATTATTGTGCCATCAAGAGAAGCCTATTGTCTGTTAGATACTGCAGATTGTTCTGCTGCTGGACTCGGAACATTTGCACTACTGAAAGTAAAAGGGCCATGGTTGGGGGGAGTGGGAGAACAGGATCTATTTTCTCAGGAGCAGTAGAATAGATTTTGTTTATTTAGTAGATAATTGCTTTCAAAATATAATAACCATAGTTTTGTACAAGGTCTTGGTATATGTGAGTATAGGAGGTGTGACGGAGTCAGACCAGAAGGATATAGGAGAGTGCTGGAAGGCAGGTATATTAGTCTCAGGATGTGCAGGTCCCTGTTCCCTGGATAGCCAAACAAAGGCTATTCCAGGCCAATCAAGACACCTGGGGCCAATTAAGAACCTTCTAGAAAGGAGTAGAAACAGCTAGCCTAATTGGGACACCTGAAGCCAATCAGAGACTGGCTGAAACCAGACAAAAACCTCCCAGTTAGTCAGGTGGGCTGTGGGTGTCAGGAGCTGTGGAAGGAAGTTATGCTGTTGCTGAGACTGAGTGGTGGACAACATACTACACAGAAGGAAGGAGGCCCTGAGGTAAGGGTGAAGTGGAGTTTAAAGAAGTGGGGACTGCTGTGGGGAAGTAGCCCAGGGAATTGTATTGTGTTTTGTGGATAAAAGGTCAGCCATCTTAGCTGATACTATTAGGGTCCCTGGGCTGGAGTCCAGAGTAGAAGGCGGGCCCGGGCTCCCCCCTTTTCCATCTTCCATACTGGCCTGTGATGAAGGTAACTCACTAGGTGGTGACTCTTGCCAATTATACTGAGAAAGGGAGGTCACTCTGGGGCCTAGATGAGTTTCTGAGGCCCCTAAATCTGCCAGGAAGCACAGGACCCACAAGTACAGATTTGGAGCTTTGTCACAGAGGGTACTGAAGTAGACAGGAATAGGTTACAGCTACTGAGCAAAAAAGAGAGATAATCCCATGAAATTGTTTATGCAAAGTAGAATTAAAATGCCATATTTCAGCAAGAAAGAAAATGTAAACTTTTTTTTCCTCTGGCAGCTAGTTCTAAAAGTGGAATGTACCTTTCTGGAGCTTGCAATATGGTTAAATTTCATAACATTTTTAAGTAGCAATAGTAGTGCAACAAACCTTTTTATAATGTAACAAAAATTTTATTGGCACAAGAAATCATTTTATCATGCTAACTCTGGTCCAAATGAATGGGAAGGTAAGCACTTTTATTTGATAGGAAGTTAGATGATCTGTAATATGAAATCCCTCAAGGGGCAAATATTGCATACCAGTCCAGGTAGATATTTCTGCTTTTCAATAGATCTCTGCTTTTCAGAGTTTCCTTTTACTTAAATATTTTAGCTTATATATAAAAAGGAACAGTTTTATATGCACAAGGTAGTGCATCTATGACCATATTAGACCCTGCCTACATCACTCCGTTACCTCAAGTGAAGTGCAATCACCAGTGAAGTTTGCTGTACATGCATTACAGTAGTCATCATTAAAGAGTCATCTTCTGCAAACAGTTACTAGGCCAGAGTAATTTAAGGTCTGAATCTGATGCTGAACAATCATTGAAATCAATGGGAACTGAAAGTACTCCGCATCTCTCAGGATTAGGCTGTTTTCCGGATTCCAACTATGAAGAAATCCAGTCATATTTTAGAGTAGTGTAACTTCTGTAAAGGAGGATTTTTAAAAGGGAACCTTAGCAGCATTACGCAAAAATATATTATTCTATGTACAGTGCATGGTAAATTTCCTGTTGATAAACACATCCTTACACGCAGTTCCTTTAAATTTTTAAAAAGTGAGGCATGCCCTCTGTGCTGAGTGCCAGATTTTGCAGGGAATAAATGCATAGTTGCATGGTTGCCTAAGTGGCAGGAGTTTTGAGCATGACTGTGGCCCTTAAATCCTTTTTGGTGGGCTATTTGAAGATAGATGTTCTTACACAAAACTGGAAATGCTAAATGGGGAGCTGGAACCGGCTTTCATAAAACAATCTCTGAATTCCATAGAGAGTCTTCCACTGACTTCAGTGGGCTCTGGATTAGACTCAGAATGAACCGTTTTGTATTACATTAGGAAAAACTTTAGGTTTAAGTTGAACACTAGGAAATACTTCCTAACTGTCAGAGTGGTTAAGCACTGGTATAAATTGCCTAGGGAGATTGTGGAATCTCCATCACTGGAGATTTTTAAGAGCAGGTTGGACAACCACTTGTCAGAGATGGTCTAGATAATACTTAGTCCTGCCTGGAGTGCAGGGGACAAGGCTAGGTGACCTCTCAAGGTCCCTTCCAGTTCTATGATTCCATGATTAATGTATATACACCAATCTAATATTTAAAAATGTTTCCTTATGGTTCTAATCTCCTCTCTTTTTAACATGGAGGAGAAAGCAACATTTTTACATGACATCCAGTGGTACCACTGAAATTTTCTGACCACACAACGTCAGGTAATCAATGTTGGACTGTCCTCATGGATTGTTATTCTTGTTAATATCACTTTTGGAAGAGAGCAACTTCCAGTAAAATACGAAATTTGAGATGACTGAATATTAATTCACAAGTATTCTATATAGGTTCTTATACCATGCTCATCACTGTAGTATCTAAGCTTCTTTCAGCAATCCATTCAGTCATGTGACTAATACCTGATGCGTGCTTTGTTCTCTCATTCTCCCCTCCCTAAGCAGGAGAGTATTGTGCGTGCGGTGGAATGTTTTCTGTTTGCTAGGGGTTACCAATGTGTGTTTGGTTTTGAATGTACACGCTGCTTTGTCTTAATAATAGAGAAGGCCAGGGCGAAGACAGTGCCTTGCATTTGGACTTGAAGTTGATGAGGTTTGTGAATGTCCTTAGATCCCGAGGAAGACCATTCCACAGTCTCTAACCAATATTCCAAGTTCTCAGGTCACCGCACAGACAAACTTTACCTTTATCATAGGGGCGTAGAGTTGTGATGCTCAGTGTGACAGTGCCTAAGTACCTTTATGAATCTGGGCCATAACTCCCATTAATATGAAAACTGCAGCCTTCTGAATAATGCTGAAGCTATACTCAAGGATGTTTCCAGTCCATATATTATTTTGCATGAAAATATATTGCAATAAACTTCTTGCTGCCCTCCTGATTATTAAAGTCACTTAATTTTTTTAGTCAGATTTACACATGTAAACAAAGATCAACAATCTTAAAATGGAATTAAATCCTGAAACATGTTAATTCTTGGCACTCTTAAATCCAAACACAGGGTTCTTCAGAAGCATTCTTAGAATATGTCCTCACAGCAGCTGGTGGTGTGATTCTCAGCACAGGTGAATAAACATGTATTGGCGCTGCAGTGGCATAGGGAGCAGCTCTGACCAGTCACCCGAGTACAGTCCCATCGGACTCCCTGGGTACATACTCAGGTGGCTAGCCCCAGCCCCCACCTGTGTGGCTCCAGCCACAGCCACTCTCCAATTTTTAAGTGTTAATTAGAGGTAAAAAGTGTCCAGTGCTTGAATTAACAGGTGTGGATGGTGTTGGTGGGACCAATCTCCTTTACTATGCTTCTAGAGGCTATCTCAAATCTATCTTATGGCCCCCTTACTTCTCAATACTTAAATTAAAGTAATCCACTTTATATTCAGATCCCCCCTCCTTTTTCCCATAATTTGAGCAGTGTGTGTGTGTGTCTCTGTCTACCTGGCCTGAGAATCGCACCTCCGAGCTGCTGTGTAACCCTCAAGGTATATCTACACAGCACTGGGGGAGGTGTGGTTGCAGCACAGGTAGGCATACCCAAACTAGATCAAAGCTAGATCGAGTAACAATAGTAGTGAAGCCTCAGCAACATGGGCAGTATGAACTCAAGGTCCTAGGTGGATGGGGCTAGCTCATGTAGCCAACCATGCTGCAGCGTGGCTGCTACTGTTCCTCAAGTTAGCTTGGACATGGCTAGATCCTTGCTAGCTTGGGTATATCTACATATGCTGCAATCACACCTCCCGACTGCGGCCTAGACACACCCTGAATTAAATACTGCTCCTCTAAAGTCAATGAGAGTTATGCCACTGACTTCAATGGGAACAGAGTTAGGCCAGTGCAGAATGCTTTGGAAAATCTTACCTTGAACGTTCATAGACATGTCATCCAAGCACCTGCAGAGTCTAACAATTTTCATTAACTACTTAACTGACTATTTCAATGTTTTGTTGGTTCATCCATAAACATGCAATCATCTCTCTCAGAAAGATAATCATTTCCTCTTGTTTTATCACACAACTATCTGCTCTCATGGCCATTTTTCTTCTGACTGTATAAAATGTCACTTCCATAAGAAAATGGTAAACAACATGATCTGATTACATTAGTTCTGGAAATCTCAGCAGTACCTCATGGTTACCAATGCAATTGCCTTACTTTATGAATTATTTCTGCCTCGCTGCTTTTAGAGAATCTGTCAAACTTTGATTATTTAATATTACAATGAATTATGACATTTGGTGGATTTAAATGCTATTTCATCAAAGAGAAATGGAATTTAATTAGAAACCATATTCTGCACAACCGCCATTAAAATGGAGGATCCGAGATGCATGTAAATAATTAATCAAAACGAACATGATTGTCAAGTTACAGAGCGAGATTAAAAGCAAGACAATAAGTGATACTGGAAAAATAGTTTCTTAACGAAGTTCAGATTGTTGACATTCTGAATCATAGATTCAAATACATTTTAAGTTAATTTGAGTAGCTTTTCATGAGTGCCATGTATCCAGAATTCTCTTCTATATCCCATTTTAAAAGCTCCAGAACTTTTTTGTCAACAGGGTTATAAAGAAATCTTTTTTCCTTCTCTTTAGACAAGCTAGAGCTGCTGGAATGATTATTGCAGCCCACTTATCATTTGGATATAACAAAAGGGCTAATGATATCAGTATATAATGTCATTCTTCTGAGGAACTGCAGCAGTCCCTCTTTTTCCTGTTAGTTATAACCCTGTTATTTTTATAATTGGGATAGGAAAAGATTGTAGGAAGCACATCATCTACACTGTTCTCAGAAGAAAAGCCCTTTAGGGAATGGCACCATTGTTCATCCTGGAGCTAGGGTCTCTTTCCATTCCCACAACTGATTAGGAAAGCCACTCAACATCAGTATGTGAGAGTAAAACATGATCTAACTGGATGTGAAGACCTATGGGAAATGTACATGAATAAAATGTACTTTCCCATTTGATATTATATCACTTTGTGAATTTCACCTCCTTACTTTTGTCATCTTTATTGTCTAGGTTGGAAACAGTTACTGTGTCACTTTTCCATAATGAACAATTGTACCGGGGCATAGAAAAGCAAGTTAACAATGCTGAATGCAGAGCCTACCTTCAACATTATATCAAAAGAGAGTATCAAAGAAAAGCACATGTGTAATAATAATAATAGTGAAATAGACATGACTAATGTGAATAGTAGTTTCAGAGGGCCTATGGGCTTCTCAAAGATTAATTAACAGCTTTAGAGTCTTCAACAGCTGATAATGGTTTTTTGTGGTTTTTTTTCGGCCTGAGCAATTTTGCAGAACTATACAGCTCCCCTAAAGAACTATGACTACAAAGAGAAGACTTTGTGAAATCTGTGACAGATACATCAATTTCCTGAAATATCTTTAGGGGATCTTACTGTAGTAAGTCTACTTATCATTATGAGCTAGGGATTGTATGTAATTCTATGTGGGAGGGTGACCTCAGCTCCTAGAGATACTAAAAAACAGTGTGTGATGATTAAGGCAAATCAGCCATGTTGTAATCTTCCAGAGATGCTCACATATATATAGATTCTCCAGTGACCAAGAGACAAAGAATGGACTTTTGGATAAATAGCCTCACTTGGGGTCTTCTCTCTGACCCAGTTAATGGAGAGGACCTTCTGGCAAATGGGGGCCCCAATCCTTCCTGTGGAAGATTGAAAGGACTTTGGCCTACCAAGGCCCCATAAGACCTCTGACCCTAGGCTATGGCTCTTTGGCTTCTGACTCAGTGCTCACCCTTAGCTTCAGCTCCTGTTCTCTGGCTGAACCAGGCTCTGACTTTCAGCTCTAACACCTGTCTCCTGACTTTGTACCCACCCATTGGCCTTGAACACCATGATGACCACCCAGGCCAGACCACTCACATCCCTATCGCTGTCACCAGTCTTTCACAGACCCTGACATAGTGGTGCTGCACATCGTCTCGTGCAAAATACCTGTTTGAGCAGCCTGGAGTAGTCCTTGATCCAGGTAACAGTGGCTTATATCCATTCTACTTTTAAAAAAGGCAGAGTCCATGGACATAACATAAAAAAGCCCTTGGCCCTCAGAGTTTGTTTCCTTCTCTGTCCACCTCCCTTGTTCTTCCAGAGGGTTCTAAGAGGCAGTCTGGGGCTAGCTCCTTTGGTAGAGATTTGTTGCTCCCTTGAAGTCACAAGCTTTTCTGTCCTTCCTCATCCTGTTCCTCCCTCTTTTTACTTGGGCTTGCCCTCATTAGCTACTGCTGCTGGGAGCATGTCTCTCCATAACTGACATTTTTCACATGTGAGCCAAGTCAGGGCTGGTTTTTCTGTCTGAAGACAGGGAGGGTTTTTGGTGTGGGGTACGTATATCCCATCACAGAGATGGAAATCCACTCATCTCGCCTGAATCTAACTAGTAAAATGGATTGTAGCTGTGAGGCAAAAGAAGTCTTGGGAGCAGAGTAAGATAGCGTAGTTATATGGCATTGGTAGGATCTATCCAGACTGGCCATTGATTGGAATAATGTGAACGTTGGAGGGGCAGAGCAGAGAGAGAAAGAAAGAGGCTATGTCTTCACTGCCAAAAATGGTGTGTTTCTACACTGAGATAACTAATATGCATTAGCTGTCTTGCTGTAAAATCCAAGTGACCACAATACGGGATGTAACTAGGTGAGGCCAACCCTATACCTGTATCCACGGCTCAGCTTGCCTAGCTACATCACAGTAAAAATTACAGTGCCTGTCTCCACTAGCATTTTACAGCAAGATGGCAAATGCATGTTACTTGTAAAAACACACGCTATTTTGGCAGTGAAGACAATGCCAGAGAGCAGGAGTAAGTGCTGGCACTAAAGAGAGGTCAGCTGTAATTCAACTGGGCAAAGACCACCCACTATAGTCCAAATTTATCACTTAGGGCTTGTCTACATGGGAAAGTTATTCCAGAACAAGGTAGAGTGAGAATTGAAAGCACTATAACTATTCCAGAAGAGGTTTCAGAGGGGTAGCGGTGTTAGTCTGTATCAACAAAAACAATGAGTAGTCCTTGTGGCACCTTAAAGACTAACAAATTTATTTGGGCATAAGCTTTCATGGGCTAAAACCCACTTCTTTAGATGTGTGGAGTGAAAGATATAGTAAGCAAAATATATATTATATCACATGAAGATGGCAGTTGCTTTACTAAGTGGGGGAATAACTCCCCCTGTGGATATTCTTAACCCAGAACAGGAGTGCCTTTTTCTGGTTTAATTTAATCCACTTACAAAATGGATTAAACTGAACTGAAAAAAAATGCTCCTATTCAGGAACAAGTGTCCACATGGAGGGCATGGCTACACTTGCAAGTTAGAGCACATTAAAGCAGCCCTGGGCACGCTAACTCACGACCCGTCCACACTGGCAAGGCACTTAGAGTGCCTGGACTCTGCAGCTGGAGCACTCCTGATAATCCACCTCCATGAGAAACAAAGCTTTCTTTGCCTCGGCTGAAACATCCGGGCGTCAGTGTGAATGAGGTGTTGCATTACTGCGCTCTGATTGGCCTCCAGAAACGTCCCATAATCCCCTGAAGTCAAGTGGCCACTCTTGTCATTGTTTTTAATTGCTGCAGGAATGTGGATAGCCCCTTTCAAAGCCGCGTTTCTGACAGCCGGCATGCTTATCCTCTCCGGGACATAGAAAACCATTACTGCGGAATGCTGTATGTGAGAGAGAGAGGCGGGAGAGGAGAGGGGTCTGCTGCTGTCTGAACTTACAAGACAGCATGCTGACATGATCTCAGCAACCCCAAAACCCACTCTTTCTCCCCCCACATACACACAACACACTCCCTCTCACACACCACCCTCCACCCCATTTGAAAAGCAAGTTGCAGCCACTTACATGCTGGGATATCTACCACAATGGACTGCTCTCTGTGGCCATTGCAAGTGCTGCTAATGTGGCCACGCCAATGTGCTTGAATCTGACAGTGTGGACACACTGCAGTGCTTTCCCTATTGCGCTCTCTGAGGGCTGGTTTAACTCACAGAGCTCTATATCTGCAAGTGTAGCCATGCCCGGAGAGTTATTCTGGGATAGCTATAGCGGAAGAGTTATTCAAGAAGAGCTCTTCCAAACAATTACCTCATGTAAACAAACCTTTCAACAATGCAACAGTATTTCATTGAGCTGGAGTGAGACTCTTGAAATTATTCCCAAACCCAAGTCTCCACACTTAAATGTGAATGAGCTCTGTGGGAAAGCTGGAGGCTAACCTAATACCATAGTTTGTTTGTTTGTTTTTAGCAATGGATTTGTGCAGCCCCACTACTCATCAAAATTATCTCTTCTGTATATTATAGTTGTCAACCATATAACCAGGCTTTCATATACAGGGGAAAATATCCACTGATTAAAACCTGTCTCTGTGGGAGCCTGCACAGACAGGACATTTTTCTTTTAATCATGCACTGCATTGACAGCCTAACTCTTCCATTACAATTTGTAGACTGAATGTGACCTGAATTCAGAAAGGATTCTTTTCCTAGACTATGGTCCCAGATGATTTGCAACATTCTACATGCTAGCCTATTTGAACAGGAGACCATCGAGTTGGGATTGCACTGTGTGTGCATTTGCTGCATCTCAGACTTCTCAAACTTTATTGTAGCTCTTTGGTTTTGGCTGAGAAAGAAGGTATGTGTACCTTTTCAGAGCAGCTCAGTAAAAGGCACATGCAAGATTGTCTAGGAGCCTTGATTTATGAAATTTACAAGCCATAAAAAGGGTCATATTCTTTAGCTGCCAGAAATAGTTTCAGAGGTTTTAATGGCTTAACTCCTTCCCAAACCTAATCCGTATGAAATATCTCGGCCTGTATTGGCTGCAGTTTTTTCACTGCCATGTGCCCCAGAAAGTCTAAATTAAAAACAAAACATGTTCTGTGTCAGTTATAGAAGGTGTCTCACATACCCTATGTCTGAATGAACTTGCAAGGAGGGAGTAATTTGGGATATGCAGTTCCACCAATAAAGCAGAAGTTCTGTGTGTCACCGAGGACAGCTCAGTGGGGATGCCCAATGCATTGGCACACAGAATCAGTTTGGAGTCAGGGCTGGGATGGGCTACAGGTGGACCTACTGGATCCACTGCTACATATATTTACTAACCGTTGTCTCATACGGGGGTTGATCCTGTAAGGTGCTGAGCACTTTTGCCTGGATCCTGCACTTACATTCGTGCTTGGCTTTAAGCAAATGAGAGGTCCTGTTGGGTGAAATCTCGATTGTATTGAAATCAATGGCAAAACTTCTACAGATTCCATGGAGCCAGCTTTCACCCATTACATTCAGTTAGATAGATCACATGTTCAAAGTTAAACGCATGCTTCAGTGCTTTTCTGAGTTGGGGGCCAGAATACTTAGTGCTTTGCAACTCTGGGCCCATGAAGCCCGGGTTGAGGAACCAAGGGAGATATTGTAGAGAACTCAGAGCTGCATTGCTCTCCTGCTATGCCATGGCCTAGTAGAGGAGGTGGCTTTCCCCTGCACCCTCAAAATCCCCTTTTCTTCCTCACCTCGCCTTGCTCACAGAACAAATACTTGGGTTGCATGATGGGGAAAGAATTTGCCCCTCACAAAACACATGCACATGGGGAAAGCCCCTCAGAGATTGGCTGACAGCACAAGAACCTATGGAAGACTACAAATGAACAGGCTGTATGTTAGTTCATGTCAGTCACAGAGTAACCATTGCCCAAATGGTGATATTTTCCAATTGTATATTTGCTGAATATCCTGCTGAATTTGTCTTCATTTTGATCTGGTTTTTTCACTCAGTGTGCTTTGAATCTGGGAGAGGCACCTTTTCTAACTTGCACTTACAAATATAGAAAAATCAAATAAAATTTAAAATAAAATGCATATTGTAGAAAAGAAATTTCCAAGGTCTGGATAAGCACACATGTGGAGGGCAGTGGCTGAGAATATGGCCATGAGAAAGTGTGTGCCCATGTGTATTCAAAATGGCTTGAGATTGAGTGATTGATGCCCATGTCATTTCTTTAACATGGTTTGACCATGACTGGAAAAAAGGAAGATTACTGTGCACACCAAAGATTTTTTGGCAGACTCAGGTAAATTACTTTCACTTTTCAGATTTGTCATGTGTAAGGCTATGGTTATATCACAAAAGTCAGGTGAAGCCTTGATTTCCATTGATCTTCATGGCATTTTCTGCCCTGGGGCTGGAGCTCCCAGCCAGCTCTGCCCTTGCAGCTCCCAGACCCCAACCTGGTGGGGGGACCCTGCAGCTGCCCAGCTGTGGAGGGGGGCTGGCAGGACTGCAGCTGCCCAGCCATGGTGTGTGGGCAGGGGGACCCCACACAGCTGCCAAGCCGCAGCAGGCAGCCATCGAACCCCTTGCAGCTGCCCAGCCGTGGCAGGCAGTGAGAACTCCCCACAGCTGCACAGCTGCACCTGCGGCTGGGAGACCCTCCAGTTACCAGCTGCTCTGGGTGAGGGGACCCCACAGCAGCCCAGCCCCAGGAGCAGAGGGGACCCCAGAGCTCCCACACACTGCGTTAGTGGGGGATCAGGGAGCCTCCGCAGCAGTGGGTGCTGACCCCACCAACCCCTATTGTCAGGGATATGTTTAGTGAAAGTCAGGAACAGGTCCCGGGCCGCCATGAATTTTTGTTTATTTTCCATGACCTGTCCATGATTTCTACTAAAAATAGCTGTGACAAAAACTTAGCCTTTGTCATGTGTCAATACCAATTTTAACTAAGAGAACAACAAAAAGAAGTCCAGATCCCATTGCTACACAGAACTGTAAAACAAATTTGTTTCCTCTATCATTTAAGGGGAGTGCAAAAGACCATAGCTGGGGCAAACCCTGACTTGAAAAGGAAGAAAATTACAGAGAATGGTATTGCTCCTGAATACTGCTCAAGCAATCTGACATGATTCTAAACCAAAGAGAGAGCCTCATAAGTCAACTGTTCTGAAAAACAGCCCCAGCAGCTTGAGCTCTGCCCAAGTCTACACAACATTAGAGTTTTAGAGAAATTATTCAAACTGATGTGAAACACCTTAGGGAACTAGCTATTGATGTTATTTGTATTTGTACTTCTCATACACTCCCAGATACCGCAAGTAAATTCAGTGACAATAATTGTGAATGATAGCTGAAAGACTGATAATTAATCATCCGTTTAAAGGAACAGTACCATTTTCCATTTTTATCTGCGTTTAGCGTCATTTGTATCATTCTTCAAATTAGCTTATGATGCATGTAACACATTCGCATATACTGTAACTCACACACCTCAAACACACAAAAACACACAGTCACTATTAAAGACATTTTTACAAATAGAGATAAATATACAAAAAGAAGACCTATCCTAAAGACCTTACCCAGTGTCCGCTGAGCATTTTCATTGTTTTTTTTCTTTTGCCCAACTGAGGACTTCTGAAGATGGGGCCTCATCCAAAGCCCAGTGAAGTCAAGGTAAAGACTCCCATTGACTTCAGTGGCCTTTGGATCAAGTAATTTTCCCACAGATTTTAATTTACACAGAGAAGCTGGAGATGAATACAAATGTAGCAGAAAGTTTGCCTGATCAATGTTTCATGAATTCAGTTTGGAAGATATATATGTGACAAGGTATGTAGGAGAAGGATGGTCCAGCGGTTAGAGTATTAGTCTGGACCTGGGGATTATGTGTATATGAGCAGGAGAATCACACCCCTAGCTCATAGTGTAAATATAGCCTTAGTCTTTCTGTGCCTCAGTTCCCCATCTGTAAAATGGGTTAATAGTACTTCCTCACTCTTTCCAGGAATATTGTGATGTTAAATGTATTTAAAGACTATGTAGCACTTAGACACTCTATGGGGCCACAGAAGTATTGACAGATGATATTTATTTGCATCTCTACTTCAAAAATTAACAGGACTAACAATGAGGTATTTCCATTGTCACAGTTCTGCTTTTGTATAATACTTTCTCAGTGGCAGTTTAAATGGATAACTAGTGGTATGAAATATCTAGGGTTTCTTCTTAATAGAGCTTAAACATCTTGAACGATATTAGATTGCACCCTTGTACAATTGCTGTTCAGTGACAAAATAAATTGGAACAAGATGCAGTTTACTGTGTGGGACTGAATACAATCATTAGAATGATTACTATCCTTAGGTTTAATTATGTTTTCAGTATGCCATCCTTACAGATGCCTAATGGGCTCAATAAACAAATGCATGCTCTAATTAAAAAAACTGTATAGGGAAAATACAAAAAAAAAAAACAACCCTAGATGAAAATTAGAACTTGTACAGCTGAAAAAAAGTCTACAGGGAGTTTAAATTGCCCTAATTTGAATCTATATTATCTGACAAATGGCCTTGTATACTGTGCAAAGGTCTATACTCTAAGTTATCCAAGGTAACAAAAGTCCAGTGCAGGCTGTTATGTAAGATTGTTTATAAAAGTCAGTAGAAGTTGGAGACAAATAGACTGGTAAAATGGGTTTAAATTAAAAGAATTGAGATAAGGTTAGGGTGACCAGATGTCCTGATTTTATAGTCCCAATATTTGGGGCTTTTTCTTATATAGACACCTATTGCCCCGCATTTAAACACCTGTGAGGGGGAAGGGTCCCAGAGCCCACACTCCAGCCTGAACCCAAACATCTACCCAACAATTTTTAGCCCCACAGCCGGAGCCCTGCATGCCCGACTCAATCTGGACCAGCTGCGGCTGTGCTGCAGATCTTTTATTCCAGAGTAAAGGTACCGTAAGTGGGAGTGAGTGGGACATGTGGCCCGAAGGATCCAGGTTTACCATCATGGGGGCTACCCTTACTATCTCCTGAGGCCAGGATTCACCATGACGCCACTGAGCCTTCATCGTCCTGATTCTGAAAGACATTCTGATGAGACTGCACCAGAGAGAGGGAACTGATGACACTAGCACATCCACTGGCTTTGGTTAAACCCTGAAGAAGCTGTTCCCCCTCCCTCATGTGTCCATTTATTTCTCCTGTTTATTTCTTCTTTCCTACCTTTCTCCTTTGCCTCCTGCGTAATGAGAGTCCACTTTGTTGATAATATTAATTGTGTAAAGCATCTGGTTACAATTAACCTTTTAATTGATGACTGAAGCTAAACAGGCATCAAACACCTCAGCTTTCTTGGTTTTGTTCTTATTAGCTCCTCTTCTCCATTAAGTAGTGGACCTAAAATTTCCTATATCTTTCTCTTAAGAACATAACAATGGCCGTATTGGGTCAGACCAATGATCCATTTAGCCCAGTGTTCTGTCTTCCAACAGTATCCAGTGCTAAATGCTTCAGAGGGAATGAACAGAATAGAACAGGGAAATTTATCAAGTGATCCATCCCCTATTGTCCAGTCCCAGCTTCTGGCAGTCAAAGGTCCAGGAGCACGTCCTAATAGCTATTGATGGTCCTATCCTCCATAAACTTATCTAATTCTTTTTTTTAACACAGCTGTAATTTTGGCCTTCACAACATCATCTGACAACAAGTTCCACAGGTTTGATTGTGTGTTGTGTGAAGAAATACTTGCTTGTGTTTGTTTTAAACCTGCTGCCTATTAATTTCATTGGGTAACCCCTAGTTGGTTTGTTATGTGAATGGGTAAATAACACTTCTTTGTTCACTTTCTCCACAAAATTCATGATTTCATAGCCCTCTATCATATTGCCCCTTAGTCATTTTGTTTCTAAGGTGAACCATCCTAGTATTTTAATCTCTCTTCATATGAAAGCTGTTCCATAACCCTAATCATTTTGTTGCCCTTCTCTGTATGTTTCCCACTTCTAATATATATTTTTTGAGATGGGGTTACTGAACTACATGCAGTATTCAAGGTCGGGGAGTACCATGAATTTATATATTGGCATTATAGTATTTTCCATCTTATCTATCCCTTTCTTAATGGCTTCTAACATTGACTGACACTGCACATTGAGCGGATGTTGTCAAAGAACTATTCCTGATGACTCCAAGTTCTCTTTCTTGAGAGATAACAGCTAATTTGTATAGGTAGTTGGGATTATGTTTTCCAATGTGCATTACTTTGCATTTATCAACATTTTTATCTGAATTTTATCTGCCATTTTGTTGCTTAGTCACCCAGTTTTGTGCTATCCCTTTGTAACTCGTCGTTATCAGCTTTGCACTTAACCATCTTAGGTAATTCTGTATCCTCTGTAAACTTTGCCACCCTCACTGTTCACTGCCATTTCCAGGTCATTTATATGCTGAACAGCACTGGCCCCTAGATCCTTGGGGAACCCTACTATTTACCTCTCTCCACTGTATAAACTAACCATTTATTCCTACCCTTTGTTCCCTATCTTTTAACTGGTTACTGATCCGTTAGAGGACCTTCCCTTTTATCCCATGGCTGCTTACTTTGTTTAATGTTGGGCCTTGTTAAAGGCTTTCTGAAAGTCTTGTTCCTAATGTATTTACAGAAGCTCTTCTTATTGCCATTTATGTCTCTTGCTAGGTGTAACTCATTTTGTTCCTTAGCCTTTCTGATTTTGTCCCTACATGTTTGTGCTGTTCCTTTGTACTCCTTCTTAACAATTTGTCCATGTTTCTGCTTTTTGTAGGACTCCTTTTGATTCTCAGGTGATTAAAGAGCTCCTGATGGTGCCATATTGGCTTCTTTTGTATTCTTCTTGTCTGCCCTCCCCAGGAATATATTTTGCTGTTTTTCCTTTAATATTGACTGTTTGAGAAACTGCCAGCTTTCCTGAACTCCTTTTTCTGTTAGTTTTTTTTTCCCATGGGATCTTACCTGCCACTTCTCTGAGTCTGTTAAAAATCTGCTTTTCTGAAATCAGTTGTTTTTATCCTGCTGTTCCTTTTGAGCAGCTCTCTACACAGAGGGCTCCCACAAAAGTTACACAAGGAACACATGGGCATCAGTGGACATTTCAGCTTCTGTTTGAGACAGAGGAGAATGAGGGTTGTTTATTCTGTTGTAATACTTGGTTGAATAATCATACATTTGAATTTATTTACGAGCCTTTCAAAATTCCTTTCAGATTTTCTGACTGGTGGAGTTGTTTACCAGATGTTGGGGAAGAGGTTCTTAAGGGCTCAAGATTTATCTTCCTCAAGCTTTTGTAAATGGAAAGTACAAATAATACAGAGATTTCCCATGTGCTCTGGTGTTTTTTCATTATATTGTGTTGACAGAGTCTCACATTTATAACCTCACCTGCAGGTTAAATATGTTTTACATGCATTGGCCCTTGCTGCTAATGTTTGCTTGCCTCAGTTTATAGGTGCCACCTGAAAATGTTAAATTACTGAGCTCTCTTTATTGGTGCAGTTTCATCCATTCACTTTTGCAAAGACATTCCCCACTCACGACAATGTAAATCAGGATTAACACAATTGAAGTAAATGGGTGACTGAGTGGCAAATCAGGCCTGGCTGCTGATTAGTAAAGAAGTAGAATGTGTTTATAGAGAGTGAGGAATAACAGAGAGGGTTGCACAGATACTCCGGCTCCTAGGACTTTGATTTATTTCTAGCCAGTAATTATTAAATGAGAGATTGTAATAACAAGTGGCACATTTCTTATCCTTTTGCAAGCTTGTTATTGAGTAGGAAAGCTGACCTTTTGTGGGAAAGGGCATGATCACAGATTGCTGCCCTGCCTTGCTACTGAGTTGCTACTGGGCAGCACTGTGAACCTCTGATGCAGAAAGGATGGAACTGCAGGAGTGTACCACTTGAGTATAACTTCTAAATTAGCAACCATTGTGTGAGAATGATGAGATCTCTAAAGAGACAATCATTTTAATGCTCTGTATATTTGCTTTTGCATTTGATATACTTTGGCGGTGAGTTACATGGAGATGCACTTGATTTATACACATTCACATATCACTTGGTTCACTCTTACCTCAAGAGCAAGAGTTCTCAACCTTTTGGGGCTGTAGGCTTCCCTTGAGATCACTCTGCACCAGGGCTCTTCATGTCTGTGCTCATTGGTGCCTCTGTGCTTCCTTTGAACTCCTGTGGGAACCCTGTGGATAGAGAGCTGCTAAGAGAGAACAGGAAACAAAGTCATATACCCTGCATAAAAGGAGACCTCAGCCATTCTCTGCTCCTTGGTTTCACTCCGCAAAAAGGGCACTTTTGCAGTGAAAGCAGAAATTTCATCATTGCTACCACTCTTTTCTTCCATTTCTGCTGGTTTATCCACTTGTTACACCCACTTCCATCCTCCAGTTTCATGGGGACAATTCAGAGGCGAGAGCAGGGAAAAGGCCTGTTTAAGAGTCTCCCCTGGCTTTTTTTCACCACCCCTGAGCTGCAGGCTAGGTGGCAGTGGCACATGCATTCAAAACAACTGCACCCGCTGGTGAGGCCTCATGCCCCAGGGGAAGGATCTGTGTCACAGATTAGAACAACTAATCAACAGAGGAAGAATTTCTGTAGACTGCAGATTGGAAGAAAATCACTAGTGAGCTACTGAAGCACCTATGCATATACAAGAAGCAAAAAAGCATCCGTAAGCTCAAGAAAATGAATGAGGAGGTTGCGCTCGCTGGTGGATACAGGCTGGGTCTTTACAGCAGGCTGTACTGCAGTTGGGGTTTTCAAAGAATAAATTGTAAGCTTTGATTCTGATTTTAGTCTAATAAAATTAAAAATCCAAACAAAGCAAGTGGATGGAGAATTCCACTTCAATTTGCTCTGCAGCTTTGAAGCAGCAGTTGCAATGTCTCCATTCCTATGATCAAACATTTTTTTTAAAGGGAATAAAAGTGGTGCTTTAAGTGGAACATCGTCTGCGTCGTTAGCATATGCAAAGAATCTCCCTTGCAAATTTGTGCATGTTTCCATGCCGAATTAAATCTTTTTAGTGGGAATTCCTTTCATATGAGGAAGTAGAGACTCTTGAGAATGAAAGTACATCTGCGCAAGCTGCCTTTCATCTCCTGTTTCTCAGCTTCCCATTTGTAGCTGAAATCAGCATTTCGATCTATTGCTCTGATGATGATTTTCTGATAAAAGGGGAGTCTTCCTATAGCAATGCATAGTGTGTGGGTAGGGGGGAACTGACTAAAATACACTGAGATGGGATACATGTGAAGCACAGCCAGAATGTTTACACCCTCGGAAATAATGGACCTTGCCATTTGTTCCAAGGTAATAGCTCTGTTAAATCAAGATCCAAAAATCTCACCTGTCCTGTATCTAGCCCCTCTATTGACTTTGCTCTTAATATGATGAAAAACTCAAAGAAGCAAATGCAGGCTTTCTTTTTTGAATCCCCAATAAAATTGTCTTTGTGCAGTGGCTTTACTTCAGTGGCATTTGGTGGCATTTCTTACTAGGGAAAAATATATCAACATATGTTAATATAATTAGACATGTATCAATTTTGTCCTTGTAAAATAAATATATGTAGCTATACAATAAAAAAAAGTTTTGCATCACAGAATACATGCGTTTGCCAAATCTCTGGATAATTGTAGCACAATACTCTGGAGTCAAAGTTGATGTCATAGGTGCTCCAAAGAGCAATAACACAGGTTACAATTTTTTAGAAGTCGTCTGCTTCAGAGATAAAATGTGATATTTATTATGTATTTTGATGTGCTGAATTCAAATATGACAATTAAAACAACTGATTGGCTACTGTTTCTAAGATATTTAAGTTTTTACATTTTAGGTCTATGTATATTGTGTAGATAGTAGAGTTTTAATCATAAATTGTAAACCTAGGTCTTTTCATGTGTTTATGGTTGCTTTACATGATAATATTTCACCTGTCCTGTTTATGTAACACTTCAAAAATCAGCAAAAGGGTTATATAAATAAAATGTATAATGAAACAAAAGGCAGAAAACTATTATATACACAGTTTAGTCCTATTCAGTGTCTACTTGGCGCTTCTTGGCTTGTCTCTTGTATTCATTAAATGGAGCATCTCTTGTCACTGTCCAGCAATACTCTGCAAGCATTGATGGGCTCCATTTGCCCTGATAGCGTTTCTCCATTGTTGCAACGTCCTGGTGAAATCGCTCGCCGTGCTCGTCGCTCACTGCTCCGCAGTTCGGTGGAAAAAAATCTAGATGAGAGTGCAAAAAATGTCTCTTTAGTGACATGTTGCAACCAAGGCTTTTGTATGCCTTGAGGAGGTTTTCCACCAACAACCTGTAGTTGTCTGCCTTGTTGTTTCCGAGAAAATGTATTGCCACTGACTGGAAGGCTTTCCATGCCGTCTTTTCCTTGCCATGCAGTGCATGGTCAAATGCATCATCTCAAAGAAGTTCACGAATCTGAGGACCAACAAAGACACCTTCCTTTATCTTAGCTTCACTTAACCTTGGAAATTTTCCATGGAGGTACTTGAAAGCTGCTTGTGTTTTGTCAATGGCCTTGACAAAGTTCTTCATCAGACCCAGCTTGATGTGGAAGGGTGGTAACAAAATCTTCCTTGATTCCACAAGTGGTGGATGCTGAACACTTTTCCTCCCAGGCTCCAATGACTGTCGGAGTGGCCAATCTTTCTTGATGTAGTGGGAATCTCTTGCACGACTATCCCATTCACAGAGAAAACAGCAGTACTTTGTGTATCCAGTCTGCAGACCAAGCAAGAGAACAACAACCTTCAAATCGCCACAAAACTGCCACTGATGTTGGTCATAGTTTATGCACCTCAAAAGTTGTTTCATGTTGTCATAGGTTTCCTTCATATGGACTGCATGACCAACTGGAATTGATGGCAAAACATTGCCATTATGCAGCAAAACAGCTTTAAGACTCGTCTTCGATGAATCAATGAAGAGTCTCCACTCATCTGGATCGTGAATGATGTTGAGGGCTGCCATGACACCATCGATGTTGTTGCAGGCTACAAGATCACCTTCCATGAAGAAGAATGGGACAAGATCCTTTTGACGGTCACGGAACATGGAAACCCTAACATCATCTGCCAGGAGATTCCACTGCTGTAGTCTGGAGCCCAACAGCTCTGCCTTACTCTTGGGTAGTTCCAAATCCCTGACAAGGTCATTCAGTTCAGCTTGTGTTATGAGGTGTGGTTCAGAGGAGGAGGATGGGAGAAAATGTGGGTCCTGTGACATTGATGGTTCAGGACCAGAAGTTTCATCCTCTTTCTCTTCCCCATCTGACTCAAGTGAGAATGATTCTGGTGCATCAGGAACCGGCAGTCCTTCTCCGTAGGGTATTGGGCGTATAGCTGATGGAATGTTTGGATAATGCACAGTCCACTTTTTCTTCTTTGACACACCTTTCCCAACTGGAGGCACCATGCAGAAGTAACAATTGCTGGTATGATCTGTTGGCTCTCTCCAAATCATTGGCACTGCAAAAGGCATAGATTTCCTTTTCCTGTTCAACCACTGG
>ML677334.1:68636841-68819485 GCA_007922305.1 Dermatemys mawii
AGGGCAATTTGTTCAGCAGAGTGATGTAAGCTTTGTTATGATTGCATCATCCATGACTTCTAGGAATAACATGATGCAATTCATATCATGTATGATGCAATACCAGCTTCAGATTGCATCATTCATTGTTTTGCCTAAAAAGCAAGTACTGTCCAAACCCAGTCATAGATTTAGTCATAGATCCAGTCAAAGATGTATTTTAGTCATTTCTGGTTTAAATTGAGATCCCTTCCCTTTATAACTCACTTATCCTCCGCCATTCCCATGTCAAGGGTCGTATATACTGACCCAATAGCATATCTTGAAAACTAGAGCCAATCAACAATTTTAAGCATTCTTTTCGTTCTGAGTGACCCAGAATTAGTAAAGTTTGACTACATTTATTTCAAAAGCATTTTGGCTGTAGAGCATTGTAATCGAAAGTTTAAAGAGAAAACCTGACTTGTAGTTGCATTCTGTCAAATAGGTTACATAAAAATGGTAGCTGGGCTAGTTTACATCCAAATGCATTTGATTATTCAATATACAATAGGCCGAGTAATCGTATAAATATTTATGAGTGAACTACAGTGCCTGGCATAGGCTTTTGTCTTTCTTCCAGCACTTGGAGGTTTTACAGTGTGCACCATGTTGGTATAAAATAAAACTTAATGTGTTGGTTACTACTTAATAAATTTAACTTCATGGCTCTGCACCATGTACACATATTCTCTAGACAGTTTGTCATAGACAATTTTCTTTAGGGCAATTCATGCGAAACTGACCTGTGATCACCTAATTCCCAAAGCAGCTATTGGCGGCATATGTCTGGGGAAGGGTGAGATATAAAACAAGCTGCTCTGCACTTTGACCTGGGCCAGGATGATTTGGAATTTACAGATTAGTAGATTTTAAGTGAACGGCTCAGAATGCGCAGCAATCCTCAGGGGAAGAGAAAGGAGCTGAAGAACAAAAACAGACCAGAGAATGACATAAGAGCTCATCAGTGTGACTTGTCCAGATGCAATGGCTTTAAGGATGCTGCTGCCACCTACTGAGCGAGTGTTAAATTTTGTAGTAATTGGTATTTTCACCCTAATTAGTAACACCTCTGCCCCTTGACCTAATTCTGACATAAATCTAAACACTATATATGTTTAATGTTTATCTTACTGGCATCACTTGGCTAATCTTTGACCACTAATTGCCATTCTCCCCCATCTGCTGCTGCTCTGATTCATCATACTATAAGAGCAGACATGAAATGCATGAAAAAAATAGCATTCTGCTTTCTTTGTAAAGCAGCTATCCTCCAAAAGCTGTACTCCCTTCTCTGTCCTTACTCTTGTCTATTCTCTCCTTTCATATCCTTCCCCCTACCCCCCACAAACCAGGGCTCTCTTTATCTATCAAGTTGTCTAGGACCCAATACTGTGAGAAACTGAGCCCCTTCACGGGAGTGGGCTTGTTGTAGGTGGCACAGGTTGTAGGTGGCACAGGTACTTATAATTAAGGTTGCCTGTCATTTCCCATTATAAGACCATGTTTTTAGTTGCTTATGACTATTTGCCAAATTTAAACTGTCTGACATTTTCCATGTTGGAGTCTGCCTGAGGCTGAATTTTTATTTTATTTTATTTTTTGAAAATTTCAGTTTAACTGGTTCAGACTTTTCCAATAAGGGAGTTAGGGAAAATATATTGTTTTGTCCCGGTTAAAATATTTTTTTACATTCATATTATTGAGAAGTTCTAGCACCTTCACACTTTGGATCAAGGGCTTGACATTTGTCAAGGGTGTTGCTGTAGTCTCAAGGATGTGCCTTCTGCTATCCCTGTGAAAATCTGCCTAAATCTGGCATGTTATAAGTCTCCAAAATAAATCTAAGTTTTTACCTATCCAGTAGAGACTTGTTAGTGTTTGGCAGCTAACTTCTCTGTAGATTCTGTCCTACACTGAGCATGTGTTAGCCCCTCAAAGTTCACTTGTATGACCAGACTATGCATGCACCATCCACACATACAGATTGATCATGTTTCCCTCAGAGCTGCAGGGATTGAGGAGAACTTTCCCTACAATTGCTCCTCTCTGCTCCTCTCGACTGTCTCGTCTACAATTTCAGTGCTCTCCTAATGGTGTCTAGGCATCTTGTAGGGAAAGGAGTAAACAGTTTGACTAGGAATAAAGAATGTGTGGGGACTGGACAGAGATGTGGGGAGACAGGGGCAGAGAGAGGGAGAATAGCATCTTGGGAGGTTGGGCAGTGGATGGAGGCAGGAGCTGGGAAGAGGTGCAGAAAGGCAAGAACCAGGGATGGGAGAAGAATAGGCGTTGAGGAGGGGACTGGACAGGAGGCAAGGTGTGGAAGCATGAGAGAGGGAGCAGTGGGTGGTATGGGCAAGAAGTAGGGGAGATAGCAGCAGAGGAGAGGGATAGGGTCAGGGTCAAAATCAAGAACTACTGATGGGAACAGAAGTGGACAGGAAGAGGCCTTGGACTGGGGCAGAAATGTTTATATCTTCTAGAACATTTATAACTACTGTTTCCCGGCTGAGCATGGAATAAAACCCTGAATGAGACAGGAGGCCTGTGGGGAAAAAAATTGTATGTGATCATGTAATTAAAGACTATCATAATGCATATGCACAAGGGGGGCAAATTAAAGTTGCACAGGCAACCTTCATTCTGGCATTTCCTAATTTCTGAGTGCTTGACTTCACACCTTAATGCTCATTTGATTTAGACTTGGGGAATGAATTAATGTATATAATTACCATCTACACTAACACTGCTAGACAAGTAACATTCTGATCTATTTCTTTCTTTCATTGCAGGAACAAGTTCTATAACAAACATATAAGTTTTTAAATGCTGACAAACATCACCATATTGAATTCATTCAAACACATTTTGGTTGCCTAGAACTGCAGCAAGCTCTTTGCCAGAGATTTCAGGTCTTAAAAACAAGCTCTTCTAGGTTACCTGTGAAAATTCATCCTAAGGCCAGTTGTCCTTGTGTCTGGCTTATCAAGATTTGAGCTCAGAAGGAAAATACATATTGTTATGGCTTCCCTGTAAGGCTCCTTTATGATAATGGTTTTCATAAGGGTTTGTGTATGGAGGTTTGATGCCCCAATCCACCAGTCCATGTAGTCTTTGAGAGCAGCCTTCCACTAATGGTTTGCCAGGTAAATGGTTTCCCATACGTGATCTGAGGGAGGAAAAGCGACCATTTGTTAAGCAGCAGGACTTGTGCGAGACTCAGGAGAGAGTCAGAGGCATCTGAGGACAAGGCATCACTGCCCTAAAAGAGATTTCCATAAATGGGTTTTAGTTTGCAGTCTGTTACCAACTCTTTTCAGGGAAAGAGGAATTGTGTGCATTCTGTAAATTAACCAAATTACACTATGAAAATCCCTGATTCTGCTCCAGACAAGAATCTGACCAGCAAAGCCCTGAAATTTGCTACTGCTCGGCAAAGGGGCAACAATATACTGTTTAGATAATGTATAGATAATTACTGAATTGAGTTGAGCTGTGCTTGTCACAGGATGAAAGAGAAGGACAAAAGACACTAAGCAACACTTCAAACATCTCCCGTAACCAGTAGGGGCTGACTCTGCTGCCATTATATATGTACTGAAATGATTCAACCACCAGTGAAATGTCTGAGAAGTGAAGATCATGCAGATGCCAAAGAAATATTTTGAGAAAGGAACCTGGGGGCCTCAGTCCTTTGGATAACATTCTGCTATTCTCAAGGTACTACCTTATTATGTGAAGGGTTCCAGGTGTCTTTTACCACCACTCATGCCACTAGTGAGCAGCAGCTTGCCATGTACGTTTAGTGCAAATGCACAGCAGCTCTGAACAGCACACCTGCTCCAACTACAGCAAGCAGAACTTCTTAACAGTGTCCCTTTGAGCACCATGTGTTTCAGGCTAGGTCTGTGTTTTAAGGCTAAGAATTTCAAAAGTGTGTGTCTAGAGTTAGACTCCTAAATTGATATTCAGGCATCTAAATAAGTGGCTTGCTAGTTGGCTGTGCTTACAGGCCTTGCATTCAGCTCCACAGCTTTTCTCTGTTGACAGTTCTGTAGTTGTCTATAGATGAGAGAAGCTGTTGATGGTAACCATTAACATCTTCCATCATAACACCCCCTTTTCATCTCTGTCCATCCTCCCTGTAGAGTTTAAAATGTTGACACTCAGAATGATTTATCTCCCAGACAGAAAGAAGAGAAATATAAATGGTGTGGGGAATGGTGGTACTAGCGTGGAGGAATGGGTGAATGGGGTGCACACAGCTCCTGGTACATGGCAGAGGGGAGAATGGGGGATACACAGAGTCACTGGTATGCAGGGGGGATGTGGGGCACACAGTCTCTAGCATGGGGGAACAATGCTGGCATGGAGGAAGAGGGGAATGGGGGCACACAGAGACCCTGACAAGTGTGGAATAAGGGTCTCTCAAATACCCTGGCAAGAGGGAAGGGTGTGGCAGTTACAGAGAGTTCCTGAAATAGAGGGGTAAGGGAGCTTGTGCAGGAGAATAAAGGAATGGTGTGTGCAACGAACTCAGCCCACAGATGCAACAAAGCATGTGATGCTCTAGTTTAAAAAGTTCCAAGCACCCAGTATCTCCCATCACTATCAGTGGGAGGTGTTGGGTTCTCCACACTTCTAGAAATCAGCTCGACATTCAAGGTCCCTGAATGTCATTGAGTGGGAATTTCAAAAGCATCCAAGTGACTTTGCGACATAAATCTCAGTGGCAAGGATTTTCAAAGTGGCTCAAAGGAGCTAGCCACCCAATTTCCACTGATTTTCAGCGGGATTTGTGCTCTTAAGTCACTTAGGTATTTTTGAAAATCCTGCTCTTTAACTATAGGCATTCCCCCTTTGAAAATCTTGGCCTAATCTAAGTCTGACACAGCCAGCAGTAAATACAGAAGCTGCAACAAGCAAGTTTGGAGGGACTGCTTGTTTAAGTTTCATTTCTAGCACACCTCTCTCTGCAGCTATAACAGTCACTACTATGCACCTTTGCAGTATCAGTACCTACCGTACTGTACATGTCTAATTAAGCCTGAGATTTCTGGGTTACAGAATATCTGTAATTACCAGTGCTTTTTAACATAAGTAAAAGAATCTCGCTAATTAAGCACCAACTGCCAGAGACTAGTCTTCTCCTGACTTAATTCTGCTATGGGTTTGTGTAGTTAAGAGTGGGGTCTTTCACAATCAACCACCTTCAAACACATTTTTTGTCCCATTTTAAAAAAGGGTGAAAAGCTTTTGTAGAATTATCAGATGATGCTACAGAGGTGACTTGAATTTCACTTCTGTCTTGCTTGCTTTTTTCCCCCCTTTTTAATTTTTTTCCATGGTCAATAGCTCTGCAGTGTCTAAAGGCCTGATTCTGAGGTAGTGATGGTGCTCAGCATGTCACAGCATCAGACCCTTGCTTTACACCTCTTAGAACAATGACTGGTTTTGTATTTGTGTTCTGTGCAGGGCAGAGCACATTCTCAGTGCTTAGCAAACAGAACACAACAATTTGCAAACAGGTAAAGACATTCCCGGCCTGCAAGTAGATGTTCTGCACTGCAGTAATTGGTCTCCTAATGAGGCAATTTGTGTGGTGCTGTCAGGTTGCTATTCTAAACACACACTCTCTCATACTTCTTTGTGGCATGTAACTTGCTAGAAATATGCATTCAGATTTTATCTAGGGACATGCCTCTGAGACCAAGCAGATTGGTGAGGAGATTTGAGATGTCGCGTATATACAGTATGCTCATCTCACCCAAGGCTACTGTCATGAAGGTTCAAGTGGTTTGCCTCAGTCACATTCAAAGAATTTTCAGCGCTGTTTTAAGATGAATCTGTAATGGTACAAAAGCTTCTTTAAAACCCCAATTTAATGGAGAAACTGAATCAACTGGGATACAAAACGATCTATAACTATACCCAGATGTTATTTGCATGAAACTGTCATTTACTAATGCCGTTCTGAGAGTCTCAACAAATATCCCTTCCCTGCAACATTAATTGTGACTTGTCTGCAATATATGACTTACAGGCAACCACTGGAAGACACATGGGGCTAGGCAACAAAATATTGCACACCTGTCACACAGCTGAAAACAGCATTTAGGCATGTACTACTTTTCAGCTCCCGGGCAAAGATTTAAATGAGCAAAAATCTTCACAGAAGGCATCAATCTGAGCAGGCAGTAAAAAGCAACTAGTTTTAGTACCTCATAAAAATAGCTTCAGATTGAGCAGCACTCAATGAAAGAAATATGCAGATTTTGAGTGTATAAGTATAGAATGCAGTGCCAAGGGACAGTTACTTTAACACACGCATGCACACACACATACAGCCTCTTGTTAGGGGACAGAGGTAACAATACTCTTAAGAACTTATTGAGCATATGGGTCTGTTCTCCCTGAAGCTGGGTCTGGAAATGTGCGTGAGTTTTCTGAGATCGTAGCTCATTCTCCAGTCACTTGGGAGTTCACTGTAGGAAGCAATACAATAATGTCAGTGGGAGAGAGAAGAAAACCTTCTGTCTTTAACAGTTTAGATTCCCCAGCCTGAGACAGTAAATCTGGGTGGAATCTAGAGACTGGCAAACTATTCATAGCAAACTATTTAATCAATTTCTTCATTCATTTTTTTCATGATTTGTTTCAGAATAGATGTTGAGTTTTGTAAATTTGTTACTCAAAATTATTCAGTGAAACACAATTTAGTCTATTCATTCTTTATGTATTGTGTTTGCTGAGTGTATTCATTATAAGCAGCTCTCACTATGTGATAATCACCTGAGTTCTGATGGTCTGATGATCACCTGAGATCACCTTTAGATTCTGTTTCCTAAATGCCTGAGTGTGACTGCATTAAAGAGGGAGATGGTATCATCAAAGTGTAGGTCAATTTATTCTCTCAGGGAGAGTATAGGAGCAGTTTTTTTATGGGGTGAAGAAGTATTCAGCTGCCTGGAGTAAGGAAAACTTCAGAAGTTTTAAAGGTTTCTCTTCCTAGACCACTTGAGGCCACACTGAGGCATCATTGCTAGAAAAAGTAAACTACTGGAATATTTCTGTATCTCATTTAGTTTAATTATTTTTGTGCCAGGGCTCTGGCCCTGGGTTCCATCAATAACTTTTTTGCAGGTCTTTGCTGGTATTAAGCGCATTGTCCCAGTTGGTTAAGCAGTAGCAAGTTCATGCTCTGAATTTACTGATCTCTAATTTTACAATAATCTACTACCATTTACCACAGACATTGTTACAAATCAATTAGTAATTGGGGTAGAAGTATACATGTGCAATCCTAGTTTGCTCAAATCCATGTAATAACCTACTTGAGGGCTCTGTCCTGGGGCCAGGGGAACATTCCAATAAGTCTGTCCCTTCCTTATGTTAGTTAAGCAGAATATCCAGAAATATCCATCACTTCTACACACTGGCTGAGAAAAGCAGTCAATCTACTGTGGGACCATTGTGAGTATAGAATTTGTCATAGACTGTTGTTGTCCAATCACAGGAGGATGCAGCTGTGGTGTGTGTATCTGAGGAGGAACGCTCATCTGTTGATAATGTGAGTAATAATGGTTCTTCTTCTGAGAGAAAAGATGGAGCTAGTGCAGGCCCAAGATGTTTTCAGGCAGAATCCCCTGGAGGATAGGGAGGTTCCAAAAGAAGAGGAGGAAAACACATGATGGGAGATGATGGCTTTCATTTCTCTCCTCCAAGTGAAAAAGGTTATCACCCTTTTTGAGGGCTGTGGGCAAAGGAGCAATCTTGGAGGTTTTTAGTGAAGGACTACAGAGCAAATCTATATAGATATGAGATGGCAGGGTATCTCCTTAACAGCTGGCTTATCCTCACAATTGTTAGCATGTCAGAATGTGGTAAATGAACTTTTACATAAATATGAAAAGCTGAATTTTTTTAACGTATTGTATTTGATGTACCAGCAAGAATTGTAGTTTTGTCATTTATATTAAAAGAACCTTCACCAGCCACAAAGAGGTTAATTTTAAGGCTAAGCCCTTAGAAAATGCCATTTTTACATACTTTATGTATTTGCATGTGGCAGAATTGTTCTGCAGCTAATGAAGTATGCAAAAGAAGCCAATTCTCTTAAAGAGGTAACCATGCAAAGCCATTAGCTGACATCTCACTTTATTACACTATTTATTTCATAGTAAATATTTGTGCACCATTTATTTTGCTAAAAGTCTAATCTAGCCTGAAGTCTTGTTTATTAGTAGAAGCACAAATGTTTCCATAGAATGCTGATTGCGGTTTGCATGGCTCCACCTTCAAAATGCAAAACACTAATATTTCATGGAAGGACAGATTATGTCACCTTTATTCTTACTGTATAGCACATTACTCTATCATTAAGCCCATTAAAACCAATGGAGTTACACTACAGGCAAGGTGTTGCTAAATGTAAGATGTAGTATGAAGAGGGCCTGAAACATAAGCCCTTGTATTAGAAGCTTGGTATGAGGCCCAAAGCCTAAATTAAAGTAGTGGTCAGAATTTGCTAATACAAAACAAAGCTAAGTTGTGAGCAAGTGGCAGGCCCTGTTCACAGAATCTGGAAGAACAGGGCTAATATTGTAGAAACATACATTCCTAAGTAGTGTTAGGCATAAGAATATATATGCAAACACATTCCAGAAAGGTGGTATTAGAATACCTCGATACCAAACACATTCCGCAAAGACAACAGGGACACAGCGACCCATCCTAAAGATAAGGTCCAGATGACAGCATGATGGATAGAGATGTTTTGATCAAACCAACATGTACAAGGTAATGGGTGGCACACAAATATGTCAGAGCGTGGCACCTGGATACATCAGAGGGGCGATCCGTTTGTTTGTATCAGTGTATAAAAAGGTATCTCAGAGGGAGTGTCTTAGGCTGGCCTAGGGGATCATGGAAAGTCCTGCCATTAACTGCACTAGTCCATTGCAACGGGCACACATGTGTTAGTGTATCTGTAACCATTAAGCCAGGCCATTAGGACTGTGCTTCATTAACTGGAAACCTGACCAACTGCCTTCGCTCTGAACCGAGTCTGTGGATTTAATGGGCAGTTTGATTGACTGGAGCCTTCTGTATGGGCTTTCTGGCCAGAGTCAGTAGAGCACGCAGAAAGAACACACACACGAACCAAAGATCTGACCAGATAAGGGTGCTCAATCTGTACCAGAGTCACACTTTAAGGTGATTTTCTATTTTTTGCAAGATTTTAAGAAGTTATTGCCCTAGTTTGTTCTACGGGCTAGATTGTGCAGCCTTCACTCCTACTGGTGAGCAATGATTTCTACTATTTCCTGAAATTTCGTTCCATTACATGTTGGAGTATGTTTGTCAGAGAACAGGTCAGGCTACCCCATACCAACATGGCTCCTACCAACATCCAGAGATCAGTCTATCCTCTTGTCTATAATAAATTAATTTAGGTAGAAATAGTGAGAAAAATAAAAGAACAAAAATAACCATTGGATTGATGAACATACCTAATGCATGAGGTAAGGTGCATCTCATGGGCTCTCTCACATACTAGCTATCAGAACATCACTTGAAAGACTGATGTTCCATTTGCACAGTGGCAAATTAGCAACTGGGTCAATGGGGCCCTTACCCACAGGTCCCAGCCAATTGGGGCCCCCCTGGAAAAATGGGTATCCCCATGCCGGGACCCGCTCCATCCACCCAGTGCTCTTGCTGGGGAGTGGGATTGGAGAGCGGGGGCTTCTCCCACTCCTCAGCAGGAGCACCGTGTGGACAGGGCAAACCCCTGTACCCCAATCTCGCTCCCCAGCAGGCACCAGACAGGCAGGGGAAGCCCCGTGCTCCAACCAAACTCTCCGGCAGGAGCACTGGGTGGGGGGTGGGGGAGGCACAGCAGTGGAAGTGGTGGGGAGGGGCCCCCATTTGCTCTGGCTCAGGGCCCCACAAACTCCTAATCTGCCTTCGCATTTGAACATCAGTGCTTAAGAGAAGCATGTGTCAATAAAGGAGTTCAGAACATTAAGACTTCTCACAATCTTGCAGTCTGAAAAAGCAACTTCTTGTATGGTGTGTTGTTGTAGCCAGGATAATAGAGAGACAAGGTGGGTGAGATAATATCTTTTATTGGACCAACTTCTGTTGTATTTAGCAGTGACACTCTGAGTTAGTTTCCAAGACCTGAAGAAGAGCTCTGTGTGAGCTCAAAAGCTTGTCTCTTTCACCACCAAAAAAGTTGGTCCAATAAAATATATTTCCTCGCCCTGTCTCTCTAAAGCAACTTTTTGTCTATAGTTAATGACAAGTTAAGAAATTAAACCTAGGTTAACTAACAGGGACTGTCTTTTTGTTCCGTGTTTGTACAGCGCCAGCAATGGGATCCTGATCCATGAGCAGGGCCGTAGGTTCTACAATAATACAAATAATATTTCTGTTATCCAGCAAGGATTACTGGTCAATTGGGAGTGCCGCTTCTATGCTGATCTTAGCTCTAGACTTTGGATTTGAACACGGTTGTGCCATATCTCAGATGAGTGCTCTGATTACTGGATTAAGGAGAATACTGAAAACTAGGAATGGATCACCTGATGATTAGCTGTTCTGTTCATTCCCTTTGGGGCACCTGACATTGGCTACTTTTGGGAGACAGGTTACTGGGCTAGATGGACCTTTGGTTTGACCCAGTAGGGCTGTTCTTATGACTATCAAATAGTCTGATGTGGATCTTCCTCAGTCTCTCCTATTGTTGTTCTTCTACTTTAATTCAGTATTAACTGAGCTAGGAAAAGGGTCAGAATGACTCTATAGCCTATTGGTTTAGGTCACTCAACTGAGAGGGGACAGATCTTGTCAAATCCCTTCTCATCAAGCAGAGTGGGGGTTTGAACCCCTAGTCCCAGCTGTGTGATCTAACCATTGACTTAAAGCTTAGAAAGCTTGGAATAGCTCCTTGCTATTTTGTGTAAATTTAGATGACCTCTGAACATACCAATCAGATCAAGGCTCCAGCACATGAGCTCAGTGGAGAATTGCCTGTCTTCTCCCAATTTGAGGATCACTCTGGGTTTTAGGCAAGAAATAGGCTCCCAAGTGCATAAAATGAAGCAGCAGTACAGATGCCCAAATGCAGTAACATAGGTGGCAGTTGAGTGGGAGTTTTGTGGATCACCATGGTGCCTAAACCTAGGATTTAGGCACCTAAATCTTGGTGTTAGGCATAAAGAGGATAGATTTTTAAAAGATATTTAGACACTAAGCAGGATTTTCCAAAGCACCTAGGCTTTTAATTCCCATTGATTTCAATGGCTTTTAGGTACCTAGATGCTTTTGAAAATCCCATTAGGTGCCTAAACACCTTGAAACATCTGCCCCTAAGTACCTTTGTGGATTTGAGCCTTTGATACATCTGCTGTAACAAGAGATTACAACCGAGTGATGGGCAAGGTGCTCGGCAATTAAAATCAGTTCCATTCAGAAAACACTGACGAGCTGCTCTGGTTTGGCAATCAAGCTTACTCACCATTATAACACTGAACTAATGAATGCCTTGAAGGCTTAAGCATAGACTATCTTGTGCCATTTAATAGGCATTATAAACAATGTCTAATTGAACACCTATATTCCTCAAATGAATCCACGGGGACTAGCGTCCAAGGAAGACCTTCACTCTGGAAAGAGAATGGGAAATGATCCCAGTTTGAACTAACCTAATTATAGCAATGTAATCTTATAGCTGTATTCCCATGCATAGCAGAGGCACTTATCTCACATGTATATTCTGTGCCTTGTTAATTAGCTTTAAAATGCTTGCTCAGGAAGAAGGAATTGAATGGCTATTGCACCTTACTGACCTGTGTCATTTTAGTTTCATTATGGTCAGAAAACACATCAGGGTTGTACAGTCTGCATATGAATATAATAGGAACATGCATGTTGGTGTTTATCATCCGTAATGAGGAAAAGAATAAATAAATTAGGATGAAATATGAAGGAATTCATTATATGGGAGTTCCATTTTCACAGAAGTAAAATTTCATTAGAGAAGCAAGCTCCTGCAGGAAAGTTGCTGGTTGTACAACGCTTGCTGCTGTTTTTTGTCCCACTGCTTAATCTGAATGTGCATCACATGCCAGCTTCTGCTCCCATTAAAATCAATGGCAAAACTCACATTGTCCTCAATGGGACCAAAGTTTGAACCTCTGTCAAATCACTGGAAGCATTTTCCAATATATCTGCATGCTTTCAGTAGCTAAACTGTTATTCCATTATTCCCTGATGTCTGATACACTGGCTTCTTTTGAATGAAACAGAAATACAGGGATGGGGTTTTAGAAACACAAATCAGAACGTGTTTATGGGAAATAAAATGTATTATTTTCCAGCAATTGCAAAAGTGTAACAAAGTATTAGAGACAGGGACTCACACTTCCTTAAATCATCTCTAACTGTGTTTTGCAGCAGAAGCAAGTAATCACTTTTTAATTTGCTTTACTACAAAGCTTAGTCTGGTTTTATTGACATGTTACAGTATGGTTTACCTTTCTGGGTAAATTAACTGCTTTTGAACAATCTGATTATGAACCAGTATTGAGAGAGCTGGTTGCAAAATGAAGTGTCTTCAGAAGTCAGTGGTGGAGGACTGTCATCCGTAATCTATCATTCAAATCAGCTTCTGCACCAAGTGACTGGAGGACAGCTAATGTGACACCACTTTTTTAAAAGGGCTCCAGAGGAGACCCCAGCAATTACAGGCTGATAAGCCTGACTAGTTCCGACCAAACTTTCTGGTTTTTAGATGCAAAAGTCTAGGCATGGCCTTATCAGTTCTGTGTAGAAAAGATCTACCATTCTATTCTGTGACATGTTGCTTATGCATATTCAGCTCAAAATCACACTGGCTTTTTTGTTTCCAGTACAAGTTCATATCTAATCTGCCACCCAATATCTCCCCTGGGTCCCTTCCAACATTATTACTTTCCAAATATTTCCATGAGAATATCTACATTTCAGATTATTATTCTCCAACTTGTTTGCCTACATTTTTACAAATTGAATCTCATTTTGCTGTTTCCTGTCCATCCGTCTATTGTCTTATTATTCTATGTCTGGTATCCATCCTCTGTTCACAGCACTCCCTAATTTAGCATGATCCACATATGTTTTTGCATTTATCTGCTTTTCCACATCATTAATAAAGTTGTTTAAACTGGCCCAACCCAAGTAAAATGTTAACAACCGTGTTAAATTCAATTAGAGGTAGGGTAGGGTATTCTCTGTGAGGGGTCCTATGGTATGGAATTTGCTCCTAGCAATCAGATCAGCAGAGAACAACGTTGAAATTCTTGTTCCATTGAAGTCAATGGGAATTTTCTTACTGACTTCAGTAGGGTCATAACTTCCCACCAGATTAGTTAACCTTCTGAGCCCCTTCCAAAGACCATCTTTGTTTCCCCTTCTCAAAGGATGTGTAGGAGGGGGTGAGCCAAACTGAATATATTTATGAAGAGTCTTTTGTTTGTTCATGATTTTTAATTTACAGGATAGTACCCAGAGAGCTGGATGGGTGCCTGCAGTGATATTTGTAAGTGTGAATGAATGAGTAAATAAATCTATATTTTTATATAGTATGCAATTTACATGTTCTCAAATAGGGAAGATTTCATTTTAGAAAAATATACAGAATGGTGTAATCTAGAAAGAACTGTAAGAAAATATTCCAGGCACTTAAAATATGCTGTTCAAATAATAATGAATTTTAATCTGATTTGTAACTTTGCTCAGTTAATCTTAAACCAGATAACAATAACATGACAGTCTTGCTTACAATGATAAAATCTGCATGGACATTGTTAACAGAAAGAATAAAGAAAAGAAGGACAAATTCCATTTGTTTAATTGAGGCACTTCTGTATGTTCCCTCTGCAGAGAAGAGAATAAAAGGTGTAATTTTCTGTCAGTGAAAGGCATTTTACCCCACAAATAGCCAAGGGACCTTCTTTTTTCCATTGCAAGAAGACTTGGTTGATATTTGATTTCTAAGGAAATGCTGGATAATAGTGTAAGGCTTATTAAGTATTAGCTCCTTGTAAGCAACCTTGCTTGTAATGAATTAACATGCATTTTTAATGAGCATATTCTTGTTTCATTCTCATGCAAGCCCTATGACAGCTTGTTCATTTGAGCTTTTCTGTAAGTGTGCTTTGCACAGATAATAGTCCAGATTTTCAGGAACTGGCTTCCATTTTTGCAGATGCAAATAGTTGTGGGCACAGCTTTAAGAGTAAGAAAGTCTGGAAGAAAGGAAGGCTGAAGAACAGGAGCAATGGGTAGTCCAGTAAGACAGAAAAGAGAACCATGACATGATCCAAGTCTTTGACAGTGGAGGGTCAGAGAGGAAGGTAGGAATTTCGAATTTTTATAGAGGTTACACAATTTGTTGTAAACCTAGAAAGGAAGAGAAAAATAGAGAATAGGCAAAGATAACCTCATTGTTTCAAATCTGAGTAACAGAGAAGATGTGGGATTATCAACAGTGACTGAGAAAAAGGAGATAGGGAAGAGCATGTGGAAGGAGAGATATGGAAGTCTGTGCCATAGAAAGCATCAGGATGTGCCTGAGAAGATACTGGAAAAGATGTGAGGTTGGAATTAAATCACAAGTGGAGAGATATATTTGTAGCTCATCAGCATGGAAGTGATAAGAGAGACAATGGGAGCAGATAGGTTTCCATATATGAGTGCTGAAATGGAACAATGTCGGAGAAAAAGAAACAGACTCTTGGGAACACGGAGAGGAGAAAAGAGGAGGTAACAGTCTCACGAAAGATAATACGCTGAAGGAGTGGTCAAGGAGATAGGTGAAAGACTGGAAAAGGACAGAGCCACACAAGGAAAAAGTATCTCAAAAACAAGTAGGCAATAGGTGATGTTAAAGGCATGAGACAGAACATAGAGAATTGTATCCCAAAGCTCCAAATAGAGTTAAATAATACATGATACAACTTAGAGAAAGAAATGGTGAAAAGCATACTCTAGCTCAGTAGCTAGGGGACCTGCATTGGTACACATAAGATTTCTTTGAATATGCTTAGTGGTGCCCTTTAAAAGACCAGATGAATACAGGAAGTGTGAGATCAATTTGGAGGTATATGGGAACACAACTCCAGAAATCTTTACTCATGTGAGTAATTGTTACTCACCCTAGTAGTCTCATTGTGTGGAAGGTTCAGGCCCCTGGTTAGTAGTGAAGTGCTCATAGGTCTATTAACAAAATGTTGTTTATAAACACAAAGCTCAGCCTGTAGCTAGACGTCTGAATGAATTGATATTTCTAGAGAGATTCGACTTAACCGATGTTCCTGAAATTGATGGGCAGTGCCTTGGGGTCTTAGCTGTATTAACTGCTTACATTTCTCCATTGGGCTGTTAAATAGAAAATCTATCATTAACCACAGGTATAATGACAGATTTATCTGGGATTATTGGAAGGCATACCAAATGGCAAACTACAGAACAAGTAAGCTGTAATAATTTCACTGGAAATTGCCAGTGTAGATTTCTAAGGGGAATATTGTACTTAGGCAGACTCAGTGATAATGGCAATCCATATCCAGTGTCACAAGTTATTAGGATTTTATGAAAGTCCTTGATAAAAATTGTATTGTTATACTCCTCCATAAACTATAAGATAGAGATTCCAGAGTTAGATATGGAATAGGTGCAAAAGTAGTTAAAACATCAACAATATGGCCTGAGGATGTGGAGATAAAGAAAACTTTTGCTAATGAGAAGATTTGGTTGCTTCTATCAGATGTTACTAAATTGCTTCCTTATCATAGAATCATAGAATATCCGGGTTGGAATGGACCTCAGAGGTCATCTTGTCCAACTCCCTGCTCAAAGCAGGACCAATCCCCAATTAAGTCATCCCAGCCAGGGCTTTGTCAAACCTGACCTTAAAAACCTCTAAGGAAGGAGATTCCACCACTTCCCTAGGTAACCCATTCCAATGATCCCTCATTACTGCACAGTCATACAGTGGCTGTACATAGTCTGGCCCTTACAATTAAAAATATATTTTTGACATGATTTTGAAAACATGGACTCTCTCTGTCAATGCAATTCTGTGCCCATAGTTTATCAAGGGTGCATTTTACAAAATTGCCCCTGCCGAATGAAAGGCAGACTTGATTTTCTTTTTCAGAATAGGCTTTATGTGGGTGGGTGGGATCGTTAGTTAGTTTTTTAATGTTAATGCTAGTCAATCAATGTAAAATATCTTATAGCAAAATAAAAGACATAGAACAAAGAAAAAGACAACCACAGACTTAAAAGGTATGCAATCGGCAGGCAACCTGACTAAAGAGAAATACCTACAAAATGTGGTTCGGTAAATGTTCTCTATCATTACAATATTCATTTCAAGCTATATCACTGTACTAAAGGATGTACATTCATAGAAGACATTTGAAAGAAAACAAATCTGGAACAGATGTTTGAATATTGAAAATCCTTTTTCTCTCTAAGGACTATGACAGTGAGAAATAGCCCAGTAGTGAAGGTTGAAGGAATGAGAAGGCAGGAGTCATTTAAACGAGAATTCAGTGGCATGATGGGAGAGTGAGGGATAGTAATGTACAGTGCCAGCAGAGAAAAAAACTGCTGCCTGATAGTAATTGTTTCTGCTCAGTATTCCTCCCTTCATATCTCACCTTAATTCCACTATACATCATTTGATAAAAGGAAAAGAATTTAGATGGACTTTTTAGTTTGAATCTAATACTTGAAAATACTCAGTTGCTATAAATTAACATTTTATTTCTGTTTACAGTATGGATTATGCTAACAGTAAGACGCCATGTCGCCCATTGATTTCAGTGTGCTTTGCATCAGGCCCCAAGTTTAAGGGTATGTCTGCCACTACAGCAGCACAGTTATGGTACTGCCACTGTGCTGCTGCAGTGTAGACATCACAGTAATGAAAGGGATTTGTCCATCCCTGAAGTAAATCTAGCCTCTCAAGAGGCAGAAGCTAGGCAGAAGGAAAAATCCTTTTATCATCTACTATGGGAGTTAGGTCAACCTAACTGCATCACGAAGGGTTTGATATTGTTCATATCCCTGAGCAAGGGAGGTATGTTGACCTAAATTTTAAGTGGAGACTATCACAGAGCAATTGGTTTAAATTTTCACTTGAAGATTACAGGCTAAGGTCATCATGACTCATAATACCTCAGCAATGTGTAGCATAGTTAATATGAGATCACTCTAGTTGATGTGATGCTCCAATATGCCCAGTTAGGATATTATCCCAAAGAACAAGAACAATAAATAGCAAAGTGTTGCCACTTGTAATCCTGTTAACATTTGCATCTCAAAACAAGTTGTCACAATTTAATTACTAACAAGATGTAACTCAGAAACACTAATTCAGTGTAAAGTGGATCAACAAGAGGTATTATGCTCAGTTTTCATTTTTTAAATAATATCGAAATGACTCTCTTATTTGTTAATATTCAGACCAAATGACTCTCATACTAATTAATAAATTTTTACATTTTTAAATAGCATAGATGAAGATACTGAAAAGCATAAGTGAGTGCTTCAACTTTTAATGACTATGAATTGTTGTTGTAGCCATATTCTTCACAGGATATTCATGAGACTAGGTGGATGGGGTAATAACTTTTATGGACCAACTTCTGTTGGTGAGAGAGACAAGTTTTCAAGTTTACATAGAGTGGAAGAAGACTTCTGTGTAGCTTAAAAGCTTGTCTCTCTCACCAACAGAAGTTGGGTCAGTAAAAGATATTACCACAGCCACCTTGTCTCTGACTAGAATGCCACTACTTTGTTATGATAAAAAAAGGATATATTATTCTGTTCTTGTTTTGATAAATATAGTCCCCATCACTACCTCTTTTTGCTAGGAACAGTGTTTGAGGAAAATGTAATCTTCCCAATACAAACACCTGTGTTTCATATTAAATTCTCGTGTCGATATGATCTCTCTTGAAAAATGCATAGGTTTATGAATCCTTATGCACAGACTTACTATTTGTCCACATGCCATAAGTCCAGGCCATATTTCTTCATAAAGAACATTCTCTCTAGGTTTCTCCATTGGGGATATTTCCTGATCATTAAATTCATGTATTTAAATGAATAAATAAATATGAAGTAGAAAGCCTGTAAAACATGGCTTTTCTGGTATTTGCTGAGGTTTTCTGGCTGCCAAAGATACAACTATCCATGTTTTTTGGAATTGTCCCAGCTTGCTGGCTTTCAAAGGGCATGTAACTAACACTAAGTGAGATGGTTAATAAAAATATAGCAATTATCCTTGGTCTTTTGGGAGTAGGTAGTAAACTAATCTCTACTCTAAAGTGTCATTCTAAATTAGTATTAGTACTTTTAGTGTGTGTGTGTGCGCCAGGAAATACATTACATAATCCTGGCAAGATACCCTGTCTCTGGCCTTGAGAGAACACATTATAGTGCTATAGCTTGGAAGAGAAAACATGAACCAGAAGGTAAGATTCTGGGTCTGATATTGAACTCACAACTATTTACACTAATTGTAACTCCATTGACTTCAGTGGAGTAGTCCCAGATTTACACTGGTTTGAACAAGATCAGGATCAGGTTTTCTATCATGAAAACTTATGGAACCAAATTACATCTGGAAACATTTGCTGTGATCAATTAACAAGCCAGTTATATTCTTATGCCACTCCAGTGTGATTCTTCTTCTGTGTAACCAAACATTGTTTAATGTTTTCTCATGATATTCTTTGTTTCCTCAGAAAATGAAAAAAATCAACATTTTAAAGCCAAAAAGTATTATCTTAATCATAGAAATGGAAGATGCAAATCACTTATTCTGCTATCTAGTCTATCTCATTAGTGAAATCATGCTAAATATTTTTTACTACATTGTCTAGTTTTAGATATTATTTTTCCACATATGCTTTATATTTGATCATATCTAATTTGGGTTGAGATGCACTAGTCACATTTGCTATTTTTTGACTATTTTGATACATTTATTATCTTGTGAAGAACAAGTCTTCCTTTGTACAGACTTTAGGCAATTTTGAGCTTTTTTACATTTGGTATTAAGAAGAAAGTGAAAAAATGTAAATAAATAAAGGAGTAGAGTGGGTTGGCTTGTAGAGATGTGGTATAAAGAAACTGACATAAAAGCTCTTTTATCTTGTGTAATGCTGCACATGTGAAACAAATTGAGCCTGTTAGTCACCATATGGCACTTTTAGTGTTTCATTTGTTGTCATTCTAAACCCAGGCTCTTACCAACCAAATTTCACCTTTCACAATGCCTTATTTACTTCATTATGTTAACTTCACAGTTCCATTTGACCATGAACGCTGATTGGAAGAAAAAACAATTTATCTGAATAAGAACAAATGTGAATGTTAGTGGAAGCAACCACAATAAAATTAAGCATCTGTTCCATTGCATTTTTTAGTGATACCAAACACATTCCTGACCCATTTTTATCTTACAGATTAAACTAAATAATAATCCCATACTGTATCCTGCAGAGATCCACTATTCACTCTAAGTGTACACAGCTGGAGTTAGTAAAGAAGGAGAACAAACATAAAGCCACTGCACTAAATCTAATCGTAGGGGGTATGATGATGTGACTATGTTATAGATCACATAATTAGTGAGTTGTGAAAGAGGGAGAGCAGATGGTGCCTGAAGATTTTGAAATAGGTAAGAGTCTTTCCATTGACTTCAGTGAGCTTTCAACAGGTATCACTTATGGAAGCATTTTCATGTGTTTTCAGGTTATTCCAAACCATGGACAAGGAAACGCAGACGAATGTAATCATGAATCAGATATTAATTAAAAAGGGGGAAAATATGAAGGTGGAAGAAAATTTGGGATCTTAAGACATCATAACTGCATAAAGAAAATCCTGTTAAGATAAAAAGTTAGTAGTGTAGAATGGTTGGCTTTCCATAAGTCAATCTTGTGAGGTTCTGTCTCTCTTTTGTGAGATGCTGATACTGAAATAAATCTATCTAGGTTTCTATATCCCATGGTCACTGGAATCCAAACATACTCCTCCATTTGGAGGCTTTGTCCCCAAGCCAAAAAACATCAAAGCAAAGTAATAATAAACATGTGAAGAAAGGAGAATAGAAAATGATTGTATAAATATGTTCAGGAAAAGACAAAAAAATGGAAACAAACACAAGACATGTCCTGCAGCCCTTACTTAGCAAAACAGCCTTGACTTTAATGGAAATGTTGTCTTTACAAGAACTGCAAGATAGTGTCCTAAAAAGGGAAAATGTACAATGAGCATAAAAGTGAGGAATCCAGAATGATTGCTCTGCTACAGCCTAAACCTGCACTGCTGAAGTAAATGACAGTTTTAACATTATCATTGAGAGGGAAATTGGGTTTTTACTGTACGAGACTCATCTTGTCAGGTCCTCAATTCCCATTAATTTGAGGGTAGAATCCCATGAAAAAAAATTATACAGTCAATGGTTTGTTTCTTTAAAATATAAATTAGTAGCAAAATAACCAAAATCTTAAATAGCTGTTTTTCTCTGTCAGTAAAAGATAGAACAGTAATAAGGAAATGGAAGAAGTTAGTTGACAAAGCAGGAAAATTATTTTTAGACATTATTGTTGGTCAGGCCCAGAGCAAATTGTCAGCAAAGCAGTGAGCAGGTATCTGGCAAGATAAAGATTAAATTCTGGCCCCATTGAAGTCAAGGCAAAACTTCCCACTGACTTCAATATGGGCAGTATTTTACCTTATATATTTCACCTTATACATAAAAACCCTTTCCCCAGAATACTTAAAAACAAAAATGCCAAGATACCCAGCAGCTAAGACCTTAGAAATACCTAGGATTTGATTAGATAACAATGGCAAGTGGAAAAAAAGGACAGGTCACAGCAGCCAGCACAACCAAAACTATAGGTACATTTATTTACAAAGAAAATAATAATAATTAGGACTCTGCTCTAAATGTTTCTTTCCTGCACCATTTGCAATGGTTATCCCAGACAAAGAATATTTTCTGCTTCTGCTTGCTCCCAAACTACTCTTCTCTGTCTCTCATGTGTTTCTCTGTCCTATTCCCACAGGTCACCCCTATTCCATGTAGCTGCTCCTTCCCCACTTCCCAATGTGGTGCTTTGGCTGCCACTTCTACTGTGGCCAGCTTCAAAGGGGCCATGAGAACTTTTAAATGAAGCTTTGGGTCCATACAAAAGATAAAAGCTCCAGGGTGGACCATGCAGTGTTTATGTGCATCAGGGCCTTCAGATTACGTCAAGCACGTGGAAGTCACTTAATATCTAAATAAATCGTTACTCATCCCTTTCTCACTCCTAAATTAGGTAAAGGCACCAACTCTCATCCATATCAACACTATAACAAAACTGAATTTGTAGGCCAAACCAATTTGGAGATCACCTGGATCACCTGGTTCGATTGGTCTTCAGCTATCATTAAGACTGCACCGATCACAACACATCCACCATTCTTCTTGCGCTCTTACCTTTCTTCTCTACGCTCGTCTGAAACGTTTAACAATGTCATCTTCCCATCTTCTTGGAGGCCAGCTGAGTGGTCTTTTCTGTTCTCGTGGTACCACTCAACAATGATTGTGGTCCACCTGTTGTCCGTGAATCGTGTCGTGTGGCCCGCCCACTGCATCTTGTTATGTCTGCTTTCCACGACAGTATCTTTCACACTGCTGCGTTCTCTGATCATTTTGTTTGGGATACAATCCAGAGGGGAGATTCCCAACATAGCTCGTTCCATTGCCCTTTCAGCTACCGACAGTCGCTACTCTTCTCTCTTTGTCAGTGCCCACGTTTCACTGCCATACAACATGGCCGACAACACTGTTGAATTGAAGATATTTGCACATGTAGTCTTGTTGATTTTTTCTTTGAGGACATCTTTGATGGAATTGGATGCAGAGCATCCTGCTTGAATCCTTCACAAAAGTTCTCTGTTCAGGTCTTGATGCATATTGACTTCTTGGCCCAAATATATGTACTGTTCCACTTCTTCAGTTTCTTCTCTTGCTATCGTTATTCGGGCTTTTTGTAAGGCATCTTATTGCATATGTTTCGTTTTGCAGTGGTTCATTTTCAGGCCAACCTGACTGCTTTTCTTGTCGAGTCTTCTTAGCATGTTCCGCAGTTCATTGGTGCTTTCAGCAATTAGCATGATGTCATCTGTGAATCTGGGATGAGAAAATCATTCTCCATTTATGTTGACACCACTCCTCCAATTGGTCTTGTTCATAACCATTTTGAGGCAGGCAGTGAACAGTTTCAGTAAAATCATATCACCTAGCTTCACACCTTTCTCGATTGGGATGCGGAGGGGAGTTTCAAGGAGAGTAATGTCTGTTGTGCATCCAATATTTGCTTCCTTCAGCAAATTGATGTACTACATTGTAATTCCCTGCTCTGCGAGTGCCTTTAATATTGTGTTGAATTTGATGCTATCGAAGGCCTTTTCATAGTCAACGAAAGCAATGCACAGTGGGAGTTTATATTCCCTCGCTCTTTCTAGGAGCTGGCTGAGGGTGAATATATGGTCAATCATGCTGAAATTCCTTCAGAATCCTGCCTGCTCTCTCGGCTGTTGTTCATCCAGACTCTGTGAGAGTCGGTTCGTTATCACCTTTGTAAAGATCTTGTAGATGTGAGAGAGCAGGCATACAGGGCAGTAGTTCTTAAAATTTTCTTGATCATCCTTCTTATGCAGCAAGATGGTGTTCAGCTCCTTCCAGCTTGATGTTATTCTTCCTTCTTCAAGATATCAACTGAATCTTGAAGCGAGGGCCTTCCAAAGTTCTTTGCCTCCTGAGAAATCATTTCTCATTTTATTCCATCTTTGCCTGGAGCTTTTCTCTTCTTCATCTGGAGTAGTGTGCTTCGGACTTCACTGACAGTTATTATGGGGATTCTTTCTTCTGACTCCTCGAGCGTTAGGAGAGGGACTTTGATTCTTTATTTGAACAGTTCTGTATAGAAGTCCTTGCAGACCTCCTCCATCCCTGCTTTGTCAATTACTGTCTCTCCATCCTTGTTCTTCAATGCTGTTATGCTCAATCTGTACTGCATCAATTCCCACTTGCATGTCCTGAGGTTCTTGTGTGATTCAGCTGTTTTCAGTAGCTTTTCTTTCTGGAAGTTCTCAAAGTCATCCTTCAGTTTTCCCTGTTTAAGCTTGCACAGAAAGGAGTACTCAAGGTTGTTGTCCAAGCTCCTTTTCATGTTTCTCCGCTTCTCCAGCAAGCTTTTAGTTTCATTCAAGATTTTTCCTTTCGCTTCCTTTGGCTTTTCAATTTCAGCTGCTTATATGCAGCATCTCAGCTTGTCAGCAAAGATACTATAGTCCTTGCCAGACTTTTCTGTCTGGCTCCAGTCAAACCCAGAAATTGCTTTCTTCAGCTTTGCTTCATCGAATGTCTTCGGCTGCTGTTTCCTGTTTGCCATCTGTAGCGCCTTCTTTTCCATTGCTTCGTCGAGATGAACTTCGATCTAAGCAGACGATGATGACTGCCAGTTTTGAAAGGCAGCATTACAGAGACATCTTGGATGATGCGCCTTTTATTGACTAAAATATAGTTGATTTCGTTCTTGTTCTTCAAGTTTGGCATGATCCACATCCACCTTTTTGTACCAGGTGTTAGCCATGTACAGTTCTTCAGTTTCTGCCATCACTACGAGCCTTTCTCCTCTTTCATTCCTTTTGCTGCTACTGCATCTCCCTATAAACTTTTTGCCAGCTTTTCCTCGCCCGAGCTTGGCATTGAAATCTCCCATCCTGTCAGTGTAAGTGGACTTTTGCACGAGGGCTCTTTTGAGTTCTTGGTAGAATTCTTCCACTTCTTCATCCTCACTTGCACGTATGGGAGCATAGGCCTGGATGACCTTGAGGGTAGTTTTGACTCCATCTGAAGATGCAGCACACTGGTATGTAGTGATGTTAGCTGGCATGATTTGACTTTCGGAGACCAATCCTTGCTGACGATGAATCCAACTCTTCCAACATTTCTAGCACCATCTCCCTTTCCGAGCCTCATAGTGTTTCCATTCTTCCAGTTGACTTCCAACTCCTTCTTTCGCCAGGTTTCACAAACACCGAGGATGTCGCATCTTATCCTTTTCTTCTCCTCCATCAGATGGTTTAACGTTTCCTCCCTTACCAGCGACTTACAGTTGTAAGTGCACACAGCAAGGATTGTCCTTTTCCATGGCAACTGACATTTTTAGCAGCCTCTCGTTGCTCGATTTCCGCTCCACCACCGTAGAATGGTTTGATGACGTGCAGGGAACTGAAGCCCATTTATTCATCTTGTTTTAGCCTGGTGGTTCTCAAACTTTTGGGGTCTGCGGCCCTCTTTCTGTTTCTCGCGGGCTGCCGCGACCCATGTATGTCCGCCAAAATGCCGCCGAAGTGAAAGTTTCTGGTTTTGGCGGCACTTCAGCGGACATGCTGTGGGCTTCCTAGTGTCCGCTGAAAAGCCGTCAAAACCGGAAACTTTCACTTTGGCAACTTTTCAGCGGACACTCCGAAGCACACGGCATGCCCGCCGAAATGCCGCTGAATGCGGAAGCGTTCAACTCGGCGGCATGTCTGCAGCACAGGGAACTTGCAGCCCCCCAGGAAACACCCCCCAGCCTCCAGTTTGAGAACTTCTGTTTTAGTCGTTGACTTTGGATCATCCCACTGGCTGGGAGGGCAGGCATGTGTATCTCGTCAAGCTTAGCTAGCCTTTAACTTCTGAGGAGAAGGAAAGAAATACTCTCTGAGAGAGCAACCCCCTTCCCTGGATTGAGTAGTCTGACACCTTTGTAGCATGGTTAGACCTGCCAGGGCATATGCCCCACTACCAGAGCTGCCAGACGGCCAGGGTCACTGCTGCACCACGATGACGCGCTGAGGTAGGATTTTGCAGCAGTATTTGGAGATATGACAAGCAAAAAGAAAACAACAAGAAAAAGGAAATATGCATGTTACATTTTTCACCTGCACTATCACCCACAGTCATAGAATCATAAAACTGGAAGGGACCTCGAGAGGTCATCTAGTCCAGTCCCCTGCATTTGTGGCAGGACTAATTTTCTAAACCAGAGGTTCCCAAACTGGGGTTTGTGAACGCTGGAGGTTTGCAAAATGTTACAGGGGGGTTTCGGGAAAAAATTCCCTAATGGCGGACAGAGCTGTCCCTAGAAACCCTGGACAGCACGAGGCCAGCTGCCCAGAGCCCCTACACTTCCAAGAGCTAAGCAGATCAAAACAAGCATCTCTGTCACACTGAGGAGATTTAAACTTCAAGACTTCTTGTAAGAACTGGAGAGAAAGGTGGATATTTTTTGCTGTTTTTAAAATTAAGCAGGCAGCTAGTATTGTTTTTAGAATTCTCACAAAGAACAAGTTTAAGCTTCGTTGTAATGTGCGTTGTTTGCCTGGACTGCTCAAGACATGAACGCTTGTGTAGGAGGATCTCTTTGGGCTGGCTTCTTAAATCCCTTCCTGCTGTTTCACATCTGATATTCCTAGATGAAACATAAGAGCCTTGGCTTATAACAGGCTTATTCAAAGTGATACAAGCTACGAAAGTGAGATCTGGGAACAGTGTTGCCATTTTCATAATGTAATAATAATACTGTAATGATAAATAATAATTAATTATAAATAGTGTGTCATAAGCATGTCACAAAAACAAATTTTATATTTCCAGAATCACTACTTTTATAATTTATTCTCCGGTAAAGGAGAAAATCCCTGAAAATATTCATTTTTTAGAGGCAGTTCGTGAGACTTGATCTTTTAGTGAACGGGGTTCACAGGTTGTTAAAGTTTGGGAACCGCTGATCTAGACCACTCCTGACAGACGTATATCTAACCTGCTCTTAAAAAATCTCCAATGATTTTTAAGGTCCCAATTTTTCACATTTGCTATCTGGTCACCCTAATGTGACTCAGCCCCATTTAGGAGAACTTAATGTTAAGCTTTTGAAGAACTTTAAGCCTTAAGAACACTAGGCCCTTTTTTCATCATTTCCACAGTCAACTAATCTCTTTTCATCCATATAAGCAACTGACTAAAAGTCTTTTCATTCAGCATGGTGAAGGAGCACTGTATAGTGATCAAGAAAAGTTATAGAAGATCTGAAATATATTTGCTGCTGCACTTTGTTGAAATAGCTTTATGGGGCTCCTTGATCATATCAGGATATTCAGAACATAATTCTATATTTGCCCCAGTGGGACTGATTTGACTCTCAGGCTATGTCTGCATGTGAGCAGGGATGTGTGATTTGCAGAAGATGTGCCCATGCTAACTCTGCTCAATCTAAGCCACTATAAACAGCACTGGAGCTGGGATGCCAGCTTGGGCTAGTCACCTGAGTACATTGTAACTTCCAGGACACACTGGGTATGTACACACAGAGCTAGCCCTAGACCAAATGGTGCTCTGGTGAAGAGCATCTTCAGTGCTCTCCCCATTTTTAAACTTTTGAATACCTTATTTTTATTGCATTTGTAGCCCATTTCACAACTTTGATGCACAATTGGCATGTGTTACACTGCTCTACAGCCAAAATGCTTCTGAAATAAATGTAGTCAAACTTTACTAATTCTGGGTCACTGAGAATGAAAATGATGCTTAAAATTGTTGATTGGTTCTAGTTTTCAAGATATGCTATTGGGTCAATATATACGACCCTTGACATGGGAATGGCGGAGGATAAGTGAGTTATAAAGGGAAGGGATCTCAATTTAAACCAGAAATGACTAAAATACATCTTTGACTGGATCTATGACTAAATCTATGACTGGGTTTGGACAGTACTTGCTTTTTAGGCAAAACAATGAATGATGCAATCTGAAGCTGGTATTGCATCATACATGAGATGAATTGCATCATGTTATTCCTAGAAGTCATGGATGATGCAATCATAACGAAGCTTACATCACTCTGCTGAACAAATTGCCCTATATCAGCTCTAGAAATCATACAGTGTCGTGCTCTCTTATTTGTCAATGTTTGATTTTGCAAAGGGACTCATTTCTGTTTAGCCAAAGTGAGCAGAGATGCCTCATACTTGTGTGAGCAGTGCAGATAACTTCTGCTATGTTTGTGGTGAAGTGACTTTTGCATCACAAAAGCGCAGTATAACCACTATGGTTAAGAAAGCCTATCACCTTGATTTTGGCTGCAAAATTGGAGATCAGGACAAGAGATGGGCCCCACACATATGCTGCAACACTTGTGCCACAAATCTTCGCCAGTGGTTGAACAGGAAAAGGAAATCTATGCCTTTTGCAGTGCCAATGATTTGGAGAGAGCCAACAGATCATACCAGCAATTGTTACTTCTGCATGGTGCCTCCAGTTGGGAAAGGTGTGTCAAAGAAGAAAAAGTGGACTGTGCATTATCCAAACATTCCATCAGCTATACGCCCAATACCCCATGGAGAAGGACTGCCGGTTCCTGATGCACCAGAATCATTCTCACTTGAGTCAGATGAGGAAGAGGAAGAGGAAGAGGATGAAACTTCTGGTCCTGAACCATCAATGTCACAGGACCCACATTTTCTCCCATCCTCCTCCTCTGAACCACACCTCATAACACAAGCTGAACTGAATGACCTTGTCAGGGATTTGGAACTACCCAAGAGTAAGGCAGAGCTGTTGGGCTCCAGACTACAGCAGTGGAATCTCCTGGCAGGTGATGTTAGGGTTTCCATGTTCTGTGACCGTCCAAAGGATCTTGTCCCATTCTTCTTCATGGAAGGTGATCTTGTAGCCTGCAACAACATCGATGGTGTCATGGCAGCCCTTAACATCGTTCACGATCCAGATGAGTGGAGACTCTTCATTGATTCATCGAAGACGAGTCTTAAAGCTGTTTTGCTGCATAATGGCAATGTTCTGCCATCAATTCTAGTTGGTCATGCAGTCCATATGAAGGAAATCTATGACAACATGAAACAACTTTTGAGGTGCATAAACTATGACCAACATCAGTGGCAGCTTTGTGGCGATTTGAAGGTTGTTGTTCTCTTGCTTGGTCTGCAGACTGGATACACAAAGCACTGCTGTTTTCTCTGAGAATGGGATAGTCGTGCAAGAGATTCCCACTACATCAAGAAAGATTGGCCACTCCAACAGTCATTGGAGCCTGGGAGGAAAAGTGTTCAGCATCCACCACTTGTTGAATCGGGGAAGATTTTGTTACCACCCTTCCACATCAAGCTGGGTCTGATGAAGAACTTTGTCAAGGCCATTCACAAAACACAAGCAGCTTTCAAGTACCTCTGTGGAAAATTTCCAAGGTTAAGTGAAGCTAAGATAAAGGAAGGTGTCTTTGTTGGTCCTCAGATTCATGAACTTCTTTGAGATGATGCATTTGACCATGCACTGCATGGCAAGGAAAAGACGGCATGGAAAGCCTTCCAGTCAGTGGCAATACATTTTTTCGGAAACAGCAAGGCAGACAACTACAGGTTGTTGGTGGAAAACCTCCTCAAGGCATACAAAAGCCTTGGTTGCAACATGTCACTAAAGAGACATTTTTTGCACTCTCATCTAGATTTTTTTCCACCGAACTGCGGAGCAGTGAACGACGAGCACGGCGAGCGATTTCACCAGGACGTTGCAACAATGGAGAAACGCTATCAGGGCAAATGGAGCCCATCAATGCTTGCAGAGTATTGCTGGACAGTGACAAGAGATGCTCCATTTAATGAATACAAGAGACAAGCCAAGAAGCACCGAGTAGACACTGAATAGGACTAAACTGTGTACATAATAGTTTTCTGCCTTTTGTTTCATAATACATTTTATTTATATAACCCTTTTGCTGATTTTTGAAGTGTTACATAAACAGGATATGTGAAATATGATCATGTAAAGCAACCATAAACAAATGAAAAGACCTAGGTTTACAATTTATGATTAAAACTCTACTATCTACACAATATACATAGACATAAAATGTAAAAACTTAAATATCTTAGAAACAGTAGCCAATCAGTTGTTTTAATTGTCATATTTGAATTCAGCACATCAAAATACATAATAAATATCACATTTTATCTCTGAAACAGACGACTTCTAAAAAATTGTAGACCAGTGTTATTTATCCCTGTTTTATAAGAGAATACATTTGCAACTGGGATCTGTACATCTGCATTTATTCATGCCATATATAAGAAAATAAAACAATTTCCTCTAAGCTTGTAGGAACTTTTTAATTTTAAGAATAACTGAAATGAACTAACATCAAGAAATTGAACTGTGCACCAACACTGGGTGGACCAGTATTTAAATAGTGTTACTGTAGATGACAGCTTTAGAATTTTAACCCAACTCCTTTAGTTTAAAAGATCAATTTTCTTGCCTTTGCCCTTACAAAAAGAAGCGCAGCATCAGAGAGATCCAAAGACTGGCCAATGGCATTTTCAAGAGATAAAGTAGCAAGTGATGTAAGTCTCTCATCAGTCATCATCAATCAAAGATATGTTTTAATAAGTCCGAACTTCAAACAGCTGCACTCACCACTTGTAACTGGGACTGGGAGTGTGAGCAGAATACTCAAAGCTATCAACACATTAGGAAAACTGTCCTTCAGCTCTGCATCATGAATGAATTGGAGAACTTGCAGTGGAGAGTGCTTCCCATGTGGCAAAATCTGATGGATGTTGTCCAATTCAACATAGAAGTCTTTATTATTGATGTCTGAACGTTCCCCATGTTTTCAGCATCTAGTGAAGATCAGTGCAATTCTTCAAGTGTTTTCTTGTCAACCAGCAGCTTACTAAGACCATACAACCCCCCCCAGATCTTCTTGTGGTGCTTCATTTGTCCAAACCTTTATTTGATGGATACTTAAGTGGTGTCAACAAGTGAGCACAACTTCCTCTTGAATTTTAGTTCCAAGCTTCTCATCACCTTATCTCTGCTCTCGTAACCAAACTGTCTCTTCTTCCGATGAACAAGTTTTCCACCATTTCTTTGGCAGCAGTGATGGCATTTCAAATCCATTGTCTCTTTAGGCCACTATGAAATCAAGGCAGCTTCTCATCAAAGTAGTAATGGTCACAATGTCCATTGACTGAATTTTTAATGCTCTGCTTACTTGGAACAGGTTATCATGCCAAACTACAACTGAAACCAGAAATTTGAAGTCAGTGTTGTGATTTGCCAGTTGTTTGTGCCTCATTTCAGATTCCAACCTTGGCTTTACTAAACTGCACCAGTTCCATCAGGGTGTTGTAAACATCAGTCACTTGCTACCTCACTGGCCTTATGCTGTCAATGCGGCTCTCCCTGCAAATGTCATTTAGAGGCTTCATGGTCAGATTTGTAACATTGTCCATGAGGATCTTTCTACTGATAGTTATGTTGAAAAGAGGATGTATATCCTTGGAAATACTCCAAAGAGAGATGATGAATCTAAAAAAGATGACTCTTCATCTGACACAACTAGGTTGAGGCAATGGCAGCCTCAAGGCACGAAGAAAGCTTTTGGATTCAGTGCATGGATCCTTGTCTGAATGCCACTATTTCTTCCCTTCATGTTCGTGCTGTAGCTTTAGCCATATGCTTGGCCATGGCAGCCCTGAAGCTTTATTTTATTCTCACTGAAAATGTTCATAAACAGTTCTGTTAGGCCTTTTCCAGCAGAGCTGTCCACAGCCAGAAACAGAGTCTTAGATACAGCCATCCTCATTGTCAACAAATCTGACTGTAAATGACCTCTTTTCACTGTGACTAATGTCGGGAGTGCAGTCGATTACTACGGCATTGTACTTCACTTTGCCAAGTCTCATTAATATGTTATCAAGCACCTACCTTGCCATAAGGTCAAGCAATTCATTTTGAATTGTTTTGCTGCAGTAATAGTCCATAGCTTCTTTATGAACTACTCAGTTTAGATGCTCATGCATAATGTTGTCATATTTCCCAAAGAGCTCTATGAAATCGAGGAAATTACCATGATGTTCAGTGAATAACTTATCTGATGACCCCCAGAAAGCCAAATTATTCTTCGTAAGGAAGAGGGCAATTGAGATCAGATGCTCAATCAGCACTTTTCTCAAATGCTGGGTTTCTACACTAATAATGCACTGGTTTTCTGCATTTATTCAGCTTGAGCTTAAGTAAGAATTCATCTTACCTAAGCAAATCAGCTAACTTATGTCAGTAATTGTACCCAGAAAGCGCCAGCAATGATTTGACATTCTTGTCAAATATTTTGCAACAAATACAGAACACTTTGTCAGTTGATTTCAAGTAAAGTAGCCAATGCCAATTCAGATTCTCACCATTCTCAGGCACTCTTTCATAGTGTGACTTAAAAAGTGTCATTTCTGCTCATTTACTGGAAACTTCATAGCCTCGATTTTGCCCAGCCTGTTCAAAATTGTACCGTGAATATCAGAAGAGTTTAGGATCACCAGCCATAAAGCAGGATCTGCTGCATCGATTTGTGGTGTGCAGTTTTTCTCACTGATTCTGTCATCATGCAAGGGGGATTCCTCTTTATCATATCTCTCCTTTTCATGTAAACCAGATTTTTCTTTGTCATTACTCTCCTTTTCATGTGAGCTACATTCTTCTTCTTTATTATCACTCTCCTTTGCACCACAAGGAAAACTGGACAATTCTCCATCACTTTCCTCACATTTCCATTTCTTATCTTTAGGTAAATCTGCTAATTCCTTAGTAATAGGCTTCCATCATTTATACTGCACTCCTCAATTTCTTCGTCACTGGGACAGTTGCTACTGCATAAAGCAATATGTTGTTCTGTTTCAGATATTTTCCCATCAAATATTCCCCTTGCTGCAAACTAGATCACAGTTGAGCTTTTTGCTTTCTATACTGAGCTCCTGAAGACTTCTTTGTGGGCATCTTTTATTTTCTACAGGAGAAACCAGTGTTAGGGAGAGAAAAAGTCTGTTCCACAATCTTAGAAAGTTATCAAACATTTCATATCAGGGGGTAGCTATGTAAGTTTGTATCCACAAAAACAATGAGGAGTATAGTGGCACCTTAAAGACTAACAGATTTATTTGGGCATAATCTTTTGTGGGTAAAAAAACCACTTCTTCAGATGCATGGAGTGAAAATTACAGATGCAGGCATTATACATGAAGAGAAGTCAGTTATCTTATAAGGGGAGAACCAGTTGTTGACAGGGCCAGTTAAATCAGGGTGGATGTAGTCCACTCCCAATAAGTGATGAGGAGGTATCAATATCGAGAGAGGGAAAGTTGCTTTTGTAGTGAGCCAGCCACTCCCAGTCCCTATTCGAGTCCAAATTAGCGATGTTAAATTTGCAAATGAATTTTAGTTCTGCAGTTTCTCTTTGAAGTCTGTTTTTGAAGTTTTTTTGTTGAAGTATGGCCATTTTTAAATCTGTTATAGAATGTCCAGGGAGATTGAAGTGTTTTCCCACTGACTTTTGTATGTTACCATTTCTGATGTCCGATTTGTGTCCATTTATTCTTTTATATACAGACTGTCCAGTTTGGCCAATGTACATGGCAGAGGGGCATTGCTGGCACATGATGGCATATATCACATTAGTAGATGTGCAGGTGAATGAATCCCTGATGGTGTGGCTCATGTGGTTGGGTTCTCTGATGGTGTCACTAGAGTAGATACAGGGACAGAGCAGGCAACAAGGTTTGTTACAGGGATTGGTTCCTGGGTTAGGGTTTCTGTGGTATGGTGTGTAGTTGCTGGTGAGTATTTGCTTCAGGTTGGGGGGCTGTCTGTAAGCGAGGACTGGCCTGCTTCCCAAAGTCTGTGAGAGTGAGGAATACACTGGGGGCTGTACAGTGGTGGCCAGTGGTGTTCAGTTATTTTCCTTGTTGGGCATGTTCTGTAGGAGGTGACTTCTGGGAATCCATCTCGCTCTGTTAATCTGTTTTCTCAGTTCCCCAGGTGGGTAGTATAGTTTTAAGAGTATTTGATAAAGATCTTGTAGGTGTTTGTCTTTGTCTGAGGGTTTGGAGCAAATTCAGTTGTATCTTAGGACTTGGCTGTAGACAGTGGATTGTGTGATTTGTCCTGGATGGAAGCTGGAGACATGTAGGTAAGTAAAGCAATGAATAGGTTTCTGGCATAGGGTGGTGTTTATGTGACTATCACTTATTTGCACTGTAGTGTCCAGGAAGTGGATCTCTTGTGTAGACTGGTCCAGGCTGAGGCTGATGGTGGGACGGAAATTGTTGAAATCCAGGTGGAATTCTTCAAGGGCCTCCTTCCTATGTGTCCATATAATGAAGATGTCATCAATGTAGTGTAATTAGAGGAGGGGCACTATGGGACGAGAGCTGAGGAAGCGTTGTTCTAAGTCAGCCGTAAAAACGTTGGCATATTGTGGGGCCATGCGGGTACTGAAAGCAATGCCGCTGACTTGAAGATATAAGTTGTCCCCAGATCTGAAATGATTGTGATTGAGGACAAAGTCACAAAGCTCAGCCAAATTTTGCATTAATCCCAGCAAAAGAAGATACCTTTGGTGTCTGGTTAAATATGTCCTTTATTAGTTACTACTTACACTCTTCAAGTCTTAAAACACAAGTACACTTTTACAATTACACAGTAAAACAAGGTTCACAATATTGCAGCTGGGCTCTCAATTCATTTCACGTCATTCTTATATCTCACTGACTCACTGGTGACACTCTGCCACTTATATACCCATGAGGGCATGACTGACAACATCCTAGGAAGTTTGAGGAAAATTTAGTTCTCTGAAATTGCAAGGTTCCATGAGATTCTACAAAGGTCCAGAATATTCTAGAAGACTAGCGAAAAATGAATCCACATCTAGTATAACTGAAACATTTTACTTCAGGCATTCTATTTTCCCTTTTGTTGTTAACAACAAAAACAGCACCCCAAGCCTGGTGTCTCACTAGTCTGGCACCACAGCTGGTCACCTGCCCCTAAAGCCAGCCCTATGTACATAGGCAGCTACCCTGAGCCACCGCCTGTGCTATCCCAACTATACTGCTTTTTTTTTTTAGTGCCCTAGCTTGAGCAGAGATCTATGTGATCTGAGAATCACACCTTCCAGCTCAAATGTAGATATAGCCTTGTTTTCAGTAATGCAAGTTAGGTTCCTAACTCTATAGATAAGCATCTAACTCTCCTCTCTGACATACCTTTGTATATTAGCACTAACTCCAACTGAATCAATTGAGTTACACTGGTGTAAACCTGTTGCAAGAGATTTAGAATTTTTGGAAAGAAAATACAATTATTTTGGAGAAGCTCTAACCTATTAGCAGGGATCCATGAAACACACTTTTAAACTTAAATCTTTTTTATTAAGTTTTCTGTGTGGAAATGTGCCTTTTTGCCTAGAGAATAAAATAAAGACACATAAAAGTACAATGTACCACTGTGCCAGGACCAAAGACTTGAAGCTACTATTTTAAGTAAATCTTTTTAGACTAAACATTATCCGATCTATTTTATAGAGATGTCTTGACAGGAGTATCTTTCTGTGAAAATTTGATATTATATATTAAATATGGATAAGGAGTGGATACATAGCCAGAGGCAGTCAACAACCTGTCTGTGTACTCTGGCCTTCATGCAGTAATTTTAGCTCTTCATCTTAGATTAGATTTACAAATGGAGTATCAATTTCTTTTTTTAGGAAGAACATAGGATACTCATTAGTAAATTGTCACTGTGTGAACAGAGCTTTTTCTCTTTGCTTTCCAACCCATAAGAAAGGTTTTAACACTTAAAATGGCTTCCCTGATCACTGAAGTAATTACAGTATTGTACTGCTGTTCTCTTAACCTTTAGGTAGACCTTTTAAAATGTACTCTAATAACTTTCTCTCCAATAAATTTAATTAAGAATTTAATATTTCCACCAGTTAAAATGCAGTAAAGTGTAGTTACTTTTGCTGCAGCATGTTAATGATGTCACTAATTGAGATAATAATTGTCACAACACGGGATCCTTCATTTTGGTCTGAATTAGTGGGATGAGTTTTTACCTTTGGGAGAAACAGACCATGACCTGATATGGGAAATGCAAACTGTACTAATGAGAGAATTTATTATTAATCAACCAGTAATGCAGAGGAGACCTGCAGGAAAAACAATTAGTTTAAGGCAATAGCGTTACTTTCATTTGTGGTATTGTTAGTAGGGACATAGAAACAATTAGCCAGATCATGTGGCCAGTATTACTAGTTTGGAGGGTGTCTTCTGTGCAACTCACCCCTTATCCTGACTCCACTTATCCTCCATGGCACCATCCCTGCTCCTACCGCACGCTCCATGGATTTCCCTTTGCTGAGATCCTTGGCTAAGAAGAAGGTAGGAGTAGGAAGGCAGAGTGGAATGGCCTTGCATTTGCCCCTATTTCTTATTCACTGAAACACAGGGCCACTCAGTAATATTGCTTCATCTTATGCTCTGGAGGGGGACTTCAGGATGCCCACTAGTGCTGAGGGGTCTCTCCGGTGTATGCTGGTGCTGGGGAGGGTCCGGGGGTCAGGCTGATGCAGGGAGCAGTTACGGGGTGCAGGCTGGTGCTGGGAGGTGCACTCCAGGGCACCTGCTGGTGCTTTGGGTTGGGGGACAGCCTGGAACCACTGCCACCTCCACTGCTGCTGCAGGACTGCTACTGCTGCTGCCTATTAGCTAGACATTTTCATCGGTCCTTTTCATGATCACTCCTAAGAATTTTTTCTTCAGAGGATCCAACTTATTCAAAGCCCATCAATGTGTGAAATGTCTAATTAGATTTTCAGCGTATCTGACAGGCCTAGCTGTGGGAATTCCAGATGAACCATCTGGAATCAGTTGATCTTGAAGCAAATTAAAATAATATTTCAATAAACCCATGTTTTGAATGCTGCCATGTTTGTGATCTTGAAAATACAAGTCTCACAATCAGCCTTTTTCAGTGAAGAAATGAGTTCTCCCTAAACAGCTGCACAATATAATAGATGGTGGTTTTCTTTTAAGGGTTTATTTATTTTGCCTGTTTAGGAACATACAGTATTGTTACCCGTTCCTCAAACCTGCCAGGAAATAACCACAGACAAAGGGTGAACTCGAGGAGCACTGAGGCTTGATTTATTGCTTCTCTTATTTGCACAGTTATATTCACACACACACACACAACTCATTCATGCTGGCAGGCTGCAGGCACGGATGTTGGTTTTGGAGACTGAGGCTGGCCAGGTCACAGTTGTCCAGAGACTGAACGCGGGGCAACGAGAGTCCCTGAAGTCCCTTCGGATCCACAGAAGGGCTCTGCTGCTTCTGGTCTGATCCCGAGTTTAGCGTGCTGCTACATTTCTTTGTTAGTAACCTGTCCTGACCACCTGTCTTGAGATTTATATCTTCACCACGATTCCATAAAAGGCAATATTTGTTTCTTTGCTTTGCCATTGACTGTCACTCACACTATCTCACTCATTCCTTACATTAATTGATTACATATTCATAAGCAATGAATACAATTGGTAATATAGAGCAATGTAACTTTAAGCAAGCATCTGACCTCATTGGGGACTTCTGTGGCTTGTGGCTTTGTAACAGCATAACAGGAAAAGTGTGCAAACTGCACCCGAAAGAGGAGGGAGAAGAGGACACTTGGGTGGACAGGGGTCGTGTCTGGCTACATATATAATCTAATGTCCTGTACTTTTCTGCTTCTTCTCACTCTTTGAAATTCAAAAAAAGTGCAGGCCAGTTATTGGCTCACAGGAGATAGTCCATAGATTCCTTGCTAAACAGTGGAGAGGAAGGGTTTATCCTACTGCAGATCAACAAAAGCTTCCATAGCTGTCCTCCTTTTGCTAGGGAGACCAACAATTAAGGAAATGTGACCTGGCTCAGATGGAATGAATTACCCTATCCCAAAGGACTATAAGTGATCTCAGGAAACTCTCTCCCAAGGTTTGTCAGGCAGATCTATGGTAGAGGCTAGAGTCTGCTTGGCAGTGAGAAGTACTTTCTGTTTTTCTCTAGAGAAACTGCTTTCTGGAAGCACTTTTGGATTCGATTTAGTTGAGCTCTAGCTGTAGGAAGGAGAGTTCCTTTAGATCGATAAATCCTAATATCTGGGTTAGCTGTTCTTTTCCTGTCCTTGAATCACTGGACCTAGCATAGCCCTTCTTTAAAAACAAAGAAATGAAAAGTTTTGTTCTAAATACGTGTCAGAGTCATGGAAACTAAAGTAAGAAAGGCTCTATTAAGCCATCACCATCTCCTCAATCCTACAGCTGGATATAGGTAATTGTAAAATCCAAAAATATGTCATTTACACATAATACAGATAAACACTTTCCTAATAGCGCCTCCTTGTCCAAAGGATTAAGTGGATAAATTAATGCGTAAAAGGTATAAAAAAGGACACAAGTAGCTTCTTATCCTATGTTCCTACTGTTTAAACACTGTTTTAGATCACATCCAGCTACTCTTCACACCTTTCATTAAGCCAGTTAGCTAAACTGCAATCAAGCAGTGATGAAACATAACCCCTATGTATCAAGACTTTTCCTAATTCAATCAAGCCTCTGTTTGCCCAAACTGAAAAAATACTATGGTATTAAGGCTCCTTCTTCTTTCCTCTGAGCTGTAGTCCTAGTCACGTTGCTCTTGATAAGTAAATAATACAAATTAAAAAGCATGATAAAGTACTCACACAGCTCTCTCCTTAATCATAATGCTAATTGCTAATACTTGCCATACAGTTTAATACTATGTCTGTTAAATTAACTTCATTGTCAGAACCTGACAACTTTCCCCTTCGTTCTCCAGGCCTTTTCTCTGCTGCTTCCTTGCTGTTCATAGGTGTGAATGTCCCAGGCATTGGGGTGTCCATTGTCTAAATTTACATGTGTAGACTTTAGTCCAGGAGTGGGCAAACTACAGCCTGTGGGTCACATCCGGCCCATGAGCTAATTTTGCCTGGCCCCCAGAGCTCTCGGCTGGGGAGGCTACCCCTGGCCCCACCTTGCTGTCCCCTCTCCTCCACCATCCCCGCTCTCCCAGAGCTTCAGCGCCATGTCCAGGAGCGGCCCTGGACAGCGCTGCAGCGGCGTGGCTCCGGGGAGCAGAGTGAGCTCCTGCTGCGCGGCCCACCAGAGTTCGCAGCCCCGATCCCCTTACCGCGCCATTCCCCTATCCTCTGGAGCCTCTGTGTGCCGTGTCCAGTAGCGGTCCTGGAGAACACTGCAGCGGCATAGCACCGGAAGGGCCTGAGCTGCCGCTGGGGACAGCGTGGTAAAGGGGCGGGGCTGTGAGCTCCGGCAGGCTGCACAGCAGGAGCTCAAACCCTCCCCCACTCGAGCCACACCGCTGCAGCGCTGCCCAGGGCCACTCCTGTCACACAGGGCACTGAGGCTCTGGGAGAGTGGGGAGGCAGGGGTAAGTGGCATGGTAAGTGTGGGGGGGAGGGTTGGATAAGGGGCAGGGAGTTCTGGGAGCAGTCAGGAGACAGGGAGTAAGGGGGTTTGGATGGGGCAGAGGCTCTGGGAGGATGGTCAGGGGACATGGATTGCGGGGATTGGATAGGGTGGAGGAGTCCTGGGGGTCTGTCAGGAGGCGGGGAGGTGGATAGGGGTTGGGGTAGTCAGGGAGCAGGGGTTTGAGTAGGGGGTGGGTCTTGAGGTGGTGGTTGGGAGGAGGGGGTTGGGAGGGGGTGTTCAGGGGACAAGGAGCAGGATGGGTTGGGTATTCTGAGGCGGGCAGTCAGGGACAGGAAGTAGATGGGGGGCGGTGCCTTCCCTTCCCAGCCCACCGTACAACTTTGGAACCCCGATCTGGCCTGAGAGCCAAAAAGTTTGCCCACCCGTGCTTTAGTCAATTTATTAATGACTCTGGTCTCCACTTAGGCAACTGTGTGAGTCAAACACCTCATAACTGAGGAGTGCATAAGAATGATAAAAATATTACCAAAATTTTCACATTCATCACCTCATGGTTTTGGTTGTTTATTTCTCCTAATATTTCCGCTACTCTAGATTTAGCTTTGGAAGGATTTCCCAAGTCCCATGTTCAAAAAGTAACAGTTCAAAGACTATTTTGATCTTGCCTGCACCTTAGCCAGCCTAAAGAACCCAGGTAATGGAATCCTGGTTTGCATATCACTGATGCCTGGCTAGAGACTTGAAACAAAATTAAGCTCCATCTGCCTTCATAACAACCTTATTTACCATTTTTGTCCTGTTAAGAAGATTTTATTTCTCTTAATTCCCTTTTACAACAGGGACTTCACAAGAAGTATGAATTATTATTGACAGATACAAAATAGTCTGCCACACGGCTCTAAAATAATAATGAGAAAACTCTTGAGTCTTTTGACATTAGTAGTCATTTTGTGTTGTAATTGAATCTGAAAAGCTCTGTTAAGATCTATATCCTTTTACAGCAATTTACATTTCTTTTGATAGAAATATTTTATAATTTGTTTAGATGGCAACACTTTGAAAGAGCATTTTTCATTTACACTTAATGTGAATGATGTGAACACATTGTATGTCCTATTATGTGAATAGATTAATTTCCCATTAGCAGCTTACATGAAAAGGGATTGTGGTCACACTAGATTTTCTAATGGACTTGTCTCTACATCCAAAATACACTACAATTACAGGCATTCTCAGTGGAAAGGCCAAGGAAGGAGTATGAATATGGAAAGGCCAATATAAGAACATGAATATGAACTCCTAGAGTTCTCCCTGCAGAGAAAGTCTCTAGGTTTCTCATCTGAGCACCTGACACAAACACTAAATTAACTTTATTAATAACAATCAAAATTTGTATTAACTTTCCCTAACACAATACATACCATGAAGTCTTGATGTTTACTTTCCACCGCCCTTATGTTTCAATGGACCATTAACCTGCTGATGCCCAATATGGACACATATTGTGACAAACAATAAAAAAGGACACAGGGCAACTAATGGTGCAAGGGGTTTAAACAATATCAGAATGTTCTGTAGCCTAAATAAACACTGGGTTCAATAATCCTCTGCATCCGCACTCCAACTGATGTAGGGGAGGGAGGGGATCTCTAGGGAAGCAATTCAGGGTCACTGATCTTGAGCCAGCCCAGTTCTAGAGGCTGGACACAGTGAAACCTGTGCTCATTCTGATGTCTTGCAGTAAGGCACTACATTTAAGTTGGAACCATCTATTGAAAACACTCTGCCTCTAGTTTCTGAGAATTTCACAGTAGATCACCTTCAACTTTAGATTGCTCAAAATTCCTCGGAATTTCATGTTTAAATAAAACATGTAAATATTAAGGAAATCCAAGAGGATACTTTCCTTGTCTTTTAATAAGAAAAGCTGTATTGGATTTTTGATTGAACTTATATAATCTCCATGGTCAGTTCTCACACTTATAAACTTTTGAGTTGTCTTAGATAGCTTACACATATAGGTAATAACTGATTTATACAGCTGTTACCTATGGGTAAGAAATACCACAAATATTTATCTGTTTATTAAAGCTGAAATTGGCAAGTTTTTAGAGCAACCGGGTGGATCAATAAAGGGATGATTATCTTTAAAATAAATGCCACATTGTAGCTGAGACTATTAAGGGCTCATAAAAAAAATATGACCACTGATAAAAAATTTTTGAGTATCTAAAATTGATTTGAATTAAATAAAATATTTCACAAACCAGATACCAAAATTTTATAGCATTGGTTTTGTATTCAGAGTGGTGATGGCTTATTCCCTTAAAACCAATCACAAATCGGTAGACAAGAGTTGGATATTATAATATCATGTCTGATTATTTATACTGTGTGTAATGTTGCATTTTCAATCTGTAAAAAATAGTCAGCCACAAATATCTCCAACTGGAAGAAATATAGGCTACTTATCTTAGAATTTTATTATGTAATGTATAACCTAGAAACAGCTATGATATGTGAATTTCTCACCCTGAATAAATATACTGTAAATTTGAAAAATTAAACACTCGGGCATAAGCATTTTCAAATTTTCTCTAGAGAAGGTGCACTGCACACAAATTGTGCATGGTGCTAAAAAGAAAATCTCAAAATGGCTGATTTTCAGATTAAATATTTGGCATTATATTAAGTTCAATACACAATCAATGAATTCCAAAGTTCATTACAGTGACAGTTATCAGAAAATCCTGGAGTATGATTTGCTGACAGTAGTCATGATGACCCACCTCGTACTCAAAAAAGCGGCACTGGTCGCTTAATCTGTGACAAATAATACAATGACATGAACCATTTGATTTAATTGTCAAAACGAGAACACAATCAAACAATATGACATAAAACACTAGGCAGAACTGCACTGAAGATATATTGTAATATGTAAATCAAGCCTACTAGAGCTAGTTTTTCCCTTTTTCTCCCATAGGGGAAAGTTGAAAGTTCTATTCCGCTAAGTCTTTTATCTTACTAATGTAAAAAAACCCTAAAAATAGTAATAAATTGGCATGTGTAAATTCTGCAGACATAGAGCTGATCACCTTCTGCAGAGAAACTATCAAGGAGGGAGAAAGTTGCTAGACAGGCTCAGAGTGGTTCACCATACACAGTTATCATTCTGTTGAGGGGCAATGGGGGATTTGTGTGGTTTAGTGACTGAGCAAGGAGTGTCATCTCTGAATTGCCCTGATAATAAGGCTTCACATGGAAACATGTCACTGACCCCACAGTTCTTGGTGCATTTGCACTTTTCCTGGTACTACTTTTGCCAGTTAGAAGCCACAATGCCACTAGCTTGCCACCTTCATAGGAGCACCTCTTCTAAGGTGTATAGATGGCCCTTAACAAGCATTCATGCTCTAATGGGCATGATGTATTATATATATTCTCTGGCTCTTCCCATTGCTTTGAACTCCAGTGGGAAACTCATAGGGACTTGAATACCATGTGTATAGGGTTTGAAAATATTTTTGAGAGTCACTGTGATGCAATGAAATTGGGCGAAAATGGATTTAGCTTTGATTCCACTGGAGTGTCTACCTCTTTGAATAGCTAGTGAAATGGTCCAAAATGAGAAGAAGAAGTCCAGAAAATGCACAATTAAAAGAAGCCTCCTCTTATTCTTTTCAGAAGCCTAACTTCTTTACATCATAAGGCATATGGAAAGAGAGTGACAAGAAATCATCTACATGCAGGTAGTGAGAGTTCCTTTGCATTCCAAAGTAACTGTATAACTCAAAAACAAAACAAGGAATACTTGTGGCATCTTAGAGACTAACCAATTTATTTCAGCATAAGCTTTCGTGGGCTATAGCCCACTTCATCGGATGCATAGAATGGAACACACAGAAGTAAGATGTATTTATATACACAGAAAGCAGAAAAAGTTGGAAATTACCAATGCTAATATCACTATGAAGAATATGGGATGCAGTGTCACAAGACTATTGCTGAGCAACAAAGTTTGAATTTGAATAATTAAGACACAACTAGATTATTTTTAATAGTGTAATGGAGGTCAGATCTGAGCCTATAATGGCTGCTGGTGTCCTTAAAAGACTTATGCTTTTTCGTTAAACTTATCAAAGACAGACACAGATAATCCAAGTCAGATGATTCTTGACTAATGGTTTTTAGAGCTGAAGCAAAGCCATTCTCCAAAGGACTGAACCTTGCCCTGTATGCTCCAGAAAACTCTCTTGAAGTTTAAGAGGATAGTGAATGAATATTTATTCACCTGGAAGGAAAAACGGGGCAGGTTGTAGAAAGTAGCATGATAAGCAGAAAAGGAAGTAGAACTGAGATATGGGAAGAGAGATCATTGTAGGGAATTGGGTTTAGCATTAAACAGAGCAAAAGAGAAACAGCTCCGAGTAAGTGAAGATTCTGTTTGCCAAATACACGCTCCAAAGGGACAGAGGTACCATAGGAGGTAGATGGATGATGCCAGTTGAGGTCCATTCATTTGGTAGGGAGCATTCAAGAAAACCCATCTCCAAAAACTGGGATTATTAGAAATGTACAAAAAAAAAGTTTGCCCATGACAACAAAGCCCAAGTTTGGCTTTTTCATTTTCTTACAGTTCTTATTTGAGGGATCTTGAAAGTCTCACTTGATTATAGTGACTCTGCTGGTGTCTTAATTAAATTTGGCTAAACCCAGTTACTTGGGGTTAGTATTTTGGAAACTTGCCTGTAATGTCTAAAATGGGATGAACATATTAATCCTTGAGATTAATCCAGTAATTTAACTGCTATCTTAAATATCTGGTATATAGTGACATAATACCTTTGATCCAATGGAATTGCAGCATGCAAAATAGGTAGAGAAATAATCACATGTATGGACTAGAAGTTTCCAAATTGCCGGTGACAAGGCAGGGTGGGATTGATTTAAATTGAAGTGATTTAAATCACTGGTTGTCCAGCTATACTGAAAAAAAGACGGGAGACATTTGATATGGATTTAATTAGGTCAGAGTTTTATTTATTAGATGTCTGGGACTACCCTGTAGATAAAAGTGTACAGTGCAGATAACCCCAAGTTTATTCCATAATTACTTGGGGGCTTCTGCCAGCTCCCCATCTTTTTCCATCCAGCTCCCCCCAGCCAATACATTGCAGGGACATTACCATCCACTCTCCCTCCACCTCGTAGAAGGGTTAAGATAGGCTATAAGAAAGGGGGGCTGGTTCCCTGTTGTACCAATCATAGGAATTCCCAACCACCACCCCCATTCCGTTCCTTTAACACATACCTCTGTAAATCCAATTCTAACGCATTTATCTAGTCACTGCATACCTTCCCTATGGAGTACCTGCACTGGACATCCACCACAAGGAGGCACCCACAATTAGCTTTGCTGCCTCTCCATGTAAAAGGGATCTTCATGCACAGGCCTGTCCCCTTTTAAGCCCTCTATCCCATTTGGTTCCCACAGGATGAGTCAGTGTTGCCAGGCTGGCCCCTTGTCTCCTTCTCAGCAGTTTTTATCTCTTCTCCCCACCCCCAGACATAAAGTACCGTTTCTTTCATTTGGCCAGCCAGACAAATCCCTCCTCCCCTTCCCCACAGGCCTAACCACAATATAGGTGAGATGTGATCATGTTAATCAAGGTTTAAATCAGAAAGCAAGAAACTTGGATTTAAACAATCAGTTATCATTTTGTTTTGTATTTGTTCTTTAGTTATTTTCCTAAATAAATGCTGATTCTCATTGGTTGGCAGTCATTAAAACATGTTGATTTCCAACTAAATATAGCCATTACATTAAATATGATACTTATTTTGGCTAATCGGGAGGATATAGTATGTCTATACATATTTATTTAAGTAATTAGATAGCTTAACATATATTTTTCAGATTCTTACTTTTTATATTTTTATTATGTTGGAAAATGAATGATGCATTTCTTATTTAGTAGGTGATTCATTTTTTTACTCATGAGTGTCAAGCTGCATTTGAATTGAAATTGAAATTCAATTAAAATACGTAGATTCAGCATTTAAAATGGTTTGTATTAGGTAAATACAACTACCTCTGAACTAGTTGAATAAATTGAAATGAAGAAAATATTCTCTCTGCACCTGCTGGCAAAAACTGGTTCCAGGCACTTGAACAGTGACTTCCATCAGTTCGGTGGCTTGAATCTCATTAAAACTTTGCCAGTAAACGGGTATTGCTTGAATGTTGTTATTTTTATTTAATTTAAATTATTGAAATAGATTATAGTAGGTGCAGGCCTTAACATAAATTTGAAATTCTAACAGTCTAATCTTAAATAGATTTTTAAAAGAAAAATATATATAATTTAATTTAAATTTTAAAAATCCAATTTAAATAAAAAATCCAGTTCTAGTTTTTTGAAATAATTATCAATTTTTAGCCAATGTCAAGCAAAGCAATATTTTGATTAGTGATTAACAAAGGATCTAGAACTGACTGTTCCTAAAAGCATCTGCTACAAACCAGCAATGCTTTAGTACAGTGGTTCTTAAACTTTTGTACTGGTGACCCCTTTCACATAGCAAGCCTCTTAGTGAGACCCACCCACTAATAAATTAAAAATACTTTTTTAATATATTTAACACCATTATAAATGCTGGAGGCAAAGCGGGGTTTGGAGTGGAAGCTGACAGCTCATGACCCCACCATGTAGTAACCTTGTGACCCCCTGAGGAGTCCTGACCCCCAGTTTGAGAACCCCTGCTTTAGTAGAACTATAAATATTTATCTTACTTTGGAATCAAATCGAGATCATGGCCCTATTGTGCTAGGTGATATTTAAGCACATAGATAGACATGGTTCCTGCTTCAGAGAGTTAAGTCTAAAGACCTGGTCCAGTGCCCATTGCTGTCAATGGAAAGAATTAAATTAACTGCATAGGATGATGAATTAGGCTTTATGAGTCTGATCCTGAGCCATCAGCCACACGAATATAAATACCTTTAAAAATTTGGCCCCTCCAATCTCACTATTTCAACAATCACCATAAAACTTTATTAAAATTCAAGATAAGAATAATTATCCTTTAGGTAAATTCCATTGGCTTTTCTTTTGTTATCAGGGAACACAGGTTTAGTGCCTGGCAAATATCCAGCAGGGACTATTTCAGTTAAGATATTGAGAAACCAAGTAGTGCAAACCAATCAGCCCAATGCAAATTGGTGATTAACTTGACAGCTAGATGGGCTTGCATGACCATAACATTATTAATTAAACAGCAGTTGGGTTAATCAAGATAGCAAAAGTAATTTGTTGGAATAAATATTTTATTAGTGTGCCCATCAATAAAGAAAAAGGACATGTTTTCATTAATTCATTTGTAATAATATTCAGATTGTGTATAGTATAAACTGTTTAAAGATCTGGGTCTAATGTCTGCATAATGGTATGTTTCCACTTCCTGTTAATTATACAGTAAATTTCAGTTACCTGATTGTAATTGCTGGCGTATCATTTATCAACTGAACTTTAATGTCCAGTGGTGACCAACTGAACCTTATAGTAGAATGTTAAAAAGTTCTTTAGTTGTATGTGGCTTTCTTTTTAAACAATGTGCATTCTTTCATTCAATCAGTAGGAAGATGTTCATTAAAGGGTCACAGGGTTCTGATGTATGCCACTGGAACTTCTCTGGCTCCCCAAAGTATGCTTGTACTACATGCTTTGGTAAGATTGTGTACAGGAAATGCATGCTATTGAACATTCTTTGGTCATTATTCTCTTATTCAAACAATTTTTGGATGCAGAAATAAAACCAAATGACTTAGGTGACCACATCACATAACATAAATAATTAATAGCCAACAGTCAAAGGGAAATTTATGAGCACACCATATGCTGAAATTTCTGTAGTACAACTAGAGGTTTCCAGACATGGAGGAAATTGCAGTGTAGGCTCTGCTGCACACCCATTATTACCACCTACACCTTCTGAATTCACCAATGCTAGTTAATTTCCCAAAGAACTTTAAATGTGTAGGTGTTTCTTTTTTTGTAGAATAACCTACTATAAAAGGCAAAACAAAATTGCTAGACTCTCCAGCAGTACAGTGCCCTTCCACACCATGTAGAAAACTTAGCTCATTACTGACTCACCGGAATGCTGTGTCTGAAATGTGGAGTTTGCCTTATACATGGTCTGATATGGAGTTTAAGAAATATGGGAGGACCAGTGGGAGCAGTGATTGTGGGCATGGTGAGTCGAAAAACTTGGAATCAATGAGTATGCTGCAATGACAAACTGTACTTCTCTGAGACCACTTCTAGCCATGTAGGGCTAGCGATATCATGATACTGTTCTTAAGGTGCTTATGGCAATCTAAAGTTTTTCTGAGACTACTATGAAACACTACTTTCCCTGTGTGCAAGGGGAAAAACAAACAAAGAAAGGATTTTGGGGAGGTTTTTAAGGCTAAAGTAATTATCCAGTTGCACAAAATACCTAACTTTGATGACCCTCACCTATGACAGTAGCAAAATGACTTAGCACACTAAGTGCTTAATGCTTTTGTGCATTGACCCTTTGTTTTCTGAAGTTGAAGACAACTATCAGGTTTAGATCTGAGCTCAAAATGTGTATCACTGTATGTTTTCGGGGGGAGGGAGAGAGTGAGAGCACGGGCACGTCTTAGGGCATTCCTGTGTCTCTTACATTGTGCAAACTGAGGAGACACTGTTTATTAGTGGGGCTGTGGCTGCGCACAAAACTTGACATCTTATTTTGCTGTTTTTGCTAAGCAAGTGTCAGTATAATGTATACACTCTATACTCTTTATAAGGCACAATGAAAGTGCCAGTAATGGTTTTGTATCATGAACTCTTATATAACTGGGAACCAGCTATGCTTACTATCACTTGAACTTAACATCATACCCGAGATGTTAATAATAGCATATTTTAGACATAAATACCCATCCTTAACATTGCAAAAAAATTCATATAGCAAATTAGGTCACAAGTACCTTACCCTGATTTTACCAGTCATGTAGTGTACAATGTGTGTTCTACCATTGGGCAACTGGAGTGCTAGATATGAGAGATGATGGCAGAAAAACAAGCTGTTTGAAGATTGTACTGATACTGCTTTAATGGAAAAAACATCCACAAGTAGTGCCTACAGAATTAATACTATACGTGAAATGCTAAGGGTCAGATTTAATGTCCCATGTGAAGGCTTACAACAGGCTGCAGTCACAGCTCAAGGAGTTCCCTACAGGTTTGGTGAAGAGATAAAAGTAGCCCCCAAACTTCTCTTGTACGTATCATGAGCCCTGCATCCATAAAATCATAGGCCTGGAAGGGACCCTGAGAGGTCATCTACTCCAGTCCCCTGCATGAGCCCTCTGGAGGCTTCACGGAGGAGAAGGATGATGATGTAGAAATGACTGATGTTCTCTTTTCTGTTCCTCACACAATGCCTATCACTTAGCTTCAAGTGCCACCTATAGATGATAGTTTATAGAGAACACATTTGACTGGGAATAATCATAAACAAAAGTCAGATTCTACTCTTCATCTTTGAATAAGTTCCCTGGTATTGCTTGTAAAGAAGCTGGCACAACCATAGTGAAAGGCGGGTTGGCATGGTTTCTTGCCTCAGGTGTAGCTTACCCCTGTCTAGACACTGTTAAATTATCTCTGTTAAAAACAGCTTATTCCTGGGCCTCATAAATGTGTGTGAAAAGCAATTTTATGTTAGAAATGGACTGGATTGCAGGTATCATTAAAAAAAAATCTTAGAGGATTTCTACAGGCTTTCATACTAAACGGGTTGAACACTTGGCTATGTTATCTCTATACTCAGTATATTTTCTCAAGAACAGAGAATATAGATTTCTAGGACAGTGCAATTTAATGGGTATATTTGATCAGTGGAATTGTCTCCTCCCTATATTATAAATATACAAAAATGTTTTGGCTACATGGGGAAACAAATGACCAAGGCCCCAGTCCCTCATCCTTCCTCTCTACAGCACAAGTCACACTGGAATACTGGCTGAGGGGGATATTTTTGTGGGAACCTCTATTAGTATATTGGCAGCATGTTTCTGGTTTACCATTTTTGGGTAATGGGACTATTTCATTTATTTTACAATGAGTCTATCTTACAAGCCTCCCTGATAAAGTATTGCCTGACGTTGGTGAATTGTAACATGGCCTTTGCAATTAAATTGTATTGCAAAATTTCATATGCCTAGTTAAATTTGTGTCAAGTGGTTTCACAAATGCAATGGGACACTTTATGCAACACTAACTGAAGCTGTAGTAACTTATTTACTTAATTATGTATTTACGTAACATACAATAAGTACAGTGTCCTTTTCAAATGTGAATCAAATGGATAAGGGCTCCTTCAATGCCAGTCTGCCTTGGTAGTTAGTGTTCCTGTGTAATCATGGAATCATGTGTGCAAAAGAGACTCCTAAAATTGCAGTCACTAGTTAAAAATAATGGTTCAGATTCTTCCAATTAATGGTACTTGTGCAACCATAAATCAGTGGGGCTGTTTTAGTTAAATGAAGTTAGAATAAGGCGCCACATGAGCAAAGGTATGTACAATGTGTCTTTGTATGATCGTGTGCTGAAATCTGCTTTTAAATTAAGAAAATGAAAGAAAAACTTTTTTGAAATATAATCTTGGCAGCTGTATTTATTGAGTATTTTTTATGCATTTTCTTACTAACAAATTATTTTCCTCTTATTTTCATGCAGTTGATTGGTTTTGTGTATGCCTGTTACGTGATCAGTGTTTTCATGGAAGAGGAGGACAGCTGTAAGTACTGATACCTATCTACTCATCTCTGGAGCTACAGTGTCTGGGGTGAGACTTAGCCTTGCAATAGCCAACTATAGAGAGAGAACCAAATTTGCAAAATGTAGCCTTAATTTGCACACAGATAATTTTTTTTTTCTGCAAATACGCACATGATGATAAAATTATTGTCTTCAAAATCCACTTAGATGGATTTTGTGAACTACCACAGCCATAGTAAAGCCATATTGCTCAAAAATATGTGAGCAAGAATGGTTACACCTACGGTTTGGTGTATGTAAATACAGCTTGGATTGAGGCCTTTTGAAAATTTGTCCTGAAGACATTTAAACTTGGGTTTAAAAATGACCAGAGTGTCAACAGTGAAGTTAATGGTAGGCTACTGGACAAGTCACATTGACAACGTACAATACCGCTATCATTACGCTGCCTGGAAACACACAGAGTACTATTACAGCCAATTAGACACTTGAAATGCAGCTCTCACATTTTCAGTTTGCCTTTAATAAGAAAAATAAAACTAAGTAGTTTGCAAAGTTAGGAAGAAAGGAAGAAAGACCCTATGAAATAAGTATTGAACAAAAGCCAATAAAGGAACACTTCATAAACCTAAATATGAACAAAACAGTCAGTCCAACTGATGTGTGTGGCTCTCAGGACTGTAAGTCAGCTTTTTACCCCCTGCCTCTAGTGGAAGCTGGGTGTCAGCTCTCTAGAACAACCAGTGTTTCAGCCACTCAACCACTCTCCTCTGGGCTTATGCCAGCCTTTCCATTGCCTTGCAAGTTAACAATTGGTGCACTCCAGTCCCTGAGTCCCTTTGAATTGTCCCCTGTGATATTTAACCCCTGATGCTGGATACTCACAGAAATTCCAGATCCTCTACACCAAAAGGTATGCAATGTACCCCAGTTTCCCCTTAAACCCTAACACTACTGTAAACCACACAGGACTTGTGAGCACTTAGGATAAAACAAATGTAGGTTTATTTAAGAAAGAATAAAGATTTAACTAGAAACAAGAGAGCAGAGGAAACAATAGTTATGATACAAAATAAAATATAATTGCAAACCTAGGTTCACAATTATCAATAGCTGCGTTTCTATCTAACATTGTAGATTTTGTCCCAACATTCAGTCTAAGACATAGCTGTCTGGTTTCTCAATAACCAAACCAAATAATCCAAACGTTCACCTCTGCCGGGGGTTTGCCTCAGTGAATGGATTGAGAGTGCCTTTCATAACACTATTATGCTGCAAACAGTCTTTTGTTTTTAGTTGAAGGCAGGGTGAATTCCTGCTTTGTTCCGGAGTTCCTTTTTACCGTTAAGTGGCTTTAATTGTCTGTCATTGATTCATGGTTTTGCATTCATTGTTCTAGGACGTTCACAATAGAATCTTGCATTAACTCACCAGCTGACTAGGGGGAGGTGATAACTGCCTCTTGCATGAATAGGTCATCATCAAAACACATTACCGCCTGGTAATCTGTACTTCAAGACCATAAAGCATACCTTCACTATAAATATATTATTCCTTAAATGTTATCCAGACATACATCTCACAATTACTATGAGTCTTGACAAGTTACAAGCTTTCTGTAGATATCTTACATGTTGCTCGTTATGGATAAATATCCTGTAAGACACGTTTTGTGTAGTGAGTTTGTCAAGTCTGAGGTGAGAGCTGTTTGGAAAGAACAGGGGACCCTTTGCCAACGAGTCTCTGAGTCACAGCATTTCTAAGGATATTATAGGAATTAGCTAACAAACTTTCTGTATACCACACAACTGTCTTCACTATTTTTAAAAGCCCTAATGAACCACAAAGATACTGGAAGAGTGAATAAAAGGAAATGTGGCACCAGCCTTTAAATAAAGGAAGGAAGAGTGGTCCTGGCACCTACTTTCTCATACACAAATAGTCTAACTTCACCCTTTAGGAAAATAATGTAATAAATGTCAAGATAAAAATCACTAGGCAGCTAGAAGGTAAGTAATAAGCAACAAACAAGACTAAATATTGACAAACTTGGTTGCTTTCTTTGAAGGAATTAATTTGGATTTTAGGAAAGCATGTGATAATGTCTCACAAAATTGTATTGAAAATTGTAATTCAAATTAACTGATGGAAACTGCCATATTTTGCTTGAAAACTGAGTGAAGGGCCATAAATGAATTGTTATTGCACAGTATAAATAGCAATATATTTCACTGAAGGGAATTCTCTAGTGGGGTACAACATGCATGAGTATAAGGCCAAGTCTGCTTAACATCTCCTTTTAGGGCCTGAACGGAGAGGAAATAGCAATTCTAAATTGGGAAGAGATGCAAATATCAGAGAGACAGATATAATACAGAGAGGCCCAAGAAACATTAGAAATATGGACAGAGACTAACATAGCGAGTTAGAAATATGAAAGTTGGGGGCAATAGCCTGGAACACATGTTTTGAATGTTAAGAGGAACCCTAGATAGCAGTAATTCTGAAAGACATTTAGGGATGGCAATGGCCAGCAAATTAGTAATGAATGTGCAGTGCAGTGTGACAGCAAAAAAGCCATTGTGTTTTGAGGTGCATAAACAGAGTTCTTGCTTAATGGATCATTGGGGGATGGAGTGGGAGATAATAATTGTCCTTATAAATATGGCTCTGGTAGGACTGCACCTGGAACATTACATTCAGATCTGCATATTTCATTACCAGAAACATAGCAACTAATTTCATAGACTAGAAACATCAAATGGTTAGGGCTGGTGGATGCACTGATTAGAAAAGAAGTGCCATCAGCTGTTTTATTAATAAGATGCTTCACACTTTCACCTTTAAAGAATGGCTCTTTACTTTCTAAGTAAGTAGTCTTCTGTTCTGAATGTTGCTCAATCCTAAATAATAGTGTGCTTCATATGGCAAATTCTTAGTGATGTACGTAAAGAAACTCACAGTTCACTCTCACCAGAAAATAGAACATACTACTGGAAAATGTAATCACCTGCTAAAAATGCTATATCATTTGTATTCAGCACCTGACGACAGGTTTATAGTCAAGTGCATTAGCCTTGATCCTACTTCACAAAACTCAGACACATCAGCAAAATTAGGATTTAACTCTGGGCTGCTCTTGTAGGCTGCTGAATATTCCATGGTGTGTTACACAAATTCCCTTTGACACAATGGAAAGTTGAGGGTGCATCAGTTTCAGGGTAACTGTGCCTGTATTCCCTCTTTGTGGTCCCTCAAGGGCACACACTTAAAGGTTTCCAGCTCTTAGCTCTCACCTGTCTGTGTGGAGACCCACATCTCTCTCTTTGTCCCGATCAGGGTTTTTTTAAGGCTGCGCAATTTCCTGCCTACACTGTGATATTTCTTGCAGGCCAGACTGCCTAAGAAGGCCAGCATCTGTGCTTTGCTTTTTCTCTAAAGGCTATGAACAGGTTAGTTGCCAATAATTGTAAGTTAGCACACTGGTCTTTCTAAGCAAGGATATTTATTCTTAAGATGAAAGCATTACAGAGAAAACATCAACCCCCTAAAAGAACTTGCATGTTTGCTAAAAAGCTTACCAAAGGTCACCCCAACTTTAACCTCAGGATCTGGTACAGGGGTGGGCAAACTTTTTGGCCTGAGGGCCACATTGGGGTTAAAAATTGCGCAGAGGGCCAGGTAGGGCCTCCCCAAACAGCCTGACCCCGCCCTTTATCCCCCCCCCCCCCCCCCACTTCCCACCCCCTGACTGCTCCCCTCAGAACCCTTGACCCATCTCCCCCCTTTACTCCTTGTCCCCTGATCGCCACCTCCAGAGACCCCCCCAACTCTAACTGCTGCTCCAGAACCCCACCCCCATCTAAGCCCCCCTGTTCTTTGTTCCCTGACTGCCCCCTCCCAAGATCCCCCCACTCTCACCACCATCCCTCTGGGATCCCAACACCTAACCCCCCTCTCGTCGCTTACCTTACTCAGCCAGGTGCTCCTCAACCCCGCCCCGGCCAGGGAGCGCAGGGCCCAGTGGCTTCCTGCGCTCAACCGGCCCCCAGCCAGGGAGCGCGGGGCCCAGCGGCTTCCCACACTCCACCCGGCCCCCGGCCAGGGAGCGCTGGGCCCCGTGGCACCCTGCGCTCCACCCGACCTCCAGCCAGGAAGCGCAGGCAGGCCCGGCCAGGGAGGGCAGGGCCCAGCGGCTTCCCGTGCTTGGCCTGGCCCTTGGCCTGGGAGTGCGGTGACCTACGGCTCCCCACACTCTGCCCGTCTTCCAGCCAGGGAGCATCGGGCGGGCCTGGCCGGGGAGCACGGAGCCCAGCAGCACGCCGCCCTGGGCCTGGCCAGGAAGGGCAGGGCCTCGCGGCTTTCCGTGCTCAGCCCAGCCTCTGGCCCCACGCCCCCAGCCGGAGCTCGTGGGCCGGATGAAAATGGCCAGTGGGCCACATGTGGCCCACGGGCCGTAGTTTGCCTACCTCGATCTGGTAGGTGTCAGTCTTTCAAACACAACTGGATTTTTCCCATGGCTATAGGTTCACAACTGTGTGACATTCAGAACCAGAACACAAGCTGAGCAGTTCAACCATTTTGTTAAACACCTTGGACCTCTGATTACCAGTTTCCGGGAACAGGTAATCAGGAGACAATCACCCTCTTCTCAGAGTGTAAGTTCAAAAGGCTGGATTGTTGCATAATCAGAGGTAGTGAGGTATATAGAAATCCTAGTAAAGTATATAGAAAGGAGCATAAACACTGCCAAATTAAATGTAAAAATGTAATACGAAAAGTCAAAATGGAGTTTGAAGAATAGCTAGCCAAAAACTCAAAAGGTAATAACAAAATGTTTTTTAAGTACATCAGAAGCAGGATGCCTGCCAAACAATCAGTGGGACCCCTGGATGATTGAGATACAAAAGGAGCACTTAAAGACTATGAAGTCATTGCACAAAAACTAAATGAATTCTTTGCTTCAGTCTTCACAGCTGAGGACATTAGGGAGATTCCCAAACCTGAGCTGTCTTTTGTAGGTGACAAATCTGAGGAATTATCAGAGATTGAAGTATCACTAGAGGTGGTTTTGGAATTAATTGATAAACTTAACTGTAACACTCATTATGCCCTTCCAGCATGACTGTGAACCAGTGATAACTACTCTCTAGGAATGATCTTCCAACCAGTTATGCACCCACCTTATAGTTGTTCCATCTAAGTTGTATTTCCCTAGTTTGTTTATGAGACGGTCATGCGAGACAGTATCAAAAGCCTTACTAAAGTCAAGATATACCACATCTACTGCTTCCCCCCATCCACAAGACCTGCTACCCTGTCAAAGAAAGCTATTAGGTTGATTTGATACAATTTGTCCTTGACAAATCCATGCTGACTGTTATTTATCACCTTATTATCTTATAGGTGTTTGCAAATTGATTGCTTAATTATTCGCTGCATTATCTTTTCAGGTACAGAAGTTAAACTGACTGGTCTGTAATTCCCCAGGTTGTCCTTATTTCCCTTTATAGATGGGCACTATATTTCCCCTTTTCCAGTCTTCTGGAATGTCTCCTGTCTTCCGTGACTTTTCAAAGATAATTACTAATGGCTCAGATATCTCCTCAGTCAGCTCCTTGAGTATTCTAGGATGCATTTCATCAGGCCCTGGTGATTTGAAGACATGTAACTTGTCATGGTCTTATACTCTTTGTTCTTTAGTTTACTTGGCATGTTATTTTAGCACAGAGAATTTCCATCAACTCCCTCCATTTGCGTCAACTGTTCTTACAACTCCTAACATACCGATCGACATTCCCATCATGGCTCAACTCTGACCTAAAGGATTTGAATTGTTGCACAGACTTTAACTCAATATCATCTAGCTTTACTAGCTTCTCCTTGTCCCTCTCAATGAAGCAGAGCATGTGTTTCATCTTTTGTCAACTGATTCATCAATCATTTTCTTCTAATGCAGCCCTCTATCATTTCAGGTCCCTGTGGGGCGGTGCATCAGCGCAAAAGAACCACCTGTGTCCAAGGGTGGTGTAGCTCTTGAGCCTAGCAGAGCAGTCAGTCTATTCCTAGTGCCCAGGGGGCTGAAAACACTTTGTTTACTCTCAAGTCTGTCAGGAGATTAGTAGGGAAAACAAGGTCCACCCTCTCCAGAGTGTTCCAGCTCAGGGCCCTCAAGCTGGATAAGCGAGATCAGGATTCTTCAGTACCCGAGATCCTTCCTAGCTTCCCCTGGATCTCTGCAGGCTCTCCAGGCTGTGGATCAGTTCACTCCCTTCTGGGCTGTTTTCTCTGGGTGGCTCTTCAGTAGTTTGCTGGCAGGAGCTTCTTTCTCCAGCTTGCTCACTCCTTTGGTAGCCACCCTGCCCTTCTGCTTCCCAACCCCTTTATCCTCTCAGCTGCTGTGAGGCTGCCAATCAGCAGTGGCCAGCAATACCTGTATTGACCCTTTGGTTGCTGAGCTAGCATAGGGCATGGATACCCCATAACAGTCCCTTTCCAGATTGTATTTGTCATCATGGCACAACATAAAGTAATTAGCGAAAAGCATGCTGCATGGAGCCTCTCCCCTGATCCCCTGTGACAAGGTGTCCATTACAATCATAAATAGGAATGGGCTTAAGGCTGATTTTTGACGCAGAAGTACACTCGCAGTGAATGATTCACTGTAGCCACAGCCGCTTCTCAGTACTGTTGTGCTACCCTCATATGTATCCAAGATAATGTGAATATATGTCGATAGCAAACTGAGTGACTGCAGGCATCACTATGTCAATTCACAGTCATGCTGGAAGGGCATAATGAGTGTTACAGTTAAGTTTATCAATTAATTCCAAAACCACCTGTAGTGATACTTCAATCTCTGATAATTCCTCAGATTTGTCACCTACAAAAGACTGTCATAAGCGTGCTGTAGGTCCACAAACATTAAATGCCATTGCTTTCATTTCTCCCTATACTTCTCCTTCAATATTCAGGCTGCAAACACAGCATCCATTGATGACCTTCCTGGCATAAATCCAGATTGGTTGTTACTTACTTGCTGCTCCATTTCCTCACAGAGTCTTTTCTCAATAACTCTTTCCAACCATTTCATTGTGTGACTCATTAACTCTCCCTGATGTTCATGGATCTCAGCCCTCTCTACTTCGTCTCTTGTATTCAGGCAAAGTGCACTCTCCTTCTATTCAGTATCTCAGCTACTTCTCTTGATTTCCCAATCATGTTCCTGCATTCAGGGAAGCCAGCGTTAGTTCTTGGACTCATTTCTTTAACCTCTGTCCACTTTCCACAGCCATCAGGTGGAGCAGTTGCACTTGGCTTCCAAGGGATACCCTAGCACTGTACTGATATACTCCCTGAGGATGAAGATCCATAGAGCATGCATGATGGCACAACATTTACAAGCTGACTGGCCATGCCTGATGTACTTGAGATCAGAGTTCCTTCTCCTAGGTGGATGGCCTGCCCTGGCTAACAAGGTCCATCTGCCTGGAGAATATTGTTAAAATGTATATGCATAAAAAGGACCAAAATAAGTGCAGCTACTTTGTGTAGTCCACCCTAGCTGTTCCAAATATCATACAATAGTATCAGCCAGCCAGCTCAGAGAAATCACGAATTGGGCATGCTCTAATCTATTCAAACACTGGGTCTTTGTTGAATAAGAAAACTGATGAAGTGTAAATATTGCTAAGTTACCATGGATTAATAAAAAAACATTCCCTCCAGAAATGTGCACATAGCCTCTGGCAAAGGCTGTTCTATCAGTTTGTGTAAAAGGGAACACTCCTTACCAGGTTTGCCTAGTAGACAGGCAGGTCTGTGGCAGGTTGTTTCCCTTTCTGGCGTTCCCTCTTTTCCATTACAGTTCTGTTTTGTGAGTCTGTCCCCTCTTTTGTGACTCAGCCCTCCAGCCAGGTCACACATTCCTGTCCACTCCTTCTACAGTACACAAAAGGAAGTCCAATACCAGGGAAGAATTTTGGTACCTGAAAGGTTTCAGGGTTTTCTCCTTACTTCAGGGACTCAGGGTCTGGACTCTGGAGCATTCAGGGTCTTCCCCAGCTGGATTCCGTGCCAAAAGAATGGCTTCTATTGTTGTCCCGTCTTTTGGAGTTGTAAGGGGAGCCAAGGGCCCATCCTCTGCACTAGGCTCCAATCCACAACCCAAGAGTGGGCAGATAAGTTTTGCACCTTGGGATGTGAAGCAACTGCCTCCCTGGATCTCTTCCTACCTAAAGTCCCCTTTTCCCCCCATGGAGTAAATTAAAGAATGAAAAATAAAGTTCCTGACATTCATAAACAGTCACCAGTCTCTCTTTTGCAAGTTTCGTTAAGTCTGTATTGTCAGGTCTCAGGCAACAAGAACTCTCTATAGGCTGCTCTGCCTCCAGCTTGTGCAGGCTTTGCTGATGTGGCAGGGTAAGTGTGCCTGGGCCCAGAGCTGCTCCTTAACCCCTTGTTCTCCAGTACAAGGTTTTTATATCCCATCACAGTTTTTCCTTCACCAATTACATCCATTTCAAATATAACAGATTTGAACTCTCTTCAAATGAGAGAGTTTTGAAGACTGGGAGAGCCATGGAATATATAAGGTTAGTCAGTTCTTTGCCAAAGAAGTTTTTCTAACTTATTTAGAAATCCAATCCAATCCGCCCTCCCATGATATCAGTATCGTCAAGATAGGAATTTTGTTTCTCAACTTTCTAGAAAATTTGTATTAGGTACTGAAATCTAACTTTTATAGAATCAATGGTTTCTGGTCAATAAGGAAACAAGCAACAACAACAATAAATTATAACAAAGTGATATCAGCTTTAGCAGACAACTTTCCTAACAAAGAAATGCCCGTATTTCACACGGTGAGAAAAAGATTTGGGTAGACCAATTACCTCAGAAGAATGGGCTTTAAAACGAAGAAGAGTCCTGCAGTCTCAATCTGTTGCATGATTAAAGAAAATGTCTTTAAGAAATTCTGTCAATGGTACCTATAACAGGGTGCTGGCTCAGAGGATCAATCCAGGCCCCTGTTAGCCCAGACCCAGGGAGAAGAAGGTACTAACTGGAGCTGGCTGGGAGGCCACGCCCTCGAGACACCTGCAGGCCCGAGTAGCCAGCCTGCTATAAAAGCTGGCAGGAAGGCAGCAGAGGGGGACTAGAAGCGAGCAGTCTCTCTGAGTGCTGGTCTGTAGATATCTGTAAATAGTAGGTGGTGGGGATGGACACAAGCAATAAAGGACACGGATGCTGCACTTAAAATAGTCTCTGGGAGTTTTTGTGAAGAGGACTGGCCTGGTTACAGTACCTTACACCATTCTAATTAAAATATAAATATATTGAATGGGATAAATGTTGGAGAAATTGCAGTGAAATAGGTGATTTTAAACATTTTAATATATGTGTGTGCAGCATCTTTCCTCTCTTTGAAAGCTTTGGTTAATGTATAATATTGCAGCATTTGGGCAGAAAATAAATCCTGAACTATTTGAGATTTAGACTCTCCCTAATTAAATATTCTCTGAATTATTCTGTGCTCAAAGTTAAACCTAGTTCTTGGCCTGAAACCTGTCAGGCAGGCTTAACCATTAATAACTGATTCTACTTGATTGCTAAGCATTGCTTAAATGGATTTTGGGGCTAGCACTTCAGCTGATGGACACTTTCTGAAGGGTAATAAATGCTTGAGGAAACATTTATTTCCAGCTATTGCTCTTCTTACTTGTGTTTCAGACTGTAGTTAACTTTTACTCAGAAGGAAGATGATTGCAGGTCAAAGAGAATGGAAAGGAAGACATGTAAAAGGCGTATTGCTGTTCTGGGGTTAATATCTTCCATCATTCACCCTAATGAAAAAGTCTATTTATATCTCTTTCTTTCATTTTTTTCATTTCTTCCTTTGAAGATCTATCAATCTACATGAGCCTTTTGGAGAGACTAAAAGATGTGAAATCTGTAATCATAAAAACCTGTCACTATCCTGTTTGTAAATCATTTTCTCTTAAAAAACGAACTGAGAAGCTCGTTACCAGCTTGTCAGAGTTATTGACTGTTTTTTTAAAAAGTGGAGTCTGGAGGCAAAGCAAAATAATTTTTTTAAAACATCATTAACCTTTGTAAATATTTTCTAGAGTTTCTTAGTGGAACAACCTATAACATTTTTATTACCACTAAATGCTAGGTTGTAAATATAACATCTGCATATGTCTAAAAGGTACAGCTCTGAACTGTATGTGCATCTTGTGAGATGGCAGTGGGAGTTTAGTTGCATGTAAATGAAATAGGAAGAACAGATTTGCCACAAAACCTCCAGTTGTGATTCAGCATTTGCTATACAGGCAACACCGAGAACCAAATGGTTAACCAAAGGAAGTTGAAACCTCTCCTGTACCTGAGCAGAACTACAGGAAGCGTCCATTGTACAAGAGGCAAAGGCATTATCCAGAGAGCAACACCACAAAACCAAAATTAATAACTGAGTAGTAGAATATTTTATGCCTCTCCCCTCTATATCAAGGCTGTTGTCAGAGGGAACATATTCTGAGAGCTGAATCTGCTTATTTTTTCTCTCATGAGGCTCTTTTTTTAACGGAAAAGTTTCATTATACTGTAATCTCTAGTAAAGAAACAGCCAGGTGGCATTGCTAGACAAGTATATTAATTAACACATAATATATTATTACCCACACTAAAAAAACTATAACATTATACTCTATGAAATATAACATTTCATTTATGTACACCATTGAACATCTGTTGTGAACAGTCAAATGAGCAAGTGGTTTATTTCCTGACATTGTTTAATATTTGCATAGTTATACAGTAGGTGATAAACTCCCTATGAATCCACTTTCTTTGGGGGAGGCAATAAAGAAGTGGCAATGAATTCCCAAGGACTTGGCAACATTTAGCCGTAGACATAATTCTATTAACGTTGTGCTGTTGTTCAGGGGCCACCCCATGATTTTTTCACATGGTACACACAATTGTCCAGCACCCATCCCGCCCGGGCCTCCCTGCCACCCTTTCCCTGGCTGGTTTCCCCATGTGGACACACTGCAGGTCCCAGGTCTTGAGGCTGTTGCTGAGCAAGTCCTGCAAGCAGAACAGAAGGGACATGGGCATCTGCCAGAGGGACAAAGTTGGGTAGGCCCCCAGGATGGAGCCGTCTATAAGAGCCTGCCCTCTTGCAGGGAGAGGAGCAGCAGCATATGTCACCCCACTGCCCACTCAAGTTTGGCCCCACAGCCCCTCCATCATGATGAGGAGTGGAGTGGCAAGACCAAAATTTACTGAGTAGGGTTACACCCTTGTGCAAGAGGGTCACAGCACTGCTCAGGAGGGGCTGCAGGGTCAAACCTGCATGGCACTGCGACTTGCATGTACCAGATTGCAATGCTACTCATTCAATTTTGGCCCCATCCTGATGGAGGGGCCATGGGGCCAAACCTTAGTGGGCAGGGAGGTGGTCAGTGCTGCTTCTGCTTGTTGCTGCCATAGCGACATCTCCTGCACCAGGGCTATCCCAGGGGGCCTGTCTGGCCTCGTCCTGCTCCTAGCAGCCTAAGCACTGAGCACCTCTGCCAGAAGTGCAAACCAGGTGTAACGTATATATGGCTGCAGGCATTGTTGAACAGAAATTCACCACTCAGCTGATGGGACAAACAAATCTTTATCACCCAGAAATAGTGATCAGTTACAAGTGGGAAGCACAATGAGATCCCAATCCTTTGTTACACTCACGGTATATAACTTCCTGTTATCTTTTCTTATACATATGTCTTAACCATTAATTTGCTGCCTCCGTCAGTATGGGTTTTGTGCTTGCTCAAATCAGACTTCTCTGGTTGTGTGGTTACTTTTCTCTTCAGAAGGCCTTGCAGACGTGATCACTTTGCCGTTTCTTACACTTGTGCAATTCTACTTATGCTAAGTAAACCTAAGCAGGCTCCCTCAGGCCTGAGCATGTTTTCACTCCAAATGCTTGCCACCATGAACCTATAGAATCCCCACTAAGGCTTCATCCACGCCTGTATTTCATATATATCTCTGCTTCTCCTCAACTGCTTAATCAAGATCCAAACAATTGTCAAATCAAAACAATTTACACAAATACTAATATGACTTGCACAATTACCAAGCCCGTTGATATCATACGTATCCACAGATGTTCCCCGATATTGTACGCTAACTCCCACCAGAGAGCATTTCCCCAGTGTGTCTATATTGCTTTGAATACTTCAACTGTCCTGCTTTCAAGTCAACAAATATTCTGTGCGCCTACTCATTAAAGCTTTCACATTTAAATACAATGATGGTATGACTCGGTGTAACTATACCACAATGTTTAGGGATCAGTGTTTACTAATCAGGCTTATAAAATAATCAGTGTTTAGAGATCAGTGTTTACTAATCAGAGGGACATCAGCTGATACATTGTAGATCTGATGTTGGAGAACTGGATAAATTATCTTGTCCTTTATTCAGGTGACTAAGTAGAACATCGCTAATCATAACAACATGTTTGAGTCCCATATTGGAAGTGTCCAGATTACAAAGTTACACAGTATTTGCCTCTCCAGCCTTTGCAACCCTGGTTTGACCTTATCCCCGTTGCCTCAGCCGTACTGTACCATGTTGGATTTCATCATCCAAGATGAGCCCACATGCCAGCAATGCACTTTGCTATACATCACAATGACATAACCAGGTACCTCTTGTAACAACATAAGATATCTGTGGCTTTCTAGAAACTCCCCCTTCTCCCCCCACCCACACACACCTGTTCTTACCAGCATCTAAAGATGTACAACAAATTCTTTTAAGATGCAACTCACCATAGTTGGTTCCAATGCCCTTATCAAATGGGCACTATGTATGCTTAATGCCTGACGTAACCCTGATGCCACGAGCACCACTGGCACCATACGATGGATCCATGTCTCATTAAGGTCACATCTTTTCTCACTATAATAAATGTTTGAGTAGCACTGGACCCTGCATCAATCTATCTGTCATGAACTGTGCAGTTATTTGGAATCCACTATTATATCATCACATCCTATGGTTGAATCCTTTTGAAATGCAGTCCTCTAGAATTACATTTTATTAGAAGAGGATTTTCACCATAAATCAAAATACTTACTAGATTGGCATTGTACAGGGATCACCAGGAAGAAGGCTGACTGTCTTTCAGCAGCATTATGTATGACAAGAACCATAAGTATCGCAAGAAGTTAAACATCCTAATTAAACTTATTGAAAGCAGGAGGCTTCTGAAACTTTCAGAACAATGGCCAGCCGTTCCTAACTTAAACTATCATTAGGAATCTGCAAGATGCTGTTAGTATTATAACGGTAGGCAATGAGGAGAAACACAATGGGTCGTTAATGGCTGGTACTTGAATATGCTTGACTGACCATCACAATAGAATGATAATAGGTTTTACTAGCTGGCACTGAAACAATGTTGTTGCTGCCAGGTTTAAAGCATTCCCCTGGGTTTGGAGTGTTTTTATAAGACAGCAGTGACTAGCTGTATTTTAGGAGACTTATATGGATACTTGTATCTTTCTGAGCTGTCTGCACCAGACACCTCCAAAGATTAACAGTTGGGTCAGCCAAGACCATGAAGTGCTGTTGGAGATGGAGACAGGATGAAGTCACAGTCCCAGAATGTCCCCCAGGAGTGCCTTGAGCTGTGACCAAGTGTGAGTGAACTTCTCTAATAACGAATTAAATGCTTTTTTTGTTCCATGGGTTCTACAGTTATTGTCTCTCTGGAGATGAAGTGTCTCACTTGGCAGCTCTCAAATGTGATCTCAGGATCTCCACGAACCCATGGAGCATCTTCTGGTGCTCTGTGAAGAGTCCGCTGGGAATATGGTGCTGGCTGTTCCCCCTTGTTTCCAAGTGTTAAATCACATTAAAGACAGTTGAAAATATATGAATATTTTGGTATTATCACTTTTCAATTTAAGCAATTGCTGTAATTGCAGCTGTTATATGATTGTGAATGGCAGGGGAGATGAAACATGAGATCATGAATGCAGAGGTGTCCATGAGACACACAGTCTTTTGAGACATGGGTCACCACATGAAAATTTTTGAGACATCCTGATCTAATCAATGACAACTTTTCTGGAGATAGTTTTCAAGCCACAGTTCTGGTAGATCATTTTGCCTAGCAATCTGGCACTACTGGGGAGGCATTGTGTGTTCAACTGGAAGCTGATTGTTTAGATCAGAGGTTGGCAACCTATGGCACATGTGCCAAACATGGCACGTGAGCCAGTTTCAGCTGGCATGCGGGGAGAGCTCAGCCCCCCACAGCTTTGGAGTTTCCCCCACTGGTGCCTTGCCAACCAGGGTCCCACCGCCTGTCCCACTGTCAACTCCCACTGCTAACCTGGGTGTAGGGAACCCAGGCTGGCAACGAGAGCTGAGACCCCAGTTGGCAGGAGCCTGCAGGGGAAACTCCAAAGCCCTAGCAGCAGGCTAAGCGCTCATCCCGCTACCGCTTTGGGGTTTCCCCTGCAGGCTCCTGCCAGCCCGCTGTCAGCCTGGGTTCCCTGTACTCAGGCTAGCAGCGGGAGCTGAGTGGGGCAGGCAGTGGGACCCCAGCTGGCAGGAGCCTGCGGGGGAAACCCCAAAGCAGGTGGGCTGAGCCACTCAGCCTGTCCCCACTCCAGGGTTTCCCCTACTGACTCCTTGCCAGCCAGGGTCCCTGCCTGCCCCACTGAGCGCCTTCACCCAGGCTGGCAGTAGCCTGCGGGGAAAACCCCAAAGTGGGCGGACTGACCCCCTCAGTCCCTCCCCTTCCGCCCAAAGCCCCGCCCCTTCCAGACTAGCAGGCGAAGCCCTGGCTAAATGAAGATTCGGCACACCACCTCTGAAAGGTTGCCGACCCCTGGTTTAGATTCATACCCCACATATTTCCTGTGCCACTTTTGTCCTCCTTTACCAGCCCCATCTTGCTAATACAAAGGATGAATCTTCTATGATGATCTTGGAATCTCTTTGATGCCCTCCTGCCCATCAGTAAACCCTAGTACAGAACATGATGCTTATGCATCACAGAATTAACTTGAAATCCAAAATTGCTCCTAGACTAAGCTAACACAATGCATTCTGAAGTAAATTATGAAGACAAGTACAGCAAGGGTCATTCCTCTCTTTAAATTATCCCTACGTGTGACTTTGTTATTTACACTGAAGAAGTAGGCAGTAGTCTCAACCAGCATCAGGATCCAGTTTTCTAGATGTTCTGGAAACACATGGATAGATAAGTTCCCTACATCCAGTAGCCAAATCTCTGGAAGGTACAGAAAATAAAAACCTGTTTCACACTATCAGCACTAAAGACACTGGGTGAAATCCTGGCCCTGCTGAAGTCAATGGTAAAACTCACATTGATTTCAATTACGGTGACCAGACAGTAAGTATGAAAAATCGGGACAGGAGGTGGGGGAGGGGCAATAGGAGCCTATTTAAGAAAAAGACCCAAAAATCAGGACTGTCCCTATAAAATAGGGACATCTGGTCACCCTAATTTCAATGGTGACTGTATTTGACTCTCTCCGTCTACTTCAGAGTAATGGACCTGCGCTGTGATTCACCCCTTCAAAAATATCATGACAAGTCAAAAACTGAGAAAAGAAATCTATTTTAGCCTCTGCTCTGCAGGTCAACAGGCAGATTGGATAGAGTATTCTTCATCTCCGGTTCTACACTATCATGCAGTATTGCTGTGCACTGTTAAACAATTGCTGGGCTCTGTCCCAGTAGTAACAAGGAGGTGGTACCCAGACGTGCTCTAAAAGTGATCCCTGTATAAAAGTGTGGTGGGGTAGAGCCTCACCCCAGTCAGGAAGGAGTTAAAGCGCTCCTCTGTGCATAGTCAGAGCAGCTGTGAGGCTTGTCCATCCTCGAGATGGGGCAGATCCTCAGAAAGAAGAATCTCTGCTCAGTGCAGGGCAGCACTCTGAAGGAGCAGAGCTGCGACTCAGAGCTCCCTGGCCCCTGGAAGCAGGAAATGGCTTAAAAGCCAAGGTCTCCCTAGCCCTCTCAGAAAGTAGATGAGCTGACATTTTTCTCTTTATTTCCTCTCTTTGGCTCCTTGAAGGCCTAGCTTTTTCTGGACTGGAGCATAGTGAGTTTTTGTTTGCACTACTTTAACTTCTTCCCACAAGGAGGAGACACAGTGAACATCTAGAAAGCTGTGCCCTGGACTCTAAAACAGAAATAGTGCCCACCCTTTCCCTAAGGGGGTGCTAGAGAGGTATTGCCTGCTACAATGAGGCTATAATGTGTCTTTAATAGCCACATGCACAAGAAGGAGTGGTGCAGGGTCAGATATAAGATCTAGCACGGTGCCCTATTTCAGAGGGGAGCCTTTACTCTGGGATGTGTTCCATGGCAAGAAGGAGTCATTCAATTAGAAGAAGCACACAAGTTGGTAGCCCATTCCAGATCATTATGGGTACAGAGATAGATTGTGGTCAATGACAGGGAGAATGGCAACATCTAAAAGACCAAGACATACACACACTCTCATCAAGAGAGCACAAGCTACAGAAAAAAGTGAATCAAAAGACAGGAAAATCTGCCTGGCTTATTCTTGCCAATATTATTCTTGCCAATGGTAAATAATTTATGTATGTCTTCACTGCAGACTTAACTCAGATCTTTACTCAGGTGTTGGCCCTAAGACTCCTCCCATCCATGCTGATTTAAGTGATTCTTTAAACCAGGCTAGTTGGCCCAGCTGTGGGATCATTTAGAGTTCAGGTGCCACTTTCAGAAGGTCTAGTAAGCCCCGCACTTTGCAGTGAGGATGCACACTGAATCACCGGAGTGCATGTCCAGTGCCTTCCCACAATTCCCCCTGCATGCCCAGAAGGACACAAGCTCTCCCACAATTCAATGGGAAATAATCATAAAGCAGCTCAACTTACTCCAGCACAAAGAATCATGAGTCATGCTCCCAGAAGCCCTAGCAACACAAAAGAGGTGAGTACACACCAGGGAGGACACAGTAATACGGGTAGGGCTTTGTGTTGTGGCTGCTCATGCCCAGGCTAGGCTAACCTAAGTGTTCAGTTGTGGGTGCCAATCACGCAAATTACCTCTGCAGAGATACCCTTTGTAATCGGAGTAATTCTCATTCTTTCTTGGGAAACATTAGGACAGTTAGAAATATATGTTGTGATGCAGAATTTAGCATTTTTTAATGTTTTCTTGCTCCTATAAGAGTTAAGTGTCACAATGAATTGTAGTTCCAACCATCTGAATACCTAGTGATACAGAAATACAGACACTATCCTGTAGTCACCATTCTGGATGCTGAAAATATACACACACACACGCCCACACATACACTTCCCTTAGGATTAAATTAGTTTACCAACTTAAAAATAAAAATGTGAGTTTTTTCAGTTAATTGCTCCCTCATACTACGCAAATTTAATGCCTGTTCATTGTTTTTGCTACTGATAAATATATGTATCTCCCTTCCCTTCAAATATGAATGTAATCTCCTTGGCCAGGGATTGTGCCTTCCTTAAGGGTCCAGAGGACACTAGTATAATAAATAATATTCCTGTTAATGTTAAACAGTGCCTATAGTTAGTGTTCATATATAGTTTGTTAACTATGCCTCCTCGTTTTCCACCTCCACACATTCCGTTCCTGTCCCCAAATATACTGTTCAGGAAGCTTAGCATACTGATTTGATTCCAGCTTGCACTTAGCTAATTTAATATTGACCTTGTTCTAGTCTCCACCTTCCACCTCCTCGGCCTTTCTGTTTAAATTAAATCTACACTAAAAATGGATGTTATCCCAAACCTCATCCCCCAGCACCTTAGCTTTTCTGTTTAAATTGTATCTATTGTTAAATCAATCTTACTCCAGCTCCCAGCTCCTGCGCTTTTCATTTGACATCACATTTAGGCACACCTAAGTGGTCCCTGTTCACATCCTAAGCTTCCACTTGCCTTTCCATTAAAGTTGAATCTCTTTTCAAAGCTGTATTTCCACATCCAGTCCTGATCTTTGTACTTTTTCTAAGTGGCAGCTACCTTGAGTCTGTTTTAATTTGTGGAACTTGTCCAGCAACTTATCAGAATCCCACCCCTCAGTGCAAATCCCATCTCCTTGAAATCTTAATTTTTCTTCCTTTTATGCAGACAGGATCTTCCAATTTCCAGTCTTCAGTTTAAATCACATCTATTTCCATGTTACTGTTCTACAAGTGACAGTTTTTGCTATCTGGTGTTGGGCTTAAGAACTTCAATTTAATAATACCTTTCAGTACTGCTTTTAATATTTGTTGTGTGGGTCTGGATTGAAAGGTAATTGCATGTTGTGAGGCTGTGTGGAGAGCTGAATAGATTATAGAGTTAATTAATCAGGTCTTACACCTAAATTATCCTGATTACATACTGGTAAAGGATCTTGGGATTCAGCAATTTGAATGGCTTCAGTTTAGATGAATATTCCCATTGCTTCCTTTTATGAATAGCTCTGCATGTTTGATTCATTTAAAAAACTCATGCATGAATTAGCAATTTAGAATTCTGAGTCTGCAGCTGTAGGCCCCCTGCCCTGATAAAGAGACCAAGAAATGTCTTAGTTTTAATAAAAAAGGAAGTTTCTAGTCTTTTTCCTTGCTAAGATAACCTTGAAAGTGTAAATCAATCCATAAAGGTCCCTGGGCTGACAGCATAGTTATTCCATTTTCCTAAAGATCACAGATGTATTCACAATTCCCTTGCAGCCCCCCAGGACTGTGCTTTGGAGTACAGAAAAAACCAGACCTCTGAGTCCCTAGTTTCATGGAAAGATGCAATATCAAGATCAGTTATAGGTCCTAGTACACCAAGCTATATCAAACTCCCTTTCGGCCAACTTCTAGACAGAGCAGCTTCTATGGTCACTGGTCCCAAGGAGCAGTAGCTCAATAGCATGAGAGGGATCATGGTGTATAGGACCAAACAAGGTACTGAGGGGAAGGAAGATCAGGTGAGTAAGGGTCAGGTGCTGGACTCTTTTGGGGGGATGATTATTTTTTTGGTTGGGCAATAAGGGTCTGGTGGCAAAACTGGCAAAATCTTCAACTGGACTTGACGTCTGAATCTCATAGGCAGCTTTGAAAATCTCAGCGCTAACTGCCACAAATAAGAAAAGAAACCAATGCGTATCTCTTAGAAATTTGATAAGCTGCTCAGGAAATGGAAGACCTAGATTTTTTTTATACTGATATTAATATTTAGGTAATATTAAATTAAAACAATCCAATTAAAACAAAGTAAATATTTATAGAAAACAGAGACATCACAAAGTGTTGTTAGGATGGCTACAATGATAGGACAAGAGAAAGGAGAAGACAAATACAATATATTTAAAATAAGTGAGGTTTTAGCAAATTTCTTAAATACAAGTTAACACATCACCTGCCCTGAAAGATACTTCTGTTACAGTAAATGCTTGTTTGAGTGGTTTCTGTTAGAAGGTTCCAGTAAAAGAGCTTTCTTCCACTGAATGACTTCTCCATTTGTGATCTGAGTTTTCTTCTACAGGTAAACTTTAAAAAGGTGAGCTATATCACTGTTCTATACATCCAAAACATTTGGTAAAGCATTACTTCATCGTTCATGTATTTAATGTTGAAAATATATTGCTCTAGGAAATTCAGCTGTACTATTACTTAATGTGTATTGGAACTTGATCATATGAGAAGAAGTAACTCGAGAAAATTACCTGACATAGCAATTCGGACTGTGGTAAAATAAGACTTTAGCATTTGAGACAATCTTGGCTATATAGTAACAAGGAAGGTAGAGCAGTATAATCAGTACAATGATGAAATTCAGATCATACTGACAAATAACTGAAGCAAGAAGATGATACAAGTACTAAAATCAAAAGGAGAGAAACAGGCTTCTGGGTCCCTTAGCATAAATAACAAGCTTAGAGGAGCAAAATACCTAACTTACAAATTGGCATTGACCTGTAAATGGGATAGATCAGTTCCAGTCAATCTTATCATCTGTACTAAACATTTTAAAAGGGCACCAGGTTTTATGGCCTCAAAATCAGCAGAGAGATAAAGGTGCACTAATGTAGAACACATATCCCTGAACCAGCCTGCAGCAAAAGATCAAAGCGCGTCGTCAAAAAAGCAGACTCCTAGCTTTGTCTCCCCTGAAGCCAGCCTGGAATTTATCATTAAGATCCTGTGTTCTGATGTCTGACTGAAGCTGTAATGCAACAACCTTTATATATAATAGTCTTCTTTACTGTTTGAACTAGCAAAACTGTCCCTTTAGCAGACCAGTGCAACATCTGTGTTGCTAGAGCTGCAGGGCATCATTTCAATTCTCAGTACCATATGAATGCAGTTGGTAGATGGCTGTGGGAGTCTATGTTTTTGTATCCACATCCTTGCATGGATTACCCCGCCCCCTTCAATTTAACATGCACATTTGCACTATAGCAATCTCATTATGAGGAAATGCAGAAACCCCAGAGCATTATGAGCAAAGCAGTTAGATCTGAAAGGAAGCAAAAAAGTCAAATTCAATAGTTAGCCAAAACAAGTTCTATCAAGTATTTTTCTTTCCAAGTGTCTTACCAGTTAAAATTAGCTAGTAGAAGTTAAAATAGCGGGCAGATATAACTCACACTTCAGTCACAGGCACCATAGTACAGTTAGCCTGCCTCATGCCCTATTTTCAACTAATTGTCTTGTCACTCTCGCCATTATTTTCAAAGGCGAACATTGCACAAAACTTTCATTGTTTGGAACTGCGTTAAATAGAATTGTCAGCTTTTTACATACATAAATAACAATCAATGCATTCATCAGTTTATTTCAGTCTTCAGATGTGAATTTCTTAAAACTATTTTTATGATAATGCTTTAAAAAAAGAAAAAGAAGGAATTTGAAATATAATAAAGAAAAATATATAACTTGTAATATTTTGTTAGGAAAGTACTTGTGCAAAGCAATGCTGCTTGGTGGCATAAGTTATAGCCAAATATGCAGAAAAGCACCTGACTCCAATACCCATGTTGAGTTGCCCTGGTAAAATAAGTATGAATAAAAATTCTAATTATAGGGAGAGAGAACTGTGGTAATGAAAACCAAAATGAAAACTAGAGAGGGCAAAATAACCTTGGTAAACCCAAGATCTCAGAGTGGAATTCACAGATGGCAAAGAATGGTCTATTAGGATTGGTAAATAAAAGTAATTAAGCAATTACTTTGTATTCATCATTACAGATAATAAAATGTAGCTATTTACTTAAATCTAAAGAAAAAGTTTCACATGCATGTTAAGTTAGAAGCTAGGAAGGACAACAGACACAGCCCCCTCAAAAGACCGTACATTTCTGAACTCTCATTAAATATAAGAGGCTCTTAAAATTTACAGGTGCTTTGGTTACAGACTTCGTACCTAATGGACACATCAAGAGAGAGATAATATAGAAAGAGTAATGCTCTTTCAAGAGATTTTTATATGTCATCTCAGTTGAAACAAGAGCCTTAAAGACTAGAAAGCAATCAACATAAAAGCTTAATTTAAGAAAAGACTTTTAAAAATACTTTGTGAAATTGCACAGCATGTGGTTTAATTTCAATAATGGAGTGAAGCCTTAAGTAGCTTTTTAAAATATGGCTAGAGAACATTTAGCAAAGCACACTTTTATGAGATTAAGGAGGGCCAAAGTGGTCCGGTGAAGGAAAATTTGAGCCTTGCTAGTGTTGTAACTTCTTTGATGCTTCTTATATCTTATTCTTGTACCTTGTCCCTGGCAGAGAATATGAAGCTCAGAATCTCTTATGTTAATGTCTTGGTTGTCAAAACACTGAAGAAGTGAAAAGGCCATTCAGTAGTGAAGGTCATAATTAAAATGACTCCACTCTTAGCGTCCTCCAAATGTACTCAAAACATAACATTTCTTAGGTATAGTCACGCAAAGAAACACCATCTGAATAGCACTCAAGTGTCAAAATATAAACACCCAAAATTAGGGAGCTAAGTTTAAAATATGAGGTCTCTCTGTCCTGCACAAGGCTACAGAGGGAGTCCAATATCAGAGCAAGGAATATGACTCTGGAAAGCTCTTTAAATCCTGAAATCTCTCCCTCCAATCCCAAGTAATTAAAACCATTTTAAAAAGCTGTTTCTAATAATTTTCTGTCCCCTGTTCTTTCCTTGCCTCTTATGTCTCACCTGGTACTTTCTGGGAACAGTGAAATGATCATATATTCCTACTGATGTTGCCTCTGGTCTTCCTTCTTTACACCTCCCTACTGAGCTGTTTCCCCTTATATAAAGATACAAAATAATTACTGTTGGCCCATGCTGCTAAGTGGAGCTGGTTAGATCGACCCAGGATATAAGAGGGGAGTGTCTCTTGAGGACAGAGGGAACTACAGCAGAGGGAGGAGATGCTCAAGGGAAATTCTGCTTGCAAAGAAAGTTTAGGCTGAGGTTTATACTTAGTTGGTGTCTGAATTACAAATAATTCAGACCTGAGGATAGAGGTAAATTTGAACTTTATACAAGTCTGTCACATCAATTTTATACTCATGCAACTGTACTGGCTTCTTCTTCCTAACAGAGCCTCTTGAGGTCCCTTACTGAATTTGGGTTCTTTTCTTAGCCAGGATCCACTACCTGTCTGCTCAACTTTCTACTAAGTATATCTTGCACAATTCATATGCCCTTTCATGAATGAACACTGTTGCATTAACATACACATTCATAAAATCATAATTCAAACAAGCTCCAAATAATGTAACAAATCACACTACAGAGAACTATGGATAAGCAAAATTATACTTTATGTAAATGACACCTGCCGGTAGCTTCTCTAAAGGGGCAAGCAGAGAGTAATGTTACTTTAAGCCATTGATCTCTGGGGCTTACACAAGTATAAAGGATCTTCTTGATCTTACCTTCTCCAAAGTCATTTCAGGCTGAACTACTCAGTGTGGTGTTAATGTGGAGATCCTGCAAGAGCACAGTGTGTATTTTGCATATGGATGTTCTGCCTACACCTCCATGTTCAGCCACACCTAAAACTTGGTAATTTTGAAAGGAAATACTGGTAATATAACAATGGCCTGACAAGCTATGGCAGCTATATAGAATCATAGAGCACTGGCCTGCTAAACTCAGGGTTGTGAATTCAATCCTTGAGTGTGGGGTTGGGGTGGACATTTAGGGATCTGGGGCAAAAATATGTTGGATGATTTAGTTGGAGATTGGTCCTGCTTTGAGCAGGGTGTTGGACTAGATGACCTCCTGAGATCTCTTCCAATCTTGATATTCTATGAAATGTAGGACTTGAAGGGACCTCAAAAGGGCTTTTAGTACAGTCCCCTGCACTCATCCTGCAGAGATCTTGAAAACAGCAGGTTACTATTATGGGCTGTGGCCAAAGAAACTGTGTTTTGTGGAATAAATAATCTTTTCAGACCCCAGTTTCTTATCCTTCTATGCTTTCCTCCCAAACCTGAAAAGACATTTTAGTATCAGCACATGGGAGAAAGCCCTGGATTAACAGCAATAAAACATATTGTGGCAAATTTGCCTGCACTGTTATGATGGGTCCTGCGCTTTCTCTTCTAGTGGGGGATTCAGGGCACCATTTCTTGCCCCTGAACAGAGTATTAACTGCCCCACTAGTATCCTAGAATAGGGGAATGGAGAGGGAGGGACCCGAGCCCACCCTCTACTCTGGGTCCCAGCCCAGGGGCCCTGAGGATAGCAGTAAACTACTTGAACTAGCTATTCCTTCCCCTGGGCTACTTCCCTCTCCTACCCTTCAGCTTGTGGGGCCTCCTGCCCTCTCTCTGCACAAGCCAGGTGTCCCTTTACCTACAGTTGGGGTCTTCTTAGCTCACCGCAGCACTTCTCCAAACTCTCCTCTGCTTTCCTCCAAACTGCTCTCTGCTCCAACTCCTTCCAAACTGCCCTCTGCTCCAACTCCTTCCAAACTGCCCTCTGCTCCAACTCCTTCCAAACTGCCCTCTGCTCCAACTCCTTCCAAACTGCTCTCTGCTCCAATTCCTTCCAAACTGCTCTCCGCTCCAACTCCTTCCAAACTGCCCTCTGCTCCAGCTCCTTCCAAACTGCCCTCTGCTCCAGCTCCTTCCAAACTGCTCTCTGCTCCAACTCCTTCAAACTGCTCCCTGCTCCAACTCTTTTCAAACTGTCTGATTGAAGCAGGGGGGTTTTATCATGTGCCTGGCTTCAGTTACTCTAATTGGCTTTAGGTGACTTAATTGGCTCCAGGTGCTCCAACCAACTTCAAGTAAACTTGCTTTCCTCTACAGGGAATAAGGCTTCCCTCTAACACTCTCCTGCTGCCCTCTGGCCATGCTATATCACAATATATGGATGTCAGCTATCCAACAAAGAATAGATCTTAATATTATTAATGATAGCAGGAGTACCTCCTTGGGCCCACAGTGTTTTACACTCTTCTCACTGAGAGAGATTGACAGCCATTCCCTCCCCTCAGTACAGCCCATGAGTGAGTGAACATCATTTTAATAGACTGTCTATAGTAGCAGTCCAGGCAGTTTTGCAGCTTCCAAGCTCAGCACACAGTGAAATCTTAAAAAATGTTTCAAACTGGCAGTTAAGCATCCGACACAACCACAAAACTTAGGCAAACCAAGGAGAGAGCAATTCCCTGGAAATATGGATCATGTTTTACAGCCAGATACAGATAAAATAACTAGTTTCCTCTATAACCAGCAATTATCCACGGGGTGCTGAAAATTCTCTCCCTGGTTTTCTAAGCGTATCTCTGCAAGAAAGTAGTTAATGACTGGACTCCATGCAGTGTTCTTTTCTAGTGACTGAATATCACAACTGCTAAAATGGTTTTTAAAAAATGCATAGAGTATATGACTGTGTAGAAAATCAAATGATATTTCCATAGAACTTATCACAATATTTCCATATGATATTTGGAAATTGGATATCATAATATTTCCATGGAACTTATATCACAATATATGGATGTCAGCTATCCAACAAAGAATAGATCTTAATATTATTAATGATAGCAGGAGCACCTCCTTGGGCCCACAGTGTTTTACACTCTTCTCACTGAGAGAGATTGACAGCCATTCCCTCCCCCCAGTACAGCCCATGAGTGAGTGAACATCATTTTAATAGACTGTCCATAGTAGCAGTCAAGGCAGTTTTGCAGCTTCCAAGCTCAGCACACAGTGAAATCTTAAAAAATGTTTCAAACTGGCAGTTAAGCATCCGACACAACCACAAAACTTAGGCAAACCAAGGAGAGAGCAATTCCCTGGAAATATGGATCATGTTTTACAGCCAGATGCAGATAAAATAACTAGTTTCCTCTATAACCAGCAATTATCCACGGGGTGCTGAAAATTCTCTCCCTGGTTTTCTAAGCGTATCTCTGCAAGAAAGTAGTTAATGACTGGACTCCATGCAGTGTTCTTTTCTAGTGACTGAATATCACAACTGCTAAACTGGTTTTTAAAAAATGCATAGAGTATATGACTGTGTAGAAAATCAAATGATATTTCCATAGAACTTTATTCACAATGTATGTGACTCTCTGGATTAAAGCTTAATATAATAGTCTTATGGATCCATAGCAAGTATTGCCTATAATTCATTAACCAGGCAAGAGAAAAATAAATCAGTTATTCAGTGCCATCCTTAGCCTATGTTTTTTTTTCTGTGGGGGGTAGTATCTACATAAATGTTCATGCTTTTTATTCTGTCTCCATTTTAATAAAGGGAAATACACATCTTAAAAGCTCACTGAGGCAGAAGCAAAGAGTTTTGTTTGATAGACATTTGACTCCTATAGCCAAACCTGAGTTGTGTCGCTTATAGCTGGCTGGTACACAGAAATATTTTTTTTCTTAGGTTGAGAGTAGAAGCTCAGATATCTCCGTAGTTAATGGCTACCTTTTCTTTGTTGTTTCCATCCTGGGAATCAGCTAAGATATAAGTGAAAAAAGCAGGTCAAATGAGATCAAATTTTTAAAAATTAATTATATGAAAAATAATTTATAATTAAAATAACTGAAAATGAATTTTTATAGGGAAACTACATAATGAGGAATTCTGATTTGAAAAACTGTCAGCCAGATAACACAGCTCATAAGGGAAAAATAGCATTTTCCTTTGTTGTCTCGTGATAGATCTGTTTCTTGTTTTGAGAGCTATCTTAATGTGGATTAAAAGTCAAGTCCATTCATATTTATATGAGAGGGCTTTTGTAAGAGCATGTATGTATGGCTATGAATAGCAAAGAGAAACATTCAGCTAGATATCAACTCTTAGTTAATATTTCATATCAACTCTTAGTTAATATCTGATATCTTAATTTGTCACATTTCATGCAAATTTGATTTCTTATATCAGGGAAAGATGCATCAGTGTTGGCAATCAGTAATATTCATTAGCCTCGTTTTTTACACAAAAGTATATTAGGGAAAGATTAGCTGATTTACGTTCTCCTTTTGCTTATGGATGCAGATTGTTTGTGATTGGTGAGAGAGGAATTGTGTGTCCTTTTGAAGAGGTGAATTATCCAAAAAAAATATACTGCCTAAGTTCAGGTTTCCTTCCTCGGAAGCTGTAGTGTTTGAATATGAAAAATATTTTGTTTAGCAAGATATCCTCATAGAGCTATGACACCTCACCTATCACATGACCTCAATGAGTAATAATCCTTCTCAGGGGTTTGAGAAGGCCAGGCTGGAAGACCACAAGGAGATTGTTACTGTGAACATAATTTTTTCTGAGACATCAATTGGTAGTTGTGTACTGTCTGATGCCTACACAAGAAATAGCTGAAAATGTCTACAAACAAATGGCTTTTAAAAGATACATCCCATTGCTGCTGTCTTTCACTCTGGATGTTTGTGTTGTATTTTGTTGCAAGATTCTGATTGAAGGTTGAAAAGTAAAACAAATACCGCACAGTGGAAGAGTGGCAGACACACTTTGGCTGGTACACTGACTGTGTTAGCTTTTCTCAGTCTGAAGTGATGCTCAATTAGTTGTGAGACAATGGCCTTGTGGCTAAGGCACTAGTCTGCAACTCAGGATATCTGGGTTTAGTTCCCAGATAATTAGGGTCCTACCAAATTCACAGTCCATTTTGGTCAATTTCATGGTCATAGGATTTTAAAAATCATAAATTTCATGATTTCAGCTATTTAACTCTGAAATTTCATGGTGTTGTAACTGTAGAGTCCTGACCCAAAAAAGGAGTTGTAGACAAGATCACAAAGTTATTGAGTGGGTTTTTTTTTTTTTTTGTGGTACTGCTACGCTTATTTCTGCACTGCTGCAGGTAGAGGTGCTGCCTTCAGAGCTGGGTACCTGGAGAGCAGCGACTGCTGGCTGGGGCCCAGCTCTGAAGGCAGAGCCACCATCAGCAGCAGCACAGAAGTAAGGATGGCATAATATGGTATTGCTACCTTACTTCTGCACTGCTGCCTGCAGAGCTGGGCCCTCAGTCAGCAGCCGCCACTCTCCAGCCGACCAGCTCTGAAGGCTGCAGCACAGAAGTAAGGGTGGCATGATATGGTATTGCCACCCTCAGTTCTGCACTGCTGCTGGCTGCGTACTGTCTTGAGAGCTGGGCACCCAGCCAACAGCCTCCGGTCTCCGGCCACCCAGCTCTGAAGGCAGCCCAGAAATAAGGGTGGCAATACCATACCATGCCCCCCCTAAAATAACCTTGTGACCCCCCTGCAACTCCCTTTTGGGTCAGGATCCCCAATTTGAGAAACACTGGTCTCCACTGTGAAATGCGTATAGTACAGGGTAAATGCTCACAAAAGATCAGATTGCACCGGGGAGACCAGATTTCACACTCCGTAATGCATTTTTCGTGACTGTGAATTTGGTAGGGCACAGATAAGATTTGGCACAGATTTGGTAGGGTACAGATAAGGTAACAAGGCCCAGATTTTTAAAGTGTTTAGATGTGATACACTCAGCATTGAAACTCCTAACTGATTTATAATCCTAAATCTCATTTTAAACAGGAATGTAGGAATTTAGGGGCCTAAATCCCATTGACTGTCAATGGAATTTAGGCTCCTAAGTGCCTAAAAACCCTTTTGAAAATGAGATGTGGGTGCCTAAAAAAGTTGGGTATTGCAGTACTGAGTGCCTCAATGCCTAAATACCTTTAAAAATCTGGACCCAGTTTCCTAAATTCAATATGAAAGCTCACTGAAGGCAAAGGGAGTCTACCCATAGATTTCAGTGGGCTTTTGCTCAAGCCCTTAATCTGAGGTCCTCATCTATAAACAGGGATAACAGTGCCATCTCTGTCCATCTTAAGCCTGGTGTATACAACAGAGTTATGTCAATGCAAGGCAGCTTTCATGGACCTATCTCTGTAAACGTGAAATGTAGCTTCCATCGATGTAACTCACCCACTAAACTGACTTAACAACTCCATCTCCAGACAGGCATAGCGCTTAGGCTGATGTAGTTAAATTGACACAGTGTCCGTGTAGACACTGTGTTACTCACATCGCATGTTGGTTGTCAATCCAAAGTGGGGCTCACAGCTGAAGCCCTGCCTTACTATATGTATGTTCAATGATTAACCCAAGGGGTTCTGATTTTATTAGGACCTGGAGTTGCTACAGCAATACAAATAATAGCATTTGCTAGTGATTGATTAAAGAATCCTCATGTGCTGTGTGTTGAGCACATCAGCACTGAGGATTGAAAAGGCAATTCCAGACGAGGACACACTCTTGCTATCACGCACAAATTTAGAGCAAACAAATGTTTTCCCTGAAGCATTTGAGCTGCACCTTTTTTACTGTTTTTCTGCTACTGGATGCCCAGAGTAGTCTTGATATAGTTGAATCTCTACCCTCTGAACTCAGCGATGAGAAATATGAAAACATGTGGCTTGGTGTAGGTTTTGGAACTAAAGAACCTTGTCAACAAGGAGCTAGAAGACACAAACATAACTACTTGAACGAGAACTCATTTATAAATGACCATAAGAAGTGGAATTAGTGACCTCTCAAATGCAGACATTCTTCCATTGTTTCTGATGTAGAAATCTTGAAAGAAGAGGCGTGATATTTTCTCACAAGATCACCTGCCCAAAGAGGTTTGTTCAGAGACGCCTCTGCAACCTTTCGGTCTTCACTCATCACATTAGTGCCACAAATAAATGGACAAACTCTGCTGTTTCACATATGTAACTTCCATTCATTTGTATAAGTTTGACTGCAGCGGAATTTAGCTCACAGGATCCAAAACCTTCACTTCTTTCCCGGACTAGCCTCTTTCCTCCTTCCCCTCACCCGCCCCCGGGGCGGCCGCCCCCACACACACACTCTCGTTCTTAGGGTTTTGATTTGAGCAAGAACTGCTTGATCAGATCCCCTGGCAATAAAGGCCACATTACCACAACATGGCCTCCACCTGCACACTGCAAACACTACCTTCCCCTTTTGGAAGCATGCAGACACTAGAGTGCACAGCCTTTGATCGGGTGATAGACTGATGTCTCCCTGTACAGAATTAAACAGGCGCAAATGGAGGTTGGGTTGAGGCCCCTCTGGAAACGAGTCACAATATTTTTCATTTATGTGTATGTGTCTTGTCTGCGTGTGTGTTCTTTATTATTATTATTATTTATTGTTCAGATCATTTTTTCATTTTTAATTCTGTTTGTGTGTTTTTGTTTCCATTTATTCATTTCTGGAACTGTTGTATTTTCAGTTGATTTCATAGGTGGACTTGACACATACTGCTATCGGCAACCCCCTCTGGAACATGTTGAGTTAAAGCCTGTAAAGCCTGTAAGTAAGGTTTCAGTCATATGGACAATATTATTCCTTCTAACTGGACTGAAAACTACTCTGCTGCTCAGATAGTTTTGATATGAGATTACTAATGAGTTCATTGTAATTTGCCACTAAACATGCTAAAATTAATCCATTTAAAACATGCTAAAACACTACACTTTATGGCTCACATCTGCCAAAGGAATGATGAGGGGGTATTTCTCATTTTCTTATGACTAATTTTTTTTTACACTACATAGCATTGGAATTGGCATCAGTGGGCTCAGAAACACTGAAGGGAAGAAATTCTTCTCTGCCAGCTGTGAAACAGTAGTAGTGTAGGTATATTGCTGCTACTGCTGTGGTGCCTAGGCCTTAATGCAATGACCCCTTAAAGGAGAGGCAGAAACTCCTATTTTTGTCCAGATTTGGCTGGCTACCAAATGTGTTTCATAGTCTAATCTGTAGACAATGACTTGCTGAGTCAATGCAAGCTCACCAAGATCTATCCCTGGAGCATCACTAAAAATCAATTATCTTTTCACCACAAGTGATTTGCTTCCACAAGTAAAATGCCATTGTTTCCATAGTTTATTCAAATAAAATATTCTCTGGTACATAAGACACACTTCCAAAAAGTTTCTTTTTGATTTGTTTTTGTATTTGGGGTAAATCTATGCACTAGCAGATGTTAGCAGTGTATCAGTTTGGCAGAAGCTCAGATACCTTCAGATGAGGGACACTTCAAAGTACATTTGCAAAATAGATCACTTGAAAATTCTTGTCAGGTGTTCATAAATTGCTGTTCTGACCCTGTGTGTTACGAAATTCACATCAGAATCTTTCATGCATAGAAAGATGAAGCCAAAATGCAGCTGACTAACTGAACTTGATTTGACACAATTTACTGTGTTTTAGCTAGCCAGTAAGAGAATTAAAGGTTACATTTTTAAAACTATTTATTTGGAATGTATTCACAAGTTTACAAATCCTTGCCATGTAAATATCTGAAACAAAACAATCATTATAACTGTTAGTTTTTATTTAAAGAGGCATTATACAGGAATATAGTCATCAGACCTTTCTATTTAACAGAGTGTTGCCACATTATAGAGTGAGCATTATTACAACACTTAGGTTGTTTTAGTAGACCAGGTGTGTCTATCAAATATTAATATTCAAAAAATGGACAGGTGTGCTGTCTTTTTTTCAGGTGAATGTACCTTGTCTGAGTACTGAATAAAAGGTAACCAAATATCAAAATATCTCTCTGTCCTCTGTCTTTTTAAGATTGTTTTTGTTTTCCTGATGTATGTATTGGGGGATTGGAAGAGATCTATGCGGAGACTATTAATTTAAAGAGAATTGTTACTTACATAGTGTTTGGGTTGCACATTTGCTCCCTGAAATCTGAATTGGATTTTCATTAGTCTTAGAATGTTGTCAAATATAAATTTTCTCTCATGCACCAGCATTTGGTTATAGAAATGTACATGAGGAAGAATGTTTCAATCTTTTTTACCATTACAGAGAGACTATATATTGTGGAATTATGAAAGCCCCAAAAGACTAAGAAACAGTTGCAATGTAACAGTGTGGAAGAAGTATCAAATTAAGATAACTAATAAGGCAATATACTGATCAGTTTAAGATCATATTGCTAAGATCTGGATTTACAAAAGTATTCCACTAAGGGTACGTCTATACTACCCGCCAGATTGGTAGGTAGTGTTCGATGTATTGAAGATCAATTTATCTCCTTTTGACGTAATAAATCGATCTCCGAATGTGCTCCCCATTGATTCTGGAACTCCACCTCCCCAAGAGCGTAGCTGAAATTGCATACCTTAGGTCAACCCCCCACCCCACCTTAGTGTGGACCAGGCCTAAGACTTTGTCTATACGTGGAGTCATTCTGGAATAACTATTCAGGATTAGCTACTCTGGAATAACTATTCCTGACTAACTCCAAGTGTGGACTCTCTCTTCTGAAATAAGAGTGCCTTGTTCCTGTATAGCTTAATCCATTTCTGATTAATCTGATAAACCAAAACAAGGTATTCTTACTCCTGAATAAGAGTGTCTGTGCTTAAAGTTAGTCAGGAATAGCTTTTGTGCTTTAAATTCACACTTTACCTTGAATTAACTTTCAAGTGCAGATTAGCCATAAAGTAATGCTTTTGTTGCACTGTGACATGGGAGGAATGGCAGGGTCATGGGTTTATGAAGTACACTAAGGCTTGGTTTGCACTTAAAAGTTAGGTCAGCAGAGCTAGGTAGCTTTGAGGTGTGAAGACCAACATAGCTATACCAACCTACCCTCAACCTACCTTCGTTCGGGGAGGTGGTGTTCCTACATCAATGGAAAAATCCATTTAATCATTGTAGGCCAGTGGTTCTCAAACTTTTGTACTGATGACCCCTTTCAAATAGCAAGCCTCTGAGTGCGACCCCTCCTTATAAATTAAAAGCACTTAATATATTTAAAACCATTATGAAATCTGGATGCAAAGCGGGCTTTAGGGTGGCGGCTGACAGCTCGCAACCCCCCCATGTAATAACCTCATGACCCCCTTAGGGGTCCTGAACTCCAGTTTGAGAACCCCTGTTGTAGGCTATCTCTACACTACACCGTTATGTTGGCACATAGCTTTGCTGGTATATTCTCCGTAGTGTAGACATACCCCATTGAGGTATTGGAGACCAAAAACATGGACTGAATATCCAGTGGGAAGACGGTCATAGCTGCTATATTTACATTTCTGATTTAAATGCTCTTTGCCTTTTTAGTCTATGGCAGGCCTGCACAACTCAGAAAGGAGCGAGGGCCATATTACTGCAAAAAACCATCTGCGGGCCGAAAAGCCCCACCCTCACCCCGCCCCCATCCACTTCCCCCCCACCCCACCTCTTGGCTTGCCCTTCCCCTACTCACCTCCCGTGGGCCGCACAGTGAGCCCATGTGGGCCGCATGTGGCCCCCAGGCCACATGTTGTGCAGGCCTGGTCTTTGGAGTTGCATCAGTGTTGATTTTAAAGGCCAACGCTAATTTTCCTGACGGGTTAGAGGAAGAACTGTGATGTCCAATATTTTATTAACCAGTGCACTATTGAAAAAAAGGCAATGAAGGGATACATTTTTCAGAAAAGGTGATTTCCTTTTTGATACTTCTACAAAATTTGCAACTACAATTGAATTAGGGGCACAAATTTGAGACTGTTCGGATCAAATTACCTGTTTCCAAGCACAGATCAGGTAGAGACACTTGAATGAAGATTTTCACTCAGAATTCACTTTGTTGGTGGGCAAATTTTGTGGACATACATTGCATCTGCTAAATGGGAGACCCCCATTCTTTCCAGGTCCTGCGTGGGTTAACTTGTGAGACTTAACAAGCTCATGCTGGCAGCCCTGCAGCTGGGGACTATAAAGCAATAATAAATGTCTTTGGTGATATTTTGGCTTTACGTGATGGCAAGGTACAAACAGGATCTTTGCTTAAACAAGGGCGAAGAAGAATTTCAATCATCAAGGTAAATTTGAATTAAAAACCAAGTTGCAGGAGACAATTTAGATAGTCAGTGAACTATGCTATCCGCTGTTTTGCAAATGCTTATCTGTGTGCAGTGCATCAACCTGCCTGCTTGTTGTCTTTCAGTAAGACGATTGCTATCTATGTCAATTGTAGATGGTCCAGGAATACCACAATCCCCATGAGGAATGGGCCTTTCAGTATCCAGTCTGTGAAAAACTCCATTCTTTTTCACTTGGAAGTTGGAGATGAACAAGAAACCTTTATTAAGACTCTTTATCCATTTGTATTTCTTTTACTGTCTTCACCATTTTACTCCTGAGGAAAAGTAAAAATGTGACTCCTTATTATAGATCAGGGGTAGGCAACCTATGTCACGGGTGCCGAAGGCGGCAAGTGAGCTGATTTTCAGTGGCACTCACGCTTCCTGGGTCCCGGACACTGGTCCCGGGGGCTCTGCATTTTAATTTACTTTTAAATGAAGCTTCTTAAATATTTTAAAAGCCTTCTTTACTTTACATACAACAGCAGTTTAGTTATATATTAAAGACTTATAGAAAGAAACCTTCTAAAAACATTAAAATGTTTTACTGGCACGTGAAACCTTAAATTAGAGGGAATAATTGAAGACTCGGCACACCACTTCTGAAAGGTTGCCGACCCCATTATAGATTATATCAAGGCTGGGCATTCAGTTCTCTCTCCCTTTGTCATATCAGTGTGGTATATTTTGCAGGCATTTGGTTAAGAAAGTATTGTAGAATTATCCCAGCTTCCTTCCAGGGTGGGTAATAAAATGCCAGGGCATAGGTAGGTTCCTAAACTTTTATGAATTAGTTTGATCAATTCCCACTGAACAGCAAATCACAACCTCTTTTCTATTTGTGAATTGTCCTGTTCAGTACCTGGGAGTCACATTATAAGACTTCCTTAAATTCTCATAGATTAACAAAGCATAGCAATTCAAACATGCACAGTTCTATGGCCTTATCAAAACTGTGAAAGAGAGATCTTTAGTGAGCTAGGGTAATTCATTCTCATGTATATGCAGATGCCATATTATAGAATCTGTCTAGGGCTACCATAATTATTAATGATTAGCAAGTCTAAGAATAGTTTTCCATTTCACCCCTGAAGAGATGCTGAAGTTAAATGCCTTCTCCTAAGAAGCGTTTCTTTGTGCACACATAAATGAGCATAGCTTGTCAATTTCTTGGCCTGACACTCTACAGTATAGGTAAAGACACATTCTTTGCCTTGAGGTGGTTACATTCTAGATTAAGATGTACAGAAGTAAAGGAGGAGACAACACAGAGATGAAATAAGGAAAGAAGTGGACAAGGGAGGGAGAGAAAGATCTGAATGTGTTCTCTTTGGAGGCAAAGGTAGACAGGTTATAAAGAGGATCATCAGGCTGAAGGAACATTACATTTTCACGCAGTTCTAGGGCAGCATAAGCGCTAGGTTAAGTTAGTTGAGTGAGGAGACAGAAAGTTTTGGTACAGGGCTAGGGAAGGTAGTATATTTAAAAGAACAAAACCCAAAAGCTTTACCTGCCCCCCCTAATCATAACTCTCTATTTTGCTGTGTGGATAAGACCGACTATCCTCATGTAACCAGGTTAGCTGGCCTTCCTCCTTCACAACTCTCTGTGCAACAGGACTATCACACGTGCTTCTGACACTACACTGCGGGCACATCCTCCAGGCACTATGAATCTATATGAAATAACCACACAGATGGTCCCAGAATACAGTGATTAAAAACACAGTCAGAGGAATGGTATGTGTGGATGCACAAACTCAGTTGGCATATGGCTTTGAACCAAAGTTGTACGTGGATCCAGTTCAAATGAGTTTGCCATAACCAGGTCAGATGAGAATGCCATGAGCCAGCATACAAAAATCTGATTCATTTAATATAAATGCAGCCAAGGGAAACCCATCATTCTGACAGCTTCTGACACCTTACCAGCTGTTCTCCAGCTTCTGTCACCATCATGGCGCACGTACCCTTTAACCAAAAGAGAGAATGGCGCGTGGGGGGTCTCCTTCAAAACTGCCAAAAATGCTTCCCAGGTGTGCGGCCATGCAGTCAGCATTTTCTCTGTTCCTAGGAGCCTATTCAGTCGTGACCTTATACTTGGTCACCACCCACATAGGAAATGAACACCCAGAGGTCTGTTATCATCTTATTGATAGATTAGTAACTCATATATCTCTTTACAGGTCGAACTAAATAATGAACATTGACTCAGCACTGCTGCTGTTGCTGAAGAAGCAGACTTCCGGAGAAAAGACCTACTTCGTGAACTGTTGTCACAGAAGAGACACACCCGATATTTCTCACAGAGTGTGTGGATTACTCTTCCCACGTGACTGAATCCTTCAGTCGCAGCCTCAGTATCATTATCATCATAGCCATTAGATGGATACTTGTAGATGATCTTGGATTTTTTAAATTATTTACTTACATGGACACTTGTAAATTGTAAATTGTTTTTTTCTTACTGTTGTTTTTTATAATACTTAGTGTTAAGGCATGAAAACAAATCAACCTGTGAAAATTAAGAGAGAAGAATGTGTGTTTCTCAAGGAACTCAGTATTTCTGGACTGATACAATCATACTGTGCCTGTCAACGCTAGTGTTGGTAAATGATAACATGACTCCAGAATACATGTAAAGGGTCAGACACCTATAGTGTAATATGGACTGTCTTCAATAATGTATCAGACATTCACAAAGGCTGCACCTAATGTTGGTTGAGCTACTGTATGTAGTAGAAACTGAAAAAAATTCTTCTTTTCCAAATGTCCTAATTACCAATGTACTTGTCTAAATATTCTAATTCGTATATGGTTTCTTCTCCCTTTTTTTGTCTCCTCCCCTGCACCCACAAACAGTAGTTGTCTCTGAGTTGAAGAGAAGTGAAACATGTTCTCCACTGACGTCAGTCTCTAAGAACCCTTAAAAGCGGGGCTCTTTTAGATGTCTGTAATTTGCACATTTTTTTTTACTCTTTTCCCCTCTTCCCAGGAAGAAGCCAAGCATGAATATACAATATAGGCACCATCTACAGCCTTAGGAGTCTCTGCGGTAAATTTTGTTCTTCATTCAAAAGTAAACAAGAAGATCTGGATATGAAAATGTGTATAAAAGTTTGTAAAGTTTTCTGTACATACTTATTGAAAAGGACATGTATGTAAGTGTGAGGCATTTTGTTTTCTATTCAGTCACCACCAGTATAAAAAGAAAAATCATACACAAAAGCTATTTTCTGTGGGGAGTTGGCAGTCTTTTTAGCAAGACTTTTTTGCATAGTTTCTTTTTTATTAATTACTATTTAAAATATTGCACATGATACAAGCCCAAGAGAGTGAAGTTCACTGTCTCTCCATGGAACTGGCACTCCATCAGCAGCAGCATCACAAGCTTCCTCAGAAAGGTCTGACAATCAGCCTCAAGTTTTGAAAGAAAAACCTGTAGGGCTGTGAGAGCGCTTCCATCTTTGTGCTTACTCGGTTGCTTCTTTGATGAAACTATCAGGAAGGATGGTATTTGTGATGTGCACACCTGCACCTGTCCATTAGGAACTGGACTGAGGCCACTAAGTTCTTTCATATAAGCTGCAAAGAGTCTTCAGATGCTAACGACTTCTGGTCCATCATTGATGGGCTGAGGCATACAGCCCCTCAATTAATTGTCTTCTGTGAAACTTACTTCACTTGCATTTTCTGTTATTGACAGATTACAACTAGATTAAGGCTTGCCTTGGTTCTTTAGAATGGAAACTATATTTGTGCTAAATACCAACAAGAACCTACTCAAAAAGTCAGCAAACACGATGCTGTCCATCACTTTTAGATTGTTGAGCACAGAGGGTCTTGTGGTGCATGCCCCTTTTCCACATTCAGCTCAACCAAAGACCACACTGTCTTTTGTGAAGAAATAGATCTTGCCATAATTCCATGTAGGCCACTTTTTCCTGAAACTATGTGTGAAACAACTGCCAAGCCAATAATAAGCAAGAATGACAATGCAATAAAATCACTTGTCGGTATTTTTCATGACTAGGTAGTACAGGAGAGTATGCACTACCAGAAGTCAAACAGTGCCAAGAAAGGTGATACTTTGTGCGAAAGATAATACCACACTTCTCTGAGTCTCTGTGTTCCTCTGTTGTTCCCTGCTGCACCCTGATGCCAGATATTTGATCTGCCCTGTCTTGAAGTCCTAGTCTTCTGAGAAAGTCAAAAATGGGTATTTTGTCACAAAACTAATATGAGAACATTGACATTTTTGAGGCACCAGACCTCAGAAGATCAAACTGCAGAACAGTTAATATTTGTAAATCACTTATATTTGAAAAAATGCCCTTCCATAGGTTTTATTTTTTTACTGTGTAGTGGTGCGCATGATTTAGTTTCTTATACATACAGCCTTACATAACAACCTATAAGAACATGATATAGCTAACAGATGCCTACAGCTTTCTCTTATCTATGTCAGTGCATTTCAGAGTCAAGCATTTTTTTTAAGCGTTGTTAAAACTGGTTTACATGCCTGAATACTCCATTTTTTCCCTGCTCCACACACACACAGGGGTGTTCAGCACATATTCCTGCAATTCCTCTCTGCTGCTGCCTTTGCCCATCCCAGGGGCTGCTTTTTGCTGCGGTGTTTAGCTACACATACCTTACATGCCACCAGCAGCGTAGTCAAGGCCACACCTTTGACTGCATTGTAGACATACCTGCCAGTCACTACATTTATCTCCTACCCTAAGTGAAAGGGAAAGCTGGTCATTTCAAATACCAACAGTAGCAAACTCTGACTTTTTCATAGCAAGCACTGTATGCTTCTCTGAGCCAGGCTGTTTAATTTCCTTTCACTTTAGATTTATCTGATTTTAAAAAAACAACCCAGCAATCTATCAAGGTCCTATAACAGTGTTTGACAGTGGCAAACAAAAATTGACATCCCAAACTAATTGGCTTGCCTCCTTCTAGAATCAGTCTAATTTAGTTTAATTATAATAAATTACAAGCTGGGAGCTGTTTTATGCAGTGAATAAGTTTTCTTCCAACACAGTAAAATACTCAATATTTACATACCTCTGATTCTATATACCTTCTTTGAGAAACCATATTAGCTCTTATCCAGCATATAAAACCTTTGTCCAGAAACCACTTGTTTAAGTCTTCACTCCAGATTCTTTGCAGTGTTATAAGTGTGATAGCCCCAAAATATTAGAAAGGCAAGGTGGGCGAGGTAGTATTTTTTATTGGCCAACCTTTGTTGGTGAAGAAGAGCTCTGTGTAGCTCAAAAGCTTCTCTTTCACCAACAGAAGTTGGTCCAGTGGAACATACTACCTCACTCACATTGTCTCCATACCCTCATTCACCACTTACATGTTTGGGGTTAGAACTGCAAAGTTCTCAGCACTCTCAAATCTCATTGAAGTCAATGGAAATTAATGGCAGTCAGCCATTCATGTCTTCCTTCTACATATCTTTTCCATAATTTACCACTGGTTGGCTAACCTTTTTATCTACCTTAATAATAATAATTAGTACTTATTTGCACATAAACTTCAATTATCAATAACTTAAATTTTTTTGAAAGATCTAAAATTCAGAAATACCTCCCGAAATCAGAATTTTATTTTTCCAAAATTCTTATCTTCTGATATATCCCCCATAGTATATTAATCATTGTAGTGCTTCACATGTTCAAATTATTTAACAAATTAGTCTCCTCAACAGCCTATGTAGTAATAGCCTCATTTTAGAGATGGAAAAGTTCAGTGTACGTTTCAAATGCATTTATCTGTGAAAAAGACATCTATCCAGGTGAAATAGCATTTAAATATATTTCCGCCACATTTGCTTTTTTGGTTCTTTCTTCCTTCAATACTCAGTACTTCTCTGGTATATCTAAATTACTATATAATCTATATCGGTATTGTGACATTTATCTGGAGGAGGGTGCCAATAACACTGTTATGGTGCTGAGAAATCTAGCCACATAAAACGATTCCATTGCATAGTACTCATTATTAAGGCTGACTATTTGCAGTGAAACCAAAGGCAGTGTGCAGAGCAGACAAACCGGACAGCCTGCCTCCTGTTTTCTTCCCGCATTTCAGAGTGAGACAGATAGGGGAGGAACAGAAAGCAAAGCGTCTGGGCTGGAAAAAACAGTAATAAAGGATCAAATTAATCTCAGGTGTAACTTCAGTGAAGTCACGGGGGTTATAAAGGGATGAATTTGGCCCCGGGCATCTTGTGTGCCTTCTAACTGCATGGATATTTGTATTGATTGTTACTTGACAGCCTTTTTTAAGGTGTGCTCTTTACCTCACTGTTTGGCTGACTGTTTACAAATGATTGTACTTCTCCCTGGAATTTCTGTTTCTTGCATGTCCATTCTGTGTAATGTTTATGTTTACAGGGCTCTTTATTTTTAAACAAATGAAACCTCTGGAGCTAATCCCTACTCCCCAACTTTCACTTACATCTGCTCATCAGTTCTGCTTAGCATGACAGGAGAGCATATGAAGTGCGTCCTTGTTGTAGGTCTTCAGGGAATAATTGCCATTGCATGTCTGTTGCCATTCAAGACTAGCACCATAATTGGGAGCTAGTACCACTCAATAACAGCTGTGGCCCAAACACTTCTGAGAAGCCACTGAAGTTCTCATTGTATTGCTAGCACCACAAAGAATTATTGAACGGTAAAACTGACGTCACACTGCATGAGCTGTTTTTACACAGTTCCTTAGTTACTTAACTCCAATTGTACAAAGGCATGTTTTCAAACTATTTTTGGACATATCCATCCCTGGCTAAATCCACTGAAGTTGTTAGAGTTACACCTGAGATTAATTTGGCCCAAAGACACTACCATTAACCTATTCCCAGTTGTTACAGGAAAATAGTGTATCCGACCAATTCATGTAGTATCATGTTGATGGAGGGGTGGCAGCATTTCCTAGCATGTGACATACTTGAAGTGAAAGGCATGTTATATGTAAACCAATAGGTTCATATGGGGTATAAATAAATGCAAATGTTGGCTCGTAGCGTTAAGTAAAATAAAGGCTATATTTTGCTTACTGCTACAGAGTGGTTACATGAACTCGCCTGTGCTGCAGTATCTGTAGCCAAATCCAGTGCATTGCAATGAAGAATTCAATCTTGTGTGCTGGGGCAAACTGAGCCAACAAACCATTTAAGCAATCATACCATGATATTAGTAACTCATACTAAAAGCTTAGATGCTTTTATACCATCTGTACATGCCCCTGAGCCTCAGGTCTGCCAGATCCCCCGCAGCATAAATCAGAGCAGACTCAGTTGCCCTAAGAGTTTAGACCTGAAAGAGATGAGAGATGAAATCAGTTGAGTACAGACGGACCCTATGTCAGTGGGGCCAGGAGGGTCTGGCTCAGGATTCTTCTGCACTCAGGGACTCCTCAGCTGATGCTTTGAGGGAGCTTTAATTTCCCCTTGCACCACTGCGGTATGGCATGCTCCAGCAGTGCAAAGGGGACTTAAAAAGGGATGAGGACCTGGCCCAATGTACCGGTCACCAGTAAAAAAAAGAAAAAGAAAAAATGGCATGCATGGCTTAGTGTAGTCCACTCACTGGTTTCTAGATTTAGCACCCATCATCAGTGAGTAACTACCATTCACAGGATGCCCTTGAATGCTGAATGTAATGTTTGGAGTCTCTGAGACCCAGGCCTTGTTTGTTCCAGCTAGCCAAAGGTGTAAGCTGCTCTCAGGAAATGAGTTTCTGACACACTGATGATGATAAAATATAACTTTGATGTTCCAGCGAAAGTTGTCCCTGTTCTGGTTAAATCCCACTTCAATCCCACTTTTAATCTCCCCAGGTAGGAGCCTGCTGCATAAGATTGCTGCAGTTAAAGAAATACAGCCAAAAAACTGAATCTTTAAAATTGTTGTTGGTTATGGTGCGTATGATTTTTAACATAGGCTTTTCCAAGAATTTCAATGGCGAAGTAATGACTATAAATTATAATATGAAAAGTATATAAGGTGACCAGATGTTCCAATTTTATAGGACCAGTCCTGTTTCTGAGGTCTTTTTCTTATTTAGGCTCCTAGTATCCCCTCACCCGCTGTCCTGATTTTTCACGCTTGCTGTCTGGGCTGTTCCTACAGGTATATGAGTGGCAGAATGACAGTTTGCTTGCTGTTACACTGTACTAACTGTGCCATCTCCTGGCTAATACCAGAAGCAACTAGTGCACTGTGCATGTATTCTGCTGAAAGTGGGGAAAATAAAAGTACTACATCTTTCTATTGGCACCTGCTGCTATAATGCAGACAGGGTGCTGTCAGCTCACAACACATGGTGGATGCGTTTGTTCTTGCACTGCCTGCTTAAGGCGGAAATACAACAAAATGTGTATTGCTCATTTTGACACTGGAACTTGTTAAGTTTTATAGTCAATATATTGTCAATGTGATGTTTTATTCCCATCTGAATTTATACTGTCCCATAAAAATATTCACTGTGGAATATGTTCACTCTGTGTGATCTTGCTTTATAGGAAACCTGGAGCTGCTAGGTCTCCATTAATTGGAAGCAAATAATCTTATTAATTCCAAGCACTCTCTGGCACTGCTTCTTCCATTTCAGTAATGGGAAATACTCTGGATTTACAGTGGTGTAACTTCAACTAGTTTCCAGCCATGGATGTGTATAATATATACACGAATGTTATACTCACATTTTAATGTAACCTGAAAGTTTTATGGCTAGAAATACTTAGAGCATAATTTTACTTCTCTAAGTAACCCTTGAGTGTAGGTGCAGGTCACAGTACATAAGAAGTGGCTGGATTATACTTTTCCATTATGAATAAATTGAACTAGAACGTGTTTGCCAGCTGAACTGACGAGCTGTGTGTGTGTGGTGCAGTATGTTTATTAATACTTAGTTTCTCAAAGCTAAATGAAAAACCTTGTGGCAAAAACGGTTGTTAAGAACAGTGGTGTGACCCTGGGAGGCGTGAAATGCAGACACAAACACCTTAGCAGTTATTGGTTTGTCCTTTACTGTCTTAAGATAAAGTACGCTCAGATTCAAGCTTCTTATAGCACATAGGTTTAAGGTCCTCCTAGCTGTGCAGGATCCTTTCATGTTCCATCCTGGTTATGTGGCTATTGTGGGTTTATTTCATTCTATGTTTTAGTGTGGGGCTCATGACTGACATTTTTAAATGAGAAAGAGTCCCCACTTGTTTACACCAATTTTATATTAGGTCAAATGTGGGGTTTCAATTATTTGATACCATCCCTTTAGAGAGGGCTGGGGCTATTTTTCTAAAACAATCTCATTGTATCTATTTGTTTTCGTACTTTGAAAGTAGATCAGAACTCTTTCTCCTTTAACCCCTAATCTGCAGTACAAAGCCATTGACATGTTTGGTAATCTCTTCCTCATTTCTCTGAGTTGTCAGAAACATCAAATTCCCAAAGAATGATTTACCAGCCAACTACCTTAAGTGCAAAGAGAGAAAGAAATTTCTTCTTCTTTCATGTTAAGAACTGATTATTTGTTAGAGTGAAACGATATATTCATTGGGATGAAGGCAAATGTGCCATTTTTAAACACATAATGTGGAAATGTGTAATCACCACAAATGCTGTTCATCTGCAAAAAGGTGCAATCACTGAATGCTGCTTCTTTAGATTTGTTTAATAACCAGTTCATGTGGGGAGCAAGGATAATAAAACTTTTTGAGTCAGAATCTTTGAGGATGTGGGAGAGAGTGACGGAAGGACAAAAAGATATACCCCTGTATTCTTTTCCCATTTCCAGTTTCAGAGCAGACATTACATTTGCCTAGATAGAAATGCAGTTGAATAATGTACTGCAAGATGAGTTTTCATACCTTTTGAGATTCATTCTATTCATACAGCGCATCCATTATATGCCTCTCATTCTGCTCTGTGTGACACATAATTATGCATAACATTACTCAGGATATTGGAAATGGAGGCTTCATAATAAATACAATTTTTGCTTCCAAATTAAATGGAGCTGATTTCCTGGAGTCAGCTGGTATATGGCTGTCAAAAATCTATTCTCTGAAGAAGCTTGTGTCAGTTATAATGATGTTTAAAAAGGCTCCAATGAAGACCTGAGTGGGTCAAAACATTAGCAGTTAATGGTGCCTAGATCTGTCTTTGTCACTCTGGAGATGAATAAATAAAAGGAGACTGGACTTGGTGAATGGGGACCTGTTACAGTACTTCAATAGAGCAATTACTTTACTTTACAAAAATGTCATTAGAATAGAGTAGAAAATTCAGCCTTCTTGGGTTTAGAGATAGCATTAGGTACTGTATTTGTTGTATTAGGCAGTGTATTAGTTGCAGAAATAATAAGGACAAAAACAGTATGTTGTATTTATGAAGCAGCAGCATTATCTAATGAGTAGAGTACAGTCTAGGGACCTCAAATCTAATCATGGCTCTGAGATTGACTCACTGTATGACCTTCAGTTGTTTAACCTTTCTATACCTCATTCCTCTGCAATACCTCATATTCCTCATATACCTCTGCAAAATGAGCATAATACCTTCTACACAACACTTGCCTCGCAAAGCTGGGTTCTCATAAGAACCAGCTTATCCACACTCTACATATATAATGCAGCATACTTATTAGCCTATTACCTGTAAATTATTCATTACTATTATATATTTGTATAGCACCATATTTTGCATGTTACTTTCCAGGATTTTTTAAAATGGTCTGTAGCCCAAAGAGTTTACAATCTAAAGACCTGATTGTGAAATTCCATGAGATCTGAATAAGAAGCAGCATATAGCTGCACTGCCATTGGAAAGGCCAGACCAAATTGTGCCCCGGAGACTCACTATTCAGTCCCTGATTCTCCCTTGCTCCAGGAGGGAGGTAATCTCTGCCACTACTATACCTCGCACAGCTCACTTCCCCCTCTATGCCAGCTCAGCTGTGCTGCCTAGGATGTTTGGGGAGGTGGGGGACAAGCCAAGGGTATGCCTGTTTTCCCACCTATCTAAACTGGAAGAGGAGTAGTGACCTATGGTGGCTGCTATTCTCCTAGCTCAAGGACTGGACATGCAGGTAGGCCACATAAAGGACTAAAGGAGCTCCTGCCACAGGAACATTTACAATGAAAGGGAGTAATATGTCCTAGAATTCTTTGAGGGGGTCAACAAGCATGTGGACAAGGGTGACTTAGTGACTATAGTGTATTTAGACTTTCAGAAAGGCTTTGACAAGGTTCCTCCCCAAAGGTTGCTAAGCAAAGTAAGCAGTCATGGGATAAGAAGAAAGGGCCTTTCATGGATCAGAGACTGGTTAAAAGATAGGAAAACAAAGCACAGGTATACATGGTCAGTTTTCACAGTGGGGAGAGGTAAATAGGGGGGTTCCCCAAGGAGAAGGGGGTAAACAGTGAGGTGGAAATGTTTGCAGATGGCACAAAATTATTTAAGATAGTTCAAAGCTGACAATGATGAGTTACGAAGGGTAACTGGGCAACAAAATGTCAGCTGAAATGCAGTGTTGATAAATGCAAAGTAATGCACATTAGAAAACATAATCCCAGCTAAACATGCAAAATTATGAGGGTCTAAGGTAGCTATTACCATTCAAGAAAGAGATCTTAGAGTCATCATAGATAGTTTTCTGAAAACATCTACTCAATATGCAGTGGCAGTCAAAAAAGCTAACAGAACATTAGGAACCATTAGGAAAGGGACAAATAATAAGACAGAAAATATCATAATGCCACTATATAAATCCATGATATGCCCACACCTGGAATAATCTGTGCAGTTCTGATCACCTCAAAAATATAGATTAGAATTGAAAAAAGTACAGAGAAGGGCAACAAAAATTATAGGGGTATGGTACAGCTTCCACATTAGGAGAGATTAAAAAGAATGGGACTGTTCTTCTTAGAAGAGAGACTATTAAGATGAGATATGATAGAAGTAAATAAAATCATAGCTGGTGTGGAGAAAATGAATAGGGACGTATTACTGACCCCTTCACATAACACAAGAACTAGGGGTCACCCAGTAAAATGAATAGGCAGCAGGTTTAAAACAAACATAAGGAAGTACTTCTTCACACAATGTACTGACAGCCTGTGGAACTCATTACCAGGTCATGCAGCGAAGGCCAAAAAATTCAACTGGGTTCAAAAATAATTAGATAAATTGATGGCGGATAGGTCTATCCATGGCTATTAGCCAAAATGATCAGGAATGCAACCCCATGCTCTGGGTGTCTCTAAACCACCAACTACGAGAAGATGGGTCTGGATGACAGGGGACGGATCACCTGATAATTGTCCTGGTCTGTTCATTCCCTCTGAAGTATCTGGCACCAGCCACTGTCGAAAGACAGGACACTGAGCGAGATAGACCATTGGTCTGACCAAGTAGAGCCTCTTATGTTCTTAGGGAAGGGAGAGTTATAATTAGACTCACATTGTTATATAATAGGAGAGTCATATAAGTTCTGATTCTTTTAAGAAGAAGCTGAGCCAGGGCAAGAGGGGAGATAGCATGGAACCAGCCACCGGATGTGGAAAAGAAGGTGAACGAAGAGGGGTTTGAAAAGAGATTTGAAGGCCGCAAATGAGGCCATGTGGCCCACAGGAAGGGGCATGTTCTGGAAACAATTGGGGGAAAGGCACAAAACAATGAATAGGGCAAAGCAGAAAGAGTACCAGGGCAAGCTAGGGAGCTCCACCAGATGGTATAATGAGCTGCTGAAGGCAGAGGAAGAGCCACAGGTTTAAAAATGATCACAGGAAGTTTGATCTGTACAAAAAACTGTATCACCTTCCTGCTGTCTTGCTTCTTCCAGGTGTGCTCTCAGGGATTGTAGTGGGGCAGATGCCACACTCTTAAAAAACAGGGGTTAAAACAGCAAGCTAGGCTGATTGGAGTAGCAGCCACAGCTGTGGCCAGCTCAATTAGGGCCCAGCTGGCCCAGATTAAAAGGCCGTAGGCCAGGAGCTGAGGGAGTCTCACTCTAGTCATGGAGTGAGAAGAACTAGCTGCCTGGGAGCAAGGTACTTGTAGCTGGAGCAGTGCTGAGAAATAGGGCAAGAGAGCTGGAAAGCACCATCCTGATAATCCTGCAGGCCTTGATGAAGGCCTATGAAGGTACTGGGGCTATAGAGGTGCAGCCTAAGAATAGACAGAGGCAACTGGTCCTAACCCCTTGCCAATGATGAGTGGTCATTACAGATTGCAGTCTTCCCCAGTGAGTGGGGGCTAGATGAGGACTGGCAGTAGCCACTGAGACAAGGTGGGAATAGAGGGTTGAGGGTCCCCTGGAAGGGGAGACCCAGAGTGAGGGGGTACTGATGGGGGCAGAACCCCTAGATAAAGAGGCACCAGGGTCTGGGAGGGACACGGAACCAGTGGCAAGTGAGATACTGGCCTGTAGAGGATGCTCTGAGTGCTGAAAGAGCTAATTCCCCAGACAACCAACAGGAGACGCCGCACTGGTGAGCCTCGTGTTGCTACAGGGACTGTCCTGGGGAAGGTGTATCACTCGCTCTGATTTGTCCTTTACTCTGACAGGGCAAAGGAGAAAATATTTATTAAACACAGTTTTCGCAAAGACTCCGTCACTTCCTTCATAACTCTTTGGACTATATTTGTCTAATATTGTGTTTTCTTTTTCATAGTGTATTGTTTTAGATCTGTATTGGATGAGTTTACAGTAGACTCTCGATTATCCAGGATTGGGTTAACCAGAAAGTGGATTAACCAGGATGTCAAAAAAAAAAAAATGCATAACTCACAGGGCCGGCTCTGGCTTTGTTGCCGCCCCAAGCACACACAAAAAAACCCCCATCAGGGCACAGGGCACCCAGTGAACCAACACCCCCTCTACCCAGTGCAGAGTGGCTGGTGAACCAACCTCCCCACCCCATATTTCCTATGTATGGTGATTATCCAGGATTTTATTAACCAGGATTATTTTTTCCGTATCATCCTGGATAATTGAGAGTCTACTGTACTTGAAAGACAAATAAATGACTCGCTACCAGGAATTCTGTCATTGGGGTCTTCTTTATGCTTTCTCAATTGGCTGAGTTACTTAAACATAGCTCCAGTTCAAGAACTAAAAATAGCGGCTCTTATTTAAAGGATTGTGGTTTCTCTGAGTCTCTTTCCTTCTCTCAAAGTGAGTGCACTCAGGTAAATGTCATAAAGTGGCTGGGAACTGGCACGACTGCAAACATATGGCTGTTCAGTTGAAAATGCAGTGGTTGTCTTTGTTGTCAACAAAACCTGAATGCAGCCTAAGAACACAGCTGTACAATCCGACATGATGTTCACCGGCCTCCACTTTCACTTTGCCAGGCATCTCTGAAAAACTGATTAAAAGTGCACCACACTGAGTGACAGTGCATAATGTACTAGCTGCTAATTCTGCATGCACTGCCAGTGTCTCCAGTAAAACTTTGGGCTATATTTGTTTACTATATTTTATTTCCTTCCTTTTGTGATTAAAAAAAAAAAGGAGGGGGTTAAAGACTTTGCTGATACAGATCTAAATCAACACACACACACACAGAGAAAGAGAAACAATAAATAAACACACAGTACAAAGGCAATTGGGTTGATCCTGTGCCCTTTGACGTAAATGACAAAACCACCCCTGGTAATAGGGATCAGTAATAATACCACATTGAAGGGCTGATACAATGCCCAATGAAGTCAGCAATGCCCACATGAGTTCAGTGGGTGCAATGGCCTCAAGTCAGCAGTCCGTGCCTATTGACTTTAAATGGGACTTATTCATTAAATGTTTTGCTGAACTGGGTCTGTGTCAAGGCCAGAAACACAGCTCATGGAAACCCTTAAATGTTCCTCTCTCTACATCCCAGCTGAAAATTCTATATGTAGCTTTCCAGTGCCCATTGGTGTAATACTCAGAGGACCACCGTGACTTAAACTTGTCTTTGTCTTGTTTTACTCTGCTGCTAGGAGATTAAAAGGTCACTAATGGCAAGTACTTAACATAAAATGAAATAATTCTTCACACTGGTCCAAATCGTTATCCTATTGAAGCCTATGGCACAATTCTCATTGACTTTAATGGGATCAGGATTTGACCGGCAGCAGTATGTAATCAGTGCACAAAGTCAAATACTGTAGCTGGAATTCCAAAGGGAGTTGATAATTGGGTGCCCTACAACAGCATTTGTTGCTTGTTAACACTATTACGCTCAGCCCAAGGTCTATGATAGGAAGAGGAACCAAGACAGATGGTGAAAGGGCGAAGAGGGAGAGATATACAAGTAAACTAAAATACCTAAGCAGCACATACCTAAAGTGCCCCAGGGGCAAAGCAGAGACTGAACTGAGTCTCAGAGTCATGGTTCCATCCCTGACACCCACTTTGCTCCAAGGAGAGAGAGAGTCGCTGTCAGCTCTTTATCTTATGCCCTCTTCCTCCCCTGCCCAGGTGTATCTGGAAAGCCATGATCTTTCCCTAAATAAATAACCACCACGCTTCAGACTGTCATTTGACCTTCCCAGAGGATGAGAAGGAATTTGCCAGGACCAGCATTGCATGATTGTCATAGGACAGCATTGCAATAAAGGGTATTTTGCTTTGTTTTATACTGTCTTCTGAAGCTTCATCTATATGTCACTTGAGGAAGCGGCTTACCAGAGATAAGGGACGCTTGGTCCAGTCGGATACTTTATTGTTGACCAATGCTATGTTCCTATTTACTATTGGAATTTAATTCCTGTCCTGATTCCTAAAGCTAAAAGGAAATCAATAATTATGTCTTAACATTCATTCATGCTATACCTTTCAGGCACCACACATAGTGTATAGTCAAATGACTGAAATCACTATTGATTTGGTCAAATGAACAAAAATAAGAACTCACTGCATTACGCAACTAAAGGAAAAAATGGTTTTGTAGTTGGCTGCTCACATTAAAACGTGCATTCTCTACAGAGATGTTAGCTTCTCTAATGGCATTTACCTATTTCTTCTTATTACGATGATATTTGTATTACTTCGGCTGACCTGGCCTTCCCCGACCAATCCCTCAATAGTACATAAACGTACATTTTCACTACATTGAATGACTTCATTCAATATGGTTTGACCAGGATATTGAAGACTGTCAGAGATGTCACAGACATTTCTTCAGTCCCAAGGATACTCTGAAGTCTGCCAGCTGACTAAGGGCCACATCACTAGCTAGGGACTGCCCAAGCACAGTAGTAAACTCAGTGCAAAGAGGCCAGAACAAACTGGAGAGAAGCTGGCCAGGAGTATGCTGTGTCTGACTCAAAACCAGAGGCTTAGCTACAGAGGTGGCATTATAACAATGTTGGCTAAAAGTGAAAGAAAAAAGAATATTGGTCCTTAATCAGAAATGTCTAGAAAGGACCCAGCTTTTCCTACTGGTATTTTCATGAGCGAATTTCCATATTTGATGGCATCAAGTAAAAATGCTTTACAGGTGCATAATACAGTGGGGCTCAGTGAGTCTGTGAGAACAGCAGATGGCTTATATACATCTGAGGAGTTTTTAAATATTAAACAAATAAATTAAGATTGGAAAGGAGTGTCTCGCGTGCATTTTGTTGGATGGTTAATCAGGCAGAAGATCCATCCCAGATTTTAATTGCCTCAGTTTTTTTAGCACTCCTATCTAATTTAAAATTGCCTAAATGAAGCACTGTAGTTTTTTCTTGTCCACTTTAGAAGCCTCAGTATCTAGATTATAATTTAGCAATACATTCTACAGTAACTACAGAATGTGGCAACTATCAAAAACACTGGTAGCAATTATGCTTTGGGATGGTGTTTATTTTTAATTACTTTTCAAATAATTAATTATCCATCTGTCTGAGTCATATTCTTCAATATGCCTTATAGTACAGTAAAAAATATTCCTTGAATACAGGGCAAGTTCATTAAGAAAATAAGCTGTGATACAACAGTAAAGTTGAAACAAATAATGTCTGGTAGTAATCTGAAGATTACAGTACAACTAATATAAGCAGATATGAAAAATGCAGGGTCACCCTTTCAGTTCCTCTGTGCTGAACAAAGCCACCAACTCCAACTTTTGAGGTAGTTTTTCCTCAAATAGCTTTGCTCAGTTAAACCCCAAGCCTGAAGGCATTGAGCAGGCACTCGCCAATTCGGCAACCTGATGCTTAATCCCAGCCAGGCTCAGCCTAGTGCCATGAACAGCACTAAGTAGGCTGATATTTGTGACTTCAGAATATACACTCCAGATTTATCAGAAAAGAAGCGTCTTGGGTGAATAGTCAGTTCTAATGAAATGCATGGAACACTTGGCCTTGTTACGGCCACGCTCTTCTGGATAGAAGCAGTCCATGACTGGGTTGGATGTCCAAATAGAAAAGGACAGGTCAGGGGTCACATTATAGAAACCTGGCAGTTCAGCTTCTTTATAGGTTGGCTGAGACTGAAGATAGTGGAAAGGGGGTTAAAAGCTATGAAGGAGGGAGGTGCTGAAGGTCAGCAATACTGGCAAACACCAAGTAGTGGGAGAGGAAGAAAACAACATCATTCTTGGCTGCAAAGTGTAATTTCTAATTAAAACCACAGCCAGATGTACCCTTCACTCTGGCTATGAGGGCAAGGGGAAGGATTAGTTGTGGTTCATTGTTGCTAGGCAGATGCATAATTAGCATACAACTCAGAAGTTTCTGGAATTAGGTGTGGTAGTTTTGCGCATGTTCAGTAGGTTCCCACTAGCTGGACTCAGACATCATGAGTCAAGTAATCAGGCAGTTGCTTTACAAAAGGCCATGTGCACTCTGTGGGTTGGGAGAAGTTCAGTGAGTCCCTCCTCTGTCCCCCCAGCAGAAAGCTGGCTGCTTTTCCCTTAAGTCTGAAGCATTTCACAATAGGTTAGTGATATTGTTAACCCTTCAAGAGGGAAGTCCTGGCCATGTTAATTATAGAAAAGGGAAATTGGGAGGGAAAATTAATTTTGCTTATTTTAATTGCATACTTTGCATGTTTGATTTCAGCCAAGCTGTCAGTTAAATTGTCTCAACTAGTATGATTCACTAATTTTTCTCTTATTTAAATGTGATGATGGGGAATGAGCCACTTATATTTTGCAATTCTCAGTTTATATTTTTCTTGTAACAGGGTTTTAGCTATATACTTAAACTGAGCGTTTGGTTACTTGATTAGTTGAAAGTGATTTTGGCAGAGGAGGAGGAAGACTCTGCATGGATTCCAGTTGGAGATTTCTACAAACAAATGGAAGGAAGAAGTTGTTGCAGTGCTTTTAACTCAACAGACTGTATAGATTTTAGTGATCAAAGATTGTAATTGAGACTCAGGTGAACTCAACATAAGCTTTTGGGGTATCTGAGTTACTTTTCATTTTGTTTTTGAAGGGACTGACTTGTTTAGATTTAACTGGTCTTCTTTGTATATATTTATGTACAATTGTGAAGATAATGTGCATTATGAAATAGCCATGTTAGGCTGAAGAAAGTAAGTTATTAATTATTATTATTTCTTTATCTTTATAAAGTTGGCACTTAAGAATTAAGTTCATTCCTTTTGGACTTGAATATGGGGAGGTTGGTCTCCAGGTGATTTTCTATGGGAGTTTGGTTATTTTAGGCACTGGAGAAGGGCAGAGAAGTAAACTCCAGCCCAAACAAGGTCGCAACCAGGCAGGTATAAATTTCTACATATATTTAAATAGACAGAAAAAAAGACCGTTGTAGTCGTTGCCTGTTTGAGCATCACCATAATTCCTCCATATATGACACAGAACATAAGAATGCTATGTATACATACATTTACACATATACACATATAATATTATATAATGAATAGTCTATTTCAGATTTAAGTTTAATCTGCACACTTCATAGAGGAAAAATAGAATTTAACAATACATTCAGAAATGGATTTGGTGTCCACTTTGTGCTTGGGCATTGTACAGAATTACACCCACTTTATGGTCCCTTTACAAAGCCAGGGTGTTGTAAAGGATCTCTAGTGTAAATGGGAATCAGGCCCATTGTTTCCAGAGCTATAGGAGCAAGTTATATTGCTTAAGCCTGGTTGACACCTAACACTTAGGTGGACCTAGCTATGTTGCTCGAGGCTGTAAAAAATTTTATACTCTGAGTTCCATAGGCAAGTCAACTAAACTGCTGTTGTAGATAAGAGAATTCTTCTGTCGACCTAGCTGCTATTCCTTGGACAGATGCATTACCTCCCTCAATGGAAAAACTCCTTCAAGTGTCTATACGATGGTGCTATAGAATTTATTCATTCTCAGTTGAAGAGATTTTCTCAGTTCGCTACAGAAATGAGATGCCATTCTTTTGCCTCAGGATATGAGTAAATCCCATTAGTATCAAAAGGAGTTTCTCATAAACTGTGGTGGAATGCTAGAGCCCATGGATGCGTGTCTGTAGCGATGTGATGACTCACCCCTGCGGCGCCTCCTGCTGGCTGTCTGGGAATTAGCTCTTTTCCAGACAGAGCGCCCTCTTCAGGCTGGTGCCTCGCCTGTCTCTGGCCCCCACTTCCCTCCCAGACCTGCCATGCCCTTTTACCTGGGAGGCTGCCAACTGGAAATACCTCCACACTCTCTCTGGATCTCCCTCCCCAGGGAACCCCCAACCCTCTATCTCCATCTTGCCTCAGTCTATGGCAACTGCCAATCAGCATCAAGGCCCTGTTCCCTGGGGCAGACTGCAGTGTAAGAGCCACTCATGAGAGGCAAGGGGAGTTTGGGCCTGCTGTCTTTGCCTAACCCCAGGCTGCCCCTCTGCAGCCCAAGTACCTCAGTAGGCCTTGGCCAAGGCTTTGCAGCCTGGGAAGTTGCGAGGTCAGAGCTCCCTGACCTTTCCCCAGCCCTCCTCCACTCCAGGGACCCTTGTTCTCTCCAGAAACTAGGTCCTTCTATCTCCTCCGTGCGAGAGAGAAAATGTTGTAGCTTCTGGCCCACAACCCTCTAATAAGGGCCAGCTGCGTTCTGACTGGGGCATGGCTCCAGCTGTGGCTGCTTTCCCAATCAGCCATTTTGCTGCTTTCCCCAGCCGCAGCCCCACTACAGTGCCATTCCAGCCTTTGTAGTACTATGGGCAAGGAATACTTTCTATGTGTCATTAGAGGATCCACATAGAGGACCAGAAAGATGTTCTTAAATAATTATGGGCGGTATTCTTCCCTCTGTGTGCAGTGTCTTCTTTAGCCTTAGTGAGGGTTAAGCATCCCCATCAAAAGTGAAAGAAGTCTTAGCTATTTATTGCAATGATTTAGCTTTTTCTGTGGCGCTCTTCCAATCTTTTAAGAAATATTTAGTTACTGGTATAACCCACTGGATCTAGCGCTGTAACATCCCTTCTCCCTACTGCTGAAAGCTGAGACATTCCACTTCAATTCAGCAATTTCAAAAGGAAATAACCAGTAAAAGAAAAAAAAAAGAGCAAAGGATTTCTTGTTCCACCAGGATGTCCTTTCCTGACAAGACTCTGGTCAGTTTCACACGACTCTGCCTGTGTGTAGAGGGGAGAAGAGACTTCAGACAGTAATATCTAAGCAATTCCGAAATGGCCAACTGAGAGAACTTATTTTTTCTCTTACATCTGCCAGTTTGTTCCACCACAAAGGAGGAAATCAAGTAAAGAATAATTAAGGCTGAACAGCTGGCAATATTTCCTAAGTGTGTAGATTATAAATTGTTAAACGGTCTCATGAAGGACATGATGGAAGCCACATTGCTCAAGTAACTTAAAAGTAGACTGAGCACTTGTGTCTATTGTGTTATTAGAGTGCCCCACATATGTAAATAGTAGATAAATGTGGTTCCAGTAGATGGTGCTCCAGAATGCCCAGCATAGTTCCTTAGTTTTGCAGAATCAATAAAACTTCTTGTGCGTGTAATCCTGTTTTGTTGTTGTCATCTCCTTTTAGTTCCTGCTGAACAGAGCAGGCAAAGGGAGCAGACTGTTGTGATGTTTAGAAACACCAACAAAGCACTGAGGGAAAGAATGGAAAGGTGGAGGGGACTGATTAGACTGACCAAAGTCAGGAAGGCTCATTAAGTGGTCTCCAGTCCCTTCTCAAACTGTTCAACTGAGAACTGTGTAAAGCTAGAGACTCAGTCAGGAGCAGTTATTATCTGGACTGGTGTTACCTGAATTTATAAAAGATTTAATCCATTTTAAGTGAAATTGCAATTAGACTATACTGTATTTTTCAAATACACTAAAATGTTTCTCCCCTTAAAGTGGGTTTAAAAACAATTGTTCTCATGATACAGATGTAGTGTAACAATCCCACTTGTCTTTCCCACTGTTCAAAATGAAAGGGGGTCACTGCTTACTTGACTCAGCTCTCCTGATGTAAAAATCAAACTGAGCTGACTATGCAGAGGAGGGAAATGGCCTATTCAAAAATCTCAGCCTCTCACTTCTTCCTTAGGGGTCCCCCCACTTTGCCCACCTCAAAAAGATACGATTGTTGATAGTTAAGAATAGGCACAAAGGTCAAGTTTATGCTAGAGCAGGGGTGGGCAAACTTCTTGGCCCGAGGGCCACATTGGGTTGAAAACTTGCAGGGAGGGCAGGGTCAGGGAAGGCTATGCCTCCCCAAACAGCCTGGCCCCTATCTAACCCCCTCCCACTTACCGCCCCCCTCAGAATCCCAGACTCACCCAACTCCCCTGGTCCTTGTCCCCTGAATGTCCCCTCCTGAGACCCCCCCCCACCCTCACCATCACCACCCAGGACCCCACCCCCTATCTAAGCCCCTCTGCTACTTGTCCCCCTGATTGCCCCCTCCAGAGACTTCCCCCACACACACTAACTGCCCCACCAGGACCCCACTCCTTTCTCAACTCCCCCAGCTCCATCCCCTGACTGCCCCGACCCCCACCCCTTGACAGACTCCCCGGGACTCCCATACCCTATACAACCTCCCCCCACCCAGAACCTCCGCCCCATCCAACAGCCCCCTGTCGCTTGACTGCCCCCGGGACTCCCTGCCCCTTAACCAACCCCCCTAGTCCCGGCCCCCTTACCATGCTGGTGGCCCAGCAGGAGCTAGACAGGTTGCACCGCTCTCCTGGAGGAGCGGGCAGCCCCGCGTGGCACGCTGAGGCTCCGGAGAGCAGGGAAGGTGGGGGAGAGGCTGGGAGCAGCCTCCCCCGCCAGGAGCACAGGTGCGCTGAGGCTCCGGGAGAGCAGGGGAGAGCCAGGAGCAGCCTCCCCAACCAGAGCTCAGGCAGGCCAGTCAGGACCGTCCTGCGGTCTGGCTGTAGTTTGCCCACCTTGTGCTAAACTTTTGTCCCTGGATGCAGGGCAAAATCTTACCTCAGGCAGGTGCACTGGAGATGAAGAGGACACCAGCAGACTCTCCTGCCCCCCTCAATTGTTCTGCCTAGAATAAGCACCCTATCCCCCATAAATCTCCACTTGTGCTTCGCTGCCTCAGGGATGTGGTAGCGGGTGGCTTAGGGATATGGCTCCTCTGTGCATAAACGTCTGCTGGCAGCAGGCACTTGAGGAGGAGCCGTTGACACAGAACCTTTCTGAAGGCTCAAGCAGTGCAGACTCTGAATTAGTCCAGCAACAGTCAGGATTTGCTCCCCCAGATAGAAGACTAGCTGCCAAATCGCAACCCTGTCCAATTCCTGGACAGCATGGCGCCATTACAGTTGTGTTGCTGAAATGTATTGGATTGTTGGACCTCTGTGAAGGACACAGTGTGTCAGGTGGAGGCTGGTTGGTGGGGTTGTAGAGTGGGCTGGCAGGGAACTAATGCAGTCTCAGCCAGAGGTTCTCAACCAGTGGCCTGGGACATCCTGGAGGATGAAATTCCAGTTTCAGGGGGGTCCTCCCAAATAAACCAGAGAGCAGGACTAGTGTTAGCCTCACTAGGGCCAATGGCTGAAAGCAACTTAGTTTTACAGGGGCCCCTGTGGTGTAGGGCCTTGGGCAATTTCCCTTCTTGCTAATGCCGGCTCTGGCTTAATCTACTGGATATGCAGAAAAACAGTTGGTGAGGCATGTTTATAGCATGATGTGGGGGCAGGACTCAGAAAGAAAATGATTAAGACCCCCTTGTCTATGCTGTATCACCTTTACAGTGGAGTTCTTGCTAGGATCTGATGAGTGCCTCTCCCCGTTCCCAAAGACTCTCCTCATCCTATGCACAGAGCCTAAATCCCTAGAGGATGCTCTGTGGGGTCTAGTGTAATGTGGATAGTTTTATGAGGAAAGCTGATAACACATTCTCCCACTGGCAGAAATAGGTCCAGATGAACCGAAATAATTCTGTGAGCACTGTATAAAGCCATGCTCTAAGAAACCTTGAGAGAGATTAGGGTCTAGAATGACCTTGGGGTTTAGGTTTCCATGGAGACTGGTAGGACAGCTGTCTTGGAAGAGAGCCATGGCCAAGTGCCTGGGCTGAGCTTGGGGAGAGCTTAATAGGCTGGGACAGGAGTAAGACTAGTGAGTGATCTGGCTAGTGAGATGGCAGAAATCCTGATGCAAGAGTGACTGTGAACCTCTGGGAAAGGACTGGAAAAAGCTAATGAACAGGAGAAGGATTAAAAAGGACTTGAGGAAACTGGTTTCAAGCATGAGGGGTTCAGTACACTTTTGTTCCATAACAGTGGAAAGGAAACATTGTGAAGTTCAACATTGTGTTTTCAGCTTCATGGAGTTAGTCTCTGAAAAAGGGTAACTGAGGCATGGCACTGAATGCAGAAGGGAAGGTATGGCAATGCACTTAGCAGTCCCAGCTGAGGTACCTACTTGTCTTCACTACCGGGGAGAACAATGCTGCAGCAACTGATACAGTGATTGTTGATTAGCAGGCCTAGTGAAGACTCACTAAATCGACAGTAAAGCACTCTCCGGTCGACTCGGGTACTCCGACTCCCCGAGAAGAGTAAGGTAAGTCAACTGGAAAGCGTTTCCCGTCGACACAACACAGTGAAAACACCACGGTAAGTCAATCTAAGCTATGCCACCGCAGTAAGTCAACCTAAGCTACGTCAACTCCAGCTACGTTATTTAGGAGCATAACTTAGGTCGACCTACCCCAGTAGTAGAGACAAGCGCGTAGTAAAAGAAAGCTGCTCCAAACATCTTGCAGTCTAAACTCATAAGAGAAACAGAGAGGGAGAATGGAGACAACGCTTTCTTAATACAGATGAGAAACAGACCGAGATTAAGTGACTTGCCCATGGTCACACAAGAATTTTGTGGCAGAGCTGGGAGTTGCACTCAGGAGATCTGAGTTCCAGACTAGTGCCTTACCTCTAACCCCATCCTTTCTCTCTTTCTAGCTCAAGTTGTGTGATTTTGTAACTTTTTGGTTCACACAGACTTCTTACAATTTATTTTTCTTTATAAAAAATTATAAAATTGTTATAATATATGAAATTGTTTCTCCTACATAAAACAGTGAAATATCATATACTCCATTGAACCTTAAATATGGGAAGCTTCTATTGTTCCCCAGAAGTGCACATTTTACTCATCCAATTGCATTTAATGATCTGCTATGATTACTCTTGCTTAGAAATTACTGTGTTACATCCTTTTGTATTTGCTTTCTTTTTTCATGTACTCTTTGGGTGTGAATAAAAATAGTTTTACTGTTCGTCCAACAAAGAACTACAACAACTACAAAGGAAAATGAAATTGACTTTTTAAATTAAGTTTGACACAAATTCCTGGTTTACGGAGCACTTTCAAATTCTGAAGGATATTTTCTATGCAGTTTGAAACGTTTTGGATGAAAGGGTTTTACAGTTTTAGCTGCACAGGGATATGCAATGAAAACTAGTTGCAGAAATGTATTTTGTGTTGTGGAACAGAACCGAATTGGGTGAGGGAATGTGGAAAGCCAGAGCAAAATCCACCCTCTAGTAAGGTCCCTTGTGCAAGCTACTATCCACCATTGAACAAGCAAACCAGCAACTGCTGGAATAGAAAACAAACAGTCCTTAAGATTTGAGACCAAAACCATAAAAGTCTGTAGAAGCAGGATAAGGACTGTATTTAAGACCATGGCTTCTGAGCCACCCCCACTGTCTATCCCCTACCCCCTCTTGATGCCCCTCTTTTTTCCCCTCTGCACAGTTGAGACAGAAGATAGACATAGGATTGGAGACATCCTCTCAGTGCAGAAGAACATGCGTCATGCTGAACCTTATTAGCTCTCAGGAATGATCTCCACTCACACAACAACTCTGTGCAACCTGCTGCCTCAGCACTCCTGCATGAGGGAAAACATCATTATGGAGAATAGTCAACCCACCTTCATCTGGCCTATTACTTTCTGTCCCATGCAGGCACAATCATGTGGGTCTCTCGCAGTACAGTTGCTATAGTCCCTGAGGCCAGGGTGGGAGAATGTGCTGGAAACACAGCTCCTTCCTGGTATATCTGTGTGCCCAATCACCTTCCTGGATGGTCCAGAAGATGGGAACATGTCACCCTATATGTTAAATAGTGTTTAAATTCTCAACTAGACATGCCAAATGCTTAATATACACTGAATCAACAATCCTATTCAGTCCCCATTGTACTTAAGTAACATATCATATAGTACTATAACTATCCTATTCAAACACTAATCTTTGGTGTGAACCAAAAAGTTCTTCTCAAATTTCAAAATGGCCCACTACAAACGTTAAATCAATTTATAAAATCTTGCTTTCAAAGGCACTGAAATATAATGTGTAATAGACAGAATTGCAGCAGTGATGTTAAGATCAATGTTCAGAACAGTGGGCCAGATTCTGTTCTCCGTTACTCATCTCCAGACAGCTGTATCGGGCCCTGTGTCTCTGCCCTTTCTCTGCCCACCCTCCATATTCTGAAATGTTTTAACTATATTTCAGTAATACAAATAGTGAGGTCTTTAAAACTGATCTATTAAAACATGCACTAAATTAAGAACCTACACTACAGATTGGAAGTTTTATATTAAAAAATATTTGTGTGTGTGTGGGGGGGGGTGTTAGCTACTTTTGAAGTCTTGTAGGTTGTTTCCTTCTCGTGATTATTTACAAATGTGCACAAAATCGTCTTTCCCTGAAAACAATAGGCATCAAATATGAGGAGGCAATTTCTTTGCTAACAGTTCCTAGCCTCTTTCCAGCTAGCACTCTGCCCAAAAAAGCTCTCTCTGGCATTCTCTCTCAGCCACGTTACCAGTGCTTCTCTTGTTCTCTCCAGATCAGTATCAATCTTCCCATGCCCCTGCATCAATTATGAAACACACTTTAACTGTACTTCAATAATGCAAATAGTGAGGTATTTGAAACTGAGCTATTATATACATTCACTAAGTAATTAAGAACCAACCTGATAGATTGGAAGATTTATATTTTAAAAAATTACCTCTTTTCCTGAGCAGTTAGCCATTTCAAAGTCTTGCAGATTGTTTCCATTAGGAAGAGAAATTGATGATAGAATCTGGGATTTCTTAGATGAAATCCTGTTTATTTACAAATCTGCACAAAGTCTTATTTCCGTGAACACATGTAATCAAATAACAGGAGATAGTTCCTTTGCTCACAGTTCTAGCCTCTTTCCAGTTAGCACTCTCTTGGCTTTCTCTCAGGGCTATTTTACCAGTGCTTTTCTTCTTGTCTCCTAGTTTTCTGCTACCTCTGGCTGATTCTGCCTTACAGACACCCACAGCTCTGCCAAACAAATATACAGCCTCTGCGCCTGCAATCCCCAGACAAAAGCCCTCAGACCTCAAGAATCAGCTCCTACTCCAATCTTCCCATACCGATTTGGGTAGTCACTTTTATTGTTTCAGCTATCACTAAACAAAAGAGCATTTAATTCCTCCTTCATTTAGCCTGAATGATGGGCAGCTATCATGCTCACCAGTTGCAACGAGGTTTGTGGCTGCCCATACAGACACACTCTCTGGGAACCACACAAACTCCATCATAACTGTATTAATTTTTTAGCACTCTGATTATTAGAAACAAATTATCTGCCCTGCCCTGCCAGAGATCTGAGAAGGGAGCAAAGACTGATAGAAGACCCCAACTCGAATTATCACAGGTATGGGACAGACCCCATCAGTAGGGCAGCCAGAACAGTCTGTACCACCCTCTTCTGCCCCTGTCATGGGTGAGCAAAAGGGAGTGGCTGGAAAGCGATGCATTCTGGCAAACCTCAACTGTCAGGTGGTCCAGGCGGACCACAGCCAACTGGTGCAGATTAGACAAGCCTCCAGACTGCTCTGTTTTGTGATTGCATCAAGATTGGGCAGGGAGTGAAGCAGCCAGGGCTTTATGTATATATACATATATTTTAAATAGTCTGTGTACATCTCTCAAGGAAGATACAAAACTGCTTGCGTAAACTTTATTTCAAGTATTAAAGGAAATCATTGACACAATCAGTTCAGTGAAGTGTTGCTTTATAAAACAGAACAAAACAGCAAGGAAATAAAGTTCCAAACTCATGAATAAATACACTGATCTCCCTCATATTGCACACACCCTTACCTTTGCATTTTCACACTTTGGCCCTGGTAACAACCAGTAAAGTTAATAGAAATTCCCTTTGCAGGATTGGTCTCCACTATATTAGGGCTAAGCCATGAATTCCTTACGTAGACAAACTCTTAGGGTATGTCTATGCTACAGTGGCATAGCTACACTGCTATCAGCTAGACACTTACCAACAGAAGGGGCTTTTATGTCACTGTAGTAAATCAATCCCCTTGAGAGGTGGTAGCTAGGTTCATGGAAGAATTCTTTCATGGACCTAGCTGAGTCTACAGTGAGGGTAAGGTCAACTTAAATAGATTGCATGGCACATGAAATTTTTCACAGCCCTAACCAATGAAGCTCGGTCAACATAAGTTTTAGGTATAGAAACGCCCTACTGGGCAATACTTTTGGGGATGCTTGAGTAAGAATTGCAGGATTTGGTCATTAGTGTGTAAGCAGTTTAGCTGCTGTCCCTGTATGTAGATACAGAGCCTGATTGTCTTCTCGAACTGGTGTAAGTCAAGAATCAAGAGTAACTCTGTTGAAAACACAGCTAGCCTAATTTCACTTCTCACACTGGTAAGCCAGGACTCAAGAGTCAAATCTATTGAAATCAAGACTATACTAATGCAAAACTGGGGTAAGAAGAAAATCAGGCTCGTAGTATTCTATATAAAAGAGTCCAGGATTGTCACTTGGCCTGTATGTCACTCTAAAGTCTACAATGCCTATTGAGTCAATGTGAAGTGATGGAAACAGCTACAAACAGGGCTGAAAGCACAGGTTGAATCATCACTGGGATTAGTGCTCCATTACCATCCAATTTTTAGGTTCTCAGCCACATGTCTTTATATATGACACCTGTGTGACAGCATGGGCTTTCAGCTACATAATACAACACAAAATTGTATTGTGCTGAATTGGGGTAGTCAAGCACTTAGAGAAGTGAGCTAAAATGTCCTAGGCTAATTAAGCATTGCTCAGTGTAACTGTAAACGTACCTAGAAATAGTAAGTACAAATGCCGAATTTTACAGGCAAAATACACCGTGCTTTATGAGTGCACTGGGCTGGATTCTTGACAGTAGTTACAGATCACGATTTTTGTTTTATAGAACATTAATGAATGCGTTTCCAGTCCTTTCTGTTATGCCTGCTACAGTTTAGCCCTTATCTGGTCATGATTAGTGAGTAAGAAGTCTTCCACCTTCTTGAATGCCCTGTTAAATTCTGCACCTGTACTGCAGATGTGATGCTGGACTGCTGTGTGTTACTAACTTTCAATTCTGGAGACCTGAGGTTAAAATGCTATTTCCACTGATTTCAGTGGGAGGTTTCGGCCTGTGGACAAAAAGGGAAATGAAACTGATTGCCTCATCTTTGTCTCATTTTGACACATCACAAAACTACTGAACAAACCTTCCAGTAATTGAGAAGAGCTACTTCAATTAAATGTGTTGCAAGGCAAAGCAAAAGGAAAAAATATAGTAAATGCAATTGCCTAATAATTACAATCATTACATTGTATCAGAAGTGAAAGTCTTTGCTGACTGGATCCCTGTTAGTAACATTTCTGAAAGGCATTACATCCAAATGTTTTTTTTAAAAAGGGATGAAATCCTGTCCCAACTAAAGTCAATGGCAAAACACCCCTTAATTTCAAGAGGGTCAGGATTTTACAGATTTCACCAAAAGTCAAATTATACATTGATACAATTGATATTAATGATACAATTATAGTATCATTAATAAGTCTAGACAGTCATATTTTTCAAAAAGCAGGGCCTATCCAAAATCTTTCCACTGACTTCAATGTGCTTTGGAAGAGATTCTTAAGGAATAAGTGAAACTGAACAAGGGAGAAGGATGTGAATCAATGTTTTAACTGCGCCCTCCAAACAGACTTACTTTAACTGATGTGTGCAATGCCTAAATAATATTACTCCTTCACTATGTAAATTCTACAAGGTATACAGATGGTACTGCATACACTTTATGTGCATTTGCAATAATGTTTTCCTATTATTTCATCATGTTTCTAAAGGACAAATAATTTTCTTTGCCACAGTTTGGTTACACAAGCACACATCTGTCAAGCTCAAGATGAAAAGATTATTTTATCCTTTGATCGTATTGTAATCTGACCAAGAGAACAGAATTATGGTAAGTCAAATCGTTTAACAACCCAGCTGTTATCACAGAGCTCACAACATGTTGTAGAAGTAAACTCATTTCTTTCAAATATATGGCCAAAAGTATTGCTTGATTTTTTTTAAATAAACCTGATTTGTTTCAGATTTATAAGTGCAATCAAGTTGCTGTCTCTAGAGGTAAACGATATTTCTCTGTACCAGGTATTAAAATGAGATCCAGGACCATTATAATGTAATTGAATGGAAATCTGTCAGATTAATGGGCCAATTCTACAGAGGTAACCTAGGATAAATTCCTGTAAGGTAAGCTAAGCATTTTGGTTTTCTGCCACTTGCAATGCACAACATGAGTTTAATTATGAAACTTGCAACAAATAACTCTATTTACAGATAGCTACCCTGCATTATGGGATGGATGTTCAATCAAAAAAAATAGACTTGCTCAAATGAAGAAATTGTACCAGTAAAAACAGGGGTATAATTGTAAATCAATGCTTTGGTCTCTTCATCCTTATTAGGAAAATGGTGCAGGCTCTTCCGGGCTGTAAAACATTTTAAAAGAACAGATTACTTCACTGTCGTCATCCATGATAGTATCTTTCTTGGTGAAATCACTTATTCTATATAGGATTATAGTAAGCAATATTATAATAATTTAAATATGTAGGGAATATTATGGAGCCAGCTTTTCCAAAGATACTGATATACTATATTATCATGGAAGAATATGTTAGTTTTTAAGAGCAACTGCTGCTTCCATAAACTTGATTCCTGCAGCACTGGAGACCTATGCAACACCAGAACTAATGCATTGCAATACTAGCCTAATAGATATTAAAATGTTGGGAAAGATTGTATTTGCAAGGAAAACAAAATCCTACCAATTCAGTTTTTTGCATCTGGGACTACGCATACGTTAAAATTAACATGAAGTCATAAGAAATATCATTGATGAAAAGTAAATTCTGTTTCAGCAGACTGGACTGGCTGTTAAATACTCATAGATGCTGAGTATAAGTCTCCATTGGTCAGCAAATATTTTGTGTTTCTTTCCCTGCATTTTATTTTTATGGTTAGGAGACAATAGGCACAATGGATTCTGATATATGTAAAAAATGTTCAGGAGCCAGTGTTGGCCTATACAGCATTGTTGTCAATCTGGTTTGAAGACCCTTCCTGGGCTGCAGAAATTTTTTTCAGCCAGATGGAGTAATGGCTGTAGAGATATACTGTGAGGATTAACTACTGTACCTTAAGGGACTAACACAGAACAGTTTGTGGTATGGCACAAGAGAGAGTGACACAGTTAGACACTGCAAGAGGAAAGTGTATTGGTTTTTCTCTGAAGCAGGAGACAGTTTCCTATTTACTTTTGTCAATCCCTCTACTATTACCCTGAATAAAACAAAACTCAGAAAGCTCCTGGAAATAAAATCTTCCTTTCGTTATCTTATTCTACCTATTTTTCCCAAGGCAGAGTAAGAATGGGATCTGAATAAGAGCAGTGAGTTCACCCAGAGTTCAGCCTTAACAATTCTAAAGTTTCATCGGTTTTTGGTGTCTGCTCAAACAGACACCAAAACATCAAATTAAAAATCAACACTCTCGTCCTGGCAAATTACTCTCTACTGAAAGGAGTTTGTATGCTTCCATCGGAATGCTTGGCTTTTGTTGTTACTTTTGCTTAACCATTCTATTTATAATGTCCCTCCTTTTAATAAGCCTTTAAAGCTTGCATAATATGTGTTCACAGATCATAGGTATAGTATTTTGACACTTTGAAAGGGAGCTTTTTTTCCTCTCAAAGAATGTTCTGTTTTCTCTCTCTGAAACTGAATATTATGAATATAAATGAAAAGAGAACTATTTACCTTCATTCACTAAGAAGTCAGCTACGTAATATGCAACTTTCATAGCTGATGCAGAATGCGGTATGCCTGATGAGTTCTTCCATTCGAAAGGATTTTTCTCTGGATGCCACTGGACACCATAAATTGGATATTTATATGCTGTGTAAACAAATTTTCCATCAATGCATGGAAGCATTTAGGCCTTCACTTAAATTGTGACATGCACAATTTTATTACAGTGAACACATTGTTAGAGATTTTGTTATATCTCCTGTGACAAAGCTCCAAGTCTGTACTTGTGGGTCCTGCGCTTCCTGGCAGATTTAGGGACCTCAGAAACTCATCTAGGCCCCAGAGTGACCTCCCTTTCTCAGTATAATTGGCAAGAGTCACCACCTAGTGAGTTACCTTCATCACAGGCCAGTATAGAAGATGGAAAAGGGGGGAGCCTGGGCCCGCCCTCTACTCCGGACTCCAGCCCAGGGACCCTAACAGTATCAGCTAAGATGGCTGACCTTTTAGGCACAAAACACAATACAATTCCCTGGGCTACTTCCCCACAGCAGTCCCCGCTTCTTCAAACTCCACTTCACCCTTACCTCAGGGTCTCCTTCCTTCAGTATCATATGTTGTCCAACACTCAGTCTCACCAACAGCATAACTTCCTTCCATAGCTCCTGACACTCACAGCCCACCTGACTAACTGGGAGGTTTTTATCTGGTTTCAGCCAGTCCCTGATTGGCTTCAGGTGTCCCAATTAGGCTAGCTGTTTCTACTCCTTTCTAGAAGGTTCTTAATTGGCCCCAGGTGTCTTGATTGGCCTGGAGTAGCCTTTGTTTGGCTATCCAGGGAACAGGGACCTGCACATCCTGAGACTAATATACCTGCCTTCCAGCACTCTCCTATATCCTTCTGGTCTGACTCCGTCACACTCCCATATAATTCATGACTTCTACAATGGGACCAAAAAGCCTTAAGCACCTTGTAAAATGTATTCCTACCTAAAACTTCACATATAATATTTCACCCCAAGAACAATAATATTTATGTTTAGAAAATAGTCTAGTCAGTTATACATTATAAAGAAATTAAAAGTTATAGTGAGATGCTAAATGAAAAAAGGCTTAATTCTATCAGATTTCTGCAAGTCACTGTCGTAATCTGAGTGCTTTAGCTGCAATATTTACGAAAAATAAAAACGAAATTGTTTCATTATTAAAAATAAGAATGCTAGAAGTGTTGTTAATTGCAGTACTATCTATCTTCAGTACTAAAGAATATATAACACGCATGCACAGTACATTTCACTTACTATATAGCTTCTAGCAGAAAAATGACAAAATCCTTTCTTTAGCATACTCTAATGCAGTAATGGGCAGTCCGTCAGGATAATCTGCTGGTGGACTGCGAGACAGTTTGTTTACATTGACCATCCACGGGCACAGCTGCCCACGGCTCCCATTGGCCATGGTTCCCCATTCCCAGACTGCCACTTCCTACAGTTCCCATTGGCTGGGAATGGCAACCGGTGGCCACAGGGAGCAGTGGGCGGCTGTCCCCATGGATGATCAATGTAAACAAGCCGTCTCACGGCCCACCAGCGGATTATCCTGATGGGCCACATGCAGCCCGCAGGCCACAGGCTGCCCACTACTGCTCTAATGAATCAAAACAGATGTTTCTGGAGTTAAATATGCCCGGTAAAGGCACAGGTAATGCAGGAGTCTTTTGGAAGACAGCAGTTACCAGAACTGTAGGCAAAGGAATGGGGGATATTGCTTGCACCTCTGAAACATGCACATCTAAAGTAAAGTGCAGAGGTGTAAATTATCTTCAGACAGACTATATTCTTATCAACCAAAAGGCAGGTGGTGCTGACACTTAACTCCTTATCCTAACATTAAGATTAGTAACACCACCGCCACGCTCACTGAGATCTTCCACACGAAAAACAAACACCAACTCCCCGCAAAAAACCAACCCCACAATACCCTATCACAGTTTACATGTTACACTGATCACTACCTTCCATTGTTGATATGAACTCCACGTCTGCATGGGTATTAGTCGTCAGAACCTTATAGAAATTGCGTAGTTTATCATTCTGTGTGAAATTCTGCATTAAAAAATGACAGAAAAATTGTTTTATTTCTAGATTTAACAGAGTAAACTCACTTTGGTTCACTAAATCAAATGATCGAATACCTGCGTGGAGAGGCTCCAGTGATGAAAGTGTGCTGTCAAAGGCTCGGTGGCAAGTTTTTGCAACAAGGCATCTGGAAAATTCTTGAACATCCTGTTGTCTTTTGCAGCTTGTACAAAAAGAGACAAAGGAATATTCTCACTACCAGGCAGCAAAAGGAACATCATTATTAGGATGGGGATAAATGTGATGAAGTACTGGCTGAAATCATTTTAATTCCTTTTGATTCTGTTCTTTCACTGAATGTTATTAATAAACATCACAATACAAACATACCCCAGGAATAAATCTGTAATACAGTTCTGGCAAAGTGCAGTCTAGCAATTCTCACTAGGCCATACTCTGCTGCCCTAACCCATTAAAGGCCCAATTCTGCCTCCTTTGCTCACATTCATTAGAACCATGTTCTACCATTAATTTCAATGGTGTGGTGAGGTATTAGTCTGTGTAGTTAGGAGTGGCAGAATTTTTCCTAATAAGGAAAAGCAACAGGATTTAGTTCATTAATACTGGCAATAAAATGGAAGAAATCCTGCTCAGTGCTACTAGAGGGGAAAAACATAAAAAGCATAATTCAGAGCCAGCTTCTGCCACCCTCATGCTGAGATGCATCTCATTTTGCAAGTAATCCCAATGATTTCAATACTATATATTATAGTATATAAGGATCCAGGCTTTTCATTCAGCTCCTTATAGAGTTAGGGGGCTGAATCAAAATTATAGATCTATGACCAAACTTTCCCAAAGGTCATAGCTTTTCAGATCCATAATTTTGGTCAGGCCTCTCTCTATTTACCCATGACCTTCAAATAGTTTGCTCTCAAACCTCTAATTTTTCAGTCCTAGAATTTTATTGGCTCTCTTATAGAAGTAACAAGATCAATATTATAAAAACATTAAAGTCCCCTATTTCAAATCTTCAACTGTAAATATTTGTTCATTACAAGAAAAAAAATCCCTGTGAATCCAAATGACATTAGCAGTGTAACAGGATTGTTCACCTGTAGTAAAGTTCAGTGGGAATGCAAAATCCTCAGTATTAGTCCAAGTGAGCAAAATCTCCCCACTGGTGAGGTATGTAAGCTCTTCATATCCCAGACATGTTCCCCATACAGGAAAATAGTCTCCTTTATCATTAGCCTTTAAAATAAAAACAAAAAAACGATGAAATGGGCCAACACATACAGTAATTTATGTACAAGTTAACAAATTGTAAATCCCTTTTACTTCTATAGGATTTTTTCTGCAACATCTAGCACTTTTATGTGCTTGACAGTTGCATGGCCAGCAATTTCATGCCCCAGGTTCCTAGAGAAGAAATTTGGACTTTAAACAACATAAAATAGAAAGTGGCAGTATGTTCTTAAGAAGAATGAAACCCATGTGAAACCTAAGCTAAGGGCAAAACTAGGGGAAGGAAAGAAGTGCTGAGCAAAAGCACTAAATTGAAACCCTCAATTTAAAGAAGCTATAACAGAGAAGATCTGGATAGCAAGCAAATGGCATTTCTACACCATAAGCATGGCTTAAGCTCTGTTGCCCCAGAACATTTTGTTTGTTTGTGATGGCTGAGTGCATTTTCTTAATTTCTTTCTAAAACAAATTCATTTCTTGGTTGTGATTCAATTGAGAAGTTATTACTCAAACACTGTTTTTCTGGAAAGAGCTAAGCAACTGAAACTCAGGGCTTAGAAAGAAAGTGCCACCTCCACCTGAACTATATCCCTGATATGGGGACTGTAAAAACTCACACAGACATTTACTCCTATAGTAAACTAATGACATAAAATATCTTTACAAAGAAACTCCAAAAGCATTAGAGAATCTTTCTAGCCATCTGATATATAAGTGCTAGATATGCTCGGCTTGCTACTCCTCTCACTTACTCTGATGCAAATGAGGAGTAACTAATGTTAAAGGAGTTACATCAGTTTAAGTGAAATTACAATCAAGCCCTTAACATATACTCCTCTTACTTTTGCTGTGCCTAAAAATGCAGCCTAGAGACTAATCATGTATTTAACGGCATTAAAGTCTGCAATTTATTTCTGTTACTAATTTATAAACTGAGGAAAAAATCTTCCATGAAATCCTTGCCTCATTTAAGTCAATGGAAAAACTCTCATTGACTTCAGTGGGTCTAGGATCTCATCTCTTGTGTGTATATGTAATTTAAAAACACAGATGCACCAAGTAACCTCTTATTTTGAATTTGATGAGGCAAAGTGGGAAGAGACACAGATGTGAATTTAAAAGAACAGTAGAAATTCCAATCATCTTCATAGATGCAAACATCATCTTGACTTCTATAACTCACACTGCACTTGTAAAATGTATCAATATTTTATAGTGCTAACTAAGTCTCAAAGGATGCAGTTCAGAGCACACAATTTCAGGAGTAAAATAGGGGAAAGCATGCCAAGAAAGGACATTTATAAAGAACTGGAAATTACTTTCTAAGTTTTCAATTATCTTGATTACATACAGCCAGTCAAATAAGATTTTTCCTCAAATTCTGTACATGAAGTGATGATAAGCAATTTACTGGGTTGCTGTGAAATGTTTGTGTAATTTCATCATACTGTTTACTGTAATGGTGCCCCCACCAGACACTGCGGCCTCAATCCTTCACACTTACTTACATGCTTAACTTAATGCACTGTGCGTAGTTTCTTTGAGATAAATGGGAGTACTTATTCTGCATAAAGGTGTGCAAATCTTTGCAATATCGGGTCTATGATAGCCAGTTGGCAATGCCCATGAGAAAAAGATGGGTGCTCAACTTGAAACTCTTTAAAGGGGCCTGATTTTCAGAAAGCGCAGAGCACTCACCCAGACCCCTGAAAATCTTGTCCTCAGTTAGTATTGAGCACAACATACAAACATCACTTCTGCTTCATTAAAAAATACCCTGGATACCAAGAAAGATTGTGTAAGTGTTGGCTATAAGGGTGATTAAGCTAAATTTTACCAAAAATGTTGCACAGATAACAATTGACTTCACTTAAATGATTTAGCGATGGGCCTCAAACCTTAAAGTTCAGATTCTAATTTTCTGAAGTTTGGAGGTGTTCAGTTCAGACCTGCATCTAAAGCTATTAGATGTTTTGTTAAACACACATACCAATAATCAGCTGCTTATTAACAGGCTAACACAATGGTTCTCAAACTGGGGGTCGCGACCCCCCTGGGGGTCGCAGAGCACTTCCAGGGGGGTCGCAAGCTCCTGCTGCTGCTGAAAAGCCACCGAATTGATAACTTCCGCATTCGGCAGCTTTTCCACAGACATGCCGAGCTATTTTGGGAGCGCTCGGCATGTCTGCCGAAAAGCCGCTGAATGCGGAAGTAATCAATTTGGCAGCTTTTCAGCGGACATACAAGGGTCCGCCGCACCACTCAGGATTGCAAAAAAGGGTTGCGGTTCTCCAAAGTTTGAGAACTGCTGGGCTAACAGGAATATATTGCACTCTAGTTGGCGACTGTCCAAATATAAGCCTCCCGTGATTTTGGTCCCTGAACACTGGCAATAACCAGAACAGTTTTCTTTAAGTAATTACCTTTAGTGCCTTGTTGTAAAATATCCCAGCAACCCTAGAATATTCTGAGGTCTTAAGATCAACACCACCTCCTGGGAAAAGTACCCTGAAAAACAACAAAATATTATTACATGTAAATATCTATACGTCTAGGTATAATATAATCTGTAAACATGGACAGGGCTGATAAGAACCCCGAGACCTAACCTCACTGAATGCAAATTTCAAACCATATGATCACAATATCTATGTGGTACAGTGGGCCGATGGCTTCCATTCAAATGCAAAGCGGGCTGCTGGCTTGCAATTCAAACGCTGCTCCTATCAGCCTGCTCACAGGCAGAAAGGAGTGCGAAAATAAGTAGGGCTGTCAAGTGATTAAAAAAATTAAATCATGATTAATCACACAATTTAAAAAATGAATCATGATTAATTAGGTGATTGCTCGTGCTGTTAAACAATAGCATACGACTTATTTAAATATTTTTGGATGTTTTCTTCATTTTCAAATATATTGATATCAATTGTAACACAGAATACAAAGTGTACAGTGCTCACTTTATATTTATTTTTGATTACAAATATTTGCACTGTAAATTATATATATAAATATAAAACAGAGTATTTTTCAATTCACACGATACAAGTGCAATCTCTATCATTAAAGTTGAACTTACAAATGTAAAATTATGTATAAAAAAGCCCTGCATTCAAAAATGAAACAATGTAAAACTTTAGAGCCTACAAGTCTAATCAGTCCTACTTCTTATTCAGCCAATCACTCAGACAAACAAGTTTGTTTACATTTGCAGAAGATAACACTGCCAACTTCTTGTTTACAATGTCACCTGCAAGTGAGAACAGGCATTCGCTTGGCATTGGTGTAGCCAGCGTCGAAGATATTTACATACCAGATGCGCTAAAGATTCATATGTTACTCCTGAGGGCACTCTGCACCAAAAAATTTAAAATTATGTGCCAAAAAATTAAAAATTCTGTGCACAAAATTTTAAAATTCTGCAAGTTTTATTTATCAATAAATAAATGCAGAGGCTCCATCATGGCAGTGGGGAGCACAGGCTACTGGCTGTATGAAAGTGGGAATCACCCTGTAGCCTCCACACACCTCACCCTCAGGCCATGGACTCAGCGGTGAGGTTGCACCCAATACTGACACAGCACAAGGCCTGGACCTGCCCCAGAAACATCCTGGGGTCCTGCCACCTTGCACCAGGATTGGGTCGGGCAGGCTCAACCAGGCAGGATCCAAGTGTGGAGGGGCTCAGTTTCGGGGGATCCAGATGTGAGGTAAGAGGATTCTGTGTGAGACTATCTAGGTGCAGGCAGCTCAGTGAGGGCCTAGGTGGGGGGCAGATCTGGATGCACAGAGGCTCTTTGAGGGGGTTCCAGGTGCAGGGGCAATGGGACTCTGCAGGGACTGCAAGGTGAAGGTAGCTGGGTCTCAGCGGAGGGGTCTGGGTGTGGAGGTCTCATCAGGGGTGTCTGGGTGCTGGAGGAGTGGGGTTTGTTGGGGTGGAGATCTGGGTGCAGCTAGTTGGAGGTCAATGGCAATCTGGATGTAAGGGCTCAGGGAAGTGCAGGGGCTCATCAGGGTGGGGGTTTGAGTGCAGGGAGCTCAGTGGGGAGTGGTCTGGATGCAGGGTTGGGGGGCTGGAGGCAGGGATTGAGGTTCAGTGGGGTGGGGTTCGGGTATGGAGGCTTAGGTGGGTTCTGGGTGTATGGGGTGAGGCTTGGTGTGGGTGTCTGGGTATGGGAGATGCACAGGGGTTGAGGAGATGGGGGAGCAGCTCCCCATACAGTGACGCCTCCCTCCGCAGCTGATGAGCAATATGGGCAGGGAACAGGGGAGTTTGCTGCGCTTCCTGTAGCTGGGGGAAGTTTCTGGGGATGGGTTGGACAAAGCCCCAGCCATTACTTGAAGGGTAAGAAGTAGTCCCATCCTCTCCTGCCTCCAGATGAGCCGGGATTAGCAGTTGATGCTGGCTCAGGGTAGGAGCTACTGGCTGGGGTGTCCCCAGCCCTGCAGTGATTTACCTCTCTGCTGGCTGCCTGAAATGATGAACCTGCACTGCTACGGACTTGTGTGTGACTGCTCTTGCAGATTCCCTTTGTTTTCCTGTCAGAAATTCTTTTTTTGAGGGGGGGGAGCAAAGAAATCTGCAGGGAACATGAATTCTGCGCATGCACAGTGGTACAGAATTCTCCCAGGAGTAATATATTTTTTCATTTTCAACCACCACTCTAGAGGACATACGCTCATGCTGATGATAGGTTCTGCTCGATAATGATCCAAAAAAATGCAGACCAACACATGTTCATTTTCATCATTGAGTCAGATGCCATCAGTAGAAGGTTGATTTTCTTTTTTGATGGTTTGGGTTCTGCAGTTTCTGCATCAGAGTGTTACTCTTTTAAGACTTCTAAAAGCATGCTCCACACCTCATCCCTCTCAGATTTTGGAAGACACTTAAGATTCTTAAAACTTGGGTTGAGTGCTGTAGCTATCTTTAGAAATTCACTTTGGTACCTTCTTTGCATTTTGTCAAATGTGCAGTGAAAGCGTTCTTAAAATGAACAACATCATCCGAGATGACTATAACATGAAATATATGGCAGAATGTGAGTAAAAAACAGAGCAGGAGACATACAATTCTCCCCACAGGAGTCCAGTCACAAATTTAATTAACACATTTTTTTAACAAGTGTCATCAGCATGGAACCATGTCCTCTGGAACAGCTGCCAAAGCACGAAGGGACATGCTTCTTTAGTGTATCTAGAACATAAATGTCTTGCAACGTCGCCTACAACAGTGCCATGTGAACACCTGTTCTTTCTTTCTGGTAGACACTTTAATTAAGAAGTGGGCAGCATTATCTCCCATAAATGTAATCAAACTTGTTTCTCTTAGCGACTGGCTGAACAAGAAGTAGGACTAAGTTGACTTGTAGACTCTAAAGTTTTACACTGTTTTGCGGGCAGTTATGTAACAAAAAAAAAATCTACATTTCTAAGTTGCACTCTCATGATAGAGAGATTGCCCTACAATACTTGTATGAGATGAACTGAAAAATACTACTATTTCTTTTATCATTTTTACAGTGCAAATATTTGTAATAAAAAATAATATAAAGTGAGCATTGTATACTTTGCATTCTGCATTTTAATTGAAATCAATATATTTGAAAATGTAGAAAAACATCCAAAATATATAATAAATTTCAATTGGTATTCTATTGGTTAACAGTGTGATTAATCATGATTAATTTTTTTTTAATCACGATTAATGCATATACTTGCAAGAAAGAAGATGATTACAATCCCATTCCATATTTAGAAAAATGAAGTATCTGAGTCTGGAATCATAAAAGGCAAAACCAAGAACTTAATAGTAAAACAACAGTGGCTTTGATAACATAGAGAGACTTCGTGCTAATGGACATTTCAATAGGAACTTACCCATTAATAGACTGGAAAATCTTATCATACTCTTCTTCTGAACAATTTAATCTGAAATCCCAACAAAGATAGTTATAGGTATGTCAGAAACTTCATCACATTTTACTATTAAAATACCAAAGATACTTAATACAAGCCATCTGCAACGGGCATGGAAAATGTATAAAAAGCATGTATGAAAACTAAGAGCGTAATTCTACGTCACTATAGGCCAAAATCTGAGCCCTCCCCCCCCGCCACACCCTCCTCCACACCCCCGCTATGAATGGTACGTTACTCTTCTGGTAGTCTATGAAGAGTGCACAACTACAAAATGTGGATAACTGGCTAGATGGCAGTAGTGTAAAAAGGAGCTGGAGAAAAAGAGAACCAGAAATTGAATATGAGTCAACAACATGATGCAGCGCCAAAATGCTAATATTCTGATGTGTATTAACAGGAGTGTCATACGTAAGTCACAGGAGGTAACTGGCTTTTCCTACTCAGTGCTGGTGAGACCTCAGCTGGAGTACTGGGTCCAGTTCTGGGTGCCACACTTTAGGAGAGATACAGAAAAACTGGAGAGAGTCCAAAGGAGAGCAACAAAAATGACAGAGGGTTTAGAAAACCTGACCTATGAGGTTAGAAAAACTGTGTATGTCTACTGTTGAGAAAAGAAGTAGCGGGGACCTAATAACAGTTTTCAAATATGCTGCTGGCTGTTATAAAAAGAATGATGATCTATTGTTCTCCATGGTCACTGAAGGTAGAACAAGAAAGGACTGGTCTTAAACTACAGCAAGCAAGATTAAGTTAAATATTAGGAAAAACTTTCTAACTATAAATACAGTTAAGTGCTGAAACAGGCTTTCAACGGAGGGCGTGGAATCCCCATAACTGCAGGTTTTTAAGAACAGGTTGGATAAACACCTGTCAGGGGTGATTTAGTTTTACCTAGTCCTGCCTCCGTGTGTGTGGGGCAGGGGAGGGAGGCAACTTGATGACCTCTTGAGGACCCTTCCAGCCTTAAACTTCTATGATTTTATACATGGAAACTTACTCTTCAGAGAGTCAGAGGAGGCAAGCTCGTGCCTCCCAGAGCAGGTGTGGGCAACCTCCGGCCTGCTGCTTCATTTCTTCCGGCCCACAGCAAGTCTCCACGCCATGGGCCAGAAGCCCTGAGCCTCAGCAGTCCCCAGCAGGGCTGTAGCCATAAGCGCTGGCTCGCCCCGCTGCAGGGGGAGGGATGACAGGCCATTAAATGTCTGGTCGCCTCTGCACAGCTCCCAGAAGCAAATGACATGTCCCTGTGGCCTCTAGGAGCAAGGGCGATTGGGGAAACTTTGCCCGCTGCACCTGCCCCCAGCACTGGCTCTGCAGCTCCCTTGGCTGGGAACCGTGGCCAATGGGAGCTGTGGAAAGCAGGGCCTGCAGGCACAGGCAGCATGCGCTGTGTAAAGCCCCCTGGTCCCTCTGCCTAAGGGCCGGACATGGTGGCTACTTCTGGGAGTAGTGTGGAGCCTGCCTTAGCCCCACTGCACCGCTGACCGGGAGCCACCTAAGGTGAGCACTGCCCAACCAGAGTTCACAACCCAAACCCTCTGCCTCAGATCAGAACCCCCTCCTGCACCCCAACCTCCTACCCCAGCCCTGAGCCCCCTCCCACACCTAACTCCTTCCCAGAGCCTGCAACTCCACCCCAACCGCTTGCCCCATCCCTGAGCCTACTCCCACACTTAAAACCCCTTGGCCCTAGCCCAGAGCCCTCTCCTGCACCTCAAACCCCTTATCCCCAGCCCCACCCCCAAACCCCCCATCCTCAGCCCCACCCCAGAGCCCACACCGCCAGCGAGAACCTTCACCCCCTCTCGCACCACTGCCCCAGCCCAGAGCCCACTCCCACACTCTGAACCCCTCATTTCTGGACCCACTCCGGAGCCTAGGGGAAGCCCTGAGCCTCCATCCTCTCCACCCCCCATCTCCCACAGGGCTGTGTGTGGCCCGTGATTGATTTTTTCCCTGTGGGTCAGTGGCCCCTGATAGAAAAAAGGTTTCCCACCCCTGCCCCAGAGCCATGCACGGATCTGACCGTCTGCATGCAGACGTCACCCTTTTCACACAGAAGTGGGGGCTCTACCAACTTCTTAATCCTGTCTCCACACCTGTCAGCCTCAAAGAGTTTAGAAAAGATGATACAGTCTGCATGGCCCCTCACATCAGTCCCTCAGGCTTTGGGAACAACCCTTGCTGGTGTGTCTCCTTTGGAGACATGGTGCCAGAGCTAGTGCAGAGGCATAGGACAGCCAGGTGAGTATATGATTAACATTGATTTATAAACAGGAGATCTTATTCCATTCTCACACTGGTTTTACATTTCACTGAGTTCAGCAGAGTTACTCTTAATTTACACCTGGGTCAGCAAGGTCAGAATTGCCCCACTTGCTACACACACACTCAGGCTGCCCCCTGCCACATTCACAGTCCTAGCTTTCTCAATTTGCCCCATCCATCTTTTTAGCTAAGAGCCTGTCTCTGGGGACAAGGAGTATGTTTTGCCCCAGGTTCTCAGAGCACAGAACGAGGGAGATTCAGAAAGCTGGGAAAGACTAATGGGAACATCAAAACATTGGCTATGAAAAGTGATTTCACGCAGGTTTGACACTTGTATTGTGTTGTGTTCTTGTTTTGTAAAAGGATCCACTTAGTATTTTAATTCCTACTAACATCGTATTTGCAGTTGTAGTTTTACATTTTACTGATGGCCACAAAGTGCTCTTTCTGGCTTCAGCCTATTGCCTACATAAGCCAGAATGTTACTTTGATCCAGAACTTGGAATAGCTGCAAAACATAGAGCTCTTTGTGGTAGTAGTTAGTGAGCCAGCATCTGAGAGGAATCAGATCTGGACACTTCAAGCACTAGTGGTAGTCTCCCTCCATTCCCTGAGTCCTAGCTTTATTTATGCATATGTGGCAATATATGGCCCTGAAAGCAATAGCATGTATTTCGAAACTTCAAAGACCACAGCTAGCAACTGGTGCATATGTTAAGTCTGAAGATGAAGAAACACTTTTAATACACTGCATTGGCAGCCACCGACTTGTTGTGAGTCTAGCCTCCATTCCTAGAGATCCTGCAAAGTGCTGTGCACTTTCTTTAGTTTATGAGGAACTGTAAGTACAAAGTGACTCAGCACATGTGCATTAAGCACCTTTCAAGATCAGGTATTTATGCAGTACAAAAAGCCTGGAATTACCACCCACCTGTAAGTATATGGGGGCCTACCTTATTGGCACAACCCGTGCACCAGCAGATTCTAGGAACTTCACATAAGAAGCAGCAATGTAGGAACTTCCAAATCTACTGAAACGTGTAAAGTCACACTCCTGTGCCAATATCCCTGCAGTGTCCAGAAAACAGAGAGAATGGCTGCTATACAAATTGCAGTAGTTATAGTCCAGAAGAAGGCAAATTAAATAAAAATTCTCATTCCTTTCACTGACTAAGAGAAAATTGGAATAATAAGCAAACAAGCTTGCTTAGTAATGGGGTATCAAATAAAACCATTTTAACAGTTTGACTTTAAATTCCCTGCCTTGTTTGATTAGTTCCACAACTTCTTATAAACATATTTTCTATATTTAATTTGTTTAGAGCAAAACTAACATATCTTTATTTATCAGGGCATTTTAAAGACAAGGTCCCAGCTCCAAAGAGTTTAAAATCAAATCCCTGACCCCCTGCAGCCTAGTACTTGTAGTTGGACCACGGGCTCCACAGAAAGTCCCATGGAATCAAGAGGATTCCATAAGAGTTCAGTTTACGTATTAGTTATACGTATCAGAGTTGAGATGACAGGCAACACAGGTTATTAACTATGCATCTAATGTTTCAGGCTGGCAGTGTTTTATAATTTTCCATTTTCACCTTTTTATGCATTATTTCTATTTTCAAAAACTTCTGAAATACTAAAAACCATATCTTAAACATTAGCCATTCAAAAACCTACAATAAGGTCCATTTGTTATTCTAGAACTAATACTATTTTAGGCCCTAATCCTTCACACACTTATTCTTGCAGTTAAGTTTAAGCATGTGAGTAGTCCCATTAAAATCACAATTTATGTGCTTCAGGTTAAGCACCTGTGTGTCTGCAGGACTGGGGTCTTAGACAATACCTTTTCAAGAGGATTTACACAAAGATACTTCAACATTTTCTAAATGTCCAGTATGCAGCACACAGCCAAACCAGAACACTGCATTAGAATGTATTCTAGACTGTTGTGCAACTGTGCCACATGACTCACTACGTCACAGCTTCTGGAAACAGCAAAAAGTGAAAAAAACCTATTTTGCTGACCAACTGCTCACCATTTATTTTACACATGGAAAGCAAAATCAGCTGAGCTATTGATAGCAAAAGCTGATAACAAACAAACCAGCTCTGGAAAGGGAAACGTTTTTGTTTTTTAAGCCAAATCAACACCTGTTCTTACTTCAAAAGGAAACAGAGGGGCTTTTCTGAAAAAGTTGTGAGGGCAGGTGTGGGGGAGGGGACTTCTGAGTGTCTTTGTGCCTCAATTCCCCACCTGTAAGATGGAGATAACTGTACTTACTTAGCTCTAGGGTCTTCTGAAGATGAATACTCTAGTAGGGCTAGTCTACACTAGAAGCACTACATCCATGCAGCTGCACATCTGGTGAAGAGGCTCTAGGGCTCTCGCTCATCAGCATAATTACTCTATCTCCATGCGAGGTGGAAGGCTGTCGTGCGAGCCCCTCCTGTCGACATACCACCAGTGTGAACAGCGCTGAGGTCACTGTAATTTATGTCGCTGGGGGGAGGGGGGGGTGAGTGTTGCTTTTTCACATTCCCTGAGTGACTTAAGTTATCTTGACTTAAGTGATAGTGTAGACCAACTCTAAACGAGTGTTTCCCAGTGACAGGTCCGGTGCTGGTCCCTGAGATCCCCCTGGTAGTTTAGGAAGGCACAAGCCAGCCTCAAAAGGTTGAGAGTAACGGTCTCATGTTGCAGAGGTGGAGGTTTAGGTTTGATATCAGGAAAAACTTTTTCACTAGGAGGGTGGTGAAGCTCTGGAATGAGTTACCTAGGGAGGTGGTGGAATCTCCCTCCTTGGAATTTTTAAGGTCAGGCTTGACAAAGCCCTGGCTGGGATGATTTAGTTGGGGTTAGTCCTGCTTTGAACAGGGGGTTGGACTAGATGACCTCTTGAGCTCCCTTCCAACCCTGATATTCTATGATTCCATGAACACTCCTCTAAAAGATTACGAGGTGATAAGACCCTCCAGCAGTGGGAGTAAACAGGCGCACTGGGTAGATACCCCGGAATAGTCTCAGGCCTGATGGGTCAGTGCAGGCTACAGTGTAATTGCTGAGGCTGACACCATCCTAACCGGTGAGACGGGGAGGCAGTGAGGTGGCCCCTTGTTGCCACAATGAAGCTGGGTACTCCGGATGCCAACACCGCCCTCCCCACGGGGGTGTCCGACCTGGATGGCGGCGCAGTTTGGGAGGAGACGGTATTTTTACCTTATTTTAACGCATTCCCCCAACGGACCCTCCCGTGTTGTCATCTGCCCCAAGCACCCTCTGCTCCCTCCTCGCTCTAGGGGTGCGCGTTGCTCTCCCTCTCCCGCACGCAGCAGCAGGGGCTGTCACGCCGCGCCCCCGCTCTTCTTACCAATGATGGGTCTTTCGTTGCTGCCCCCCGACACCGCGGCGGCCAGAGCATCGGCGCAGAGGAGCAGGAGGAGGCCGACGCCCGGCGGGGAGCGTGGCCCGGCGCAGCGCAGCATGGTTCCCCCCCAGCCCCGCGGCGCTTCAGTGCCCCGGGCGGGCACCGCCTTCCCCGGGCTGCGGGCTGCACCCTGGGAAACGTAGTTCCGCGGCGGAGCTCGGCCACGGGAACCAGCTCTGCGGCCGCTTGACCCACGGGGCCCGGCCGTCAGAGTCCCCGGCGGAGGGAGAGATGAGCTGGAGGCAGGGGAGGAGCAGGTGTAAACCCGAGAGCAGAGAGCCCGAGCTGTACCAGGGCCTGGGCCAGCCCGCCCGCGCTCCTGCCGGCTGGCTCCTCCCACTGCGCTGCGACCGACGGGCGGTCCTGGGGCAGGGGCACCGCTGGCTCGCTCTGTTCCTCTGGGGGGGAAAGCGGGTAATAGTCATCCTGCCAAAGGCTCCCCTCCCGTCCTGCACACACGGCTCTTCGGACCTCATTTGGCCCGTATTGGTCCCCTGGCTCGCTCCTGGTGTATTGGTGCAGATCTGTGTGAAAGGGGGTTGCACTGTCAGGAATTCTGGCATCGGGGAATACAGCTCCAAGGCTTCTCTGTGCTTTCTCAACGGGATGAGCTGTTTAAACTTAGCTCCGGTTCAAGAACTAAAAATAGCGGCTCTTAGTTAAAGGAGTGCGGTTTCTGTGTCTCTTCCCTCCCCTCAAAGTGAGTGCACTCAGCTAAACGCCACGAAGTGGCTGGGAACTGGATCAAATGCAAACCCATTGCTCTTCGGTTGTAGTTGAAAGTGCAGTGGTTGTCTTTGTGGTCAACAAACTCTGAATGCAGCCTAAGAACACAGCTGTACAATCCGACATGATGTTCACCGGCCTCCACTTTCACTTTGCCAGGCATCTCTGAAAAACTGATTAAAAGTGCACCACACTGAGTGACAGTGCATAATGTACGAGCTGCTAATTCTGCATGCACTTCCAGTAAAGCTCTGGGCTACATTTGTTTTCCTTCCTTTTGTGTTTTTAAAAAAAGATTTTTCCAGTACAGATCTAAAACAACACACTCTCATAGAGAAAGAGAAACAATAAAAAAAAAATACAGTACTAAGGCAATTGGACTGATCCTGTGCTCTTTGAAGTAAATGACAAAAACACCCATAGCAAGAGGGATCAGTAATAAGACCACACTGAAGGGCTGATACAATGCCCAGTGAAGTCAGCAATGCCCACATGAATTCAGTGGATACTGTTGTCAGATGTTCAGCTGCGTGAGTGTGTTCTCCCTGTGTGCTGTCCCATCTCTGCGCAAACAGCTGCCACGGAAGACCTCAAGCAAACCACTCAATGACCACAAAATCCGTTAAGGTGCAAAGGTGCTCGGTCCAGTTTATTGTCCTAGCTCCCCGGATCAATGTCTACAGTTACACTAGCACATGTATGTCTGTGACAATGGATGCAGCTCAGTGAATGGTGGGACTTTCCATGCCCTCTTCAGCTGGCCAAAGACACTGTCTCTGAGATACCTCTTTATACACAAACAAGTTACATATTACCCCTGACATATCTAGGTGCCATGCTTTGACGTATTTGGGTGCCACCTATTACATATTGGTTCACTCAAAATATCTCTATCCATCATGCTGTCATCCTGACCTTATCTTTATGATGGGTCAGTGTGTTTCTGTTATCTTTGGGGATACATATTGAAGTGTTCTAATACTATCTTTGTACAATGTGTTTGCGCATATGTTCTTATGCCTAGCACTACTTAAGAATGTGTGTCTGCAATATTAACTCTGTTCTTGCCAGATTCTGTGAACAGTTTCAGCTTTTTGCTCACACCTTAATTTGGCTTTATATCAGCAAAGTTTTGACTACTTTAGCCCAGGCCTCATATCAGGCCTTTGATACATGGGCTTATGTTTGAGGCCCTCTTCCTACTACAGGTATAATGGCCAGAATTCAGCAGTCCATGCCTATTGACTTTAAATTGGACTTATGAATGTGTTAAAAATGCTTTGCTGAACTGGGCCTGTGCCAAGGCCAGAAATATAGTTCATGAAATTCTCAAATGTTCCTTTCTCTACATCCCAGCCAAAAATTCTATATGTAACTTTCCAGTGCCCACTGGTGTAATATCCAGAGGCTCACCGTGAATTGAACTCTTGTCTTTTTCCTGTTTTACTCTGCTGCTAGGAGATTAAGGGGTCACTAATGACAAGTACCTAACATAAAATGAAATAATTCTTCACACTGGTCCAAATCATTATCCTATTGAAGCCTATGGCACAATTCTCATTGACTTTAATGGGATCAGGATTTGACCGGCAGCAGTATGTAATCAGTGCACAAAGTCAAATACTGTAGCTGGAATTCCGAAGGGAGATGATAATTGTGTGCCCTACAACAGCATTTGTCGCTTGTTAACGCTATTGCACTCAGCCCATGGTCTGCGCTATGGAAGGAAAAAGCAGAACGAAGGATTGGACCAGAGACAAATGGCAAAAGGGAGAATAGAGTGAGAAATATAAATACACTCAAGTACCTATGGAGCCAAAAGGGCATGGCCATTGTCTCTTCAACTGCTCGGTATTTTGTATCTACTTTCCCCCATCTCTCATTTGCTATTTTAAATCTCTTTAGGTCTGTGTCCGTACAGCCTGTTTGGGTGCTACTGTAATGTAAGGGCTTGACTGTGGAGTCACTCCAAGCCTTAAGTAAAGAATGGCACTTACCTAAGATGCCCCAGGACCAAAGCAGAGACTGAACTGAGTCGGAGAGAGTCATGATTCAATCCTTGATTCCCACTTTGCTTCAGGGAGAGATGTAATCTCTGGAAGCACTTTATCGGACATTTGGGTGACCAGACAGCAAGTGTGAAAAATCAGAAAGGGGTGGGGGTGGGGGAGCGTAATAGGAGCCTATGTAGGAAAAAGACCTCAAAATCAGGACTGTCTCTATGAAATTGGGACATCTGGTCATCCTGTCTGACGTACTATGTCCCCCTTCATGCCAGCTCAGCAGTGCTGGCTGAGAGATTGGGGCGGGGAAAGCCTTTCTCCCAACCTGCATGAAAGGGGGAGTAGCAATGACTCATGATGCAAGTAACCTACACAGACATGTCGTGGTGTCTTACACACCCTTACTCAGGTGCATATGGAGAGCCACAATCTTCCCCAAATAAATAAATGAATAGAAAATTATAGTATTTGCTACAGTAAAACAGAGGTAACCAAGCCCCATGTTTCAGAGTGTCAGCTGATCTCCCCAGACGATGGGAAGGAATTTCCCAGGGTTGGTAATGCTTGATTACCATGGGGCAGCATTGCAGTAAAGGGTATTTTGTTTCGTGTTTTACCATCTTCAGAAGCTTTGTTTATAGGTCACTGGTGGAAGTGGGTTACCAGACACGAGGGCCTCTTGCTCCCATCCAATACTTTATCATTGGCAAATGCTACGTTCCTATTTAATATTGAAATTTAATTCTTGTCCTGGTTCATAAAGGTGTAAAGAAATCAGTAATTGGGACTTAACATTCATTCCTTCTATACCTTTCAGACACTGCACGTAGTATATGGTCAAATGACTGAAACTACTGTGTGTTTGGTTGAATCAACAAAAATAAGAGCCAGGAAATTAGCCAAATGCCTAAAGTCACTCACTGCATTAAGTAACTAAGGGGGGAAATCATTTTGTGGTTGGACACTTACATTTAAACTTGCTTTCTCTAGAAAGGTGTCAGCTTCTCTTATGGCATTTATGTATTTCTTGTTATTACTATATGCTGGTTGTATTACAGCAGTTGACCTGCCATATCTCAACGTACTTCTGACTGTACTAATATAATGAGAGCTATTAGTAAATATTGATCATTATGATTCTTTTCTATATTGACCTTTCATGATTTCTTGGCCAAAAAATCTCAGAATCTTTTTTTTGGGGGGGGCGGGGGGGGGGGTGAGCCAAAAGTACTGTTAAACCCCACTTATAAAGAGTGTTTTGTTTTGGGCTAATGAATGTCTGTAATCATAGAAGGCTGATGCTCAATTATTAGTGCTATTTTTACTCTAAACTTCAGCTGACCCTAGTGAGTTATCAATAAGCTGAGTTTTAGCTTAGTGTGTTTTATAATAATGAATTGTGTCTTCTTTTACTCTGACTCTCAACCTTTAGGAAAATGTTTCCAGATGGCCAGAAAGGAAGCATATGTAATTAATAAGATAATGATCTATCGAGAGATGCTTTTAGTTTATCAAAAACTACTCTCACAGGTGCTTGATGTCATAAATGTACTGTAACTGATCAAATATTAGTAATTAACAAAATGGACAGGAAACATTTGGTATAGCAGATGTGTTCTATAATCGATATAACAGCAAATCATGTATTGATTAATGTCTAAGAATTAAGAGTTTATTGTGCTTACAGATGGTCCCAGTAGAAATAAAATAGCTACAGATGTCATTGGCTTATTTGATTAAGTAAATTTAGAATTTTCAAAATAAGATCAAAGCATGAGAGAGAATGATTTTAAAGGATTTTCCTTGTCCTACACCAGGATATAAGATGCTATTCTGTGAGCTAGTTAGAACAGTGCAGTGCTGCAAAACCTCTCCCCTGACTGGTTTGGTATGTATACATTTCCTTTCTGTACTGTGCTGTGTTAATCTTTGATTAATAACCTCTGATTAAATCATCCCAATTGAGCCAGTTATCTGACAACTTGCGTTGTTATTGTTATTAAATTCCAACACACAACAGAGCTCACCATCTAAATAGATAAGATAGACAAGAGGTGGGAGAAGCAAGGCAGCTACTGAAAGGGGAAGTAACAGTGCCCAAAGTCATGAAGCAGGTCAGTGGAAGAGCCAGAAATAAACCCCAGTTCTCTGATGCCAAGTCCAATCAATGATGCTGCCTCCCCAGTTAAATTCAGCACATTCTCTCTCCTGCCATACCCACCTTGATCTTGGCAGTGTGAGCCCAGCTGCAGACATCACACATTTCTTCAGTTCCAAGGCTCCCCTGAAGTCAGCCTGCTGACCAAGTGCCTCATCACTAGTTAGGGACTGCCTGGGTGCAGTAGTAAGCTTAGTGCAAAGAAGCACAACAAGTTGGAGAGAAGCTGGCCTGGAGACTGTTATTGTGACTGTGCCTATGTTGTGTATGACTCAAAAGCTGAATCACAGCCTAAGGCTTAGGTACTATGGTGACATCATAACGACATTAGCTAAAACTGAAAATAAAAAGATTTGGACCTTAATCAGAAATTTCTAAAATGGATCCAGATTTTATTGCCAATGTTTTTAATGAGTATATTTCCATTCTGGAAGGAAAAATGCTTTGCACATCCATAATACAGCAGAGCTCAGTGAGTCTGTGAGAACAGCAGATGGCTTGTATACATCTGAGGAGTTTTTAAATATTAAACAAATAAATAAAGGTTGGAGAGGAGTGTCACGCACACATCTTGTTGGTTGCTTAATCAGGCAGAAGAGACTTCCCAAATTTTAATTGCCTCCATTTAATTTAAAATTGCCTAAATGAAGCACTTTAGTTTTTTTCTTGTCTACTTTAGAAGCTTCTGTATCTAGTTCACAGTTTATCGAAAAGTTCAACGGAAAGTACAGAATGAAGAAATTATCAAAAACACTGGTGGTAGTTAAAATATGAGACGGTATTTATTTTTCATTTCTTTTCATATAATTAATCATCCATCTGTCTGGATGGTAATCCTCAATGTACCTTATATTACAGACATATGTAAAAAAATATGCCTTGAATTCATGGCAAGCTAAGCGTATAAGCTGTGATACAATAATAAAGGTGTAGCTAGTAATGTTTGCCAGTGATTTGAAGTTTGCAGTGCACTCCATGTGGACTTAACTGAAAAATGCAGACTTACCCCTTCAGTTACTGCCCGCTGGGCCCCTCTCCATATTGCTGTGTTCCTCTGTGCTGAACGAAGCCATCAACTCCCATTTTAAAGTCGTCTTTCCCAAATAGCTATTTCTCAGCGTAAGCCCCAGGCCTGAAGGAATTGAGCCGGCGCTCTTCAACCTGATGATGATTAATCCGTAAGGCTCAGGCTAGTGCCAGGCACAGCACTACTAGGTAGGCTGGTGTTTGTGACTTCAGAATGCACGCTCCAGATTTGTCAGCAAAGAAGCCTGTCAGCTGAATATTCAGTTCTAATGAAGTGCATGAAAGACTGGTCCTTGCTACTGCCATGCTCATATGGACAGCAGTGGTGGTAACGTCCAAAAAGAAAAACACAGTTAACAGGTCACGTGACAGAAGTCTGATAGTTCACCTTCTTTACAGGTTGGTGAGGGCTGAAGAGAGTGAAATGAAGATGGGGGTTAACATTTGTGAAGGAGGGAGCTGCTGAAGTTTCAGACCTTGACAAACATCAAGCAGCGGGAGAATACTACTTTATTCTTAGCTGCAAAGTATAATTTTAAATTAAAACCACAGCTTGATATACACTCCCCTATTTCTACACAGGTATAAACGTCAGCTTCTATTTAAATCAATAGGAGACCACTATCATCATTGCCTGTTTGAGCACAATCATAATTCCTTCAAACTTGACATAGAAAACTATGTTATATGCAATATTGTTGCAGCTGTGTTGGTCTCAGATATTAGAGAGAGAAGGTGGCAGGGCGATGCTGGTGGGTGCTTATGGGTACTACTATATCCACCCCAAAATTTACCTTAGCACCCCCGTATTCACACCTTCCAACACAAAGGTGAAAAGGGCTGAAGCCAAGCTGGGGCTGGAGCATGCCTGGTCCCCAGCGCAGGGTCCCTCCCCCGAGCAGGGTGCCAGCAGCTGAGCCCCACTGTGGCATGCAGTGTGTCCCTGGCAGAAATGCAGGGATGGGATGAATAAACTGCATGGGAATGAGAAGGTGCTAGCATCCAGGATCGGTGAGTTAGGGGGGACAATGTAGACAGTGGGCAGGTTAGGGAAGAGGGTTGGGGAGGGGAGCTGAGTGGCGGGTTGGGGAGATTATAGGAGAGGATTTGGGTGGGGGAAATGGGGAGGGTAGGGGAGCGGGGCAGGGGGGTAGGAGGATTAAGGAGGGGAGCTGGGGTGGCAGGATTCCCAGGCTCCAGCTCCAGCTGAAGCTGCAGGTCAGGGGTGCAGACCAGCCCCAGCCCCAGCCCCAGCCCCAGCCATGGGGGTGGGGCAGTGCACAGCCCTGGCTCCAGCAGCAGGTAGGGGTGTGTGTGTGTGTGTGTGTGTGTGTGTGGCAGGGGTGGGGATGATGCACAGCTCTGGCTGAAACCACAGACCGGGGAGTGACAGTGGCTCTGCCCCGCCATTGACAGCTGAGGCTGAAGCCACAGAGGTCTGGCAAAGTGACGGAATCTGTGACTTCCGTGACCTCTGTAACTAAATTGTATCCTTATAAATAAGCCACAAAAGGCTTGAAAGTTTTGAATACTTTTATGTATTCATATAAAAGAGATGAATATCTTAACATATGCATGTATATTACCTAGTCCCCCTACAATCATTTTATTTGACAAAACCAAAAAGTTAATACTTTTTGCAAACTCAAAACAAATTCAACACTTCAAACAGTTGTCTGAAAGGGTTTTAATGCTCATATTTCATCTATTTGACATTTTATCTAGGTACTTTCTCCAAGTCTCAGATGTAATTTATTACATCTTTTTTGGAGGCTATTTTTAGGTTATAAATTGGTTGGAGTTCGTTTTTCATTTAATGCACTAAAAATATAAGCAATAGGCCCTGGGTGTATTACTAATGCACAGCATTGCATGTCTGTTGAACAAGGGTACCTGTGGTACAAAAGATGTTTTTCTGAAGTCTGGACCCTGACTATACCTTGACCAAGAAATTGACCTTGACAAAAAACTTATCAACTAGCCCTGGTCTCCCCTCTTCTCCTTTGTTTCCACGTCAATTTATGTTTGCTTTCAAGTCTGTTAATTACATATAACTATAACTGAGTTAAATAGGTGCAAAAAGAGTACATCCACAGTCAGACTGTGACTCTTAAAAATAGGCCTTTATACACCTATAGGTATAGTTTGTTAAATCCTTCCCTTAGAGAAAAGATGTACATTGTAAACGGATAAATTATCAATGCCTCAGGTACTTGAGTGACTGTTGGTCTGTCCAGTATGGGCATGGAGGTTCCAAATGGACCAGATCACAGGCAGCTCCTAGAACTGAGAAGGCTCTCACTTGTGGAACTTCTTCCCTGAGTTTCCTCCTTAGTGGCTTTCACCAGGAATTAGTACAGCACTTTCTATTTGGATCAGCTCATCATTGACTAACTTTTTCAATAATGCTTTATTTGGTTATTTTTACTTAAAAACACCCAGAGTAGCTATTACCTGGCCCAGTTTGTGCCAGTTTTATTAATTCATAGTTTAATGACAGATGATAAAGGACTCAATCCTGCAAGATACTGCACATGCTGGCCCTGATCCATTAAAGCGCTTAAGCATGTGCTTATCTTTAAGCATATCTTTAAGCACATGTACAGTCAGTCGATGAGACTACTTGTTCTTACAGCTAAGCACAGTTTTGAGTACTTTCCTGGGTCAGTGCCAGAGTACTCAGCACCTTAAAAATGTTTTGAATTTTCACATTGTATGTATTTGATTGAGTTTTGATTTGACTGAATTGGAAACAGGGACTTGATCGGCTAAGGGGAAAAAAGGTGTACTTAGTTTTGGTTGATTGTTGTTTGTTCTGCTTTATACAGTAGCATGTGTGGTGGTGTTTAATTTTCTTTGCCTGCGCAGATGGCTAATTTTTATAATATAATACAGTGCATGCTCCTATTTAATTAATTAGCTATTAGTACTATTTAACCAATAATTTTTCCAAGATGTTTGCATTTGTTTGTTGTTGTTGTTAGTAGTAGTATTTATTTATTTATTTATTTATTGAGTTGGGGTCTTTTTCTATTGATTTTCTGTGAATAAATGTTGCACCAGTGAGCTGCCACAGATGAATAGAGCCCTGCGCAGATACAAATTTATATCCATGGATGCAGATATCTGCAGATATAAATAAGTAACCTCAGAACCGCAGAGGTCTCCTGGGAACTGCAGCGGCAAAAGAAGCAGAATTTGGGGCTGCCACTCCCAGGAGCCAGAGCCCCACACCGGCAGATCCTCCAGCACAGCTGTACTGTCCCCAGCCCTTCTATGCAACTGTCTGCATCGCCTATTTGGGGGTGGTACAGCTGAGGTGGGCTAGACAGAAAGTTGTGGGGGCTACAATATACATCTTGCAGGCACGCATACTTATTTAGTGGGTTAGTGGATTATTCAGTGGGTTAGTAAATTGTGAAACAGTATCACAAAGAAAGTGGTGAAGGCTGCATTGCTAAAGTGCTTTAAAATTAGATTTATAACCCAGTATAAACAAGTGCTCAGAGTTCTCTGTATTTGTACATATTTGAAGAGTTGATAAATAGGTTCCCAGTAGATGGTGTTCAAAAATGCACAGCATAGTTCCTTGGTTTTGCAGGATCAATCAACTTTTTGTTCTGTGTAATTCTGTTTTTGTTGTTCTAGGTTTTCATGGGTGGATGGTATTGTCTTCCTTTGGTTCCAGTAAGCAGAGCAGGCTAAGGGCTTATTTTCACTAAGGGCTAAATTGGCACTGCTGAGATCAATGCAGCAGGCATCGATGTAGCGGGTCTGGTGAAGACACAATAAGTCAATGGGAGAAAACTCTCTCATCGACTTTGGCACTCCAGTTCCCAAAAAAGCAGAAGCTATGTTGATGGGAGAGTGTCTCCTGTTGACATAGTGTGGTGTAGACATCACTGTAAGTTGAGCTAAGCTGTGTAGAAAACTACAGCAAAATCCACCCCTCAGGAAGGTGCTGTGTGTAAGACACGCTATCCACCACTTAGCAAGCAGATAACTACTGGAGTAGAAAACAAGATCTAAGACCAAAACATAAAGATCTTTATTAAACAAAATTAACATCTAGAATTGTACCTGAAACTGAATTGGAAGCCAGTGCAACTTGTGAAGCATGGACATAAAGGATCCAGGTTAGGGTTTGCTGTAGCACACCCTCAACATAGGGTCTAAGCATTTATATTCTGTTAAAGAAATGTTCAAATCAGAGATCATTTTGGCTGGAATTTTCAAAATCTCCCCTTATGAATCTCACACCAACTTACTCCTAACTATTGGCAGGAGGAAAACAAGGAGAACATATAGCTAAACACTTTAGAAGCAGGATGAGGATTGTATTTAAGACTACATCTGCTGAGACACACCATCTACTCTCACCTGACCCCATTTTCACTCTGCATGCTTGAGAACTACGGAGAAGAAATACTTGGGATGGAGCCATCCCCTCAGTGCAGAGGACATTGTATCATGCTCAACTTTACTAGCACTCAGAAATGGCCTCCATGCACACACTGTGCACCCTGCTGCATCAGTATTTCCCACATAAGGACATGTTATCTTCAGTCCCCTAGAGTTGTGACCATGGGGTTTTCACACAGGGTGGCTTCTGTAGTCCCTGAGAAGAGGCGTGGAAAACATTGGGGGGCGGGGTGCCTGGGGGGGGGAACGACACACTGCTTCTCCTATGGTATGTCCAAACCCTTTCCTCCCCATTCTCCTTCCTGTTGCTCTGTGCTAGGGATGGGAGCATGTCCCTCTGTATAGTTAATAAATACCATTTAAGTCTCAACTAGAAATGCCAAAAGTCTAATCTGCATCTAATGATTACTTCCTATTTCATTCAGTCCCACTGGTACTTAAGTAACATACCACAGTACTATAACTGTCCTATTCAAATACTTGACATTTTTGGTGTTAACCAGAAAGTGATGTTCAAACTTTCAAAATGATGTCATGCTACAAACTAAACAACTGCTTAAGAAACTGCAAGCAAAATAAATTGGTCCTCTTAGGCCATCTAGTGTTAACATTGTAGTAGCACAAAGTTAAAACCATATGTAAAATCTTGCTTACAAAGTTGTTGAAATATATGCAATAGACAGAACTAGAGTTGATGGAAAGAAGATAGATTTTCAAAATAGCGGGCCACTTTCTGGTCTCAGTTACAATTGTCTGAGTGAGATAAGTATCTGCCCATCCCCTGCATCAATTCTGAAACACATTTTAACTGTAGTTCAATAATGCAAATGGTGAGGTCTTTAAAAGTGAGCTAGTATATATATGTGCTAAGTAATTAAGAACTAACTTTATAAATTGGAAAATTTATATATTTAAAAATTACCTCTTTTTTTCCTGAGCTATCAGCCATTTTGAGGTCCTGCAGATTGTTTCCATTAGGAGGAGAAATTGATGATACAGTCTGGGATTTCTTTGATAAAATCCTATTTATTTACAAAGATTGTGCACAAAGTCTGGTTTCCCTGAATACTAGGAATCAAATAACAGGAGACAGTTTCTTTGGTCCTAGTTCCTAGCCTCTTTCCAGCTTCTCTTCTTATCTTCTGGCTCTTTGCTGCCTCTGACTCACACAGGCACTCAGCGCCACTAAACAATACCCACCCCTGTGTTTGCAATCAATTAGCAGTCCAAACTCCTCAGACCTCAAGGATCAGTTTCTATGCCAGCCTTGTCATACAGATCTGTGATTCTGATAGTGGCTTCAGCTATCACTAAATAAAGACGCATTTAACTGCTCCTTCGCTTAGCCTGAACAGGCAGCTATCATACCCATCAGCTTGAATGAGGTGTAGGACTGCCCGTAGATTAAAGCCACAATCCCTGGGAGCCACTCAGTCTCCAGCATAACGAAATTAATTTTTCAGAGCTGAGATTAGTTATTAGAAAGAAAGGACATTCTCTGCTCTGCCCTGCCCTGCTCTGTTTGAGGTGTGCAATGAGCATAGACTGATGACACACCACTCTACCCGCCTCTGGAATTTTCACAGGTGTGGGATCATCCACTGCAGAAGAGAAACCAGCACAGTCATTGAACAAAAGGAGTGACTGGAGAGCAATGCATTCTGGCAATCCACAGCTGGTCTCCAGGAACCATCACCAGGTGGTGCAGTTCAGAGCAGTCTTCAGACTGCTCTGCTCTATGATTGCATCAAGACAGATCAGAGAATCAAGCCACTTTAACGTTCTTTTTCTGCAAGGAAGATACAAAATTGCTTGTGTGGATTTTATTTCAACTACTAAAGAAAATCATTAATACAATCAGTTCAATGAAGTATTGCTTTACAAAGAAGAACAGAACAGCAAGATTTCCATACTCATGAACACACACACACACACACACACACACACACACACACTTTAGGTTGAATTAGTCTGATAAAAGTTAACAGGAATTCCACTTGCAGGTTGGCTCCCTGCTATTTTAGGCCAAAACCTACAATCCTTACCCAAGTAAACTGTTAGGGCTTGTCTACATGGCAGCAGAGTCTGGACTGAATTATAGAGCACAGTAACGTTGCACTTGACCTGCCCTGTATAGTCCCTGCTAGAATGAACCAAAAAGGTACCTAGTTTGTTATGTTAATAAGAACTAGATACCTTTTAATTTGCACCAGCAGGATCTACGTGGGACAGTTAGGGTATGTCTACACCTACCATTTAAAGCGCAAAAAGTCTTTTTTGCGCTAACACCACGGGAGCGTCGATACTTGTTAATGACTTTTTGCGGTGAAATTCAGAAGTTCATCACCTTCACGAGAGGCGTACGGCTCTTACCACTGTTCTTTTTGCACTGCTGTGAAAATGAAGACACGTTCTTGCAGTGTAAACATCCTTTGGCCTCCAGAGGATAGCCCACAATTCCAAAAGTGGCTATTCTGGCCAGAATCTCCGCTGCTCTGACGCACAGACATCCACCCCTCCCACTGTAAGCCCCAGGGAAGTTTGAAGCTCCCTTTCCCTTTGTTTGTAGATGTGCCGGGGAGAGCAGCCAGACAGCAGGAAGTTTTTTAAAAAATTCCATGGAAGAACCCAGGAAGTAATGGGGCTCTTGAGACATGAAGCATGGCAGCATGGGGCACTGAGCAGGGACCCAGTATCCCTTTAGCTTACCTCCCCGTTCCCACCGGACTGATTGAGAGAGCTGCACTGTGGAATAGCAGCCCTACAGTGTTGTTCTCATTAGAAGAAGTGCTGGTAGTGTAAACTTCAGACAGAAGTGCTGGTAGTGTAAACACTTTCTGATGCTTGAGGAATTGAGTGAGTACATAAACCAGCACTTTTTTTTCACCGGTTCCCTATCACCGGTAAAACTTACAGCGCAAAAACTCTTTAAGTGTAGACATACTCTTAATGTGCAGCACATTAGCATGCTCTACAGCTCACACCCCCTTAGTCTGAACTGTGCTGCCACGTAGACAAGCCCTAAGAGACATTGCTAGGAGTCTTGCCTGAGGCCTTGGTTACATTGGCACTTAATAGTGCTATAAAGCCGCCAGGAGCGCTATAACCTCCTACCCGTCCACACTGGCGAGGCACCTAGAGCGCTATAACCTTGGAGTTATAGCGCTACTGGTAATCCACCTCCGCACAGGGAATAAGGGCTGTAGCGCTCCCACTGTAGCACTACGGCGTGAATGTGGACACCCATTGCACATTAATTGGCCTCCAGCCCATCCCACTCAAATTCCCGTTCGAGCCACTCTGGTCATCACTTGCAAACTCTTTTGTCCTGTCCTCAGGTGACCACACCTCAGACCCGCCCTTTAAATTTCCAGGGACATTTGAAAATCCTCTTCCTGTTTGCTCCAGCCAGGCGTTGAGTGCTCTTCAGGGAATCTTTGCAGGTGACCGTTTTGCTTCACCATGACTCCACGCGCCATGCGTCCTCGCAATAGGCGATCCCCAGCATGGAGCAATAGCGAGGTGCTTGACCTCATCAGTTGTTGGGGGGAAGAGGCTGTTAGGTTTCAGCTGCGGCCTAGCCACAGAAACTATGAAACATATGGCCAGATATCACTGGCCATGATGGAAAGAGGCCAGGAGCAGGACACTCTGCAGTGCCGGGCAAAAGTCAAGGAGCTTAGGAATGCGTATCACAAAGCCCGCGAGGCAAATGGCCGCTTTGGGGCAGCCCCGGTGACTTGCAGATTTTATAAGGAGCTGCATGCGATACTTGGTGGTGATCCTACGTGCACTCCATCAACCACCATGGACACGTCCCAGTCCACCAGTGAAGGGGGGGAAGAGGAGGACGAAGAGGAAGAGGACGAAGAGGAGGAGGAGGAGGTGGCAGCAGCTGCGACCTAGGGCACAGAGGAGTCCCAGGACGCATGCAGCCAGGAGCTCTTCTCAAGCCAGGAGGAGGGCAGCCAGCCGCAGCGTCCAGTGGTTGCGGGGGGCAAGGCAGCAGCGGATTGCGGAGGTAAAGCTGCTTTTCTATTGGGAAGGCAGGCAGCTTGGGGGAGGGTGGAAAGGGATGCTTGCCTACATGTGGAATAGTGCATTGATGTAGTCTATTACATCGCAGTAATCATCATCAGTTATCTCTTCAAAGGTTTCAATGAGAGCGCTTGCAATGCAGGTTTCTCGGGAGATCCAGCGTGGCCCCCGTCCCGGTCACAGTCACTAGTCCCCACCGCTGTACTACGAGGGGTGGGGGGAGAATTGCTGCACAGAGGCAAGCTGCATATGGCCCTGGGCAGAAGCCGCGTCTCATTAGAATGCCCTCCCTTTCTTCCTCGGTCACCCGCAGCAGCGAGATATCTTCCAGGACGAACACCTACGGAGAATGTTGGGACAGTATTCAGAGTAGGGTTCCCGCCACTTTTCTGCACTCCCCCGCAGCCATAGCACAGCACGGCAGGGAAACAATCATTCCCGCTGCGTCTGGAGAGGACTCACCGTGGCAGGGGCTCCGTTGTTGTCTGTGTGCTCTCTGTGGGACAGGCAAACGGGTGTAAGCAGTGTCAGGAATGAGATATATTCTGACATCTGGTGGCGAACTATGGGAATTGCAGTGAGCCTTGCAAAATAAGTCTGGGGCCAATCAATTTGCATAGACACACCCACTGCGCCTAGCCTGAGCCCACAGCAGCCCACATGGCCACTTCGGCTGATGAGGGAGCCCCAGTTTCTATGTTATTGGGGCAGGAATGATAAAGTAATGTTACTGTGATTATGTGAATGAAGGACTATGGACATGTACTTGGCCCGTGTTATGATGGAGAGACTCGCCATCATCTAGGTAGCACTCACTGGGCAAGGGCCATGCGTTTTCAGAACACTGTGAGATTGAGAGAGGTGATGGACAGACCTATACCTTTTGGTGAGGGCTCTGTCTGAGGGCCTCCCAGGCCTATTGCACCCTGCCTCTTTCCACTGTGGAATGTCAGAATTGAATTTTGCTTCCATTAGGAGCCTGGTTCCAGGCTGCTGAGCTGACAATTGCTTTGGGCTCACTGATGCACCTGCACTAAGGCTCCCCTACTGTGAGCTGAAATCACCTAAGAGCTAAAGAAATCACTGAGCACTGTCTTAAGTAGGGGGGACCTGGAAAAAGTGCAGAGTGGCTGGTGCAGCAGAGCAGTCGGTGTGTCGGCTAGCAGGACGGCTAGCGGAGTGACTGGTGCAGCACAGCTGTCTGTCGACTAGCGGAGGCGTGGGTGCTGCGGGCAGAGTGACCGGCGCAGCAGAGCTGTCTGTCTGTCACCTAGCAGAGGCGTGGGTGCTGCGGGCAGAGTGACCAGCGCAGCAGAGCTGTCTGTGTGTCGGCTAGCAGAGCAGCTAGCGGATCAACGGGCAGAGCGGTTCATAGGACAGCCAGTGGAGCGGAGCAGAGCCGATTGCGGTGAGAGCTGCAGCGGAACCTCACGGAGAGGCGGCGCAGTCGGCCTCGGACCACGTAAGGTGCCCCGTGCCCTACCCTCCATCTCCACCCAGGCTGGAGGTAAGACTCTGCCAATTGACTTTTGAACTCTGCACGGACCAAGGACAGAGACTCTTGGGCTGTTGGACTTTTGGGACTATTGAGTGACTTTTTGGGGTGGTGGAACTCAAGAGCCAAAGGGAAGGCCACGGCCTATTTGCTGGGAGGGGGGCTTCTGGTTCATGGTCTGGTTTATTAACCTTGTTTGTGGTGTTTCCCCAATATAATGCCACATAGTTTCTCCCTGTTATTAAAAGGCTTTGGTACACTCAGACTCTGTGCTTGCGAGAGGGGAAGTATTGTCTCTTACAGACGCCCAGAGGGGTGGTATATGGTTGTCCCAGGTCACTGGGTGGGGGCTCGAGCCGGTTTTTGTATTGTGCTATTGGAATGGAACCCCTGGATACTGAACCCGGCCCTTGTTGCTGCCAACTCTGATGGGCAGAAGGGTTACACGGGGAATGCGGGGGAATCATCGGCATGTCTGCTGTTTAAAAGGGTGCCTCTGTTAAATGTTTCATTTTCCCTGTGTAGGATCGACCTTGAGCCCTGTGCCATCACTGTTATCAACAGCTGACAGGCTGAGGCGACTGAGGAAGAGGCCATGAAAGAGCAAAGAGGATCTAGTTCAGCAAGTAATGCAACAGTCTGTAATGGAGAATCAAATTGCACAGAAGTGGAGGGAGAACGAGAGCAAGTTGAGGGAGAAGACACACCAGGAGAATGCGATTCACCGGCGGGAAACCATCAATAAGCTGCTCTCATTACTGCAGCTTCAATTTGAGACTATGCAGCGGATTGTCGCCATTCAGGAGGAGAAGCACCGCGCTCGCCTTCCCCTTTATCTGTTGCCCGAAAACCCTTCTCCTTCTGGCCCTCTGTCCCCTCCAGGCCACTATCATCAGCTACCTGATTATTACCACTCACAGCTGCCTCCAACCCCCCCGTCTTCACTGACCAACCCCCAAACCCAGGACCCGTATCCACTGCACTCAACCCCTAATAACATGCCCTATTGCCCTCCAGAAATGGGGTTCGGAGGACACGGCCACTTGGAGGGCATTGGAGAGTATGAGACCCAGATATATTCCAATCTCTGACTGACCCCATCCCACCCCAATTGCACCTCCTCCTGCTTCCCCCACACATTCTTCATAACCTTTTCTTTCAGCAACTGAAGTAGCTGTTGAATAAATGAATTATCTTTTTAATAAATGGGTTTCTTTATTCAGTGTACATAGATTATTAATGGCTACAGAAAACCAAATGCCTTTTCCTATTAAAGGAATGCACCCTCCCTCCCTCTGCACTTCCCATTAGAACTGGCTTTCAGCCTCAAAATGCTCCCTCAAGGCATCCCTGATCCTTGCAGCCTCGCGCTGGGCCCCTCTAAGAGCCCTGCTCTCTGGCTCTCTGTGCATATGTGGCCTCCAGGTGTTGAACCTCCGAGGACCATGCCTGAGTGAAGCCTTCACCCTTCCGCTCACAAAGATTATGTAGGGCACAGCATGCAGAAATAACCGCGGAGATACTTCCCTCAGCCAAGTCTAGCTTCCCATAAAGACAGCGCCAGTGCATTTTGAGACGCCCAAAAGCACACTCCACAGTCATTCGACACCAGCTAAGCCTGTAGTTGAACCTTTCCTGGCTGCTGTCCAGGCTCCCTGTGTATGGTTTCATGAGCCAGGGCATTAAAGGGTAAGCGGGGTCGTCAAGAATCATGCTGGGCATTTTGACTTCCCCCACGGGAATCCTCTGGTCTGGGAAAAAAGTCCCGGCTTGCATCTTCTTGAACAGGCTGGTGTTGCGGAAGATGCGTGCGTCATGCACCTTTCTAGACCAGCCTGCATTAATGTCAGTAAAACGCCCAAAGTGACCCACAAGCACCCGGAGAACCATGGAGAAATACCCCTTTTGGTTAATGTACTCATCTGCTAGGTGGTCGGGCACCAGAATAGGTATATGGGTCTCATCTATCGCCCCTCCACAGTTAGAGAAACCCATTTCTTCAAAGCCAGCCACGATGTCATGCACGTAACCAAGAGTCACAATTTTTTGTAGCAGGATGCGATTAATGGCCCTGTACACTTGCATCAACACTACTCCAATGGTCAACTTTCCCACCCCAAAGTGGCTGGCCACCGATCGGTAGCTTTCTGGGGTGGCCAGCTTCCACATTGCAATAGCCACCCACTTCTCCACCGTGAGGGCAGCTCTTAAGCTGGTGTCCTTGCGCTGTAGGGCGGGGGCGAGTTCAGCACACAGTCCCATGGCTTTTCTCATGCGAAAGTTTTGCAGCCACTGCTCGTCATCCCAGACTTGCATGACGATGTGATCCCACCAGTGAGTGCTTGTTTCCTGTGCCCAGAAGTGGCGTTCCACGGCCATGAGCATGTCTGTTAATGAGACAAGAAGTTTCATGTCAAATGCATTCACCGCCTCGATCTTGTCTTAAGACCCATCGCTGTCACCTCTCATGTCAAGGATTAACTCCACTTCACATTGAGATGTGCTGGCGACAGTTGTCACATGTTCCTCAGCAGTTTGAGATTCATTGCGGCACACAAAAATGGACGATGGAGCGCGCCTTGCTGAAACCGTTGAAAGATGGCGCCTGAGGTGGACAGAAACACAGGAATTGCTGGGATGTGACGCGAAGCATCATGGGGTGTTGGAACAGGATACAGAATGCCCCGCAAGTGACGACCCCTTACCACAAGGCATTGTGCCAGATCGGGAAGAGGTGCTCTGTAGGATACCTGCCCTAATGCGCTGCTCTTAATGCCGCCTGAAGTGCCGCAAATGTGGCCATGCTATACCGCTGGCGCATCTAAGTGTGGACATGCGATAGCGCTATACATATTGCTGTATACGGGGACTGCTATAACCAAAAGCGCTATAATCCTGTAAGTGTAACCATACCCTGAGTCAGAACTGTAGGATTTTGTCCTTAGCGTGTAAGTAGTTTAGCTACGGTGCCTGTATGAAGATATATAGCCTGATTCTTTTCTCCCACTGGTGAAAGTCAGGACTCTGGAGTAATTTTACTGAAATCAGGATTTTACTACAGTAATGTAAAACTGGGGTAAGAAGATAATCAGGTTCACAGTATTCTATATAAGAGTCCAGGATTGTCACTCGGTGCATCACTCGGATGCTTAGTGTCTCTGGTGAGTCAATGTGAAGCAATGGAAACAGCTACAAGCATAGTTGAGCACTCTTTTTGTTTAGAATATCACCAGGCTGGATCATCAATGGGATTCATGGTCTGTTACCATCCAATTCTTAAGTTCTCAGCCACATGATTTTATGAATTACACTCGTGTGATAATATGGGCTTTTGGCTACTAGTAGATATATAATACAGCACAGAATTGCATTGTGCTAAACTGAAGTAGTCAAGCAGTTGCAGAAGTAACCTGCAATGTCCCATGTCAACTAAGCTTTCATGAGTTTAGTGTAATAGTACCCAGAAATAGTGAAATGCAAACACTGAATTTGACTTCACCAGTGAATCCACACTCATGCTTCTGAGAGTACTGGGCTGGGTTCCTGACAATAGTTAGAGATACGCTTTTTGCTTTATAGAATGTTAATGAATGCATCTCCAGTCATTTTTGTTAAGGGTTAAATTTTAGCTAGCCAATGTGGCTGTGAGGTCATGAGTAGTGAGTAAGGAATCTTCCACCCTCTTGAGTGACCTGGGAAATGCAGCACTTGTGCTACAGATGTGTTGCCCGGAAGTATTGTGTGTTACTAATTTTCAATGCTGGAGACCTTAGGCTCAAAACCAGAATTCCTCACTCACACAAAATGACTTCAACGGAACATTGCACCCAGGAGGAAGACAACTGCCTAGTCCCAGACCTACTCTAATATTTACTCTCTTAGAGAGTTTAATCCCCTGGATAAACTTCAAATTGTTGATTGACTATGGATTCCCCAGTGAAAAAATGAGAGGCAACGAAAGATCTAAGATGGAATCACCTAAGCAGCTGAAGGAGGAGACAGCAAAGCCACAGCAGAACCTAGCTGAGGATAATGCGGCACTGAAAGAAGCCCTAATGGATTCAATCTCAGTAAGCATTCGTGGCCTCTCTCAGGATGTATGTGATATAAAATCCCAGATGGCTCACTTGGAAAATGAGCTACATAAAACTGCCATTGAAATCAGGAAAATTAAAAAAGAAACTGCCTCCTATATATTTGTCCTTGATGCTCATAAGTTATGTTCTCACTTATTTAGCTGTTTAGTCACTTAATGATTGATGCCCTGCATGACCAGTCTATGGTTCCAGGTTGTTTGTGTATTTGCTTTTGGTTTGTTTTTTCCAGGTTTTGCAAATAGTAAACATTGAATTTTGTTATTTATATGGTATTTCTACCTTGTCCACGTATTTATACATGTTTTGTTTCATTATGTGTTTAGATTATATATAAAATCAGTAAAGTTTCAAAAATATAACAAAATTATTTCAATGGGAGGTTTGGGACTGTGGAGGAAAAGGAAATTGATTGCCCCATCTTTGTCCCATTTTGACACATCACAAAACTACTGAACAAACGTTTCAGGAATCGAGAAGACCCATTTAAATTCAAGTAATGTGTTGCAAGGCAAAGCAAAAAGAAACAGTACAGTAAATGCAGCTGTCTAGCAATAACAAGCATTACATCATATCTGGATTAAAAGATTGGTCTTTGACATTCATCTCTGCAGTATGGATCCCAGCTAGTAACTTTTCTCAAAGGCATCACATCAAAATGTTTAAAAACAAGGGGTGAAATCCTGGTGAGTCAATGGCAAAACTCCCCTTAATTTTGGAAGGATCAGGATTTCACCAAATAGTTACAGAAAAAACCTAATTATATATAAGAGCATCATTAAAGAACACTAAGAAGCCATATTCTTTTTAAATTCAAGGCCTGAGCCAAAATGTGTCTACTGATTTCAGTGAGCTTTGGATCAGATGCTTAAGAAAAATGTTAGACTGACCTTGAAGGAGGGCACAGTAGGTGATCAATGTTTTAACTCTCTTCTCAACATGGATTTACATGAACTGATGTGTGTAGTCCCTAATTATACTGCACCTTCACTATTATGTAAATTCATCTAGAAGGTATAGGCTTCCCAGACACAGATGCCTAATGTATAGCAGATACTAATTCACAAATGGCACTGCATGCACTTTTTTATGCCAGTTTGCAATAACATTTCCCTAGGGTTTTTTTGTTGTGTTTCTAAAAGACAAATCATTTTCTCAGCCACAAACTTGGTTACACTAGCACACATCTGTCAAGCTCAAGATCAAAATAGTGTCTCATTTTATTGATACCTATGAGTTCAATTATTTTATTGACAAGACATTACCCAGGCTCAATCAATTTATTAATCAAAAATAGATAAATCGGCACAATACAGAAAGTGAATACATCACCGGTCTGGAGAGCAGTCTTGCAGCTTTCAGTTTGTTCCAAAGTATTAGCTCCCTTTGACTTATATTTATGCCCCACTTGTTTACAACAGATAGAAAATCCTCAAATCCACTGTATTAACAAAGCCTTATATCTCTTTTATTATCTAGTCTTACATCTATTTTGCAAGATATAAAGACATCTGTACCAAACAGATCCAGTTCATCTAACTATTTTTACCTGGGGGATGGTGCTTATTTCACAAACCTCAACAGAACATACAGCTCATTTTTTGACAGACTCTACGGATACAAAGAATAGAATTACACGTACAAAAACAGGGACTGCAACAGTTTAACTGCTAGTGGATTGCCACAATAAGCTGAACATGAGTACAGTTCATAGTTCTAAACTTAGCACGAGGATAAAGCATTCCAAAAATATGTGATATACCTTCCTTGTTTCTTCTTAGTAACTTTCTTATTTTAGGTTTCAGAGTATTAGTCGTGTTATTCTATATCCACAAAAAGAACGAGGCATACTTGTGGCACCTTAGAGACCAACCAATTTATTTGGGCGTAAGCTTTCGTGGGCTAGAACCCACTTCATCAGATGTATAGAGTGGAACTTACAGTAGGAATACAGTGCTGGCCGCCGCTTCCCGCAGCCCCCATTGGACCGGAGCAGCGAACCGTGCCAGTGGGAGCCGCGATTGGTCGAACCTGCGGATGCGGCAGGTAAACAAACCGGCCAGGCCCACCAAGGGTGCTTACCCTGGGGGGCCGCATGCTAAGGTTGCCGATCCCTGATCCAGCCAATACTTCTTTAACTTACTGGGAAGAATACTGTGGGAGACCGTATCAAAAGCTATGCTAAAGTCAAGGAATAACATGTCCACTGCTTTCTCCTCATCCACAGAGCCAGTTATCTCGTCATAGAAGGCAATTAGTATTTCCCTGTAAGCAGTATTAAAATGTGATCTAGAGCAATTATTATGTCATTGGACCAATTCTACAGAGGTAAGATAGGATAAATCATTGTAACATAAGCTAAGCATTCTGTTGTTCTGCCACTTGCAATACACAACATGAGTTTAATTATGAAACTTGCAACAAATAACTCTATTTACAGTTAGCTTTCCTGCACCATGGAATGAATATTCAATCAAAAAAATAGATTTGCTGATATATAGAAGATGCACTACTAAAAACAGGGGCATAATTATAAATCAAAGCTTCGGTCTCTTCAACCTCACTGGGAAAATGGTGCTGGCTCTTCCGGGCTGTAAGACATTTTAAAAGTACAAATTACTTTGCTGTCATTGTCTATGATAGTATCTTACTTGGTGAAGTCAGTTATTCTATATGCAATTATACCAAACAATGATATAATAATTTAAAAATAAATAATAACAATAATAACATAATTTAAATTGGTAGTGGAAATTGTGGAGCTAACTTTTCCAAAGGATACAGGTAATAAAGATACTTTATAGAAGATTATGTTTGTTTTTAAAAGCAATGACTGCTACTAAAAATTTGATTTTTGCAGCACTGCAAGACATCTGCAAAACCAGAATACACTGCAATTCTATCCTATCAGAAATCACAAAGTTGGGAGTCATATGGTAACCACGACAAAGGTGGCTACCTAGTCATGGACCTCTTCATTCCCTACATATCAATTCATTACTAATATTTACTTTCTTAGCAAATTGACAATACATTTCTGTCACCAACGTTGAAATTGATCCCCTGAATAAACTTTGAACTGTTGACTATGAATTCCAATGAAAAGGCAACAAAAGACCTGAGCCTTAATCACCTAAGCAGCTGAAAGCGGAAATCGCAAGGCCACAGCATGGATATTTGGTGCCATGATATCCTAACCTAGCTCAGGATATCATGGCACCAAAGGAATTCTTCACAACTGGATTCAATGTCAAAAGACATTTGTGGCCTCTCTAAGGATGTATGTGATATAAAATCCCAAATGGCTGACTTGGAAAAAAAGCTACAAAAGGAAATTAAAGAAGAAACCACCTCCTTCAATTTAGGCCTGGTCTATAGTATGTGATTATTTCAGAATTAGCTGACTTAATTCAAATTAAAACTGATTCTGTCCACACAACCAACCTGGTTGTGTCAATTTAAAGGGCTCTTAAAGCTAGTTTCTGTACTCCACTTCAGCAAGAGGAGAAGCACTAAAGTCAACATTGCAATTCCAGATTAGAGGTACTGTGGACGCAGTTCGACATTATTGCCCTCCGGGAGCTCCATTGTGACCACTCTGGACAATACTTTCAACTCTGATGCACTACCGAGGTAGGCAGGAAAAGCCCCAGGAACTTTTGAATTTCATTTCCTGTTTGGCCAGCGTGATGAGCTCATCAGCACAGGTGACCCTGAAGAGCCCACCATCACAGGCGACCATGCAGAGTCCACCATCACAGGCGACCACACAGTCCCAGATTCGCAGACAAGCTCCAGCATGGTCTGAACGGGAGGTATTGGATCTCATCACAGTATGGGGAGACGAATCTGTTACGGCAGAACTACGTTCAAAAAATAAAAACTCAAATACATACGCAAAAGTCTCCAGGAGCATGACAGAAAGAGGCTACTCCAGGGACACACAGCAGTACTGTGTGAAAATCAAGGAACTCAGGCAACCCCACCAAAAAGCCAGGGAGGCAAACAGGTGCTCTAGGTCACAGCCCCATACATGCTGCTTCTACCATGAGCTGCATGCAATGGAGGTGACGCCAGCACTACCCCACCACTGTCCATGGACACCTGCAAAGTGGGAATCGTACGGAGCGAGGAGGATGAGTTTTTGGAGGATGAAGAGACGGAGGAGGGGGAGGAGGAGGAGGAGGACAGTGCACAGGCAGCAAGTGGTGAATCCGTTCTTCCCAGCAGCCAGGAATTGTTCATCACCATTGAGCCAATACCCTCCACCCCATCCCAAGGCGGGCTCCTGGACCATGACGCTGGAGAAGGCACTTCTGGTAAGCGTACCTTTTAAGTAGGATACAGGGTTTAAAAGCAAGGGTGTTTAACGATTCATTTGCCCTGAAGACCTGTGATGCATTCACCTCCAGTACAGCTACTGGAAAAATCTCTTAACGTGTCTGGGGATTGAGCAGAAACTCCCCAAGGACATGTACATGAAGCTCTCCAAGCCTCTGCAGTAGGTTTCCGGGTAGGGCTGCCTTGTTCTGTCCTCCATGGTAGGACACTTTACCCCGCCAGGCCAGAAACAAGTAGTCAGGAATCATTGCTTCATAAAGCAGGGCAGCGAAAGCTCCTGGGTGTGGGGTCACTTCTATATACCCAAACTGCTCCAAAGGGGCTGCTATTTGATTAGAACAGCAAAGAATATGGGTTTCCTCTAGGAAGAAAAGAGATTTGGCAGGACATCTATAGAATGGTGCCAATAGTGCAGCAACAATTTGTAACATTTATAAAGGCCAAAAACATGATGAGAAATTAGGACAGCTGGAAAAGGCCACTGGTCTTATTACTGGAGCACAGTTTACCAAGGTGCAGTCTGGAGGTGGCGAATCACATGTTATCTCCGCCCTTAGTTCAATGACCCAGGAGCTGTTGACCGAGATGGTATTGAATATCATTGGGGCGGGAAAGGAACTGCAGTGGGATCTGGCATGTTAAGAGACTCAGGATTTCTTGAATGACCAGCTCATGACCATTCAGAGTGATCTTGAGCATTAGGCTTGGCCCACTGCCCTTACGAGTGTTTCAGGAGTGCCATCTGCTTTGTGGCCATGGAGACATTCTTGGAGATTTTCAGGGTGGAGTTGCAGGCGCTCGCAGTGCTCTTTTCAAGCATACAGGCCAGATGGAGGATTGTGAAGCTTCAGGAGGGGTTATGCAAAATACTGTGGAACCTTCTAAATCTATAGTGAAAGTGGACGGGTATCTGATGCTGTGTCTGAGGTTGGTCCCCCTCAGGATTTGATTTATGCCATTGAAATATAGGTGCTGAGTCTGTGGGTGCTCCAGGGCTGGAGAACCCATGAAAAAAACAGTGGTGCTCAGCACCCACTAGCCATCTGCCAATCAGCTGTTTGATGGCAGGGGGGAGGAGCTGGTGGGAATGGTGCTGGCGGGGGTGGTGGAGTGGGGGAAAGGCCTCGGGGTGGAACACCCACTCAGGAAAATGAAAGTTGGCACCTGTGCATTGAATGCAACTCTTTTTTTTGTTAAGCTCAGCTGAGAAGGCAGGAAAAAGAGAAAATCTGTGGCCTTTGTACATTTTATGTTTATGCTAGGGAAGAAATAGGCAGGAGTGATTCTGATCTATGCAAACTATGTAAAGAGTGTTCAGGAGGCAATGTTGGCCTATAGCATTGTAGTCAACCTTGTCTGAAGACCCCTTCCCAGGCTGTGAAAGCTTTTTCAGCCAAATGGAGTAAGGACTGTAGAGAGAGGCTGTGACAATTAAGTTTTATACCTTAGGAGACTAACACAGAAGAGTTTGTGATGTGGCTAGGCTGGACTGCCTTGTTGTACTGCAAGAGGAAAATGCATTGGTCTTTCTCTGAGCCTGGAGACAGTTTCCTACTTATTTTTGTCCATCCCTCTGCTGGATCTGCTGTAATTACCCCACAAATAAAACAAAACTGAGGAAGTTTCTGGAAATAATGAATAGGAGATTTTATCTCATTCTACCTATTTTGCCCAAGGCAGAGTGAGACTGGGATGTGAATAAGAGCTTTCAGTTCTCCTTGTGTTGAACTCTCCAAGAATTTAAGTCAAGTTAAAAATCAACACTCTCCTTCTGGCAAATTACTCTCTACTGAAAGAAATTTGTCTACTTCCATCAGAATGCTTGGCTTTTGTTGTTATTTTTACTTAACCGTTCTATTTAGTGTTCTTCCTTTTAATGAGCCTTTAACCTTGCAGAGTATGTACTCACAGATCAATCAAAAGTATAGTATTTTGACACCTGAAAAGGGGACCTTCCCCTTTTATATACATATATATATATAAAAAAAATTACCTTCATTAACTAAGAAGTCTGCAATGTAATATGTCACTTTCACAGCTGATGGGGAATGTGGTATGCCTGAGAGGTTCTTCCATTCAAAAGGACTTTTTTCTGGATGCCACTGGACACCATAAATAGGATATTTATATGCTGCCATAAACAAATTTTCCATCAGTGCACATACTAGGCCTTCACTTAAGTCAGTGCATACACAATTTTATTAGAATGAATATATTACTACAGATCTCACTAATAATTAGTGGCTTCTCTAACAGGAACACAAAGCCTTAAGCAGCAAGTTGGATCTCTGTTGTTAAAATGTATTCCTACCCAAAGCTTCATATACAAGGTTTCAAGCTAAGAACAATATTTATTTAAGTTTAAAAAATAATTTGGCCAGTTATATAGTACGAGAACTTAACGTTACAATTAAAATTAAGTATATTGTTAAACGAAAAAGGGTTTAATTCTATATAAACAAGTTTCGCAGGTTATTGTTCCCCCCTTTGTAATCTGATTGTTTTAGTTGCAGTATTAAAAAACTGGAAAAAAAAATTGTTTCATTTAAAAAAATGAGCAACTGCTAGGAGTTTTATTAACTGCATGGCAGTTACCTTCCAGCTCCAGTACTAGTCTATAATGTACATACACCATACATTTCACCTACTGCATAGCTTCTAGTAGAATAATGACCAAATCCTCTCTGTAGCATTCTCTAGAGAATCAAGACATATGCTTCTGGAGTTAAACATCCATATAAAGGCACTGGTAATGCAGGAGTCTCTTGGAAGACAGCAATTACTAGCTTTGCCTGTGCTGCAGGCACAGATAAACAGAGCAACATGGAGAGGGAGCATCAGTATTAGTAGACAGCCAGCAGCAGAAGTACAGAGTAGACACACTGCACTGAGGAGGGGTTTAAACTGCAAAAATGGAAGTGGTGCTTCCATGTTTTGTCCCTCAGCACTGAAAATATTCTACTGATAAAGTGTGCTGACATATCTGGGGTGGAGCAGTAGGGTGAGAGAGGGAACACGTATACTCAGAGACATGCACGTCAAAAGCAAAGTGCAAAGACGTACGTTATCTCTAGAGTCCAGACAGAACACATTCCAATCAGTTGAAAGGCAGGCAGTACTAACACTTCACTGATTATCCTAACATTAAATTTGTGTTATGAACTAGTAACACCGCTACCACGCTCACTGAGATCTTCCACAATAATAATAATTACAATCACAGTTTACATTGGAAACTGATTGCTACCTTCCATTGTGGATACGAACTCTATCTCTCCATCTGTGTTAGTTGTCAGAACCTTATAGAAGCTGGTTAGTTTCTCATTCTTGCTGAAATTCTGCAGCAAACAAATGACAGAAAAATGTGTCCTATTTCTAGATTTAGAAGAATAAATTCACTTGGATTCACTAAATCAAATAATCAAATTACCTTCATGGAGACACTCCACTTGTGAAAGTGTGCCGTCAAAGGCTCAGTAGCAAGTTTTTGCAACAAGTCATCTGGAAAATTCTTGAACATTCTGCTGTCTTTTGCAGCTTGTAAAAAAAAAAGACAAAGGAATATTCTCACTATTATATTGTCAATGGAACATCATTAATAGGATGGGGATACATGTGGTAAAGTACTGACTGAATTCATTTCAAATCTTTTTGATTCTGTTCTTTCGTCAGACTTCAATAATCAAGAAAACTCCAGAAATATACTCACATGTGTGCAATACAGCTCCAGCAGACTTCAGCCTAGCAATTCTCACCAGACCATATTCTGAAGCCCTGACCTACTGTGGTCCTGATTCTGCTACCTTTGCTCACACTAATTAGAACCCTATTCTACCATTAATTTCAGAGGGACTACTTGCAAGATAAGGTATTACTTTATGCAATTAAGAAAGGCAGGATTTGTCTAAAGAAGGCAAGGCAACAGCATTTAGTCTATTAATTATTGGCAATCACGTGGAGAAATCCTGCTCATTGCTGCAAGAGAAAAAGCCACAGAAAGCATCATTCAGAATCAGATTCTGCTACCCATATGCTGACTTGCATCTCATTCTGCTGGTAGACCAATTGCTTTCAATGCTATGTGTTGCACAACCAAGAGAAACAGTGCTGCCATTTATGATTAGAAGTGAGTCAACCTGCAAAGTTCTAATCCAAATGTTTCCAACACTTGGAGCTGTTTGGATCCAAACATTTTATTCAGCTCATTACATACTTGGGGGACTAGACCTAAATTTTGGATCTAGGACAAAACGTCCCCAGAGTTCATGGCTGTTCAGAGCCACAGTTTTGATTTTGGCCTCTCTGTGGCCTGCAAATAGTTTGATCTCAGACCTCTTATTTTACCTTCATAGAATTCTACTGGTGTTCTTCCTGAAGCAACAATAGCAGCATAGTAAAAACATTAGAGTCACCTCTTCCAAATATTCAACTTTAAATGTTGGTTCATGACAAGAAAAAAAAATTAAAAGGGGAGAGAAAAGCTCTAAAACGATTCCTCTGAAACCAAACCATATTTGTAATGTTCACCTGTGGTAAACTTCAGTGGGAGTGAAATATTCTTAGTTTTTGTATTAACCAGTAAGTTCTTCCTGCTGGTGAGGTATGTAAGCTCTTCATGTCCCAGACATGTTCCCCAGACAGGAAAATAGTCTCCTTCATCATAAGCCTTTAAAATAAGAAGCAAAAAAAGTCAAGAAATGTGTCAACACATAGAGTAATTTAGGTACATGTTAACATGCACTGGACCTTTCTAGGGTTTTGGCAGATAATCTTGTGGGTAGCCTGGACATGAGAACCATGAAATGAGGATATTCCTATCATGAGGCAAGTGCAGCACTATGCATTAACAAATAGTACATCCTTTTATTTCTGTGTGGGGAAGGGAGTTCTGAAACATCTAGCTCCTTTACGTGCTTGACGTTTGCATAGCCAGCAGTTTTGTGCCCCAGGTTTCTGGAGAACAAATTCTGACTTTAAACAACATAAAATAGAAAGTGTCACTATTACCTTAAAAATAATGAAACTGATGTGAAATCTGAGCTAAGGGCAAAACTGGGGGAAGGGAAGAAAGAAAGAATAGCTAATAAAAAGCAGAATGAAACTAATTTTTGTCACTTAAAGAAACACATATGGCTCTGAATATTCCAGAGAGAACTGGACAGTGAGAAGGTGGCATTTTTACACTGTAGTTTTTCTGACCACATGCAGGTTTTAAAAGCTCTGTTGTCTCCAGACCGTTAAGGTGATACCTCCACCTTAACTATATCACTGACACTGTGACCCTAAAAGCTCACATAGATCTTTACTCTACAGTAAAATGTTGAAATATTGAATATCTATGCAAAGAAGCGCCAGCAGTATCACAGTATAGTTAGAGCTAGGCTTGGAAGGATTAGATATTAGATACAGATTAGGAAAGGTCAATTTCACCATACATACACAGACCCACGAAAAAATATATCTATCAATGATAACTGAAATTTACAGATAAGCAAAGTAAAAAAAATGCTGCTTCAGAACTTACTGGAGTTTCTTTAAGGGTATTTACTCCACCGCTCCCGCCTGCACCTCCCACCCGCCACTGAACAGCTGATCAGTGCGTGGCTAGTCATAATGATATGAGTTGAGCAAACTGTATATGTACAGAATTAATGTATTTAACATTTAAATATTCCCTGGTTTTGGATGGTATCATTATTATTTACTATTTTTATTGCACCAGTGCGTAGAGGCCCCAGTCAAGAATACAGGCTTCATTGTGCTAGGCTCTGTATACACATGTAAATGAGACTGTCCCAACTTCCAGAGCTCAGAGTCTAGGACAATGATGAAATCTAAGAGGTAGAGGAAACAGTTAGGAAAAAGGATGAAACAGTAAAATTCACACAGGTGGAGTAAACAGCAGGCCCAGCTAACCAGCTGCATTGCTATGTATCATGCACCTAAACTTCTACTCCAGGCACCTCTCCTTTTCCTGCAGGCTACTGTTTCAAATTCACAGCTGACTTCTTGCGGACTGATCTATTCTGTTTTTTCCAGTCCCTTTCTTGCAGCATGAACTTGTATGTCTTAGCCACTTTGTCTCATTGCAGCATACTTATCAGGCTATTTCCTTCATCATAGCTCATATCTGCCTTCATTATGCATAGCAGCAGAGAGGTAAAATATCTGTATTGCTAGGATAGATTTGTACAGTTAAATATGTTGGGGAAAGTATGTTAACCACGTTTAGCATAGTTCAGCCAAGATTTTCAGAAGTGACCCATTATTCTGAGATCCTGACTTTTTGGGTGCCCAACTTGAAACACTTTAAAGGGCCTGATTTTCAGAAAGTGCAGAGCACTCACCTAACCCCCTGAAAGTTTTGGCCTGATTTAGTGTTGAGCAGAACATCTGAGCACTTGTACTTCCTAAAAAATACACTGGAGACCAAGAAAGTTTGAGTAAGTGTTGGCAATAAGGGTGACTAAACTGAATTTTACAAATAAAGAAATTAACAATTGACTTCACTTAAATTATTTAGCGATGGGCCTCAAACCTTAAAGTTCATGTTCTAATTTTCTGAAGTTTGGAGGTGTTCAGTTCAGACCTGCATCTAAAGCTATTAGATGTTTTATTAAACACACATACCAACAATCAGCTGCTTATTAACAGACTAACAGGAATATATTGCACTCCAGTTGGTGACTGTCCAAATATAAGCCTCCCATGATTCTGGTCCCTGAACACTGACAATAACCAGAACAGTTTTTCCTTTAAGTGGTTACCTTTAGTGCCTTCCTATAAAATATCCTAGCAACTCTAGAATATTCTGAAGTCTTAAGACTAACACCACCGCCTGGGAAAAGTACCCTGAAAAAAAGATAAAGTATTATTACATGTAAATAACTACAGGTCTAGGCATAATATAATGAGTAAACATGGACAAGACTGATAAGAACCCTGAGGTCTAAACTCACTGGTGGCAAACAGCAAACCATATGATCACAATGTCTATGTGCTACAGTAAATTCCAACTCTTCAAAAAAGGGGTGAGGCCAGCTGATAATAATTAAAGATAATATTTTCAGAGTGAGAAGAACCTGAAGCTAAAACACACAATCTTTACAAGATAAAAGGCCATATATAGCATTCTGATCCAAAGCTTCCATATACGATTCAATGGATGCAGATACTGTACTTTCTTTTACACAGTCAGATTCTAACAGCCCTTACTTAACAAAGCAGGGCAGCAGGACAGGGTATGGCCCACCCTTACTCACTTGGGCAGCCCTCCTCAGATTGCAACTCTGATCACAGATGAGTGGGGATGAAAGGTAAGCAGCAGCTACTTGACCACTACTCTCCTTTGCAAGTAGATGGGTGGTGAAGAGATAAAGAGTGAGAATAGACTTGGCTCTGCCCTCTCCAGTAGCCAGCCAGATATGTTGGCCAGGTTAACAGCAGAGTCTTCACAAAAAAGAGTGAAATAAGTTACTCCCTCCCCAGGGGAGCAGGGAAGGAATTGTCACTCTGAGTTATAGTTGATCCTGGTGCTAGATAGCTAGGTGCCATCTCTCACTCAAGGTGTGTTGTCACAAGCAGTCTGCAAACTAAGGACCTAGCACTGCCACCTTTACTCACATTGAATCAAAGCTTACTCCACGAGTAGCCCCAATGAAATTATTCACGGAGTAAGGTGGCATGAGTAAGGGTGGCAGAATCAGACCCTCAGTTGACAAAATGTCATAAGGGGTGAGTTGGGTAGAGTAAAGAACAAGGTAGAAGCAGTTTCAAGGAAGAAGTAGAGGAGGAGGAAGTTGAGACAGGAAGAAGGGTAGAAGCATGGAAGAGGAGACAGAGGAGTAAGGAGGGGAACAGTGAGTAGGCAAGCTACAAGGGCTGTCAAATAGCTTTGGCAAAATGAAGGCCATCACTGAAAGAAGGTACAGACAACATTATGGGTTGCTGGCTTCCATTCAAATGCTGCTCCTATCACCCTTCACACAGGCAAAAAAGGGGTGCTAAGTACTTGCGACCAGATACACATTGCTAAGGACTGGACACAAATGATCCCCTCTTTTAGCAGAGGGGTGTGCATGTGAAGTACTTAGCACACACCTGCAAGAAAAAAGAAGATTCCCTACTTAGAAAAATAAAGTATCTGAGTCTGGAATCACCAATGGTAAAACCAAGAACTTTACAGTGAAACAATAGTGGCTCTGATAACATAAAGCCTTTCTAAAATATATGTGAATGAACATTTCAACAGGAGACCAATGCACAAAACTTACCCATTAATAGACTGGAAAATGTCATCATACTCTTCTTCTGAACGATACAGTCTGAAATCCCAACAAAGATAGTTACAAGATCTATCTGAAACGTCACCACATTTTACCATTAAAATACCAAAGATATTTCATACAAGCCATCTGCAATGAGCATGGGAAGTGTATAAGAATGTATGAAAAGTAAAGAGGAGAGTAATTCTAGATCATTAAAGGCCACCCTCACTGTTATGAATGGCACCTTACTTTTCAGATAGTCTATGAAGAGTGCACAACTACAAAATGTGAAATATGGGCTAGGCAGTGGGACTGCTAAAAAGGATCTGGGGATTGGGACTGCTAAAAAGGATCTACAATGGACCACAACCACAATGAATATGAGTCAACAATGGGATACAGTTGCAAAAAACTCTATACATTCTTGGGTGTATTAAGTGGAATGTCACATATAAGATACAGGAGGTAATTGTCCCAGTCTAAGCACTGGGTTGAGGCCTCAGCAGGATTATTGTGTCTAGTTCTGGGCACCCTCTTTAGGAGAGATATGGACAAATTGGAGAGAGTCCAAAGGAGAGCAACAAAAATGATAAAAAGTTTAGAAAAAGTGGAATAATAAGGACAAATTTAAAAAAATCTGGGAATGTCTAGTCTTGAGAAAATAAGACTAAGGATAGACCTACCAACAATATGCTAAAGGCTTTTTTATAAGGAGGATCAATTGCTCTCCAGGGCCACTAAAGGTAGGACAAGAAGTACTGGGCTTAATCTCGAAGTAAGTGAGATTTAAGTTATATATTAGGATAAGCTTTCTAACTATAAGGATAGTTAAGCTCTGGAATAGGCTTCCATGGGGAAGTTGTGGAATCCCCATAACTGGAGCTTTTTAAGAACAGGTTGGATAAACACCTGTCAGTGATGATCTAGGTTTATCTAATCCTGCTTCAGCATAGAGGACTGAACTAGATGACCTCTTGAGGTCCCTTCCAGCCTTAAATTTCTATGATTCCATGAACAGTTCCTTACTCTTTAGGGAATATCACTGGGCCAATTCATGCCCCCTGGAGCCATACACAGACAGGACTTTCTGCAGACAGAGCTCACCCTGCACCAAATTCTTGATCCTGTCTCCACACCAATAAGTCTCAAAGAGTTAAATCAGAAAAGACAATATAGTCTCCCTGGCCCCTCCCTCCAAGCCACGAAGATTTGGGAACAATCCCTGGTTGTTTACACCACTTCAGTCATGGTGCCAGAGATGATGTAGAGGCATAGGGCTCTCATGCGCGTGACTCTGACCTCCCATGGATCCCCGGGCCTAAGATCTTCCTAGGGATTCATCGGATTTGAGGGAGGGATCAACAGCAAGAGTGTGGGATAGAGTGGCAGATTTAGAATTAGTGGGGCCCTCTGTGCAGCTTCATTTTCAGCCGCCTCCCCTCAGGACCCAGCCAAGAAAAAGAACATTCTCTCTTATCTCCCCCCAGCTCCGTTTTTCATTCTTTTTTTCTTCATCCTCTTCCTGTATTATATTATAATTATAATAGAAAGTAAATGAAAATAAAGTGAGGTACCTTGATTGGGGCAAGGGGTTGGGGTATGGGAGGGGATGAAGAGTGCGGGCTCTGGCAGGAAGTTTGGGTGCGGGGTGCAGGCTCTGGGCTGGGGCAAGGGGCCAGAGTGTCAGAGGGATCAGGGGGCGGCACATACCTTGGGCGGCACAGCCCCCAAAGTGACTGGCACACCTCTCTGGAAGTGGCTCCTAGGCCAGGGGCGGCGGGGGTCTCTGTGCACTGCTACCCACAGGCGGTGCCCTCACAGCTCCTATTGGCTGCAGTTCGTGGCCAATGGGAGCTACGGAGTTGGCACTTGGAGTGGGGGCAACATGCGGAGACACGCCCCCCCTTCCCGCCAGGGGCCACAGGGACCTGCCAGCTGCTTCCAGGAGTGATGCAGCATGGAGCGAGGCAGCATGGGCAAGGAGCTGTCTTAACCCTGCTGTGCTGCTGCTGGCACATCTCTGTGTGCTCCTTGGGAGGAGCGGGGCAGCGGATCTCCACGGGCTGCCTGGGGCAGGAACAGCATGTGGAGTCACCTCCCCATTGCCAGGGGCATGCAGAGACGTGCCAGCAGCCAGACGCTTCCAGGAGTGGCATGGGGCCCCCAGCCACCGAATGCAGGCAGCCTGCCTGCCTGAGCCCTGCTGTGCCGCCGGCTGGGACTCAGGGGCAGGTTATCAGATGAGATTTGTCCTGCATTTGGAGGGCCCCTTGTCATTGGGGGTCCCGTGCCACAGCACTGTTTGTTTCATGGTAAATCTGCTACTGGTGTGATGACCTCTTCAAAGAGATTCTTGTAGTGATTTCGTCCCCCAGGAAACTTCCCATGGACTTATTTGTACAAGAGGATGACCTTGGCCATTGATTTTAAAGAGACCACTTACAGAGTAAGTTGCTACCCAACATGAGTAAGGATGATACTGAGCCCTTCAACATGCAATTCCAACATACATTTGCCTCTTCCCTACTGGAATCCTGTCATGTATTAACCTGCAGCAGAGTATATTATTTACTGTGCTTTATGTACATGAGATCTTAATCCATTCTCGCACTGGTTTTACATTTCACTGACTTCAGCAGAGTTACTCTTATTTTACACCTGGGTCAACAAGGTCAGAATTGCCCCACTTGCTACACACACACTCAGGCTACCCCCTGCCATGCTCACAGTCCTAGCTTTCTCAAATTGCCCATTCACCTTTTTAGTTAAGAGCCAGTCTCTGTGGACAAGGAACATGTTTTGATCCAGGCTTTCAGATCAACGTCCAGGGGAGATTGAGAAAGCTGGGGAAGACCAATGGGATCCTCAAAAATCAGTTATGAAGAGTGATTGGTTGAAACTTGTTTGTGATTTTGTTTTGTAGCAATATCTAGGTACTATTTTAATTCCTACTAACATTGTATTTGCTGTTATCATTTTACATTTTGCTGTTAGTCAAGAAGTGCTCTTTCTGGCTTCAGCCTATTGCCTACATAAGCCAGAAAGTTACTTTGGTCCAGAACCTGGAATAGCTGCAAAACATAGAGCTCTTTGTGGTAACAGTGAGCCAGAGTCTGAGAGGAATCAGATCTGGATACTTCAAGCACTAGTGGTAGTCTCCCTCCATTCCCTGAGTCCTAGCTTTATTTATGCATATGTGGCAATATATGGCCCTGAAAGTAATAGCATGTATTTGGAAACTTCACAGACCACAGCTAGCAACTGGTGCATATGTTAAGTCTGAAGATGAAGAAACACCTTTAATACAATGCATTAATAATACATGGGCAGGCACTGACTTGCTGTGAGACTTGCTCCATTCCTAGAGATCCTGCAAAATGCTGTGCACCTTCTTTAGTCTGTGAGGAGTTGGAAGTACAGAGTGACTCAGCACTTATGCATCAGGAACCTTTCTCGGATAGGCCCTTCTTATGCAGTACAAATCCAGGAATTACCACCCACTTCTGTATGGGAGCCTACCTTATTGGCACAACTTGCGCACCAGCAGATTCTATAAACTTCACATATGAGGCAGCAATGTAGGATCTTCCATACGTACTAAATTTTTTAAAGCGATTTTGCTGTGCCAATATCCCTAAAGGGACGAGAAAAGAGAGACGATTGATGTTCTACACACTGCAAAAATTATAGTCCAGAAGGTGGCAAATTAAATCAAAATCTTCCATTCCCTTCTCTAACTGATTTGAGACATAAATCTCATTAAGTAGTGTTATATTTAATGATGCACAATGAACTGTGAGAAAATTGGAATAATAAGGAAACAAGCTCACCTAGCAATGTGATGTCAAATAAAGCCATTTCAATAGTGTGAACTTTAAATTCTCTGCTTTAGTAGCCTGATTAGGGCCACAACTTTCTTTAAATATATTTTCTATATTTAAATTTATTTAGAGCTTATATAAAGTGTCTCCAGTATACCATTATTTATTATTTGTATAACATTACTGGCCAGCAGAGCACTTTAATGCAAGATGCCATTTCCAAAGATTTTAAAATCAAATGCCCTGGGCTCCCAGTCTAATCCCTATAGCTGGACCCTGGTCTCAGACAGTCACAAAGAATTAACAGAATCCCGTATTAATTCAGGTGTCTGCCCACTCCAATTAGATTGCAAGATTGGGGCCATAGTTATATGTATCAGAGGTGAGACGACAGACTGTATATGTTACTTACTGCATGCCCAATGAATCTATTGCAGGTTATTTTGGGCATGCAGTAAGTAAAGTATACAGTCAATAAATTCAATAAAGTCTATATGAATTCTAGAACTAATGCTGTTTTAGGTCCTAATCCTTCAAACAGTTACTCATGCGCTTAACTTTAAGTATGTGAGTAGTCCCAATGAAACCAGGACTACTTATGTGCTTTAAATTAAGCACATGTAGGTTTGCATGATTTGGGCCTTAGGGTATGGTTACACTTACAAAATTATAGCGCTATTGCTTATAGCGCTCGCCTTATACAGCAATAATAATAGCGCTATTGTATGTCCACACTGAGATGCTCCAGCGCTATAGCATGGCCACATTTGCGGCACTTAATACGGCATTAAGAGCAGCGCATTAGGGCATGTATCCCACAGTACACCTCTTCCTGATCTGGCGCAATGGCTTGTGGTGGGGGGGGGGCGTCACTTGCGGGGCATTCTATATCCTGTTTGAACTACCCATGATGCTTTTTGGCATATCCCAGCAATCCCTGTGTTTCCTTCCACCTCCGGCGCCATCTTTCAAGGGTTTCAGCAAGGCACGCTCCGTCTTCCATTGTCGAGTGCTGCAATGAATCCAGAACTGCTGAGGGACATGCTGACGACTGTCGCCAGCACATTTCTGTGTGCAGTGGAGTTATTCCTTGACATGCAGGATGACAGTGATGATTCTGAAGACGAGATCGAAGCGGTGAATGCATTCGACACAAAGCTTCTTGTCTCATTAACGGACATGCTCACGGCTGTTGAACGCCGCTTCTGGGCACGGGAAACGAGCACAGAGTGGTGGGATCGCATCGTCATGCAAGTCTGGGACGACGAGCAGTGGCTGCAAAACTTTCGAATGAGAAAAGCCACTTTCATGGGACTGTGTGCTGAACTCGCCCCTGCCCTGCGGCGCAAGGACACCAGACTGAGAGCTGCCCTCCCGGTGGAGAAGCGGGTGGCTATCGCGATCTGGAAGCTGGCTACACCAGACAGCTACCGATCGGTGGCCAACCAGTTTGGGGTTGGAAAGTCGACCGTTGGAGTTGTGCTGATGCAAGTGTGCAGGGCCATTAATCGCATCCTGCTACGAAAAATCGTGACTCTGGATAACGTGCATGACATCGTGGCTGGCTTTGAAGAAATGGGTTTCCCTAACTGTGGAGGGGCGATAGATGGGACCCATATACCCATTCTGGCGCCTGCCCACCTAGCTGAGGAGTACGTTAACCGAAAGGGGTACTTCTCCATGGTTCTCCAGGCGCTTGTGGATCACCGTGGGCGTTTTACTGACATTAACGCTGGCTGGTCTGGAAAGGTGCATGACGCACGCATCTTCCACAACACCGGCCTGTTCATGAAGCTGCAAGCCGGGACTTTTTTCCCAGACCAGAGGATCCCCGTGGGGGAAGTGGAAATGCCCATAGTGATTCTTGGTGACCCTGCTTACCCTTTAATGCCCTGGCTCATGAAACCGTACACAGGGAGCCTGGACAGCAGTCAGGAAAGGTTCAACTACAGGCTTAGCCGTTGTCGAATGACTGTGGAGTGTGCTTTTGGGCGTCTCAAGGCGCGCTGGCGCTGTCTTTATGGGAGGCTAGACTTGGCCGAGGGTAGTATCTCCGCGGTTATTTCCGCATGCTGTGCCCTACATAATCTTTGTGAGCGGAAGGGCGAAGGCTTCACTCAGGCATGGTCCTCAGAGGTTCAATGCCTGGAGGCCACATATGCCCAGCCAGAGAGCAGGGTTCATGGAGGGGACCAGCGCGAGGCTGTTAGGATCAGGGAAGCCTTGAGGGAGCATTTTGAGGCTGAAAGCCAGTTCTAAAGTGAGGTGCAGATGGAGGGAGGGAGGGAGGGAGGGAGCATTCTTTTAACAGGAACAGGCATTTGCTTTTCTGTAGCCTGTAATAATGTATGTACACTTAATAAAGAAACCAATTTATTAAGAAGACAATTCATGTATTGAACAGGTACTTCGGTTGCTGAAAGAAAATATTGTGATGCATGTGAGGGGGAAGGCAGGGGAGGTGCAATGGGGGTGTCGTGGGGTCAGTCAGAGATCGGAGTATGTCCGGGTCTCTGAGTCTCCAGTGCCCTCACAGTGGCCATGTCCCCCGAACCCCATTTGCGGAGGGCAGTAAGGCATGTTATTAGGGGTAGACTGCAGTGGATAATGGTCTGGGGTCTGGGGGTTGTTCGGTGAAGACAGAGGGGTTGGAGGCAGCTGTGGATGGTGATAACCATTTGGCTGATGATAGTGGCCTGGAGGGTACAGAGGCAAAGAAGGGGAAGGGAGTTGGGGCAAACGATAATTGGGGTGGTGGGTGCGGAGCTTCTCCTCCTGAAGGGTGACAAGCCGCTGCATAGTCTGCAATTGAAGCTGCAGTAATGAGAGCAGCTTGTCGGTGCTTTTCCGGCGGTGAATCGCGTTCTCCTTCCGCGCCTTCTCCCTCAACTTGCTCTCATTCTCCCTCCACCTCTGTGCAACTCGATTCTCCGTTACAGCCTGTTGCATTACTTGCTGTACAAGATCCTCTTTGCTCCTTCGTGGCCGCTTCCTCAGTCGCCTGAGCCTCTCAGCTGTTGATAAGAGCGATGGTGAAGGGGTGAAGGACGACCCTTCTAAAATAAAAAGATACATTTCACAGTGGTTCCCTTGTAAAGAGCAGACATGCCTATCATTCCCCCGCATTCCCCGTTTGCCTGTCCCGCAGACAGCACAGATACAGCAACGGAGCCCCTGCCATGGTGAGTGGACTCCAGAGGCAAGGGAAATGATTTTTTCCCTGCCCTGAAAAGCTGTGGCGGGGGAGGGGGTGGGGAGTGCCGGTAAGTGGCAGGAGCCACAGTGTGAGCAGCAGGCAGGGGGAAGGATTTCTTCCCTGCCCTGAAAAGCTGTGGTGGGGGAGGGGGTGGGGAGTGCCGGTAAGTGGCAGGAGCCCTACTCTGAACACTGTTCCAACATTCTCCGTAGGTGTTTGTCCTGGAAGATATCTCGTTGCTTCAAGTCACTGAGGAGCAAAGGGAAGGGATTTTATTAAGATGTGGCTTCCGCCCAGGGCCATATGCAGCGTGCCTCTGTGCAGCAATGCTCCCCCCACCCATTGTAGCACAGTGGCAGGGACTAGTGACCGTGACCGGGACGGGGACCACGCTGGCTCTCCCGGGAAACCTGCGCAGGCGCATTGCAAGTGCTCTTATTGAGACCTTTGAAGAGATTACTGATGATGACTACCGCGAGGTGATAGACTACATCAATGCACTATTCCACATGTAGGCAAGCATGCAAGCATCCCCTTCCACCCCAAGCTGCCTGCCTTCCCCATAGAAAAGCAGCTTTACCTCCGCAATGCACTGCTGAGCTGGCCCCTGCAACCGCCGGATGCTGTGGCTGGCCGCCCTCCTCCTGGCTTTAGAGGAGAGCTCCTGGCTGCATGCCCCCCTGCCTTCCTCCTGGCTTGAACAGAGCACCAGGTGGAATGCCCCCCTCATCCCTTTCCACCCCAAGCTGCCAGCCTTCCCCATAGAAAAGCAGCTTTACCTCCGCAATCCGCTGCTGAGCTGGCCCCTGCAACCGCCAGACGCTGTGGCTGGCTGCCCTCCTGGGTTGAGAAGAGCTCCTGGCTGCATGCGTCCAGGGACTCCTCCGTGCCCTGGATCGCTGCTGCCTCGTCCTCATCCTCCTCCTCTTCTTCATCCTCCTGCTCTTCGTCCTCCTCCTCACCCCGCCCTTCACTGGTGGGCTGGGAAGTGTCCGTGGTGGTCGATGGAGTGACCGTGGGATCACCACCAAGTATCGCGTGCAGCTCCTTATAAAATCTGCAAGTCACCGGGGCTGCCCCTGAGCGGCCGTTTGCCTCGCGGGCTTTGCGATACGCATTCCTAAGCTCCTTTACCTTAACACGGCACTGCAGAGTGTCCCGCTCATGGCCTCTTTCTGCCAAGGCCTGTGATATCTGCCCATAGGTGTCAAAATTCCTGCGGCTAGACCGCAGCTGAGACTGAACAGCCTCTTCCCCCCAGCAGCTGATGAGGTCCAGCACCTCACTATTGCTCCACGCTGGGGATCGCCTATTGCGAGGAGGCATGGCACGTGGAGTCATGATGATCAATCAGAATGATCACCTGCAACGATTCCCTGAGACCACGCCACGCAATCAATCAGATCAATGAGAATGATCACCTGCAAGGATTCCCTGAGAGCACGCCACGCTTGGCTGGAGCAAACAGGAAGGGGATTTTCAAATTTCCCTGGAACTTTAAAGGGCGGGTCTGACGTGTGGTCACCTGAGGACAGGACAAAAGAGTTTGCAAGTGATGACCAGAGTGGCTCGAACGGGAATTATGGGACAGGCTGGAGGCCAATTAATACGCAGTGGGTGTCCACATTCTTCCTGTAGCGCTACAGCAGGTGCGCTACAGCCCTTATTCCCCATGAGGAGGTGGATTAATAATAGCGCTATAACTCCGCGGTTATAGCGCTATTAGTGCCTTGCCAGTGTGGACGGAGAGTAGGTTATAGCGCTCGTGGGGGCTTTATAGCGCTATAAAGTGCCAGTGTAACCATGGCCTTAGACAATATCTTGTTATGAAAATTTACTAGTTTGACATTTTCTAAATGCTACATTAGAACTTTTTCTAGACTGTTGTGTAACTGTGCCACATGACTCACGGTATTACAGCTTCTGAAAACTTGTGAAGCCCATACTGTGTTATCAAAAACACCAGGCCAGAGCCTCAGGTTGTGTAAACTGATCTAGCTCCATTAACCTTTTTTATAGATATCTGACTCCAGCCTGCCTTTTGCGGGGGATTTTTTTCACTGAAAGTGAAAAAAAGAATTTTGCAGACTAAATGCTCACTATTTACTTTAGATATTGAAAGCAAAACGCACTGAGATACTGACAAGAACTCATAACAAATAAACCAGCTCTGAAAAAAAAAAAAAGAATTTTTTTTTTAAAAAAATCAATACCTGTTTTTATTTCGAAAGGGACAGATGGGCTTTTCTGAAAAGATGTGAAACAAATCTAGAATATTGAATGACTCTGTGCCTCAATTTCCCATCTTTAAAATGGAGATAATTGTACTTCCTTACCTAAGGTTGGGAAGGGGCACGGTTTTATAGAGAGATAGTTAAGGCTTGTCTACACTTACTGAGGGATCAATGAGCGGCAATAGATGCATCAGTGGTCGGTTTAGCTGGTTTAGTGAAGATAGCAGATTGCTCTCCCGTTGATTCCTGTACTCCACTGGATTGAGAAGAGTAGGGGGAGTCGATAGGAGAGTGTCTCCAGTTGACATCGCATAGTGTGGACCCCGTGAATCTAAGCTATGTCGATTTGAGTATTCACGTAACTCAAATTGCATAACAGAGATTGAATTTCCCCTGTATTGTAGACAAGGCCTTAGACAGAGAAAATGAAGACTTATCCCTGATGGATAAGTGCAGGCTTTACTGTTATTGCTGAGGCAGATACCATCTTAACAGATGAGTAGTTCAAACAGTGAGAAGAGAGATGGCTCTTTATTGACAAAATGAAGCTTTATACTCAGGATACCAACACCCCACAGAGGTGTTGGAGGCATGGAGCGGGAGGGGTTTTGGAGGAAAGAGAAGGTATTTTTATCTTATTTTAATACATTCTTCCAACTGACCCTCTTGTGTTAACATCTGCCCTAAGCACTCTCTGCTCCTTCTCTCCCTCCTGGCTACAAAGGTAGGTATTGCTCAACCTGCCTCTGTACACCAGTGCATACACACAATCACACCTCTGTCACTCTCAATAGCAGGAGTGTCAAGTGCCCTCCCTCCACCTGCATTCTGTGCCCTCCCTCCGCCTGCATTCTTCTCCACCTTTGTTGCTCCTCTTCTTACCAATGATGGGTCTCTCGTTGCTGTTCCCCAGGTCGTTCTGCAGCACAGCCATGGCCAGAGCATTGTAGCAGAGCAGGAGCAGAAGAAAGATGCCTATTGAGGACCGTAGCTCTGCGTAGCTCAGCATGGTTCCTCACCCACAGCCGAGTCCTTGTCCTCTGTAAGCTCTCCAGGTGTGTGTGTCCTGAGAACACAGCACAGGGTTGGCAGGCTTTTTATAATTTTGGGTGGTGCCCAGAATGGATGCAAGTCCTGCCCTGCCCACATCCCACACACCTGCCTAAGGCTCTGGGAGGGAGTTTGGGTGTGGAACAGGGTGTTGGGTACAGGCTCTGGGAGAAAGTTTGGGTATGGGAGGGGTTCAGGCTCTGGGATGGAGTTTGGGTGCTGGGTGCAGGCTCTGAGCTGGGGCAGGGGTTGGGGTGCAGGGTATGGGGGGGAGTGGGGTGCAGGCTCTGGGAGGGAGTTTGGGTGCTGGGTGTGGCTCTAAGCTGGAATGGGTGTTGGGATGTGGGGGGGGGGGCTGTGAGAGGGGGTGAGAGGTGTGGGCTCTGGGCTGGGACAGAGGGTTGGGTGTGGAGGGGGGAGTGCAAGGCCTGGGGCTGGGCCAGGGATGAGGATTTTGGGGTGTAGCAGTCAGGCTGCCGTGAGGCTGGGATGGGGGTGGGGGGAGGGGACAGAGAAGAGGACTCCCCCCAGCCTCTCCCTCCTGCTAGCAGTGAACTCTGGGGGTGGGGAGCCCTCACCTCAACCCCTCCCCCCCGCACAACACAGCCCCCCCCCGGATGCTACTTAAGAGGTCCAACCAGGATAAGCCCCCCACCCCGCTTGGAGTTAGGGTGACCAGATGTCCTGATTTTATAGTGACAGTCCCAATTTTTGGGTCTTTTTCTTATATAGGCTCCTATTACTCCCCACCTCCTTTCCTGATTTTTCACACTTGCTGTCTGGTCACCCTACGTTGGAGTCGACTCAGAGACACCTGCCGGGGAGAGGCTGCCATGTGCCTCCTCCCTCTGCTGGCGCAGCAGCCGCAGAGGCTGGCCTTAAGGAAAATGGCATCCTGGGCAAACTTGCATTTTGGCGCCCTTTGAGTTTAAGTACATAGTACTTTCACTACAGGGTGTTGTGGGGCAGGCTGTAGTGAAAATTGTAGGGTATTTTTGTGGATAACATTGAAATTAGCATTGATTTCACTGCACACACACAAATCCACAAATATTTCCATCAGTTATAATTAAATTATTTACATATAGGAAAAGCAAGAAAAATGCTGCTTGAGAACTCATTAGAGTCAACATTCAGTGATTTAAACTTATGAATTGAGCTTCTTACAAATGGACTAGTGAATGAATAGTTAAATCAACAAATTGTTTCTGGTTTTAGGATATTTATTTTGTATATCTTGACATGTGATATTTACACTTACTGGTTTTTGCTGTTTTGTTGTTATCATGTTGGTACCTGGATATGAGAGCCACAATGTGGGTAAGGTAATATCTTTAATTGGACTGACTTTGGTTGGTGAAAGAGATAAGCTTTTGAACCCCACAGAGCTCTTTTCCAGGTCCGTGGAGCTCAAAAGGGCTCATCTCTTTTGCCAACCAAAGTTGGTCCAAACAAAGATATTACCTCACACACCTTGGCTATGTCTGCTCTGCCACTTTCAGCGCTAAAACTTTTGGTCGTTTAGGGGTGTGAAGAAAACAACCCCCCGAGCAACAAAAGTTTTAACACTGCAAAGTGTCAGTACAGATAGCCCTTTACGCCAAGAGCCATACTCCCGCCAATCAAGCTACTACCACTCGTTTGGGGTGGGTTTTTTCATCGCCGGGAGAGCTCTCCCCTGGCAGTAAAGCATGTCTACACTGCCCACATCACCATGGCAGCACTGTCATGGCCGCACTGTAATGTGGGTAGTGTAGACATAACCCCTTGTCTCTCTGTTTGTGTTTTAACAGCTTTAAAGCTTGAAATCTTTGAATCTCAAATTCTACTGTCATTAAAAAAATGATCTGACCTCCCCCACATAATGTCACACAACTGTGAAAATTAAAAATTATAAAAAGACAACAAAGATTTGAAGAGAGTTGAAGGGAGCAAAGGGGGAAGAGCCTATAATCCCAGCAGAGTTCTTTCTCGATTTAAGAGCCTGACTGAAATGTAAATCATCACAACCACACATTATCCTCAGTTCCATCCTCACACTAACAGCAGGAACCTCAGTGACCTCCAGAGGATGAATGACATTTGCAGGATATGGGATTAAGATGTGAGTAAAGAAAGAAGTTTCCTTATTTTTAATCTTGATACAACATAGACATGTACACAACACTGTGCCCAACAATTTACACATGGCCCTGCCCCAAGGAGTTTCAGTACAATGTTAAGTACAACTTGTAGTAGAAACAGGAACAGTTGAAAAAAGGAAGCTTGTGGGTGTGGCTAAGCAATAAGGGATTGAATGAAAGGTAAATGGGTTTCAAGGAGGTCACTTTTTTTCAGTTTTCTTTTTTATTTCTGTATGTCTGTTTTGTCAGATTTACTCCTGAGCACCATTCCCTCTAAGCTGTGTGCATTTGCACGTGCACCTGGATCCTAAACCCCGCGCACATGGTGAAACACCGTGCACCCAAAATTGAAATACTACATTGGAACCAGGCCAAAATATCATTTATGGGCGACTTTTGACATTGTTGCCTGCCATCTATCAACACAGCCAGATTCTACTAGCTGGCAAGAGGGGAAGGGAAAGGAAGGCAATGAATCGTACCCCTCCCCGCCAGCATTTCGAACGTGGAACGTTGATCACATCGGGATGGTCAGGACCCACACATCTCCTTGTAGTCTGTTCATTTGGCTATGTAAAAACTCAACCACGTGCGAAGAAGTCAAAATGCCTGGCCATTGCTGCTAGGGAACTGCAAAGATTTCCCAGAAATGAACAAAGGTAAGAGTTTTTGTGATTAAAATCTTTCAAAGGCATTGGACTTCATACATTTACTCAGGATGTTTTACCATTTTCCCATGTTTTTTTGCCACAGATGCATGGATGTGATCAGAGCTATGCACAAACTTCCGGTATCCTGATCTGAATGATCTCCCATGTGCCCTTTTGTCAAGTCATACTGTTAAGTGTATTGAAACAGTAGACATCTAATAAAAGTATTAATTTTAAATAAACCAATCTGGTAAAAAAAACATCAATCCCAAAATGTCACTGTCTAGAGGTCTAAAGCGTAAAAGAACGACGACTTCATTTAAATCTGGATGGCTGGATGACACTATAGAGATGGTTACACTGAAGTCACATAGCATAATGCTTGTTAAAGTTTGTGAAATATTCACATATTATGAGGACAATGGAGTGGTTTGTGTGGATTGTTGAGATGCCAGAGCTTCGGGGGAATTTTCAACAGGAAGAATGTGGAATGATGTATGGAAGTTGGATTTCTTAAAGCGTCATCTGTCAAGTAAGTCTCATATAGATGGTGTAACAAGACTTAGAAACAAAAACCCTTCCTTATGGAGCACATTGCTTAACATGATTCTTGAAAGTCCAGCTGAAAAGCAAAGGAGGCAAATTAATCTTAAACACAAGCGCTCAAACCCAGAAGAAATCAAGGTAATTATTGACAGTGGGTTGTTGGCTATTAAAATGAACAGCTCAGTGCTTTCTGTTCAGGATATTAATGACCATATGGAAAAGTATGTGCACATACCAGTGAGCTGGAGAAGTAAAACATGCTTTTGAATTTCTTGAAATTATCAACTGCATTGTCCAAAATAACCTCATGCATGAAATAGCATGGGCAATGTTTCGTACTCTAGCTGTTGACGAAAGCACTGATCCATTAACAAATGTTTGATACTCTGCTTTAAATATAGATCCATAAATTCTGCAGACTATAAAACTTCATTTGATGGACTATTATGATTGAAAGAATGTGATGCTGTTTCAATAGTGTCAGCAATTAAAGAGTTTTATAAAAAACACCAACGTGATCTAATGAAAATGGTGATATTCACATCTGATGGTGCCTCCGTGATGTTGGGCAAACTCAATGGCGTGGTGGCTAAATGGAAACATGATATTCCACACTTGGTCCAGCAACATTGTGTTGCATACAGGGAAGACTTGGGGATTTCCGATGCATGGAAAGAGGTCAAGCTGATAAGAGACATTGAAACTTTAATGAGAACCCTCTATATAGTGTTCTATCAGTCATCCATGAGAAAATGCAAATTTCAGGAAATAGTGAATGCTTCTGAATGAGAGTCAGTGGCTTTCAGGCCACTCAGTGAAGTAAAATGGTTACCTAGGCACTCTGTACTTTGAGCAATTGTTCACAACTATTATCCTCTTCTGGAATATTTTGAGCAAGACAAAGATATTGATCCAGTTTCCAAATACTGCCACAAAAAAAATACCATGGAATCCTGAATAACATTAGAAGTTTTGAATGATGTTTTGTCAGAGCTGGCTTCACTATCCATGCTGCTCCAGAAATGGGGCCTTACACCTCTTGAAGCATTTCACCTTTCCTGAGGTAAACTGAACAAGATCAGAAGAAAGTACCTTGGAGAGTCAGTCTTATGGAGTGACAAAGTTAAGGCTCTCTTAGATATGAGCTCTTAAGAAAATAATTAAATGGAAACCAGTTCCACAATAACTTTCATAAACATCTTGTGTGCACGTTTGGCAGACAGGTTTCCAGAGGATGAAGTCCAGGCATGGTCTGCTTTTGATTGTGCAGCAGTAATTAAGTGTGACTTCAGTTCTGGAATTCATCAGGTTAAATCCCTATGTTCAAAATACAAAGACTTTCTTGCTGAAGAAATTGTTATAGTCAGTCAATACAATGACTTCAAGTTTGCAGTAGCTGAAAGAATCAAAAGCCAATTGGTTTTAAGTTTCCCAGATATGGTGACTTTGCTCATCAGAACAAACAGTTTCAGGATTTTGCAAAGTTGTTGAATATTGGAGAAACATTGCTAGCATCAAGTGCAGACTGTGAGCATGGCTTTAGTTTAATGAACACTCTAAAAAACAAACTACAGAATCGTTTACAAGTAGATCATTTGGACATGCTGATGTGTATTAAGAGTTACCAGCTGGATGGAGGACTGATAGAGCAGGGTTTAAATTGAATGGACAAATGACAAAGATCGCAGGGAAAAACAGTAAGGTTAGTTTAGCAGTCTTTGACATTTCAACCAATAAGGAAATTAAAATGCATTTGTAATCACATATCTTATTCTTGGCTGATAATCATTTATTGATATTTTTTAGGAAAATTTTAAATTTAATACACAAACTCTTGGTTTTTTTACTTATAATGTCTCTATCTGAAAAACCATATTAATTGACATACTGGCAAACTTATTAAATTGTCTTTATTATATGTTTATCAAAATCTTTTCAGACGTGTATAGAATGAAAGGTGAAAGTGGACACCAATGGGCAGAAGTTTATGGACTGATAATGATCATGATTAATATGTGCTTGATGTATGCTCGTGATTGTCTATAAAAAGATCATAAAGCGTAATGCTTAAAGCTAACTTCTGCTTCATGGAGTATGGTTACATTTCCTTTTTCTAAGTATTTAAAAATGACATTTATAAAATAACATGGTGTAAAACTATTATCATAAATTGCAAATTAAAACTTTTTAAACTGTAAGCATTTACTCGCTTAGGTGCATTTGCCTCATGGTGCACAAATTTGAACTCTGCTTCAAAAATTTGCACAGAAGAAATTTTTTGCACACACGGCCTGTCAAAAATTAGAGGGAACATTGCTCCCGAGCCATATGTTTTTGCTTCTTCAGCTTCTTTTGAGGGATCTTTTCATTCTGAGCAACTTCGTCTTCTGGCTTTGGAACAATCTACTCCTTCTCAGTGAGGATCATCTCATTATAACAGGGGGAGTCAGGTCCCGTCCCTAGCCATTTGGGTGCCCTATGCAGCCCCACCACACTTTTGGGGGGCCACTCGGGCTAGGGGAAAAGGTGGAATGGGGGCAGAGTATGGGGGATGGGTAGGAGACAGGGTGGAGAGAGTGGTCTGGGGCCCCACATACCTCTTGGGATGGCCCTGCCTCTTGCAGTGGGCGCAGCGTTCCAGTCCTGCTGGCAGTGCCAGGAGAAAGAGCAAGTCCTTTCCCGGACAAGTGAGGCTCAGCATGGGGCAGGGGAAGAGAAGGCGGGTGGATCCGGATCTGCTCTACAATAACACACAACCAGAAAGCAGGGCTGCTCCAAGCCTCCTGTCAGCCAGAACACACAGAGACAATCTGAACACACTCCTCCTTCAACCCTGCCCCCCCAACTTCAGCCGCCCGTCCCAGACATCAGGTCAGGACACAGCACAGCCTTCTCCACCCACTCCCCATGGTTTCTATGGGGTGCTCCTCTGTCTCAGGAGAGTGGGGAGCCCCCGGGCACCCACCTCTGCTGCTGCTCCCACCAGAGGAGTTACCTGAGAGTGAGTGCCTCTAGCTGCAGCTTGGATGTGTGTTTTTTTCTCTCCCTGGCTGGACTGGCAGGAGTACTTCCCCTCCTTAAGCCCAGCTGGCTGGCCACAGGTAAGGTCATGTGGAATGTATCAGATGTGCCCCCTCAGCACTTCGCCCTGGGCAACTGCTCTTATCACCCTGGTCAAAGGCCAGCCCTGCTGCCTCAGCTTGCCCCTGGAGCACGCCGCTCCCCTGGAGCTGGCAGTGGCCAGCAAGGGAGTGCAGGGTGCAGCCGTCCACTGCCCAGGGCAGGCAGGGACGCTCCAAGGAGGAGACACTTGGTGGAGGAAGCACACGGGAGCAGCAGTCAGGGGCAGAGGGACGCTCCGGGGGAGGCGCGGGGGACAGCAGACAGAGCCGTGGGAGAGACCTGGCCCCCAACATTCGTGGAACTGGGCTCATAAGCCCCTGAATTTGGTGGAGCCCATGCAACATGGACCCATACAACTCTCCACCCCTGAGTGCAGAACTGACATATTAACATATCAGTAAAGTCTTCTGTAAAATTAGGTGATCAATGGTACTGCTAAGGCCGTTTCATCAGTCTCAGAACGCACTTAAAAGGTAGTTGTGGTGATTCTATTAACTGGCATTGATACCATTTTAAAACTACAAAGCCAACATGGAAATAAGAATCTTTGTTGCACAATTTTTCTTGTTCTCCTGGAGACCTTTGATCTGTAGTCGATAAGTTTTAAAACATATTAACCTTCACATTGTGATCAAAAGAATTTTTCATTATACTTTCTAGTCAGAGGCTCAGCTTGCAGCCTGATATAATAATATTATCAAAGAAAGGAACTTTTGAAAGATATTTCTTCTTGTTTATTTCTTCTTGTAATAAAATAATTACCATACTTGGCAACTTGTACAGTGCAAAGCTACACTAAGCTACACAACTGAAATTCTAAACTACTGGGAAAAAATGTTTTTCTCATGAGAATTGGAAGCTGATGCTCTTTAGTATATTGCTTTAATTTTAGTTCTTTGGAAAGGAACTCCAGCAAGAAATTCTTTGAATTAACTGAAAATTCAGTGCTTTCCTATGAAAACAAAACTTTGTATTGTAGCTATTTTACCCGGCAGAGACAAAATCGATTCTCATCTATAAACATGAAGCCCTGATTACTTCATTTGGGTTGCATGCCTGTAAATGAAAGTGAAATTTAGATTTAAGAGGTGTGGCACTTTGGTTTTGTTTAACACTAGAATGCCGAACTAAAATGGTAGCCAGTCAGTTTTAAAAAAACACCCCAAACCCATGTTAACCTGTATTGCGATCGCATTACAGGTATTGGCACTCCTACTGCGGTGTGGGTGTGATTTACTTCCTTCATGGGATGCTTATTTGATTTTTAATGGTTACACCTATTGTATCACAATAGAGTGAACTGTAATTAGGAGTAATTTGATTTGGGTCTTACCTCACCAGTGAGTTTTGTAAGATGGGCAGAAGAGCTATTATTTTACACCCACAGAAGGAAGAGTAGGCACTTTGAATTGCAAAGTAAACATATTTTATTCCACTGTGACTGAAGCAGGAGTGTCTCCTTAAAATACTAACTTTCTATAAATTGCTAATGCAAATATAGTTTGCTACTGACTGTCAGCACACTGTAATGTACATTGTTTTTATAATTTTGTACGTTATAATAGTTTTATATTAAAAAAGAAGTAAACTCAATATAACATTCTAGGTGGATCATGCAGTCCTGTTTGTCTGTTTTAGCTTTTTTTTAAGAAATATTTACAATTAATGATTAACACACTATGTCAAACAATACTTATTATTTATTCAGGATCAAGTTAATATTCAAAGAACCTGGCTAAAGATTCTGGCTTGCTGGCTGGAGAGCCATTTGACTCCTCTGAGTATGCCAAAATGAGTGACCAAATTTCTGAATCCTCTTTTTGATGCTTCTCTTATGTACATATTACATGTGAAAGCTTTTGCATTACAAAGACAGTCCGTATTTTGCAATATCACATTTCCAGAAGAGAAATAACATTCAATATGAAGTCTTGCTGCTAACAGTAGAAAAAGAAATTAATTTGTTGCTCAGTTTGAAATGTAGAGCATCTCTTGGAGCATTAAGGTAGCAGGTCAGCTCTGGGAAGCTGGCATTTTGTGATAAGATGAATCTCTTTGATAATTTCCTCCCCAAACCATCTACCTGACCACAACTACCACATGTGCAAGTATGTTCCCCTTTTCCCACAACCCCTCCACTTATTTGTCTGTTTGTAAATGCTCAGGAATTCTTATGGAAGAGTGTAAGCATTCCTTTCCCCAGTAGCTTCTCTTTCTAGCTGTTGCTTGCAATGTTAACAAAAGTAGTTTGTCAATGCAGCTACCCTATAAGCTTTATATAAGCTTTATACAGGGTAAAATGGATTTATTTGGGGTTTGAACCCTATTGGAAGCTGGGTACTTGAGTGTTGAAGACAGGAACACTTCTTAAGCTATTTTCAGTTGCGCCTGCAACTTGTGGGGGACCTGGTTCAGACCTGTATATGTGTTTGTAGCAGGCACAACAAGCTGCCAGGGAAAACGGGCTCAGAGGTAGTCTCAACACATCAGTTGGGAGTTCCCAAAGGGGTTTCTGTGATCCATCACAGGAATATTAATATTCCCTGTCTAAGGAAAGGTCGCTGACATTGTGGTAGATGAAAATCATTAAAAGAAGCCAGGTAAGCAACACAGACGTAGTCTTTTATCTGGAAAGTGCTGAGAAATATTCATCTTAATGTAGGGGTGGACTGCATCTGGATATGGAAATTGTATGGCAGGTCACAAATGCCCACCAAATTGGGGGTTGGGGTGTAGGAGAGGGTGAGGGCTCCATCCGGGGGTGGGGGCTCTGGGGTGGGGGCTCTGGGGTGGGGCCAGAAATGACTTCAGAGTGTGGGAGGTGCTCTGGGCTGGGGCAGGAGGATGCGGTGCAGGCGGGGAGGGTTCCAGCTGGGAGTGAGGGCTCTGGGGTAGGGTGCAGGAGGGTGCTCTGGGCTGGGATTGAGGGGTTGGAGGGGGATCTGGGTCAGGGGAGGGGGTTAGGGTGCAAGAGGAGGTCAGGGGTGCAGGTTTTGCACAGCGTTTACCTCAAGCAGCTCCCAGAAGCAGTGGTATGTCCCCGCTCTGGCTCCACAGGTGCCACCCCTACAGCTCCCACTGGTTGTGGTTCCCGGCTATTGGGAGTTTGTAATTAAATTCACAGACAGTGATGCACCCCCTGTCATTTGCCTATGACCTCCTTAATAAGTAATTACTGACAGTGCTTAATTTGGAAAGAAAGGGGTGTCTGGGCTCTGCCCTGGCAAGCCCTGGCACAAAGGAAGCACTGGCTGGGTGGCTGAAGAGCAGCAGCTGCTGGCTGGGAGCCCAGAAGTGCCAGGTTTATGAACTACCATGCCTCGAGGTGCTGGGATTGAGGCCTGGTTTAAATTAAGCACTGATTACTGGATCTTAAATTCTCTGGTAGCATCAGGTATGATTGAGCTAGGACGCTGCCCATTTTTTCATTAGTGATGGAAATGGAGCCAAATATGAATGTGAGTGCTAGTAAATGTCACAAAGTCGACAGCAAATACCAACTCAAACTGGAGAGAGGGTTTTTTTTTTATTATGCCACCCCCATTTAAATGCAAAACTTTGGTGTTTAATATCCTAAACTGCTGTATTTGTCTGTAAAGTCGTCAATGTGAGGCATCACTTTGAATCAAAGCATAGTAACTTCATTGCAGTCTACCCTCATGGTAGTGTTGCAAGATGTGACAAAATTGAAAATCTGAAGTCTTCATATCACATGTCAAATTTCATTCTCACAACATCAGCAACGAACAGGAAAAAGCAACAGATGCTTCTCTTCAGGTAATGCTTGTGTGACTGAAAGTGCCAAGGGTAGCCCACACTGGAAATGCCAATGTCAGGGCAGGCGGAAAAAAGGAGAACCGATTCCCCGGAAACTTGTGTCTAACACTGTAGTTGGATTCACCAACCAGTCTCAAAATGTGCTCCTGATCCCCCACATTGGTTATCAGGAAGCTGAAAAAAAAAATCATGCAGCCCCCTTTATTGCATTCCAGTCTATGGCTCCCAATCAGCAAATAGGTCCAATAAAGTGAGAAGTTACTTAAAGGCCTATTCACTATACAAAATGTTCTTCCCCATCCCCAAAGGGCCAG
>ML677334.1:68819885-68964495 GCA_007922305.1 Dermatemys mawii
TCCAGCAGGCTTCTCTGGAAGCCACTGCCCCCACGCCTGCCCAGACAGGGGACTCCGGGGCTGCAGACTCTGCTGTCCCCTGCCCCCAGCAGACGGGTTGGCAGCGGCTTCCACAGAGAACTCTGGGGCTGCAGGCTGCAGTCTCAAAGTTCTCTGTCCCTGGCAGGCGTGGGGCCACAGCTTCTCTCCCCTGCTGGGCAGCCGGGAGAGAAGCACAGCCCCCTGCCTGCCAGGGAGTGGGGCCCCGGTATAACGCGACCCCGCATTTAGTGCGACGGGATTTTATGGATCCCATCTGTTGCGTTATAGTGGGGCTCCACTGTATCTAAAACCAAAGGTTTATTAGAAAAGAATGAGAGAGGGTTGATAAATGGTCAAAGCAATCAGGTACATACATATGACTTCAGAGTCCATATATCAGGTTCTTAGCAGCATTGGTGAGTTTGCTGTATTGTAAAGGCCCTCTGGAACACATCTAGGGCCTTGGATGGGTCTGTCAGTCCTTTGTTCAAAGCTTCAGTTTGTAGAGAAGTTACTCCAGAAGGAAGACACAGGATTGAAGATAAAATGGAGGTGATACAGCTGCCTTTTTATATTCTCTGCCATAATGGCTTGTACATCTTTTGTCCCAAACACAAACTCACAGTACACAGGCATGGAGAAGAATTTGGAGACCCCGATCCATAGCCATGTTCCTACATGTCCTGCTGACTCATAGGCATAGCTCCTGGCTTCTCTTAATGGGTTCATTGGACAGCTGGTTGCCCCTGATGGGCCTCATGCAGTCTGGATAGCGCTGATACTAATCAGTCTAGGGGTGTCACCCAGAAACATAGCACAAGCATGAGATATCAATATACCACACAGTTGTAACTCATGATACAAAGATGACATACATATAAAAAAAGCTTATATTTAGCAAATCATCACTTTTCCACTGTTACTTTACATAGCATATCTTGTATAAGATTCATTCCAATCTTGTAATATTGGTATCAATATTCTAAATGGTCACCCATATTCAATACAGCATTGCAGCTGATACTAGCTAAAAATAAAAAGCCTTTCCTGGCTTCCAAGTTTGTGAAGAAGTGCATGCTGAAACTGCTGAAAGGGCTTTTTTCCAGAGATAAAAACAAAGATGACATTGTGAACCGTGTGCAGCAAGTTACCCTGTCTGATTCCACAGCAACAAGAAGATGGGGGCTAATTTATGGGGATTGTTTGTCAGCACTGTTTTCTGATTTAAAAAACACCAAGTATATGTTTCTTGCAGTGGACAAATAAAATGGCTTGTTAGATTTCATGATGGTGAAATTTTCAAGGAAGAATTTTTGTGCTTAATATCATTAGAAACCTTCACCACAGGAGAGGTAAAGGTAAAAGGCTTTTTTGGGAAAAAAAAAATGGCTTAGATCTGCAGAAAATAAATTTGTTTGTTACAGACGGAGGTCTCTCCATGACAGGAAAAGAAAAGGGCTTTGCTTCATGTTTGGCAGTGATACATAGTTCATTAAATATACTTCACTGCATTATTCACTAGACTGTCCTATGTGGTAAGCCGTCTGGGAACTTGAAAAAACAATGGATACTGTGATGAAATTAATGAACTGCATATGCTCAAATTACAGCTTTCAACATCATCTTTTTAAAGCTCTTTTAACAAGAGGTTTCAGCCAAATATGACCTGTTGTAACATAGTGATGTTCACTGGTTAAGTAGGTGGCATGTGTTAGAGAGATTTTGTGTGCTTCGAAGAGAAATAATAGAATTTCTTTCAAACTACAAGATGAACAAAGCTTGCAAGGTCCTGGAATTTATGAATGATGTCCTCTTTACATCACAGGTAGCTTTTCTGTGTGATAGTAGTAGTCACTTCAATTCCCTCAACTTGCAGCTCCAAGGCCATTCAAGCAGTGTCAGGGATCTGTTTGAAAAACTGTGTGCCTTTCAGACAGTCTTAGCAGGAAAGATGTTGCACTTCTCCACATTATGCGTTGTTGGTAGAGATGAAACTTTGATGAAAATGATGCAAGAATTCCTAAACAATTAACACTCCAGAGTTCAGATGTCTTGGAGGCAAAATTCAGAGAAGTGAGACTTTGTGATTTCTGGACTCAATATGCTGACCAGTTTCAGAATAGCCAGAATCTAGCCTTCTATCTTTTAAAGATGTTTGGATCAATGTACTTCTGTGAATCTGGGTTTTCTACCATTACAAAAAACCAACACCACAATTGTCTGATGGATGAGCATCTTCACAGGTTCATGTGCCTTGCCCTGAGCTCCTACAAAACACTCTTTATAAAGCTTGTCAGAGATTGTCACTCTCACCTCTCCCATTAGAGATTATCACAAACACACTTAATAATGTTGATTTTTATATTTTTTTAAAAGATAGAAACTCTAATACTCATGCTGCAATCAAGGTCTTTATTAACTGGCAACTGAAGTTTGTTTATTTTGTCAGCCTTTTGAACCTCCAACCCCGCATCCCTAGTCCAACTCCAAAGCCCTCACCCCCAGCTGGAACCTTCACCTCCCCTGCACCTCATCCTCTTGCCCCAGCCCAGAGCCCCCTCCTGCATCCTGAACTCTTTCTGGTCCCACCCCAGAGCCTGTAACCCCAGATGAAGCCCAACCCCCAATTTGATGGGCATTTATGGCCCGCCATACAAATTTCATACCCAGATGCAGCTCCTGGGCCAAAACATTTGCCCATCCCTGCATTAGGATGAACATTTGTTAGCAATTTCCAGATAAAAGACTACATCTGTGTTTCTTGCCTCACTTCTTTTAATGATTTTCATCTACCACAATGTCAGTGACCTTTCCTTAGACAGGGAATATTAATATTCCTGTGACGGGCTGGATCACAGAAACCCCTTTGGGGCTGATGTGCTGAGACTATCTCTAAGCCCATTTTCCCTGGCAGCTTGGGACTTCAGAACCCTGGGACTTCAGAACCCTGCCTCATTGTGCCAGACACACCTGGGTCTGTGTTTGTAGCAGGCCTGTGTGAACCACATCCCCCCACAAGCTCCAGACTTAACTGAAAACAGCTTAAGTGATCCTATCTCCAACACTCAGTTACCCAGCTCCCAATGGGATCCAAAGCCCAAATGAATCAATTTTTCCCTATATAAACTCATAAATTGTTCTCCCCCTATAACACTGATAGAAAGATATGAACAGGTGTCTCCCCTCCCGCCCAGTGTTAATACATACTCTGGGTTAATTAATAAGTAAAAAGTGATTTTATTAAATAGAAAATGCAGAATTTAAGTGGTTCCAAGTAATAACAGACAGAACAAAGTGAATTTCCAAGCAAAATGAAACAAGACATGCAAGTCTAGTCCTAATACAGTAAAAAAAGTGATTACAAATGAAATCTCACCCTCAGGGATGTTCCAATAAGCTTCTTTTACAGACTAGCCTCCTCCTAGTCTGGTCCAGCAAACACTCACAACCCTGTGGTTACTGTCCTTTGTTCCAGTTGCTGTCAGGTATCCTTTGGGGGTGGAGAGGCTACCTCTTGAGCCAGGTAAAAACAAAATGGAGGGGTCTCCCAGGACTTGTTATAGTTTCTCTCTTGTGGATGGAAACTCCTCCCTCCCCCTGTGTAGAATCCCCTCTAAAAGATGGAGTACTGGAGTCACCTGGGCAAGTCACATGTCCATGCATGATTTAGTTCTCTACAGTGTTCCCAGGAAAGCTCAATTTGGATTGGCATCTGTCAAAGTCTATTGTCAGATTACGTGTTCCTTGATTGGGCACTTAGTGAGAATAGTCTTTTCTCAAGAAGCGGACCAAATGCTTCACTGAGGCTACTTAAAATCAAACAGGTACACAGCCACTATTCATAACTTTGAATATAAAAATGATACACGCATACAAATAGGATGAGTATATTTGGTAGAACATAACCTTTGCAGGGATATGTTACATGGCATATGTAGCATAAAGCATATTCCCGTTATGTCATATTTACATTCATAAGCATATTTCTATAAAGTATTATGGGGTGCAACGTCACAATTCCATCTTTTTCCATGTTTGAAGTCAATCTTTTGGTGGTGAATTACTTAGCTGTTCATAAGGAATTGTACACAAACTCTTTTAAATTTGGAGTTAATCTGAGATATGGATCCCCACTATGGATCACCTGCTGCTATGAGCTTCTTTGCATGAAGCTTCACTAGGAGACAGGCGGGAGTTTAAAGGCAGAACTGTAGGTGCCTCCTTTTGTTGTGTCAAAGTCACCCTGCATAACCTATTCTGAATACCCTACGGACAGCTTGGCATTGGTATCTCAAAATCTGGGAGGTTTTTGCACAGGGCTGCAGAGTCAGACTACAGTAGCTCTTCCATGCTTGCTAGCTGTGGGTTTAAGTGAGCCTGTCCAATCCAACGGATAAGTTGCTTTAGGAATGAAGTGATCTGAAAGAGTACAGCGGAACAGCTGGAATTCCCCACCTGGGAAGTGGAGAGGTATAGAGGGCTGAAGGCCCTAAAATTACATCAGACAACCTGCCCTGGAGGGAAGGGGATAATCTATATGCCTGCAGAAAATAGTGTACCTTGCCACTACTGGGAGTTAGGGAGCTAACGTGCATATGTCAGTGGAGTGATCAGGTAGAGAGAAGTCCCTTACAGAGTAATACCCAGCGCACTTTTGAAAATCCCACCCTAGAGCTCAAATGAAGGCAGACTCCCACTCTGAGCGACAGTCAGGTGAGAAGTCCAGAAACAATATTAAGCAGTTTGCAGATGGAGTTAACAGGACCTAGCCTGTCGCAGGTTGCAGTGAGTAAATAAGGGACTTTGAGAGGCTAGACACCTTTGTTTTAAATACATAACAATGAAAGGCAAAATTTATTTCTAAGGGACCTGAATGACTTCACTTGGGCTGCAGAAGTTCACTGTTTTCTTGATGCCATTTGAAGGGGCTGTTGAATGAGCCATAACTGAAAAGACAGTTTTACTCCTCAGTTACTATATTACAGTAGTTGGAGGGGACTTTTCAGTTTTCCACGTTTGGCTAGAACAGAGGCTGGCAAACGTTTTGGCCTGAGGGCCACTTCGGGTTTCCGAAATTGTATATTGGGCTGGCCCTGCACTTCCCCCGCTGCTTCTTGCCCCCTGAGCCTGACCCCTGGGACTCCTGCCCCATCCAACGCCCCTGTTCCCTGACAGCCCCCTTGGGATCCCTACCCCATCTACCCACACCATCCCCTGATGGCCCCTGGAACCCCTGCTGCTTACTGCCCCCCACCTCCCCATCCAACATCCCCTCCTTCCTGATTTCCCCCAAAACCCTTGCCCCCATTCAACTGCTCTGTTCCCTGTCCTCTGACCACCCCGACCCCTATCCACACCCTCACGCCCTGACCATCACCCCCCAAATTCTCCTGCCCTCTATCCAGCCCCCACCCTATGCCCTCCTTACTGTGCTGCCCGGAGCACCAGTGGCTGGTGGCGCTACAACCATTCTGCAGGCTGGAGCCAGCCACGCCAGCGCGCAGCTTAGAGCACCATGTCAGGCCAGGGTTTGCAGCTGCGCTGCCCCAAGAGCTCACAGCGCTGCCGCCCAGAGCATTGTGCCGGCAGTGTGGCAAGGTGAGGCTGCGTGGGAGGGGGAAACACCACGGGGGGAGGGGGTGTGGCTTGCCTCCCCCGCCAGAAGCTCAAGGGCTGGGTAGGAGGGGCCTGCAGGACAGAAATTGTTTGCAGACCATAGTTTGCCCACCCCTGGGCTAGAAGCTGTAGTGATAACCTACTTTTGTTGCTAACATCACAAGCAATAACTAGAAAGAGAAGCTACTTGAGAAATGAAAGAGGGTAAGCAATCCTAAGAGTGCATGAGCATCTAAAAAAAGACACAACACTGGTCTACAATTTTTTAGAAGTCGTCTGCTTCAGAGATAAAATGTGATATTTATTATGTATTCTGTGTGCTGAATTCAAATATGACAATTAAAACAACTGACTGGATACTGTTTCTAAGATATTTAAGTTTTTACATTTTAGGTCTATGTATATTGTGTAGATAGTAGAGTTTTAATCATAAATTGTAAACCTAGGTCTTTTCATCTGTTTATGGTTGCTTTACATGATAATATTTCACCTGTCCATGTAATACTTTAAAAATCAGCAAAAGGGTTATATAAATAAAATGTATTATGAAACAAAAGGCAAAAAACTATTATGTACATAGTTTAGTCCTATTCAGTGTCTACTCGGCGCTTCTTGGCTTGTCTCTTGTATTCATTAAATGGAGCATCTCTTGTCACTGTCCAGCAATAGTCTGCAAGCATTGATGGGCTCCATTTGCCCTGATAGCGTTTCTCCATTGTTGCAATGCCCTGGTGAAATCGCTCACTGTGCTCGTCGCTCACTGCTCCGCAGTTCAGTGGAAAAAAATCTAGATGAGAGTGCAAAAAAAAAAATGTATCTTTAGTGACATGTTGCAACCGAGGCTTTTGTATGCCTTGAGGAGGTTTTCCACCAACAACCTGTAGTTGTCTGCCTTGTTGTTTCCGAGAAAATGTATTGCCACTGACTGGAAGGCTTTCCATGCCGTCTTTTCCTTGCCACGCGGTGCATGGTCAAATGCATCATCTCGAAGAAGTTCACGAATCTGAGGACCAACAAAGATACCTTCCTTTATCTTAGCTTCACTTAACCTTGGAAATTTTCCACAGAGGCACTTGAAAGCTGCTTGTGTTTTGTCAATGGCCTTGACAAAGTTCTTCATCAGATCCAGCTTGATGTGGAAGGGTGGTAACAAAATCTTCCTTGATTCAACAAGTGGTGGATGCTGAACACTTTTCCTCCCAGGCTCCAATGGCTGTCGGAGTGGCCAATCTTTCTTGATGTAGTGGGAATCTCTTGCATGACTATCCCATTTGCAGAGAAAACAGCAGTACTTTGTGTATCCAGTCTGCAGACCAAGCAAGAGAGCAACAACCTTCAAATCGCCACAAAGCTGCCACTGATGTTGGTCATAGTTTATGCACCTCAAAAGTTGTTTCACGTTGTCATAGGTTTCCTTCACATGGACTGCATGACCAACTGGAATTGATGGCAAAACATTGACATTATGCAGCAAAACAGCTTTAAGACTTGTCTTCAATGAATCAATGAAGCGTCTCCACTCATCTGGATCGTGAACGATGTTGAGGGCTGCCATGACACCATCGATGTTGTTGCAGGCTACAAGATCACCTTTCATGAAGAAGAACGGGACAAGATCCTTTTGACGGTCACGGAACATGGAAACCCTAACATCACCTGCCAGGAGATTCCACTGCTGTAGTCTGGAGCCCAACAGCTCTGCCTTACTCTTGGGTAGTTCCAAATCCCTGACAAGGTCATTCAGTTCAGCTTGTGTTATGAGGTGTGGTTCAGAGGAGGAGGATGGGAGAAAATGTGGGTCCTGTGACACTGATGGTTCAGGACCAGAAGTTTCATCCTCTTTCTCTTCCCCGTCTGACTCAAGTGAGAATGATTCTGGTGCATCAAGAACCAGCAGCCCTTCTCCATGGGGTATTGGGCGTATAGCTGATGGAATGTTTGGATAATGCACAGTCCACTTTTTCTTCTTTGACACACCTTTCCCAACTGGAGGCACCATGCAGAAGTAACAATTGCTGGTATGATCTGTTGGCACTCCAAATCTCCAAATCGTTGGCACTGCAAAAGGCACAGATTTCCTTTTCCTGTTCAACCACTGGCGAAGATTTGTTGCATAAGTGTTGCAGCATATGTGTGGGGCCCACCTCTTGTCCTGATCTCCAATTTTGCAGCCAAAATAAAGGTGATAGGCTCTCTTAACCATAGTGGTTATACTGCGCTTTTTGTGGTGAAGTGACTTTTGCATCACAACATAGCAGAAGTTATCTGCACTGTTCACACAAGTACGAGGCATCTCTGCTCACTTTGTTTGATTTTGCAAGGGGACACATTTCTGTTTAGCCACTGACAAATAAGAGAGCACGACACTGTATGATTTCTAGAGCTGATATAGGGCAATTTGTTCAGCAGAGTGATGTAAGCTTCATTATGATTGCATCATCCATGACTTCTAGGAATAACATGATGCAAATCATATCATGTATGACGCAATACCAGCTTCAGATTGCATCATGCATTGTTTTGCCTAAAAAGCAAGTACTGTCCAAACCCAGTCATAGATTTATTCATAGATCCAGTCAAAGATGTATTTTAGTCATTTCTGGTTTAAATTGAGATCCCTTCCCTTTATAACTCACTTATCCTCCGCCATTCCCATGTCAAGGGTCGTATATACTGACCCAATAGCATATTTTGAAAACTAGAGCCAATCAACAATTTTAAGCATCATTTTCGTTCTCAGTGACCCAGAATTAGTAAAGTTTGGCTACATTTATTTCAGAAGCATTTTGGCTGTAGAGCAGTGTAAGTGGCGGGATTGTGGGAAAAGGGGAACATACTTGCACATGTGGTAGTTGTGGCCAGGTAGATGGGTTGGGGAGGAAATTATTAAAAAGATTCATCTTATCTCAAATGCCAGCTTCCCAGAGCTGAACTTCTTCCTTAATGCTCCAGGAGAGGCTCTGTATTTCAAACTGGGCAACAAATGAGTTTCCTTTTTTACTATTAGCAGCAAGACTTTATATTAAACATTACTGGAAAAGTGTGACTTCTACTCTGAAAATGTATATTGCAAAATATGGACTATCGTTGGATGCAAAATCTTTCACACGTAATATGTACATAAGAGAAGCATCAAAAAGAGGATTCAGAAATTTGGTCACTCATTTTGGCATACTCAGAGGAGTCTAATGGTTCTCCAGCCAGCAAGCCAGAATCTTTAGCCAGGTTCTTTGAATAGTAACCTGATCCTGATTAAATAATAAGTAATGTCTGACATAGTATGTTAATTTTTAATTGTAAATATTTCTTAATAAAAGTTAAGACAGACAAACAGGACTGCATGATCCACCTAGAATGTTATATTAAGTTTACTTTTTTAATAGAAAACTGTAACATGTACAAAATTATAAAAAACAATTTACATTACAGTGTGCTGACAGTCAGTAGCAAACTATATTTGCATCAGCAATTTATAGAAAGTTAGTATTTTAAAGAGGCACTCCTGCTTCAATCACAGTGGAATAAAATATGTGTATTTTGCAATTCAAAGTGCCTCCTCTTCCCTCTGTGGGTGTAAAATAATAGCCTTCTACCCATCTTACAAAACTCATTAGTGAGGTAAAACCCAAATCAAATTACTACTAAGTACAGTTCACTCTGTTGAGATACAATAGACGTACCCGTTAAAAACCAAATAAGCGTCCCATGAAGCAAGTAAATCACACCCACACCACAGTAGAGGCGGCAATACAAACGCAGTACCAATTAACATGAGTTTGGGGTGTTTTTTTTAAACTGACTGGTTACCATTTTAGTTTGGCATTCTAGTGTTAAACAAAACCAAAGCCTCACACCTCTTAAATCTGAATTTTACTTTCATTTACAGGCATGCGACCCAAATAAATATTTATAACTGATAATTGATTTTGTCCCTGCCGTGTAAAATAGTTACAATACAAAGTTTTGTTTTCATAGGAAAGCACTGAATTTTCAATTAATTCAAACAATTTCTTGATGGAGTTTCTTTCCAAAGAATTAAAATTAAAGCAATATACTAAAGAGCATCAGCTTCCAATTCTCATGAGAAAAAAGCTTTTTCCCAGTAGTTTAGAATTTGTGTTGTACAGTGCACAGCTACACTAAGCTACACAAGTTGTCAAGTATGGTAATTATTTTTTCTTGTTTATAGGCAAGTAAAATATCTGTTAAAAGTTCCTCTCTCTGAGGATATTATTATCATCAAGTTGCAAGCTGAATCTCTGACAAGAAAGTATAATGAAACATTCTTTTGCCCACAATTTGAAGGTAAAAATGTTTTAAATTCTTATCGACTACAGATCAAAGATATCCAGGAGAACAAGAAAAATTGTGCACTAGGAGGTGAGGAAACAAAGATTCTTATTTCCACATTGGCTTTGTAAATTTAAAATTATTCTGTTCATTGGCACTGACAACACCGCAACTACCTTTTAAGAGTGCTCTTGAAGCTGATGAAATGGCCTGAGCAGTACCATTTGATCATCTAATCTTACAGAAGACTTTACCGGTACATTAAGATGGCACTCAGTTTCTCCCTTCCTCTTCATTTTAAATAGCAAGTTTGTATAAATATCAAATCTACTGATTATTCCAAGAGAAGCAAAAAACAAACATTTGAGTCAACTTTACAAAAGACTGTTCTCTTAAATGCTTTAACATTACTGTCCATAAAGAATCATTAAGAGCTGTTTAGTACATATGTCAAAATTCCTGCCTTGTCAAAAACCATAAGAAATAAGAGCTAGAAAGTTAGCCTGCTAACAAAACAAAAATCTAAGTACATTTATTGTTTAAGTCCTTTCAGTTTAAATAATCTGTTATTGCTGTGTAACACAGGTAAAAACAATTATTTTGTCAAAAGATATAATTTGTAGCTGGTTGTGTCCCTTTAAGAACTGCTTTTAGTAAAGACATCAGAACAGTTTTCAATTGCCTGTAATGGCTAAAGAGGAATTTGGGCCAACATCAAATACATTTAGGTAAAAATTTTCTGCCAATGCCCAGCAAAATGTCCAGGCGCAGGAGATGTTAAACACCCCTAGCACCTCTTGGAATAAAAAGGAAGGTGTTTGGCATATCACAGTGAGCAGAATTCAGTGAGAATACTGAAACCACATGACAAGTTTACTTCTATGGTCAAGTCCATGAAGCAAGATCTGCTTTCTTCCCCTCAAATGAAGAGCCCAGTCCTGGGAGTTGCTAAGCACCCTTTACTTCTACAGGACTTCAGTAGGAGTTAAGGGTGTTTGGCACCTCACAGGAGCTGCCTTGTAACTTATCTAAACAAAACGTTTGTTGCCAGGGGAAGAAAAATCATTGTTCGAAGTTAATCGATTTACCCCCCTTCTCTTTGTGATTCACATTATCTCTGAACAGTTTCCAAGTTGAATGTCCCTTTACAATGTTAGCAGCTTACTATCTTACATGCCTACATGGATATGTGCTGCTCATAGCAGCAGTGGGCACAGCAACGTTCCACCGCTGCTGACCAGTTTTCAGCCAAAGTGCAAGCTCAGCTATGCGAAGTGCCTGGAAATCCATTTCCCTGAGAATCAATCCAAAGACCAGCCCCATTCTCTGCTAACATTAGGCCTAAGAAAATCACTACTTGGTACAAATGTGCTTCCAAGCCAAACGATTAACTCCAAATCAGACTTGCCCTGCAGCTCTCAAAATCATTTGGCTCTTTATGTCAGCGCATCAACTTGAGCAGCTACAATGCAAGAGCTGAGCATATGGCTTGTACTGAGTCCTCACAGACTGGAGCTCCATGAACACATATCTAGAGGAATATTGTTCTCTGCAGTATCCTACGTGCAGTACTACTCAGCTTTTGGGCACATATATAGTCTGTTACAAAGAGTATTGCATATTATCCCTCTAAATATCAAACTCATGAATCTCTCCTTTCTTCAGAGATGCAACTACTACTTGGTCTCTCCTTGAAGCAAATATAAAAATGCAGCATATGGGGCATTTCTTCCCTCAACAGTGATCTACCAGAAGTTTTACACTGGTCCCTTTACAGTAGTGTCAAAACTGAATGAAAAAATTGTGATTGAAGTTCATTTTTTAGCCTGCGTGCAGTCATAATACCAGGAATTAACTGCAGCTCTCTATTTTAATGAATTGCCTCAGTACCAAGATGTTACTTTTTAATATGGTTGCTTCACTGGAAAACCAGAGAAATACTCTGAAGGTAATCTGCAGATTCCATTATGAAGTCAGTCCACTCTTGGGAAAGGTCTTCAATGGAAACATCCTCCCCACCATATTCCAGTGGGAGAATGCTGGCTGGGAAGTGTTGTGTCAGACTCTGTATGTAATTACTCCCATGCATATGTACCTGAAACAAGAAAAGCGGTTTAAAAATGGCTTTCCAGTTTTCATAACACATACACATTTACTTCCATCTGAATCCCAGAGCGGGGGTTTGTGATGACATTGGAAATGCAAGAATCTCAGGTGTGGGAACTGAAGCACAAGCTGGATTTCACTAACACTATCTTCACTACTGTGCAATTAAGCTTCACTATACTCTCCTAAAGCTCCCAAACTCACTGCTATTTGCTGCTTAGTTCAGGATGAAACGCAACTTGCTTTTTATGCTGCTGCAAACGTAGAAACCAAGGCCTAGTTTACATGATTTAACTATTTCAGTTAGGTGTGTGCGTTGTATACCCCATCTATGCAGTGCTTCAAACAGCCCTAGGGTCTGATCATGCAAGGTACTGTGCCCTCTAATTTCCCATTCAATACGTCTAGGGGCTATTATAAAAAAAGACACTGATCAATTGTTCGCCATGTCCACTGAAGGTAGGACAAAAAGTAATGAGCTTAATCTGAAGCAAAGGAGATTTAGTTTAGATGTTAAGGCAGGGATGGGCAGGCAAACTACGGCCCGTCGGCCACATCCGGCCCACGGGCCGCATCTGGCCCATCCCTGAGCTCCCAGCAGGGTAGGCTAGCCCCCACCCCCTCCCATGCTGTCCCCTCCTCCCTTGCAGGCATGCCACTGCATGGGCAGTGTGGTGCGGCTTTCAGTCCTGCCACTCTGAGCGGCGTGGTAAGGCGGTGGGAAGGAGGGGGGTTCGATAAGGGGCAGGAGATTCCAGGGGGCAGTGAGGAGACAGGGAGCAGGGCGTTGTTGGATGTGGCAGAGGTTCTGGGGTGGTGGTCAGGGGATGGGGAGGAGGGGTGGTTGGATAGGTGTGGGAGTCCCGGGGGGCCTGTCAGGGGGCTGGGTTGTGGATAGGGTCCAGGGAAGTCAGGGGACAGGGAGCAGGGGGGGTTGGGTATCTGTGTTTGGGTATCTGTGTTTGGGTTACAGCATAGGCTCTTTGGAGCAAGACCAGTGCCTTCCGTTATGTTTAGAAAAAAGAGCAGTGTCAGTGCCCGCTGAGTAATTGTTATCATTTAAAGCAAAGTCAGGAAAGCTGGGTTTTATGCTCAGCTCTACTGCAGACTTGGTGTCTGACACTGGGCAACTGATTTAACATCTCGTTACTCCAGTTTTCCTTATCTGTAAAACTGGTAGTAAGACCAACCTCACAGATGTGATGTCATTGTGAAATCTTTAATATTTGTACCGTGCTTAAAGAGTCGCCTAGTAAAAGGCTTACAGAAACGGAAAGAACAAAACTGATTTATCCTCCTCAACGCTCAGGCACTGCAGGACCTAGATTCAAATGGAAGTTTGTTATTGTAGAAGAAAAAGAAATATGTATTTATGTTCACTCACCCGTTCCTTTATTTTGTCAGTGAGAAAGGGCTTAATTAGAGCAAAGACTGGGTGGAAGAATAAAGGCTCATTAATCAAGTGGATGCCACGAACTTTTAGTGGAAAGGAATCCTGCAAACATATTAAAAAAATATAATCACTGGCATGATTGTATTCTTATGGGGAAGTCTCTAGAAGCATTTTGAACATAGGCTAAGGCAGTCCTCTTGCCCTTGCTTTCTAGCCAGTGAAGATATTCCTGCGCTTTGAAATATTTATTGTTTACACTTCATTGACACTAAACGTAAGAAAATACATCTACATGCGGTCCTCTTTGCATTAGGAGGAGTCATTTCATTATAAAGAAATGCATAACTGTGGGTTCAGGCTGGCCACAAAATCTATGCACAGAGGTAATGCCCAGGAAGCATTTGTTTTAGGATTCAATTCTGTTTTGTCACAGGCCTCTAGTTCTGAACAACAGGGATTGAGCTACAAAGTTACACAACAGCCAGTCAGGCAGGACTTTCGATTGACAATTCAAGTGGTAGATTCTCAAAGAGGGTAATGAAAGCTAATCAGTTTTTTATAATATTTTGAATATTTTCTACACAAATATTGTAAAGAGGAAAATAAAAGTCTTAAACCAAATATAAATCATTACGTACAGTAAACTAAACACACGAGGTTTGAAATTTAGGGCCGAAACCTGGAGTCAGTGGGAATTTTGCCTGAGTTGAGAATATAGGGTCAGCTTAATGAGGAAACTTTTTTATTCTCGGGGAACTGAAAAAAATTACAACTGCTATAGAATATCAAATGTTACTTGGACTGAAAATTCATTAGACAAGTTCTATAGCTTCAGAGGTTAAAAGGAAACATGGTCAACACCCAGAAATACAGCTGTATGCACTAAAGGGAGAAGAGCCTCCATTCATTTTATTGCTACAGCTCTGGTGACTACTATTTTTCTACTTCTTCCAGAGGTGAACTGGAGATCCTGATCATAAATGATTCTTCCATGAATATCACACTAGCCTCTCTTTTCTTACCTTGTTGGGTAGGGCGAGATTGATGGGCTCTTATCTGAATTACAAAATAGCTTGCTAAATGTAACTTTTAAGGAACTTTTATAAACAGTGGGATAAAAACTTTAAGCCTCAGATCCTAATCTGGTAAAATCTACACACACAAAAATCTGCTTTGTCCATATCTGTGGTAACAGATTTTTCAAGATCCACAGCTATAGACACTGCACAGTTCAGATCAGGCTACAGTCCATAACAATTCAATGCTCTTCAGAACTCTTTGCTCTTGGGCCTTGATCCTGCCACGTGCTGAGCACTCTGACCTGACCCAACAAAGCATTCATTAAGCACCTACTCCACTTAAAGCACTGGAGTAATTCTGCTGGCTTCAATAGAACTACACTCTTGCTTAAAGTTAAAGCGCAAGCATAGGTGCTTTGCTGGATCAGGTCAGAGTTTTCAGCACCTGGCAGGATTGAATCCATAATTACTGTTATTAGGAGGTGGGTGAAACCTTGTACGAGTTGCTTATATCCTCCTATATGCTGTGTGCACACATCACTCACTTAAATTAGTTGTAAGAAACACTTTAAGAGGCCACACCTAAAACCAGGCCTAACAGAATCTGCCAGGAAACTAGCACCATGGGTATTGTAACTAAGTGGGTGAATGAGATTATACACATAAAATGAAAAACAGAGGGAGAGCCTGACACAAAAGACTAAGGCTATGTCTACACTACAGACCTTAAAGTGGCATAGCTGTACCGTGTAGCTCCATGCAGTTGCTCCATGCTGGTGGGACAGAGCTCTCCTGCTGGCATAATTAAACCACTTCTAACAAGCAGTGGTAGCTATGTTAGCAGGAGAGCATTTCCTACCAACATAGCGCTGTCCACATTGGCGCTTTTGTCGATTAAACTTGTTGGTGAGGGGTGTGTTTTTTTCACACCCCTGACTAAAGAATTTTCCTGACAAAAGCGCTAGTGTAGACAAAGCCTAAGAAAGCCAAGCAATAGCCTGGTAGCAGTGTGAACATGGGGAAAGCTAGAGAGAGAGCTTTTGGGTTTGCTAGCTAATGAGGCTTGGGACTCGAAGCCAAGAAACCGCTTGTCATCTTAGTTCTTTCCATGTCCAGAGAAGCAGGACTTTGTTGCTATCTTGTTTATTTACAAGGAAAGAAAAAGGACTATTAATTTTTGCTTCCAAATGGAACATCCCCGGCACCCTGAAATAGGACTAACTGCTTGGGTCAAAAATAGGCAACACTATTATTCTGATGCTATTTACCCCTTTCTACATTGCAATTAACCTCTCTCTTGGTATGTCCTCATATTTGTTCATGCAGTGCAAGATCATATTTTTACAAGACATATAACAGTAAAGTTTTTAAAAAAAATAGGAGCTGAAAGTTAGGCTCCTAAATCTAAACATTCCTAAATATGAATTTAGGAAATTATTTTTTTAAAATCTTGGCCAACAACGCATTACTTTAAAATGTCACAGTGACAAAAAGGGATCCGAACTGCCAAGCAAGAGCAGATAAAACCTCTGCGTGAAAAATGTCAGCCCAACTTAGAAATCTATGAGAGGAATAAATAAATAAGTTCATAAATTTTAAGAAGGACTACTCAGAATTTATAGTTTTGATTTATTTTCACTGATGTCTCAGCTGTAGTACTTTTGAATGCTTGAAAAAACAAAAAGGGTAAATTTGAAAGCAGATACCTCACATCCAAAGAATTTCTGGCATGGAGGTACTAGATCTAAATCCCTAGATTTAACCAGGCACCCTTTTTCCGCACCCCCAAAACAAGTTCTAAAGTGACCAGGGACCAGTTTGCTGGTTCAGATGCAGCTGAAATATCTCACAAGAACAACCACTCTAGTGAGATTTTTCCCCAAGATGGCAGAATCATCACAAGAGTAACCAACCACGAGAGAATTCCCCTGTTTAAGATGGCAGACACTCTGATGCTTGGTTTCATGAAATTCTCAAGTAGAAATATTATGAGAAAAGTTGAGATTGAACTTTTGGTGCAGCAATGACTTAACTCTGATTTAGCCTCAAATCCAACCCCTTGCTCATCCAAAGCCAGACATCATCTAGTTGGCTCATCTCTATGTATTATCATCTATTGGCTTTATTGTTGTTATTGAGTTCTTATGGGAGTCTACTGAGTTTTTAAATATGTCACTAGAATATGGAAGATATTCACTACTTGATTATAAAAAAATTGAAGGAAAATCAAATAAAGTGTGTCTCACTTCTAATAGCTCTAAATAACACTGTTTTGTTCTTTCAAGCTGTGTTACCATGGCAAGGACCTACACAAAAGGAAAGGGTGCCATAATTTAGAGTACAAACATTTTGGCTATTATAATAAAGAAGCTAAAATTAAGCATCAAACCTACTGTGAGAACCGCAGCAATCCTCTTGGCCACCGTTGGGCTGATTTGAAATGCATGAGCAAATCGCCACCCCTGAAGATCAAAGATAGCCTTGACTCCATTCCGTTGTGTCTCTCTCTCTTTTACAATAAGCTCTGATGTGATAAGACTTACACGAAACACATCATATGCTGTAAACATCTTTGGATCCCATTGTCCTGAAGAACAAATAGACTGTAATGCATTACCACATATACTCTATAAATATATACTCCCTCTGGCTATGGTTTTGAATGCAATCCTCAAATACAAAATGAGTAAAACAGCAATATGGAGTGTGAAGTCATCTCCTTTTCCTCCTTCAAACCCTCTCCTGTTCTGTAATAAGTAATTTTGTCAGTGCAGAACCTACTTACTCCACATCCCTCTGGCTGCTCTTCCACCCTGCGTGATCACTCCACTCTCTGCAATTCATTTCTACTATCAGTGGGGAATCTGCCGAAAAGTTTTCAGAAAAGAATCTTGCAATGTTTGCTTCAAGAATCCTCTAGGTTTGGCAGGGACAGTAGTAATTAAATTGGAAAGTCCCCGGCCAAAGCTCCACACTACAATATCTAGGATTTACCTCAACCAATATGTGTTAAAATGAGAAATTGCCATGTCTATGCTAAAATTTGAACCTATTTTAGCTAGCACATTGAAAAGACACCTTTTTTTCCTAGTGAAGACAAGGTTGTGTTACTTGTCTCCAGCACCTAGTAGTCTGGCTCCAATCCTTGTTGGGTTTTCTAGAAACCACAATAATCAAAATAAATAATAATGGTGGGGTGGTAAATACAATAATTAACTTGGCAGACAGCTATTTCACACTCAACAGCAAATGAACACTACTTTATCCAGCAATGTTAAATGTGATAGATACTCATAGGTAAATAGTGAAAAATTACAGATGTTTATGGCGATCACTAGAGTTTTCACTTAAATCAAGTGCTTCAGGAGTTCAGTCTCCCATCCCATTAGCACAATATATACTAATCCTGACAGCCCTCAAAAAATCCTGGTTGTTTCTTCTGTATAACTCCCAAAAGATATGTGAGGGTTTTTAATCTGTATGCTATTTTATGGGTGCACTAGTCAACGAGGAGCTACTATTGGAGCACATTAACTTGCACCTCCTGGCTTAGCTGTGTCACTGAATAACTTTAAAGCACCTTCTGAAAGTACAATTTGAGAACCCATGCACCAGATCACATAGCCTCAGATGGTTCTTCATACAGAGCACTCAGGCAACATGGGTGTGGTCAAACCGTTTTGAAAATTCTTTGGGTGTCTGTCAGTTGGACTCTTAATAGGCATCCAAATAGCCATGTGCATATATCAAACATTACAAAAATGTTGGACTTAACACTGAACCTTAATATGTCTCTAGCCCTTGCTACAGAAGTTAGCACTTAATTCAGATGAACATTGAATAAGCAGTGGTCTACATACATACTGGCTGGAGGTGAAAACAAAAATTGTACGAACCTAACCTGGAAGAGTTAAAACACTATAGCCCCTTCAGCTCCCTGACTTGGTATGGGCACAGTTACATAGTATGAAGGTGTTGCTTTACTAGCATACTTATATCCACAGGAGAGGGAAATAAACTATACCAGCTTAAGGAATTGTACTGTTTAATTATTTTGATAGAAAAATCACACCCCTAACCAAGAGAGTTATACCAGCACACAAAACAATGTGTAGGCAAGGCCAGGGCCATAGAAAAGAGTTGATGCTTACCAATTCTATAAATAAGAACTTTGCTGCCATGTGGGTCCCTTGATCTCAGGACTCCATGGTAACCAGCATGCAGGAGATTGAGAATAGAGGAAGGGTGTAAATTTGCACTTATTTCTGGGCACTCAGCTCTCCACTTGTGATAGTTCTTCAATAACTGGGGACAAAGGAAGCATTCTTGTCAGATGAATATTAGTAGAAATAGAAAACAAAATCCAGTCAAAAGACAAAAAAGTATCTTGAACGGATGGGTCCAAGTCACAGAATTAAAATATTAGAACTTCCATCAATCCAGTGCTTTTTTTTTTTTTTACTTTCAACAAATGAATTTTAGGAGCAGGGAGATTGCCAGACTGGATCACACAAGTAGACCAGAATTCTGACAGTGACTAGCCAGTACTAGATGTTTCCAAGGAAGAAGCAACAATGCCTAGAATAGTTGCCTAACTCCCCATTAGATAGATGAAATATCATGCAATAAACACTTTTTTTTGGAAGTGGGGAGAGAGGAACCTCTCCCAAACTGAACAGAAGTTTCCAATGAGTGATCTACAATAATGCCTAGGTCTCTCTTTGCCCTGAGTTATTACAGTGAACTTAGAACCCAATCAATTTGTAAATGGCGTGTAATCACCATTCAGTGCCAGGTGGTAGATAGAAAATATCGTCAATAGGATATTTTACTACACAAAATACAGTAACTCCTCGCTTAATGTTGTAGTTGTGTTCCTGAAAAATGTGACTTTAAATGAAATGATGTTAAAATAATCCAATTTCCATATAAGAATTAAGGTTAAGAGGTGGGGATTAGGTTCTAGGGAAGTTTTTTCCACCAGACCAAAAAGAAAAATAAAATAAATCTATATACATACTGTACAACTTTTAAACAAACAATTTAATACTGTACACAGCAATGATGATTGTGAAGCTTGGTTGAGGTGGTAAAGTTAGCAGGTGGATGAGGGTAAGATATTTCCCAGGGAATGCCTTATTGCTAAATGATGAACTAGCATTCAGCTGAGCCCTCAAGTGTTAACACATTGCTGTTAATGTAATCTCACACACTACAAGGCAGCACAAATGGAGAGAGGGGAGAAAGCATGGCAGACAGAGATACAGACATGCACCCTGTGTGTGGGGAGAGAGAGAGAGATGTGCATTGCCCCTTTAAGTATGCTGCCACCATTCTAAGTACATTGCCTTTAAAAAGATCAGGAAGTTGAGATAGCAGCTGCAGCCAGCAAACTCTCTCTGTCCTGAGCCTAGTCCTGTCTCCATCCTGCTCTATATGGAGAAGGGGTAAGCAGGGGTAAGAGTAGTGGGGAAGGGAACACCCTGACATTAACTCCTCTCTTCTCCCCTCCCCTGCACAGCAAGCAGGAGGCTCCCAGGAGCAGCTCCAAGGTAGAGGGCAGGAGCAACACATGGCAGTGAGGGGAGGGACATCTGAACTGCTGGCAATTGATAGCCTGCTGGGAAGCTACTGCATAGGGAACTTAGGGGATCGGGGAGCTGATAGGGAGATTGTCAGTCCACCCTGGTTCCAAGCCCCCACCAGCTAGCTCCAACAGGCTATTTTTCTTGCAAGCATGGACAAAGCAGGCAGCTGTCAAACAACATTATAACGGAGCATTGCACAACTTTAAACGAGCATGTTCCCTAATTGATCAGCAAGGTAACAACGTTAACCGGGACGACTTTAAATGAGGAGTTACTGTAAAATAGGAATGGGCTTCTAAACTGAATCCTTCTTAGTATTATTTAACTTGATGCTGTGTCAGGCTCATACAGGGACATGATGAACTAAGGAGAGACTTGAATGTCTCATAAGAGGAATCCCCCCCCCCCACAAAAAAAAGGAGTATGAAGCCATCTTACTGGACACAAACTTATTAATATTTCCACTGGACTGATCATTTTACCATTGCAAGAGATGTCACCATTAGCACATCCACAGCACATTTTCAAACACAAAGGTTTCTCCATGTAAGATATTGGGGAGGAGGTTATTTATATTATTGATCAATGAGACATCAATTCAGCCCACTCATTTTTTATTAAGTGAAGATAGAGCAACACAAAGAGAAAAAGGCAAAGGTTAACAGAACTCACCCTTCTGGGGTCAGCTTCTATTCCAAACAGATTACAGCTCTGTTTTATATCCCACCTCTTTACAACATTTTATTTGCCTACTGCATTTTGCAGTTGTTTCCATACTTACTTTAGCTAATCACATATTAGCCACAAATGTGACATTAACATTTCCTGTACACCTGCAAGATGATTCCTGGCTCTTGTACATTTCCATTCTATATGCAATACAATGCTCATCTGAAAGTAGTTTTCCATTATTTTTCTATGCGAAGATTTACAGAAGGCTGGTTCAGGTTTAGTACCTAACTCAGTTCCCCAATTATGCTCTATATGGTTTGATACGTAACTCAGTTTCTCCAGTTAAGCTTGTTTACAAACATGTCTGCTTACTCATGCCTTTCTTGTTGTGTCAGTTACAATTTCACTACTTGTTGTTCAAGCAACAGAACCAATTCCATTTTCTCTAATAAAGATATATCTTATTTGTCACACTTGCTAGCACATATGGAGTTAGAAGTACCCTATGCAGCTACCAAACAAAATATATAAGATCTGAAAATGGGTGACAACCTAAATACATTACCATTCCTTTTAGGGCATGTCCTATATAAATTCGATATGCTCAAAGTCATGTGTAACTTTTAGTTATCCTTGACATAGTTGTCAGAAATACTGGAAGCTCAATGCCTATATGGCAACAAAGAGCATCAAATAATGATGCAGGGGAGGTTTCTCTCTTTCTGATTGCTCATAAGAGACATGATTTTTGGGAGTGAAAATAATGGAGGTCTGTCATTGCCAAAAGAATAGACATCATGTCCGTTGTAAGGAACATAAATACCATTGGTCAGATGAAGGCAAAACAGATTTGGACAGCATTATACATTGGAGCTGTTGAAGGATACAAAAAAAGCTATGCATAGAAGTGATATGCTGTGGTATTGAAGAAGTTACTTAGCTAAAAAGTGCTGCTTTTTGAGGTTAGATCCTGCTGGAGAAAATGGAGTTATCCATAATTTCATGATTCCTTTAGAGAATTAGCTGATGGTGCAGTAGTGCTGATTTCCAAATTTAATCAAATACTTTCCCCTTAGAACAAAATAATTCATTACAATAAAAATCACCTGTTTGAAAATCTGGACTTTGCACAGCAGAGCTGTTCTCTTAGTGGCAAGTAGAGTAGTCACTGGTTTCACAGAGTCCCACCACTTCCCCCACTTTATCTCCGATACTGTGAAGAGGAGAGCAGGAATGGAAGACAGGATTCTGAAAAAGCTTCCTTTGAAGACGACGACCAGGGGAAAGCAGCGGATGTGATATATCTTGACTTTTGAGCTTCTGAGACGGTCTCTCACAGTATTCTTGCCAGCAAGTTAAAGTTGTATGGGCTGGATGAATGGACTATAAGGTGGACAGAAAGCTGGCTGGATTGTCGGGCTCAGTGGGTAGTGATCAATGGCTTCATATCTAGTTGGCAGCCAGTATCAAGTGGAATGCCCTAAGGGTCAGTCCTGGGGCTGGTTTTGTTTGATATCTTCATTAATGATCTGGAGGATGGCATGGACTGCACCTTCAGCAAGTTTGAAGATGACACTAAACTGGGAGGAGTGGTAGATATGCTGGAGGGTAGGGATAGGATACAGAGGGATCTAGACAAATTAGAGTACTGGCCCAAAAGAAGTCTGATGAGGTTCAGCAAGGACAAATGCAGAGTCCTGCACTTAGGATGGAAGAATTCCATGCACTGCTACAGACTAGGGACTGAATGGCTAGGCAGCAGTTCTGCAGAAAAGGACCTAGGGGTTACAGTGGATGAGAAGCTGGATATGAGTCAACAGTGTGCCCTTGTTGTCAAGATGGCTAATGGCATTTTGGGTTGTATAAGTAGGGGCATTTCCAGCAGATCTAGGAACTTGATCATTCCCCTCTATTTGGCATTGGTGAGGCCTCATCTGGAGTACTGTGTCCAGTTTTGGGCCCCACAGTACAAGTAGTATGTGGAAAAATGGGAAAGAGTCCAGTGGAGGGCAACAAAAATGATTAGGGGTCTGGAATACATGAGTTATGAAGAGAGGCTGAAGGAATTGGGATCATTTAGTCTGCAGAAGAGAAGAATGAGGGGGGATTTGATAGCTGCTTTCAACTACCTAAACGGGGGTTCCAAAGAGGATGGATCTAGACTGTTCTCGGTGATAGCCGATGACAGAACAAGGAGTAATGGTCTTAAGTTGCAGAGGGGGAGATTTAGGTTGGATATTAGGGAAAACTTCTTCACTACGAGGCTGGTGAAGCACTGGAATGGGTTACCTAGGGAGGTGGTGGAATCTCCGTCCTTACTGGTTTTTAAGATCAGGCTAAACAAAGCCCTGGCTAGGATGACTTAGTTGGGGATGGATCCTGCTTTGACCTCCTGAGGTCCCTTCCAACCCTGATATTCTATGATCTGGCTTCTGGTTACTCCAAGAGTTGGGAGTTCTGCCTCTGGCTGTCTCACTAATTTGATTGGTGATCTTAACCAAAGATTAAGATACTTGGTTAAGATTTTCAAAAGAACAAAAGGCCAGAAGTTAGGGGCTTGAAAAATCTCAGTTTAGAAGCCTAAGGAAATTTCAATGGGAGTCAGGGTCTAGTTTCACAAATAACTGAAGAAAAACGAGGATAGCCAGCTTTAAATCCTAATGGCAGCAAGGGTAGGGCCTTACATAGTTATTTTTTTAAAAGAAGTTTGTTATTAGTGCTCTCAGACCAGCAAAACAAATCTAATCATCAGCACATTTTCAAAGACATAAAACATTTTCTCAGTAGCAAAATAACATTGTGACTGAAGTGACTGGCTCTCTGAAGTTACCCCATTTTTCAAGAGCTCAAGTAAGGTAGCTAGAAATACATAATGAGGAATACTTGTGGCACCTTAGAGACTAACAAATTTATTTGGGCATAAGCATTCGTTGGCTAAAGCTCACTTTATCAGATGCAGAGAATGAGTGATCAGAGAGGCTGAAGTGTGCTCCTACTGGTTTTTGAATGTCATGATTCCTGATGTCAGATTTGTGTCCATTTATTCTTTTACGTAGAGACTGTCCGGTTTGCCCAATGTACATGGCAGAGGGGCATTGCTGGCACATGATGGCATATATTATATTGGTTGATGTGCAGGTGAATGAGCCTCTGATGGTGTGGCTGATGTGATTAGGTCCTATGATAGTGTCACTTGAATAGATATGTGGAAAGAGTTGGCACCAGGCTTTATTGCAGGGATAGGTCCCTGGGTTAGTGTTTTTGTTGTGTGATGTGTGGTTGCTGGTGAGTATTTGCTTCAGTTTGGGGATCTGTCTGTAAGCGAGGACTGGCCTGTCTCCCAAGATCTGTGAGAGTGAGGGATCGTCCTTCAGGACTATCTAGGGAGTGGCTGGGTCATTACACAAATTTAATCTATGTTTGCAATCTAATTTTCACATGTCAAATATCCCTCTGCTGTTGCTCAGACCTTCTTGTCAACTGTCTGAGGTGGGCCATCCTGATTATCACTGCAAAAGTTCTTTTCTCCTGCTGATGATAGCTCATCTTAATTGATTAGCCTTTTAGAGTCGATATGGCAACCTTCACCTTTTCATGTTGTCTGTATAGCTATATATCTTCCTACTGTCTGTTCCATTCTCTGCATCTGATGAACTGGGCTGTAGCCTACGAAAGCTTATGCACAAATAAATTTGTTAGTCTCTAGGGTGCACCAAGAACTCCTCGTTCTTTTTGCGGATACAGACTAACACCGCTACTACTCTGAAACTAGAAATAATAAAGTAGAACAAAGTATCAGTTTTCCAACTTCCCACTTCTATGCAAGGCTTTCTGTTCTAACCAGTTTGTCCAGGATCTTGAATTGCAGACTATGAAAGAGTCAAAGTGAAATCTAATCCTCTTCTGTTACCACGTGGCAAGCTAAGGATGGATATTTATCGTGACTACTGACCTCTTACCCATTCCTCTACCTTCAAATTCCTCTCGTCCTTTTAAACAGAGTATTTTTGCAGCATATTCCCCCCCACCACTTTCCTTGCATGAAGTTGTAGGCTATTTGAAGGGTGTCTTAAATAAATTGTCAAGAAGGAAACTGGTTGAAAAGACCCAATATGCGCCAGCTCTACTTGTAGAACAGATAGGAAGAGATAGAGAGATCTACTGATTACCAGTCATGTACATCTCCACTCTTAACATACCCCATAATGATCTATTTAGTCAGGGCAGTCCTTAGCTATTCTGGGGCTCTACGCAGCCTCCCCCAGCCCCCCTGTGGGAGGGACAGGCCTCCGCAGAGTGTGGAGGCTGGCCCCAGGCCTTGGGGGAGGGGGGCTGGCTTGGGGGGTAAGAGGGAACCACCCCCCAGCACTCACTGGTGGTGCAGCTGGGGCCAGGTTGCTGCACTTCCCACCGCCAGTGAGTGCAGGCCAGGCCCTGCTGCAGTGCTCAGGGAATTGGGGTCATGGCAGAGAAGGGGTGGGGCAGAGCGGGGCAGGGGTCCTGGGGACGAGCCAGAGCACGGGCTGCAGCAGCACGCAGCTGTGCGGAGCGCCAGGAAATGTGGTGCCCTACGCAGCTGTGTACTTTGCGTATGGGTAAGGATGGCCCTGTATTCAGTTGTGGCTTAAGATCTCAACCAGGCTAGAGCCCCATCTTTCTTGAATGCTGTATAAAAGATGGTAAATGATCATTCCTTAACCAAACGATTCACAATCAACCCAGTTTTACCTGTTAAGAGTTTTAATTAAGTATATAAATTAGCTCTTAGTGTAAGCTAATAATATTGAGAGCCTCCTGAGGGGTGTTTTTTTAATGTTCTTGGTATGCAAGAATATAAGCTATTGGTCACTGATAGAGTAATGTGATCAGAAGTTCATTGTGCTGGTAAACGGCACTCCAGAACTTGATATTATTTTACTTCATGTTTACCCTCTTATAAACAACACTGATTGGCACAAAGTGTCCAGGATTGCATAACCAGACAGCAGGAACTGGCAACACTATGTATGAAGGACAACAGAAAAAATACATAGAAGCTGAATCAACATTAAAATATTTACCCTTGTCTCAAAAACAAACAAACACTACCACACAAACTCAAAAATCTACAGTTTTCATTTTTGCCCTTTTCCTGTATGAGGAGTTGTGCGCACATTTTCAATAATTAATTATTCTATTACAAGAAAACCACTGTACATAGCTGGCAGGTTCTGCTCCATGAGAGAATCAAGCCTGGAAAACAGGATGCTGCTGGTTAGGGTTGCCAACTTTTTAATTGCACAAAGCCAAACACACCTGCCCTATCTCTTACCTGAGACCCTGTCCCCACTTGCTCCATTCCTCCTTCCTCCCTCGCTCTCACCAGGCTGCAGCAGGAGATTCGGATGCAGGAGGGAGGTGAGATCTCTGGGCTGGGGGTGTGGGCTCTTGGTGGGGTCAGAAATGAGGGGTTCAGGGTGTGGGAGGGGGCTCTGGGCCAGAGCAGAGGGGTGGGGTGTAGGTGAAGACTCCAGCTATTGGTGCAGGAGGGGGCTCTGGGCTGGAGCCAAGGGGTTTGGCGTGCAGGAGAGAGTACGGGCATTGGCTGGTGAAGTGGACTCTGGGGTGGGGCCAGGATGAGGGCTATGGGGTGCAGGAGAGAGCTTCCGCAGGAGATTGGGGGGGTGTGGGAGGGGACTCTGGACTGAAGCAGCAGGTGGGGTATGGGACAGAGTTTGGGGTCTTGCAACTCCCAGGATGTGGCCACAGGTCTCTGAAGTCCCTAGACCAGGCGTGGGTCAAATTTTTTGGTCCGAGGGCCACATCGGGGTTGCAAAATTGTATGAAGGGCCAGGCAGGGAAGGCTGTGCCTCCTCCAAACAGCCTGGCCCTGACCCCTGTCTGACCTACATCCACTTCCTACCTCCTGACTGCCCCCTCAGAACTCCTAACCCATCCAACTGCCCCCTACTCCTTGTTCCCAGACCGCCCCCTCCAGAGACCCTACCCCTAACCCCACCCCCAAGACCCCCTGTGCTCCCTGTCCCCTAACTGCCCCAACCCCTATCCACACCCCTGCCCCCTGACAGACCTCCAGGACTCCCTCGCCTATCGATCCCCCCATTCCTCATCCCATGGCTGCCCCCCCAGAACCTCGTCCCCATTCAACTCTGCCATGCTCCATGTCCCCTGACTGCTCCTTGAGACTCCCTGCCCCTTATGCAACTCCCCGGCCCCCTCACCCAGAGTAGCATGTTTGGGTGGCCAGGGAGGTGCTGTGTGCTGCCCTCATGCCTGAAGGCACCACCCCACGCAGCTCCCGTTGGTTGCAGTTCCCATGCGTCCAGGGGCTGCAGGGACCCGGCGGCTGCTTCCGGGATCCGCACGGAGCTATGGCAGGCAGGGAGCCTGCCTTAGCCGCAGGCCCTCCTGTGCCTGCTGACCAGACTTCCAGTTGGCACTGCCAACCAGGCCATTAGAACTGCCAGGGTTCCTTTTTGATTAGGCGCTCCAGTGGAAAACGGACACCTGGCAACTCTACAGCTGGTAGGAACCAAGATGTGGGCAAAAACAATTCTGTCCATTACCTAGTCAATCCCCGTTCCAGTTCAGAACTGTTCCCACCAGTGCATATTTTTAGTCACAGCAGCCAGCAGCTGTGATTTAAAATCAGCAGTATTTGTATCTGCAATGTTAATGACACACACGGGAGGTCAAATGACACCTGGCCTGGACATTTGCCTATCATTCATTATCGATAGTAAAAAAAAAAGATTAATTATACGATCTTGAGATACAGCCTGCCATGAGATGGTGTCAGATGCAATTTTCATCTATTTCTACCAAAGGTAACAACTCATAGCTAAAAATTACAAAGCACTCAGTTCTACCTTTACTCACACTCCCATTTTATTCGGTAACCAGTCCCACTGATTTTTATGAGACTACTAGTGGAGTATGAACAACTCCCTGTGAGAAAGGGGTGCAAAACTGAGCCTAACTGCCTGAAATATTTATTTCCTGTTTTAAAACCGAAGTCTAAACTTAGCTTTAAAGGACCTTCTGGGTTATCTGCAGCAGGCATTTAAGGCTCAATCCTGCAAACTTTTCTCAAGCAAATTAATCCTTATTCTACTAAGTAGTTCCACTGAAGTTGCATAGGATTGCTTGCATGTTTAAAGCTTACTCATGTGAATAAGGCTTGCAAAATCGGACTCTTCTTGTTGAAGAAGCTCTGAAGAACAGTCATTATCTTTAAACTAAAGATTTACTTTAACATTGTATGAATTGACTCAAGGTCTCATGTACAAGGATTATTTGCTGGTAGTTTTGAAGGGCATACATCTGTTCTGCTAAGGGAGTCAAGGGAAGGTGTACTTAGTCTATATATTGGCTATAAAGAGCTGTAGGTGTCAATATGGGTATAGAGGGCTAAGTAACCTAAAAATACCACATTCCCATCTGGTTTGTAGGAAAAACAGATGGGATGATCATGACAGATGTAATGGCTTCTAATCATTCAGGACTGTGGAACAGTTACTCTTTGGAGAAAAAATGCAATACATAATTATATTGGTTTATTAACTGAATAAGCTACTGTATGTCTGGCAACTGAAGATGGATGTAAATTAATTTGGTAAATGGAATAAGTTTAATCAGAAATGTAATCCAATGTCTGTGGAACCAAGCATTTCATCAGGAGTGTCTTTATGAGATCTGTCGGAGATACAGTCTAGGATTTCTGAATGTCAGAGTAAGGAAATTATTGATTAATCTTAGAGTGTGAATCCAGTGTCTGACTTAGACCTGATTTAAAGAAAACAATGTATTTATAAATGAAACATGACTGGATTCAACTTTTCCCAATCAATAAATTATGAAAGCATATTGCCAAAGGCACCATTCAGAACTAGGCCTCCATTATGGTAGAAAATATGCAAACACATGCCGTAAGAAGAAACGGTCCCTCCCCAGAAATATTTACAATAATAAAAAATCCAGAAGAGAAAATAAAAAGGAAATGGCATTTCTTTAATTTCTTCAGATCAGATCACACACACTAGGCTTATTTCTTTGTCATAGTTATTATTTGAAACCAACAGTATGCTCAGTCCTGGACAAAACTGAGGAAGTCTCTATCCAGGCCCCAAGGAGCATACATTCTAAAATAAGAGAATACAGGCCCACAGTAATGTATTGGTGAATCTCAAGATAGTGGTCTCTCAAACTTGCTTTTGTAAAGGAAACTTATTTCATGGGTGGATTGGTGTAGGGCTATGGAGAACCTATCTTGGGGAGGGAGTAGAATGAGGGAAGGGTGGTCAGCTGACAAACCTGGAGAACAGAGTTTTAGAAGCAAGGACTGCCCTAGAAGAAGGTGTAAAAGAGGACTGGATTAAGGAAACTTTAGCCCTGACTACAGTAGGAAAAGGACCTGTTGCCAGCCTTCCTGAACTGACATGGAGATCAGTTTAGCTATTTGTGTAATCCTAACATGAAGATGTTGAAAACAGTTATGGAAAATGTTATAGAGATGCTTCTGTAAGGGAACAGAAAAATTGTGTCCCAGCTATTGTGCACTAGCAGTTGGCCACTTTCAACTCCAATTACAGATGGAGGAGACAACTGTCAGCAGTGGATCATTTTCCTAGTGTGAACAGATCTAATGGAAGCAGTTAGACAAGAGGCTTGAGCAGAGCAGAAAGAATATGGTGGAGGACAGGAAGAAAAGGGCAGAACCACAGCAAAGGATGGCTCATGCAAAGTCTTCAAAGCGAGGAAAAATTTGAAATCAATGAGCATAGCAAGAGGAAGTCAGTGAAGGGAAACAATAAGGCTGTAATTAACTCCACTCTGGTTTGTTTCACCCCTTGGCTAGCTTAGGCAGCGCCACCCTTAACATGCTGGCTTTGTGGATTGCAGTCTAAGATGCCCATCTTTTCCCAGGCACTGTCTAGGGAGCCTAGACTCCTAATTCAGGCTTTGTGGATCACAGTGTTGCTCCTGTGACTTCTCTAGGCACCTAAACATTTGGTGCTGTGACTTCCTGGATCCCAGAGACAAGGTGCACCATTTGAACACTAAAATATATCCAGGTAGGAGTTAATGTGCCTACCTGTGCCTCAATTTCCCCATCTGTGAATTGGGGACAGTGATACTGACCTCTTCTATAAAGCAGTCTGAGAAATACTGATGAAAACCACTGTAAGAGCTAAATACTGGTGTTAATATTGCAATATTAACATCTGATCCATGCCTCCATTTCCATCAGGGTGGAGGGAGATTAGTTACTGCACAGGTGTCAGCAAAGTCAATGACAGTACAACTCCCTTGCTTGTCACTATTATTTCTCAGTAGGTGACCATCCTGCCAGCATATCCTTCTGAAGCTGCATAGAAGAAGAAACTTCCTTGTTTGTGTACTCAAGTCATATGGCATCTTTGGTGCCCCGATTGTGCTTAATCTTTTCTGTGTCAAAGGACTTCTCTCTTCAGTCCAAGGAAAACAAATCTCTGCCAATATTCCACTTAGACTGTTAAGCCTCTCCTACTCAGGCATGTTTATCTTGCAATCCTTTACCAAAAGTGATTCAGTTACCTTCTTTTACTTTTGGAGTCCGTGTTTAAATTGTCAGGGCATATATTCCCACCCACATTTCAAGATTAAGGTTTTGGGAGTCAGCCAGGTTGCATAATTGCATTTGTTTCAGTGTTTTGTAATAGTAAAAGTTACTTCTGAATGCTAGGTAAGTAAGATTACAGAAAGGTAAGTCATATTGTGCAATTCTCTAGGATCATCTCTATGCATCCAGCTCCTGCTTTGTGTAGTTAGAATGTGGTTTAGCTACCAAAACAGCTGCTCCAGTCCAATCCCTACTAATTACTGTACTACAACCATTTCCTTTACTCCTACTTTATTCAGTTATTACACCATCAAGTCAAGACCCTGATCCTGCACTGGGAGTAGTCCCATTGACTTTGCCAGGGTTCCCCAGGGCCACAGAAGTCTACCCCGGGGCACACAGAGCTCTTAGCAGCAGCAGAGCCCAAACCTTAATGTGGGTGTCGTCTTTATTTTTCCTAGAAGGCAGCAGCCCCAATTTCTCCCATAAAATGCAGGTGTGTGGTTTCATGAGCGTCTCAGCCTTTCCCCACTAGGGATTAGTGTCCCTACTGTCATTACTTATAGGTGCCTACACAAGCTATCAGGCACTCGACAGACGGACAGCAGCTTAGACCAGCAGGGCTCACGCTGCAGACAAGCGGGCACTGCCCGAGCGCCTGGCACCGCTCTCCTCTCACCTGGGCGCGATCACACCCAGCAACTGGGGCATGCACTTTCCGGCTCCCCGCAGGGATCGTCCGGGGGCGGCCCTTTACCCCTGTGGGGGGCAGAGGGAAAGGGCCCGCTGCAGCCCCAGGGAGACCCGTGCCCGGCCCGCCCTTACCTTCCAAGCCAGGGCCAGGTCGAAGTCCCGGGCTCGCAGGAACCTGAGCAGGAAGGAGTCGGTGAGAGCCAGCGGCCAGCGCTGGCTGCGATCAGCCTCCGCCCGGCGCCGCAGCTCGGCCACGGCGGCTCCCACCAGCGGGGACTGGTCGGGCAGCTCGTTGAGGTTCCCCGGCGGGCTGGGCGGCTTCTCCAGAGACATGCGGGCTGCGGAGCCAGGAACCCGCCGCACCGGCTGCTGCGCTATGCAACGGGAGCGAGCAGCGGCTAAATGCGCCGCGCGGGGCGGACACGCCGCCTCCCATCGCAAAACAGGCCGAGCGAGTCCGGGACTGGGCAGCGCCCGCCCCGCCCCGCGAGCCCAGCCAGGTCGGGCTTAACCCTCGCGGGGCCTGCCGGCGCCGGGGCCGCGCTTCTCACGGGGGCGGAGGCTGGTACCTGGAGGCCAGTGGCAGCATGAGCCGCTGGCCCAATGGCCCGTGTCCGGCCTCCTCCAGTGGGGGGAGCGGGACAGCGGACGCGCCCCGCCCTCCCGGCGCTCGTGCCCAGAAGCGAGATCGGGGCCCGGGATGAGCTTCCGCGCTCCGACCCCGCTCCCTGGCAGGAGCGCCGGGCAGGGCGAGCCCCAGCGCCCCGGTCCCGCTCTCCGGCAGGAGCGCTGCGCCGGCCGAAGCGGGACACGCCCCCGGGTCCAAAGTTTCCTTTCTGTGCAAGGTGCGGCCTTCCTGCCCCTGCCGCCAGCCCCCGTTTTGCAAATCGTCCTTCACTAAGGAACTGTGGGTCCAACCCATATAAAGAACAAAAGAGCTCTGGAGTCAAGCGCCGTGTCCAGAAAGTTAACCTGTGCTGGAAAGACTTCAACATGCCACTTTGACCCCAGACTATTTTTCTGTGCAAAGCACTCTCCTGTCTCTCTCCATCTTCCACTCTGCAATGTGAATAAGCGACTGGGGTTGATAGACTGGCTACAAAAAGGACGGATGAAGGGATCAGAATGTGTAAATATTATACACACCTTTTCCATTTTACAGTTATACATATTATCTATATTAACATACAAAAAAACCCTTTGTTGTCAAGCTGTTGAGTTTTCTACACACTTAACATACCTGATGCCAGAGGTTCTCAAACTTCATTGCACCCTGATTCCCTACTCACAACAAAAATAACTACATGACCCCAGGAGCAGGAACGGAAGCCTGAGCCCGGCTGCCCTGGTGGGAGCAAAAGCCCAAGCTCCACCACCCTGGGCCCCGGGCCCAGCCACTCTAATGCCAGCCTCGGAGACACCATTAAAATGGGGTTATGACCCACTTTGGGGTCTTGACCCACAGTTTGAGAACCCCTGCCAGGTGCAAAATTACATAAACAAGGAAATGAAAAGTTAAGTCCTCTGATCTATTCCTCCTCCCACACTCCTTACCACTGTCAAAACTAACACCACAAACCATGCTCTGTAACCTTAACTCTGCCCCCTGGAAATGCCAGACTTTTATTACCACTTTTATTGGCCTTGCGCACCAGAATATTTTTTTATCTCCTATCACTTTTCACCAGAGATTTCTGTGCATGACAGCAAGTAAGCTGGAAAACTAAGGTGCATTTTGGCTGTTCTATAAAAATACTGATTTGTACTATTTTAAATACCATTCATTGCATATGCAGAAAAGGTTTAAAGAGCATTTCCTTTCACCTGCCCTCTCTGTAGCTCTTTTCCATGTAATGTGAATGTAGCATTAATATTTAAAAGAATGTTTCAAATATTGATTAGTTCAGTAGAGGATGTCAAACAGCTTGGCCTGAAAAGTAAGAATTTATTAAAGCAAAAATTCTGTCATTACAGATGTAAAGTTGTTGGAATAATCAACCATATTGGAAACCATTTAGTATGTTTCCACAAGCTTGGGAAGGCTCGGAGCTGATATTTCTATGATGGCATTTTTGAATTCTAAAGCAAAGGAAATGGAGATTTCAGCCACAGACGAGATGTTCTCCAAATATCACCTAAAGAAACGTGGCCTCAGTCAAATGCTGATGTATGGCTATGTTGCATGAACTACATTATTTTGATAATTGCTGGATGTGAGATACTGTCTAGGATAAATGTTAAGTCAAATTATATAGTGAGGGACGTTATGGGATGAAGACCAGAAAGAACACATACCACAGGGTGAATGGAGACAGAGTATGTTTACACTGTATCTGAAAGTGAGCTTCACTGCCTAGGTCCACAGTCTTGTGCTGGTGGGACTTGCGCTAGTATGCTAAAAGAGCTGTGTAGACATTGCAATTTAGGCGAGAGCTCAAGTTATCAAATCCATTCCCACCTGAGCTTGAGAGCCTGAGTTCCAGCCTGAGTCACAATGTCTGCACAGCCATTTTTCACTTGCTAACCAGGTAGCATGTAGTCAGATCCATAGAGACTTGGATTTCTGGACAGAAACTCCACTTAGACTCCTCACCTGGAAATTTGGGAGGTTGAATTTGAAGGAAAGGAAGCTCTGCTGGGCTCTTATAATCTAAGGCTGTCTCTGCTAGCGTAAGAAGTAGGACAGTCACTAGATGTTACTGTTTTGCTCGTGTTATGTTTACTTGGTTAGATAAAAGTTTAGTGTTTGGTCAAACGCAGGAGTCAGAGGCATAGTCAGTTCGTGGGTTCTGAAGAGATCTGAATGGCCCTCAAAATACAGTAAAGAAAAGCAGCCAAGAGCACCTGACATTTATAGGCAGGTGTCCTCAGAAGAAAATTGGAAAGGTAAAAAGGCTGCACTTGTCAGCGGTAATCACTGACACTGGTGTTGAATAAGGTGTGGTGCCCTGTAAGGGGGTTTATGACAAAAAGTATCACAGCAAAACGAAGGACAATAGCTGACTGAACTAGTCATAACAACTATTTTTACACTGGTAAAAAAAGCTGAACAAATATGATGTGTTTAGCCATCTTTCCTGTTCTTAACTTGTCTAACAAAGAGAGTTTCTGTAGATCTTCTTTATTCATAATTTTTATCTAATAATGTCTGAGAAAATATTGTAGCTGGATTTGCAACAAATTAATGAAGTGTTGGATTTTGTTGCTTTTTATGCATTTTTGTGTGTTTACTCAGAAAGACAGGCAAAGTGGAAGTACAGGTCTAATATTTGGCAGGAAGCCCAGAAAGGAAGCAGTGGTATATTTTGCCATTTATGTATGTTGACCTCCTCTGTTATTTAAGAACAATTTGAAAAAGGAAAGGGTGAGAGACCATGACATATGTGAGTGATTTGCACAGAAATAAATCTTTAGGTCAGGCAGTAGCACATCCTAGACTTTTCATAATGGTTTCATGCTTGCATAAATGTGTCACATGTGGTGACTTATGACTTATTTTGTTATTTATACCAAGCCAACCCAGGTTGCTTATTCATGAGCCATTCCCAGAAACGTAAGTGGGGAGGAGATGGAAGAAACTAAGCTTTAGATTGGGGAGTGGCATATCCAGGTCTCTTCAGCACAGTCTAAATTTGGCAGTGATTTGTCGCTTGGGGTGACTGAGAAGAGTCTTGTCATTTATGTAGGTTGAAACCACAGTTCCTTATTGAAGATCACTTGCAAAATGTGGGAAGACTGGTGGGGTGCATTGGGGTTGTGTGACACAAGCCGGCATTTTGCAAAGAAATGAAGCTACAGGTCAGGGAGTTTTCAGAATGGTCCAATAGTTGCACAGATGTTTCATATGAGGTGTGATCCAAAAGATATTTTGGATTGAGGCGGGGTTTGGGGCAGAGCCAGGGTTTGAGCCCCCTCGGGTCTAGAGCAGAGGTGGGCAAACCACTCCCCTATTTTTATCCAGCCCGTGAGCTTGGGCCAGGGGGCAGGGCCAGTGTCCCCACCCTCCCAGGCCGAGCGCGACAAGCCGCATGGCCCCGCGTTCCTGACAGAGCAGGTAAGCCAGTTGGGGGGAGGCTTAGGTGGTGGGGGCCGGGTGTGGTGGATAGGGTGTGCGGGGTCTCGGGAGGGGGCAGTCAGGGAACAGATAGCAGGGGGCTAGATAGGGGGTTGGGTCCTGGGGGGCAATCAGAGTGTGGGGGGGTCTCTGGAGGGGGTAATCAGGGGACAAGGAAGACAGGTGTTGGATGGGTCGGGGTTCTGAGGTGGGTAGTCAGGGGGCAGGAAGTGGGTGGGGGTCAGATGGGGGCGGGGCCTTCCCTACCGGGTCCTCTGCACAATTTTGAAGCCCAGTGTGGCCATTGGGCCAAAAAGTTTGCCCACCCCTGGTCTAGAGAAAGTTGGTGCCTCATTTAGTACCTTTCATACAAAACAAATTCCTTTGGTGGCTATCCTGCACTCAGTTCTTTTGTTTAGTTTTTATCTAATTAATATGATAGGGTTACATTCAAGAGATACTGTTTTCCAGAATACATGGTGTGACAAAGCTCCAAGTCTGTACTTGTGGGTCCTGTGCTTCCTGGCAGATTTAGGGGCCTCAGAAACTCATCTAGGCCCCAGAGTGACCTCCCTTTCTCAGTATAATTGGCAAGAGTCACCACCTAGTGAGTTACCTTCATCACAGGCCAGTATGGAAGATGGAAAAGGGGGGAGCCCAGGCCTGCCCTCTACTCCGGACTCCAGCCCAGGGACCCTAATAGTATCAGCTAAGATGGCTGACCTTTTATCCACAAAACACAATACAATTCCCTGGGCTACTTCCCCACAGCAGTCCCCGCTTCTTCAAACTCCACTTCACCCTTACCTCAGGGCCTCCTTTCTTCAGTACGATATGTTGTCCACCACTCAGTCTCACCAACAACATAACTTCCTGACACCCACAGCCACCTGACTAACTGGGAGGTTTTTATCTGGTTTCAGCCAGTCCCTGATTGGCTTCAGGTGTCCCAATTAGGCTAGCTGTTTCTACTCCTTTGTAGAAGGTTCTTAATTGGCCCCAGGTGTCTTGATTGGCCTGGAGTAGCCTTTGTTTGGCTATCCAGGGAACAGGGACCTGCACATCCTGAGACTAATGTACCTGCCTTCCAGCACTCTCCTATATCCTTCTGGTCTGACTCCGTCACAATGGGTCGTGATAGAAAGGAAGACAGACCAAGCAACAACCTCTCAGCAAGTTTCTCATCATCCATGTGTGCACTGCACAACTCATGTTTGCAACTGTGTGGCTCTCTTTAGTGTACGCTCCTGTGACTCAGGTTCAGAACTCTCAGCTGCTTTTGCAGCTTCTCAAGATTTTCACTGTGCAAGCCCACAAACAATAAAGATGCTAACTCAGGTTTTCTGGGGCTGAGAGCAACTGAAAAACCAAGAGCAAAATAAACAAGCAGAATCAGGTGGGTGAATTTGTGTATTTATAGACATTCATTAACTTTGAGTTTAATCATGTAGTCCTTACCTTTGGTATTATTGCTTCTGCTGCTGTGGTGTAAGACTTGCAACTGCAAATTCCAATAGTGTTTGATTTTCAAGTCAACAGCTGATAAAGCATGCAATTTCTGGTAGGCTCAATGTATGGTTTTTCACTGTTTTGCCCCTGATTTGGTAGCATTTTACACCCATCCCATTCAGTTATAAATAAAGACAGAAAGTGAAAGGCAGTGAAGAATCAGGCCCTGACAAAGTGTGGATTAACCAGGTTTGAAATGTGCAATGTTTCCTGGCCTTTTCAGCAAACACTAATTGTTTATCCATCCTTACAAGTAGATCACATGGTTGTAAACTGATGTAACATAATAATTTGCTCCTGTTTGCTATCTGGAATATGGTCTGCAGGAGAATGAAAGGCAAGATTTCTGTTGTACCCATCCATGCCTCTCACTTTTCATACATTTGATGGAGGAGATTGCATTATATTTCCTCATGTTATCTTCTACAAGATAAAAACAACTTCAGTTTAGTGTGCTGAACAACCACTGTTGAACTTGATAGGCCAATGGTACTGCTAGTCTAAATCCACCACTACTATAAGTACACATGTTGTGATGTGTTTTTGGAAGAGCAAACTTCAGAGAACCTACAGTTATGTCTCTCAAAAGCACTGTATGTTTGATATGTTTCTGTGATGGCACGCAGGTTTACCCCAGTGCACCCCCTTTTAGTAACTAGTGCTCCAGGTGAGCCCAGCCTCCCTTCCTTTCACCTTTAATCAAAGAGCTCCCCTTTTCCAAAAGTCTCATTTATGAACAAGAGCCATAAACATAAATTGGAGCTTACTCAGCTACACCTAGGGACATGGATCAACTCTGGCTTCAACCAGCATGTAATCTCTAGCTCCTTACTTCCAGAGACTCTTCTTTCCTGTGCCTATAAACAGTCTCTATTTCTAGAACCCTTCTCGGTCCCTTCTCTGGGTCACACCTTTCAGTACTTCCTTAGGCAGGAATCGCCAGCTGTCCTGTCTGGAAGTGGGATGTAGTTAGTTAGTTAGTCCCCTCACTGTCTCCTTAAACAGGAGTCTCTTCAGCTCTCTTCTCTGATGCTGTTTATCAGATTTCATAGTTCTCCCTAAGGAGCCATCACCTCTCCTCTCTGGAGCTGAGTTGTGGTTTAGCCAGCAGTAGGGGCTTTGCCAACTTCTCCCTCAGCTGACTGCTTTTCCTTTATCAAATTTCAGTCTGCCTAGCAGGTTAGTCTTTCCCTGCTGGTGTCTATTCTGGTTGAGAGAGGAGGCAGCCTTTATGTGGGTCCCCCTTTTCCCAGCTCATCCCTAATTGGCTGGATGCGAGGGTTGCACAGCCCTCTCTGCCAGGCTCCTGGCACAAAGAAACCATGACAGAATTTCCTCTCAAATGCATTCTGGGACGGCTTCCTCTCTCCCAGGTCCTTATCTGTATAAAATCAGACCTTTCAACCTCTTAAAGAGTCATCCCACATGCCAGGGTGGGTTGACCAGTAGGCAACACTACCCTTAAGGGACAGACAACCCCATTACAATGTCAGAATAAATAAACACTGAATTACTGCACTCAAACATAATTTTGCAATGATAGGACCTAATCCTATTCCCATTGAAATCAGTGAAAGTAGGAATAGGTCTGTTGTTTGGAAAAGCAGTGCTTTCATTTTCATCAGCTTGTTTTTATTTCTCAGTTCGGGGCTCATGGCCATCCTCTCTTATCAGATTGTTACATGGGAGGCGGCCTGAGCTAGAACCAAGATCAGGGAAAGGAATTTTGGGGGGCTCCTGAAGTGGAAAAATTTAGGAACCATTGCTCTAACGGTATCACGATTTATACAATCAAATCAACATTGCTGTTGGTCAGCTGACTGATTCCATTAAAAGATTACAGAGTTCATATTTAAGTGCCCCATCCCCAGCTCAAATTGATTTTATATATGTTTGTATTTCTAGCCAGTGATAAATGAATACTATTGATTGCCAATGCTTTGGAAACACAGTGCATGATAGGATCAATGATGTTTTAGGCAATATGATCTTATGTTTTAAGCAATCTTGTGATCCAGAGGATCCACAGGAAAAATAATAAAATTTAAATGTCAAAATATTTACATGGCAAATGATGGGTTGAGAAGATTAGAACAGATGTTTTCAGAGAACTGTCTCTATGAGTATAGCATTAAGTGAACTTTGTTCACGTAGGGCCTGATGCTATGAGGTTCTGAGCACCTTTAACTCTCACTGAAGTCACTAGGGTTTGAGAGCTCTAAACATAGAGCAATACTGTATGGGGGATAGTGAGGTCCGCAGGCCTATTCATCCAATTCCAATTTGTCTATCTCTGATTCTGCATTGATGTGACCTTAGGAAAGTCATGTAGATACTGAAGTCTGTATGTTAAAACTGCACACCCAAAGGTAAACTGCATCTGCATTTTGCATGCCAGCCTGTGGTTTCCATATCAGAAAATTTGGTTCCTCTATTCTAGCTGCACAGCTATAAAATTGGTATAGCAACATGTGCTGTAGAAAAGGGTTTGTATGGTTTACTTCAGTTTCTTATTTGTTGTATTCTCATGCATCAAATGAGTCTTCTTATGGTGAACGTCCACAGCGGTTAAGTAGAGACAGTCTGAATGGGGGAGAATTCAGTGAGTCAGATTGTAAATGATTTATTGAGACACACAAACTGATCCTTCTTCATCAGTCAGGGGATACTTTAAAAACTGTCTTACAGTGAAGACCGATTAATGACAAGGAGATTGATGTGCAATGTGGGATGTTCTCAGCGAGACACATGAGCTTGCTTGCTCATTTCCTTGTCTCCTTATCCTAGGAGCACAAGAGACCATGGTCCAGATTCTCAGCGGTAGCCAAGAAGAGCATAGGATCAATAGTTTGTTAATAACTATAACACAGATGAAATAGTTGGAGGCTGATCCTGCAAACACATATTATTCCCACTGGTGTTCTACTGACTTCCTAGGAGTTTCATGAAGTGGTTAGAGTCCTCGTATGCAGATCTGGTTCACAGAATAAAGCTCTTTGTTTTTATTTTATACCATTTGTGAAATTTCAAGTATTCCTTTTATAACACTTGAAGCTGAGGCAATTTGTTTTGAAGAAATAGATTTTTAAGGGTTATTTTACCCTGTGAAATAACCTGAAAAGTAAAAATTGTGTTAAGTGATTCAGTGAATGGATGTTTTATTTCTAGTAAGAGATCTTTAAAACTTGCCTGAGTGTTTATATTGCATAATTAAAGTTCCCAGCATACTAAGCAAACACACTACAATGTTCAGCCAAGAAGGAGGCCCCATATTTCTTTTCCACAGAACAGGTTTATTTTTTCTACATTTTATTTCTCTGGGTTCAGCTTTAGAATGTATGGTGTCCCAAGTGGCACTAAATTATAGTCACTATTTTGGGGTGAGGAGAGGTTTCAATGGAGATTTTCAGTGATAGAATGAACCCTTTAGGACTTCATTTCAAAGAAAAGATGCCAGTGGGATGCATTAGTAAGAGAAAAGCATGTGGAGCCAGAGGCCAGATCTTTGCTTTTGAAATGCATCATATAATTACATTTCAGGGGAATCCAGAGCTTGCTATTACTGAAAAGCCTACATAAAGTAACATCATACATTTTCTTGGATGTGGCCAGGTAGGAGCTCAAATTGTGTATTTGATGGAATTTGGGTTACTAGATTGCAAGAGTAAAATATTAGGATACTGGGGGGAGAGAGGAACAACCACAGGTGCACAGCCCTGATTAGAGCCATGGGGGAGGGGGATGCACAGCCCTAGGAATCTGCAAAGAGGGCATACGGCTTCTGCTGCAGCCCATGGCGCAGTGGCTCAAGGCCCTGGCTCAGCCCAGCTGACAATCACATCACCTCCCAGCGCAGGGAGGGGACAGAGTGTGGGGGAGTCAGTGTCTGGGAGGTCTGGGGAGAGGTGCTGGGCTGTGAGTCATAAAAGCAGTTTCCTTAGGTATTCCAGTCCTTGTATCACCACCAAAAACACTAGACTTAAAGATGAATGGTTCTTTACAATCAATTTAATCAAACAAAAAAGTGGTTCTGATCCCAAAGGATCAGCCATAGACCCAGGTCAATATACAACTCAGATCTTACCCAATAATCACATATTGCCAATCCTTTAGTATCTAAAATCTAAATGTTTATTTACAAAAAGATAAAAAGAAAGACGAGAGTTCAAATTGGTTAAAGAAATCAAATACTTACAATAAATACAAAGTTTTTGGTTCAGGCTTGCAGTGATAGAATAAACTTCTGGCTTAAGTCAAGTCTTTTGTTGCTTCCAGAGGATCTGACTCAAGATCTCACTCAAGGGGCTGCCAATTATTGCAGGGGCTCTGCCCCTGCTTGCCCGCCCCCCTTCCCGTGCATGGCCCTGCCCAGGGGCTAGGTGCTGTCAGATGGTGACAGAGGAGGTAACAATTACCAGACGGGATGAGTTACCTGCTGTGTTTGCAGGACAGTAGGTCACAGCACATGATTCTCTGGATTGTATTCTCAAAGGCACAGGGCACCCCAAGGCCTAAACATGGCCAGTCCGCTCTATTTTATATAACATACTGAGATGGTACAGGAAACTTAGTTCAGTTAATTATTTTATATATGCCCCCCAAAACTGTGTCTCACCCTTTTTGAGTGTTTGAGTCCCTTATCAGCGTATATGTCTGTATAAAGTCTCAAAGCAGCTCACAAATTGTATCTGCTGCTGAGTCTCTGAATTGCCCTCCCTTTCTTGTAATCCATTTTAAATATAGTTTTGCTCTTCAATGTGTTTACTTTTAAAAATGTTATTTTTATTACTCTTATTACTCTTAGCACTTCATCACTTACCTTTATCAACATTGTGCAGATGGATGTCTATGTGTTATTTCATTTATATTTTAATAGCAAATAATCATTAAAGTTATTTAAGTAAATAGTTGCTAGTAGTTTTAGCAATGACATCTGTTCCTAGTATAGCACTTCCTATATTTTTACTGTGATTTTTAATTTGGAATTTTTAGTTTCTTTTTTTTAATAGTGCAAGTTTATACTTTTGGATCATGTTTTCCAATCTGACTGATTTTCTGCTCTGCTGTCAAAACGTCTTCATTTTCATTTGATTCACCAATGGGGATTGCCTTCCTCAGCTGTTATTTTGCCTCTCAATACAGCCCTTAGAGCTTTCCCACATGTCATTGCTTGTGTGTAGAGCTTAGCTCCCAAATATTCACTCAGGACAGTAAACTATCTCTTATTAAATACTTCTTAAAGAAACATCTACTGTAATTTTGTACTGAACATAAGAACGGCCATAACGTTGCTTTGGTTCATCTAGCTCAGTATCTTGTCTTCCATCAGTGCACTGTGCCAGGTGCTTCAGAAGGACTGAACAGATAGGAGGTCATTGAGTGATCCATCCTCTCTCATCTACTCACAGCTTCTGGCAGTCAGAGGCTAGGGACATGGACACCCAGAGCTTGGGGTTTCATCTATTTATGGCCTATCCCCCAGAAACTTGTCTAATTCTTTTTTTAACCCAGTTGTAGTTTTGGCCTTCACAACATAATAAGCACACATTTACAACCCCAAGATTGCTTGGCAACCATAATAATTCAAAAATCATGAGTTGTACACCCCCAAGACATAAAATTTTTAAAAAGAAATAAGTATGATGTACTTTTTTGGTCCTGATCCTTTAGGGTGTAGGAGGCCCAGTCCACAAAAGTAGGAGTTAACCCCCTGAGTGAACTTTGGCCTAGCCTCATACTTTTGCTGTTTACCTCTCTCAAATAATTCATATATCTAAGGACATATCTACGCTACAAACTTACATTAATTCAATTTACATCAGCATACAGTCGCTGCAGTTAGACTGTCACTTGTGCACATTCCGACTTGGCTCCTTGTGTTGATGGTGCGTGTGCTCACCAGAAGCGCTTGTTTAGACTTAGGCCTTGTCTACACTGGCAAGTTTCTGTACAGTAAAGCAGCTTTCTGCGCTGTAACTCCCGAAGTGTACACATTGCCAAGCCACTGAGTGCACAAAACTGTGCAACTGTAGCACACTAAAAAAACCACCCCAATAAGAGGTGTAGAGCTTTCTGTGCCGGGGCGAGAGCGCTGTAGTGTCAATATAGACACTGGCAATTACAGCTCTGTGATTAGCCTCCAGGAGGTGTCCCACAATGCCTGTTCTCACCTCTCTGATCATCAGTTTGAACTCTACTGCCCTGCCCTCAGGTGACCAACCGTCAACCCCACCCCATACATTCCTTTGTAAATTTGAATGTCCCCTTCCTATTTGCTTGGTGACGTGTGCAGCGGTCTCAGCACATCTTTCCAGGTGGCCATGCCTGCTCCACACACATGGTGATCCCCCCACTTGGAGCAATGCTGAGTTGCTGGACCTCATCGGCATTTGGGAAGAGGAGGCTGTCCAGTCCCAGCTGTGCTCCAGTCATAGGAATTATGATACCTACGCACAGATTTCATGATGCATGACAGAAAGTAGCCATGAACGTGAAACAGTGCTGTGTAGGGTAAAAGTGAAGGAGCTGTGGAACACCTACCACAAGGCATGTGAGGCAAACCTCTGCTCCGGTGCTACGCGCATGAGCTCCCGGTTCTACAAAGAGCTGGACATGATACTCAGGGGCGACCCCACCTCCACTGTGAAGGACCCTGTTGATACTTTGTTGGCTTGAGTGCCTGTTGAGAGTGGACCGAGTCAGAAGGAGGAAATCTTGGACGAAGAGTGGGAGGGGAACCCAGAGGCAGAGGACGACCTGGAGGTCAGAGTTGCATGCATTCAGGAGCTCTTTTCTACCCCAGAGAAGCCTAACCAGAGTGTGGCTATGGATCAACCACCTGTCATAATTTGCTACCTCTCACCTTTCTCACCCTCTGGTCTAGGGTTAGCAAATTGGGATGGATGTGGGAAGCCCTGTCACAATTTCCTACCATGGGACTAATGAGAAGAGTGGTAGCACATTGTGATATGGCAGCAAAAGAACAGCCATAGGTGCCAGTAACCGCTATTGGTAGCAAAATCTGTCAGTGGCAGCTTTTGACATTACACCTCCTGGCAGCAGGCAATGGTTTTCAAACTTTGGGGCATGCCCCCATAGGGAGTTGCACCCCACAATTTTGAAACCTCTGTGCTCAACGGAAGGCAGAAACTGGGGCAAGGGGGCACATGACCCTGAATGACCACTCTTCTCCCCTGTATTGCCGCTAGGGGGTGTAAATATACTGGCTTGCCCAGGCACTAAAATGCTTAGTTATGACTCTGTTGGACAGTGTTTGGTTTGATGGACATTCTACTCTCAAGAGAGGCTCTGGACTGGGATAGCAGAAATGCCATGCTCAAGATCCACCAACCATAGTAAAGCTATGTGTGGAATTTTGTACAACACCTATTTCATTATACTCGGACCTGCCCAGTGGCATTAATTGCTCACTTTCCTAAGAATTTTCACTTTAAAGAATGACAATGTAGCACGTTTCCTCACTCTCAGATTTACTGCTATAATTGACCTGAACACTATTGTGATGGGGATAGGAAGATATTGTACAGTGTTATGACCTTTGAAAAAGCAAAATAAACATTAATTTCCATCACGTAATATTTATCTTGTAATGATCTGGGCATTGCACATAGGAACCAGGCACTAGTACCACGCATAAGTACCTGGTGTCAAGAAAAAGCAGTCTCATTCAATGTAGCACTGTTCACTGTGCTCTATAATCATTCTCTTAACAGCTAATCAAGCTGTTCCTCTATCACACCTTTGCTTCTGGAATGGAAAATGCTAAATTAAAAACCTGGTCTGTGCTGCCTCCTTTAGGTACTTTCTGTATATGAAGTCACCATTTTTTTTCAGATGAGCACTTGGCAATTGGTTTGAGTCCTGCTGAGTCCCCTGATTCTCTGCTTCTAGCTGAAAGATCATCTGCATCTAATACGCTTTATAATGAATGTGTTGACATGCAGGCATTATCACTGCCTTCATGACACATCTTGGACACAGACGATACCAAGCTGCCTTGTATACCAAGTTAGAGCTAGGGTCATGGATATGAATTCCATTGCTTCCTGTTGATACCATATATGTCCTGCTGGCTGATGACTGATAACCCCAGATCAAGATGATGAATATATGAACCTTGGAGGCAGAGAAATATTATCCAGTGCAAACTAAGAATAGGTTGGGTGGCAAGTCATAGAACACATTTAGCATGGGGAGTTTTGTACATAGCACTTGTTGAAGTAAACCTTTCCATACAGCTATTGCAATATTTTCACCATTCAGAGAGGCAAACAGGAGAGATCCAAAGAACAGACCCAGAACTTGCTAACACTGAAGACATTATTATGTGGAGGCAATATGAGGAAACTTATCCCTCAGGATTTAAAATAGATTTATTTATCAAAAGGCCTGTATATAAACTACTGTTCCCTGTTGACCTGTTGGAAGTTAGCAAATGATGAGTATAGAACTGATGTATACTCAGAAAACTAAGGCATTGTAGGGTGAATTGTGATTTTCTTTTTCAGAACATGTGGTAAGCAATTAATTTCCTCTCTCTTCTCATCTATCTGGAAAGCAATTTTGTAGGTGGAATAGTCTCCGGTGTAGATATGAAGAACAAAAAAAATAATGTGGGAGACCAAGACCCAAAAGGTTGATGGTTGGATTTTCAAAAGGTTCTAAGTCACTTTCAACAGGACTTGTGTTCCTGATTCACTTAGGCCCAGATCCCCAAAGGTGTTCATGCATCTAACTCCCAAATATGGGCCTAAACACCTTAAAGATCTGGGTCTTAAGCATTTTAAAAAATCTCACCTAGGGCATTGAAAATGATAAGTGATGGAGATTGCCATAAGGACTTAAGTGTAAAATTTTTCAAAAGCACTTAGGGGATTTAGGAGCTCAGTCCCTCTAAGTAAGTGAATAACCTACAACGCTTTTCCTATTCCTGAATCAGGTCTGTCATTTCAAATCACTTTAAAATAACAAAGGGCAGTGGTGTTGTCAGCAATGCTTTTACATTGATTTATGTGGAGGGTCCAATTTTTCATTCCAAAGAGATTATATTCTGATGTGCTGATCCACTGGGGTGAAGAATGCACATAGAGAGTGCAATGCTGGCCCTACTGAAGATACTGGGAATTTTTCCATGGACTTCAGTGGTCCCAGCATTTCACCCAGTATTTCCAAATTGCCAGTTAAGTTGTTTTAAGAATAAGAAGATTAAATAGTTATGGATTTTTTAAAATTAAGGCCAAAGTTGTTAAAAACGGGTGATTTAAGATAGGCTCTTCAATGTATCCACAGTTAGATGCCTAAATAAATGGTGTCAAGAATCAGAGAGGTAGCTGTGTTAGTCTGGATCTGTAGAAGCAACAAAGAGTCCTGTGGCACCTTAAAGACCAACAGAAGTATTGAAGCATACTTCCACTGCATGCATCCGACGAAGTGGGCATTATCCCACAAAAGCTTATGCTTCAATACTTTTGTTAGTCTTTAAGGTTCCATAGGACTCTATCGCTTAAATAAATGGTCCAAGTGAAGCTGGTGAAGTGCTCATTCACCAGCTGCCATGCCACTGACTTTTGAAAATCAGAGCATTTGCTTAGGAACCTAGGCACCCATTTGTAGGTTTGTTTGTTTTTGTAAATCTTGGCTGAACGTTTTCTTTCAGTCTACTTTTAAATTCATTTAGAATAAATAGCAACATTATGTTAAAGAACAGAATGATTTCAGTGCAGAGCAAGCATTTACTGTCTGGCATCATTTGATGCAATACAAGAGATTGCATCAGTCTCCAGCAGTGATTATTTTTTCATGTTTTCTCAGTAAAAGCAAGAGGAAGCCAAACAATCATCTGGCAGTCATTTTTGGTTAATACCACTGACTGGAGACTTAATACTGTATTTGCTCATCTCTCAAAGCAACAAAACCAAAGCTGATAAATAACCCTGATTGCATCACCCCGACTTGCAACCTTTTGGGACACGTAGTTTATTCGTACTTTTGGTCGACCATCTAGAATATAAAACAGTATTTGGGTCCTTGAATGTTGGAATGTCACCAGGATTTATACTTGTTGGGTTTTTTAACTGCTGATTCATCTGATTTCATAAAAAGTTAATTACGTAGATGTTGCAGTTGGTTATTGATTTTTTTTTAAGATTCCTTAATTGAATTCAACTTAAAAAAAATTAACGAAGGTGCCTTAAGTACTGACTTTCTGATTCTCAGAGCTCTAATTTTACAGCCTATAGTATGGCAATATTCAAGGAGATGTACTAGATGGCCTAATGTTTCCCTCTGTGACTTCTATAAACATTTTACTTCCTTTTAGATTGTAAAGCTAACAAGTGATCCAAGCTGGTCACACAGGTCAGTCTGTTTCCTGACCCATCCTCTTTGCCACCTGAGCACTGGAACTGGGTGTGATTGCAAGGAAATAAGAAAACAAAATGAGAATAAGCAGGAGCTTCAAGAAAGGGAAGGGAGAAGTTGAATTAAATAAACTGGCCCAACCCAGAAGGATTTCTTGTACTTCCCCTAAGGTTAGCACTAGCTGACTGTCTAGTTTAGCTAGAATACATGTTCCTATTGTAGTGTCTTTAAGCTTTTCTCATCTGCTAATGCCATATTTTCCCAATGGGAACTAGACCTGAAATAGTTTTGGCTTCTAACAGATGTCTTCCTATCTCATATACACTTATTTTTAGAATACATAAATAACTATTTTTGCTAAAATAAGAAAAATATGATCTTAATGCAGACACTTGGGTGGCTCATTATTAACTGCTCTCCTGTTGGAGAAGCAGCCATTCACTCCAGCTTTTCATTTTCTATCCCATATTTGCTGTTTAAGTCATGCAAAAACCCAGTGGTTATTTATTTTCTTTGATTACCTTTTCCAAAGCTTGTCAGAAAACTGAATAAAGTATATTCACTGGGTCATCTTTATCTTCTACTTCATTAACTTTGTCAAAAGCCATCCAGAAAAACACAATTTTTCTGTTACAGAAGCTGTGTTCATCTGGCCATCTATCAAATTACTCTTATTCAGTTCTATCTTTTAGATATTGCCTCACCATCAGATTCCTCAGTGTCTGTACTTCTTTTTTACAATGCCATTCAAAGAAGTTGTTTCACTGCGGCCTAATATCTGTGATACATGGTGGAAAACCTATTGGAGTTGCACCAGGAATGAATATGGCACATTTAATAACTAATAGCAACTTCTGTACCTAGGGATGGGAAAACTTGTTGCTTATTGTGAATAACCAGGAGGAAAATGGAAACATACTTAGTCTCTCTCTTCCTCCCCATCTTGTTTCTTTTCAACACTGGGAAAGTTACTCATGGGGGGATTATACACCTCTGTGGCAGTACAGAATTCATATAGCTCGCATTTTTCTGCGCCTCTGGCCAGAAAAACTAAAAAAAAAAATAATCATCAGCCGGGGGACACGTGCCTCTTCCCTGGCAGCATGTCTGTTCCAGCGGGCCTGGAACAACTTCAGAGATGGGGGAAGAGGGTGGGGCGTGCATGCCTTGCACAGTTCAGCACCATTGAGGGGGCGGGGCTGGGCATACGTGCTGGGGGTATCTCTTGTGACTGCAGCTTGCTGGCATGGAAGGATAGGGCTTTTTTTATTATTATTATGCATGAGGCAGGCTGGAGGCGAACATGTAGCAGCCTTCCTAAGTTAATTGATCTCATTATCTGAGGCAGAAATATAGTAGCCTGCTAACATTGTTAATGTTCCTATAGTTAGTTCACTGCTCCCATTCTCAGTCAATTCCCCCAGGAGCATAAAACCTGTGAAAATTTTAAGATCCCTGCATTGCCAGAGTGATGTAAAGGAGCCTTATTTTAAAGTAAGGTAATCCTCAGTTAGGAGACCTATGTGCTGTTTCACGTTTTTCCTGTGCCAAAGTGGCACAGTAGGGTTAGATTACAGCTCAAGATTTATTTTACTTACCCATTTTTTTTTTTTAAAAAAAAAGACTTTGAGGGCAAATAAAATTTTCCAACCAGTCAATAACATGGCAGGACAATCAGAACCAATCATTTCCTAGAGTACCCAGCCATGTCCAGAACAAAAATCAAGAAAACTGTCTGACTTTCATGTGTGAAAGTCTGAGCATTTTAAAATGACATTCTACATTTTTTCTGTTTGGTGTTCCATAGTGTAATTTAATTGAAAATCCAGGATTATAACTGGAATGCAGGGTGTTAGTTACCAAGTGTTTGTAAATGTGTTTAGGAAATGCTAAATAGTTAGTGACTTTTCTGTACCGTAGTTTAAATATATTACCAAAACAATTGAAACTGGTGTGCTTATATTGCATTATTTTGACAAATAAAGCATACAGAATTTCATAGGATTTTGCATTTTTTGAGGCAGAATTTTGAATTTTTGGTGCGGAGTCCTCCCAAGAGTAGAAAATAATAAGACAGCATGGTTTCTTTCTATAGTCCAGGGACTTACCCGCTGTTGTATTGTTATTTTATTTCTTTTAGCAACAAACTAAGAATGTTAGCTGTCTTACACCAATGAATGCTTTTGTTCACTTCTGTAAGTGAAATATAAATGCAGCTTCCCACAGAATCCCAGCTGAGTATCATGGAGAACTATAAGCAATCCACCTCTGAATTTCTAAAGGACTGCTACAGAAATTAGATGCAAGGCAAGTAAATTTTGCTAGCTCTTCTTTGTCCCCTTGCTAACACAAACTTGAATTTATATAGAATTCTCACCAGTAAAAGTAAATTGCAGCTGATGACAATCAGTGTGATTTCGGGAGGCACAGGCAGGAGAAATAGCCTGGTCCGAAGGTGTTCCCTTCTGAATTATCAATGCAGATTTGGAGAAGTGGTGTCTAATGGCCTGGTACAACCGACAGCTCCCTTCTCCTTGTAATGGCTCAGAAATCTGAGACTGGAGGTTCCTTTCTTCAGCTCCCCAAATACTGTCCCCCATAAAGGCTGCTTCCAATGTTATAGGGACATAAATGCCCCCTCCCACAAGGTGGAGACCTACCTATTGCAGAGGCTAGGATTCTACCTGGATGCTTGCTCTGAGGCTTTTGCTACAGATGTCACCACAGCAGCACTCCAGAAAACTGATGTGATACTAGAAAAGATCAAACTAGATCTTGAAATAATTAATAAACCCATCTGTAAGCATGCAGGAACTCACCCTGCAGCACCTCCCCCGGTCATCCAGGGAATCAACTCTTTCCAGCCTCCAGAGCACCCACAGCAGGCCAATGCCCTACTTGCCACTGGCCCCATGTTCTTCCCAGACCCCAATGCCCTCTTCCCTGGGGTGCTGCACTCCTGCAGTACCCCCACAGTCTCACTAGGTCTCCCCTGCCCAGGGAACCCCCACCCACTGTCCCCACCTTGCCTCAGCCTATGGGCTACTGCCAGTCACCATCAAGCCCCCTTTCACTGGGGCCAACTGCAGTCTGCTTAAATCAGTCATCATAGGCAAGGAGGGTTGGCCTGCTGTCTCTGCCTACCCTCAGGCTGCCCACTGCAACCCCAGTACCCTTTCTTGGCCACAGACTAGGCCACAGACTAGGCCACAGACTGCCCACTGCAACCCCAGTACCCTTTCTTGGCCACAGACTAGGCCAGAAATGTATTAGAGATATAATCAAACATGTCCACTCTTTCCTGTAGCCTCTAAATCCCCTTTTCATGTGATGCCATCTGAGTTAATGATTCATATCTTCTATATAGGTGGTTATCTTTCCAAAGCTCTAAATAATCTTTTTTTCAGTCAAGATCAATATTCTCAGGCAATTTTTTCAAAGGCAATGTCATGAACATAAAAATGAGAACCTGAACATTCCAAGCATTCTACCAGCATCAGAGTAACTTCTCATATACGCATAATCTTAACTCAGAATTTACCTACCTTACTCTGCTTCCAGATTTACATGTGGAAAAGAGCCTATGTGCTTTAGAGACCTTCAACACAAACTCTTAATCCTAAATGATACATTTTATATGGTATCAGTACATGTGTTTACAATTCTGAGTTAGAGTTGCATGCTCTCTGGACTTCTATAACTCTCTATCTGTGATCTGCCCCACTATCAGCTTGTAAACATTTTTTCCTGCATACCCTGACTCAACATTAATTCTAAAAGAGAGGAGAAGCAGGATGAGTATGCTTATGTGTAGATGCTTTTGCTAACCTCTTTGAATAAGGCAGTATGAAGTCTGCTGCTACTCATTTCTGCTATACAGAGAGGAAATGGTGCTGGTGAAGGTTCTACGGGTGCTTGCTTCACCAACACAGTGCAGAAGACTACCCCATTACATGCTTTGTGAAAAGGGTTTTGAAGCTTCCACTTCTGCTGTAAAAGAATAGCATTCTGTTTCTGGGGAACCCTGGTGAGACTACCCTGCTGATTCAAGAAGGATGGGATCTGATGCCTCTGACCTGGGAGCATGGAGCTAGGCGACAAATATTCTTTCTCCCTCTTCCACACCTAAATTGTAGATTGGGAAGCACTTTTCCTTGAGTCTCCTCAGCGCTGGGAAATGCATTTTAAGAGTCATCTTCATAGCCATGTGTGTATTTGTGGGCTTAAGGTAAAATCCTGGCCCCACTGAAGTCAATGTGAGTTTTTTTCCATTGTCTTTAATGGGACAAGGATTGCACCCTTAAGGGAAAATCAGAAATGGAGCAGTAGGACACATGGATTTTTAAAGGCTTAGTTTTATTGTTATTAATTATTATTATTATTTATTATTGAGCATCACAAATACATTTAATGTTAATTACAAGTTTTTGAGTTAGGTCTGATAATTCAAAACAAGCACAGCTAGAGTAGCTTAGTTCAAGCACCACCTAGTGGTTCTGTTTAAGAAAATAAAAAATTAATATAAAAAAAGCTTGTTCGTTTACTAAGTCAGTCATAGCAGCTACAAGTTTCTTATCTCTAAATATTATTATAATTAATTTATTGCTATCCTCAGGTAGTGTGATTGGTCCTATACAAAACATCAAACAACTCCTTGTAAATACTAGTAAAAGACCAATAATATGGTTATTTTAGATGTGCAGTGCACCAAATATTTGCAATATTTCACACTGGACCTCAAAATAAAATGTTCCCCGTCCCACTCAGTGTCTCAAAAATTAAAAAGTAAATGAAATTTAATGAGCAGTTTTGAGTTAATCTAAAATTGTTCAATTAATGCAAACATCTATATGCAGGAAGCTGACAAAAAAAAGTTATTTTAAAACTAGAGACAGCAATCAATACCGAGATCTCTAGATTTTATTAATGAAAAGCATATAATACTCCTGGGGGAACTCTATGCCACTGTGCCTGCTCAGGATTCATGTCCCCTGCAGTTTTCTTTGCTTCCCTGCAGAAAAATGACTTTCTGATGGGGAAGCAAAGAGAAGCCACAAGAACAGTCATGCTCCCCGCCCCCTGCAGCAGTGCGGGCACATTGTTTTGTGTGCCCCGAGCAGTTGGCAGAGGGATAAATCATTGTGGGTGGATGGGGCAGGGATAGGGACACCCTGGCTGATGGTTCCTACTAAGCACCAGGTTCAACTTCTTCTCCCCTGCAAGGAGTGACCAGGGTCAGGTCAGACCCACCTCCAGAAACCTCCCTGGACTGAAGGAAGCTCCACCCTCCACCGCCTTGCCCCCGCTTTCTGCCCCACATTGCTCCTCAGCTGTGGAGTGAGAGGTTGCTGTATGGGGAGCTGCTCCCCCATCCACCCAACCCTTGTGCATCCGGATCCCCCACACCCATCAGATCCCTCGCACCTGAACCCCCACCCTGCCACGCCTCACCCCCTCACCCCTCTGCATCCAGACCCCCCCACAGCAAACTCCAACCCCTGCATCCAGACCCCTACTCCTGCACACACACCCACTAAGCCTCCCACACTCAAACCCCCACCCTGACAAGCACCAACCCACACCTAGGCCACCCTGACAAGCTTCCCCACACTCAGACTGCCAGTCCACTGAGCCCCCCACATCCAGACCTCCCTTGCTGAGCCCATCCCCCCACACCGAGTTCCATTCTGCTGAGCCCCAACCACCTTCACCTGGACCCCCCTGAAGAGTCCTATTCCCCCTGCACCTAGAACTCCACAACAAGCTCCTGTGAATCCAGTTTCCCCTCCCCCACAGACTCCCCACTGAGCCACCTACACCCAGATTGCCCAATCCAACCACTCTCACCCCACACCTGAATCCCCGCACACTAAGACCCTCCACATTTGGATCCTGCCAGGCAGACCCTGCCTGCCCACACCTGCTGTGTCTGGTGTAGCCGGGTAGGGCCCCAGGCTGTTTCTGGGGGAAGCCTGGCCTTTGCACTATGACAGGGTTGGATGCAGTCTCACTGATGAGTCTGTGTCCCTGGAGTGGGCGTGGGGCTGTAGGGTGATCTCCCACCTCTGTGTAGCCAGTGGCCTGTGCTCCCCACTGCCATGCTGGAGCCTCCAAATAAAATTTTCAGAATTTTGCAGAATTTTAAAAGACTGTAAGCAGAATTTTGAATTTTTTAGTGCAGAATTCTCTCAGGAGTAATATAAGCAAGCAAAGAAGGTGCATTAGTCAGTAATAAAGGAAACCTGGACAAATAGCATGAACAGAGGGGCCGGACACACCAATCATTTGAGCAATTTCTCTAATATAGATAAAGACTATTGTCATTGGTTTTATTTAAACAGGGAAGGTGCTGTTGGTTTTAAATGCAGTATTTCATTTTAATATTATTGCATCATACAGTACCCAGGCACCAAATATTTTACTTCCGAGAACTCCGCGCGTGTGTGTGTGTGTGTGTGAAATTGTCTTTGAAATATTTGAAGTTGCTATGATGGGTGAGGTTTAGAAGACAGCGTGATTGAAAATGTCGAACCATCTAAAGAGATTGTGAACTAATAGGCAGTCAGCACCCAAAACTAAATGCTTTACCAGCAAACTGTCTTGTCCCTCCTGATTCAATGGACTTGGACCAAGTCACAAACACTTCAGTAGAACATGTCTTGGGTAATTAAGGGCAAGGTAGTAGTCCTTATAATCAAGATCAAGAGAAATGAAAGTGTTCTCAGGCTGTTAAAAATAATAATAATATAAAAAAGGTGGAGTGATGTTTGAAAGCCTACGATGTGGAAAGTACTGTAATATTAGAGTCAGTGTAGCCACTTGTAAGATACAACTAGCAAAGTCTGGAGGACTGAAATAGGGGCAATCAAAAATCAGTTAATAAATTGAGAGGAGAAACCAAGAGTGCTACAAGATCTTCAGATTGTGAAAATTCTACAGAGTGGACCAAAATTATTGGTGTTAATAAGGCAGTTGACCAGAACCTCAGTGAAATAGATTAATGAAAGGGTTCAGAGAGTATTACCAGTATCTATGTCTGATTTAACACTAAAGACTTAACACTAAAGACAGAAGGGAAGATCCTAGAAGAGACTATATGTGTCCCTTAGACAAGTAGGTAGAATTGGGTTTTGGATAAAAATGTGTTGTGTAATAACCAATAATGCTAGTGGGTTCACTGAACTTAACATGGCATTTATTTAAAAGATTCCGATTTATTTAGAAGGCAAGCAGTTATTTTTGTTGCTTGTATTGTCTTTTTAAAGTATTATTCACATACTTCTAGCAGAGGGATACATTTTTATTACAGTAGTGGTAATCCTAAATCATAGTCTGTCCAACAGAAAACAGATAGGTATTTATATTTGGTTGAGCAGCAATAACTAAATGATATGCCTATTAAGTGTATGGTTATTTTTAAATTTTAATCACTAGTTTTCCCTCTTTATTTTGATTATAAATATAGGAGATATTTGTATCTGGGGTGTGTGCATTAAAATACACGGTCACTTTAAAACAGAATTCAAGTTGTACTCCTATTATCTTTATCAAAATGGAAAAAATCATATTTTTATATCCATTTGCTCATGATATTCTCTTGTAAGTATGTAAATGCCAAAAATCCAACCCCGAAAGTCTCTCTTTATTTTAACGATCATCTTGTGGGATGCTCTGGATTTGTGTCACCAAATAGATAAGGGTCATAGGATTTACAGCTAAAAAGCTAAGCCCCTTCCCTAGGTTTGTACTTATGTGCTATAGTCAAGTGACTCAAATAAAAATATCAAAAGTCCTGAGTCATAAGCTATAGTCTCCCACACAGACAGGTCCAGAGAAACAGTTTTGTAGAGAAACTAACCCAACTTTGCAAAATTCTATGTGCCCAGTGTGATTAATTTTTTCCCCATCATCATAATGATGAAAGGGTGAGTAGATTTTGTGCATGGGCTGGTATATTTTAATCACCGTTTTGGTACATTTAGCCCATATTAAAATGCTTAAACTCCCTCCTCTATCTCCCATGCTTTGAGAGCCAAATTCAGCCCTAGTATAGTGGTCACAACTCCATTAATTTTGTGCACTGACACCAAGGCGTTCCTCTCTGCCCCCTTCTGAAAGAAGAATAGCCTGTTTAATGTGATATTGTACTGTTATGAGCAGGCTGAAACTCTTGTTAAAACTGATGAATTCATGCACCCTTCACTTGGGAGAGTTGTAAGAACATTTAAGGGACCATACCTAAAACAAAGTCTAATAGAATGTGCCCAGAAACTAGCACGATGTCAGTGGAGGGTTCCACTGGTTATTATGACTAAGTGTGCCTGGGGGAGGCAGAACAGAAACTGGGAGATACAGACAAATAGCCAGAAGGAGCAGCTGAATGCATCATTTCTGACCCTGGAAGAAACCTAGGGAGAGATTTTTGAATCAGGGTGGAAGCTGAAATGAGTTCTTGGTGTTATAAGCAAAAGAAGATGTCTCCTGTTATGTGACTCCTTCTGTGTTTAGAGACACGGGACTTCATAGATTCATTGTAAACAAACAAGATTACGTCAAAGAAATACCTGACTCTCACCAGTTTCACTTCCTAACAGGAACATCACCAGAGTACTAGCCTTTGACTAGCCACTTGTGTCAAAAAGAGGAAACAGTCCCTTAAAGGCCTTGTGTTGTACAATGAGACCTCGCAGTCCATGTCAAACTTCAGAGGGGCAAACACCTGCCCATCTGCTCTGCAAAAATTGTGTTCCCAGGACTCAGAAACCCTGGTTGGAGTCCAGATCAGGATCTATTAGCAGAGCTTCAACTTCCCTGGGAGTAGTAGCTAGGTTGACCAGATGTCCTGCTTTTTGGGTCTTTTTCTTATACAGCTTCTGTTGCCCCCTACCCTGTGTCCTGATTTTTCACACTTGCTGTCTGGTCACCCTAGTAGTAGCTGTCAGGAGGATGTGTACCTTCCAGCATGTTCTCCAATAGAAGATTTGCCATAGTGCACTGCAGAGAAATTGGATGGTAATGGGTCTGAGAATGTTTCCCTGACGAGCCAAAGGGCTTGTACACTACATCACACACACACACACACATATGTGTGTGTGTATAGATACATATATATATATAAATATAAAAAAAATGTGTGTATGCTTAAGTACCTGAGGAGTGGAATATAAATGCCTAGAGAATGGTGGATAACATGAATATTTTCACAGACACACTGGAATAGGAAACATTTTTCTTGACCTATTTTTGTTTTGTGACTTAAATGATCAATATGTCTAACATCTTCTTTTCCCTCTCAAAAGAGTAACCATGATTGAAAAAAAAAATTGCTTCTGGACTGCAATTTATCTGATTTTTAGGCTGGAATGAATTTTTATAGATGTCTTACTGACATTACATACTTCTATAAATAAGGTATTATAACCCCCCCAAAAGGAATTATGAGGTAATTAGGATGCAGCTTTAACAACAAAATTCAAAACACTAACCCTATAATTACACAAAAGGTTTGACTTATTCAGAACTTTAATAGAACGCCCATCTGAAATCAGAGCACCCACTCAGATATGTGTCTATACATAGGGATAAAGTGTGGGATGAGAAATTATTTTTACTTTTCAAGTATTAGTCACAGCAAGCTAATTTGGAGCTTGCTTTAGAACTGATGTTCTTCCAATTACCTGATAGATTATTTTGTATAGCATATCTAGTACAACATATGACCCCTGAATCTGACCACTAACAAACTAAAGTACCTAGCAAAGAAAGCCTTAAGTAAAAGAGACGCATCAGGGACAGCAGCTTTTTAACAAGTTTTACAAGGTTATAAAACCGATCAAACTCTTCCAAGTTTAGAAATCGGCTTAATGTAACATGAGGTGGAATAGATGCTGGGAACTGAGCCAACAACATTATTCTACCAAGGACTGTCCTTGTCGGACTCAAGGGCAAGAATGGACAAGGGAGGCACCAATGGAAAAGAATGTTAACCTCTTGCACACTGCAAATAATCAGTAATTATTTTGGGGAGAAAAAATGTCCCACAAGTCAGTTCTGTGACATGGGAACTGTCACAAAACAAAAGAGGCAGAAAGAGAGACGCTATTACATTTAAGGCAACAATTAGGAAATGTTTAATGGCTATTGTTAGCCTGCCTGACTGTGCATGATGAGGAACTCCCCACCTATTACGAGTAGAAACATTTATCTGCTCACTAATTTTTTAACCCTTTTTCTGAAATAAGTGACCAAATAAGTTTATAGATTAAGTAGCTAAATGGGACTGTTGTCTAGTTTGATGTAGCGAATATAGGTATAACTATGAGAATATCCTTGATTCAGAGGCCAAGGAGAGAGAGAGAGCTTGCTTTAGAACTGATGTTCAGACAGCTCTTTGAGCTGATCATGAAATTTGACCTCTGACATAGTTCATGAGTAACAAAGGAAATAATAAATTCAGGTCAAGCTTTGCTGTGAGCTGGAACTGTCACCTCTAAGTTTTTCTCAGGAAAACACATTGCCACCTAAGGCTGGGATTTTCAAAGGAGCCTAAGGAGTTAGGCGCCCAAATGGGACCAGACTGGCCTACAATTACCCATAATTCCTCAAAATAAAATAGTATTGAAACAGGACTTGAAAGACTGGGCTGCTGTGCAGGAGTGCCAAATGTCACAGGCCAAAGAGTATGAAAGAAGCTTTTGCGACTAACGGGGACAATAAGTAGGCAAATAATATAGTACACTACTCACCTGAAACAAGATATCCACATTCAATTCTGCACTGTTTTCTCCAGTCTAGGTTTCAAGATGACCTGCAGTACAAAGTATGGGTGGAAATGGGCTTTTGCCTTCTTTTATTTCTTTTTAAAGACAGCCTGAAAATTATGTGTGCCTTTTAAAAAAATGAATACATTTCTGCCTATTTTGCAAAGAAAATCAGGTTTTGTCTTTCCTGGAGTACAGAGTAGCTGGCTGAAGAACAGGTAGCATTATGGCATTAGAATTACCAAGGATGTAAAACCTAAGTAATTAAGAGGGGACTTAAAGTCTGGGACCAAGATTTGAAGTGCCTAAAGTTAGGTTCCTAAACCCATTATATATTGCTGGATAATCTGTACTTTTGAAAATCAGGTCACTTATTTAGGAGCATAAATTTAGGAGTTCATTAATCCCCTTTCTTGTTGTTAATATCTATTTAACTATTTGGGAGAAAAGTTATGAGAAGCTCAACAATGCACTCCCTTCATTTAACAGCAGAAAAAGCACTCTGTGATGGAGTGCCTATCAAGCTCTGCCCTGGAAAAGGTGATGGAGGTGAATCCTCTGAGTGGCCCAGAGAAGCTGTGTGAAGCACAGACAATCAGGGAGGTGTTGCAGGGAGCAACCAATCCAGGCCCACCAGACTCAGATAAAAAGGAGAGTAGAATCAGATGCTGTTGGGAGCCCAAGGAGTAAGGACTGTGTTCCTGGAGGGCTGAGAAAACTGTACATACCTTGTACAGAGCAGCTGCTGGCAGAGACCTAGGGAAAAAGATGGAGCTACCGGTTGGCTGCTGGAACTGAGCAATTGAGGGCTCTGAGATGAGGGCAAAGAAGGTGCTGGGGGCATGGGGAAGCGGCTCAGGGAAATATAGCAGTATCGAGAGAAGTTAAAAAGATGCAGCAGAAGGCTGCTATTTATAGGGTTCCCAGGAAGGGTGAACAGCAGGCCCATACTGAGAAAGTTGTGGGGAGCCACAGAAAGGGCATATGCACCACCCATGCACTTGGTGGGGTGTAAGAAAGAGCTAGTTGCGAAAAAGATGGGGACAGAGAGGGCCCAATAAGGTTGAACTCACTGGTGCAGCAGGCTATTGTGGGGACTCAGACTCTGGGGGAAAAGGGATTGGGGGATCCTGAGGGGCAGGTGAAAGAGCTGTGGGAGATGGTGGCAGCAACTGAGGGGCCGCCACAAGTAGCAGAGCGGGACTTGGGGTTCCAGAGAGACCAGGCCCAGTAGGCTAAACAGGAAAAAGAAAACATATGTTTCCTATTGAAAGGTGTAGAACAAGAGAGGGATGACCTAGGACCTTCTCTACACTACAGGGGAAATTCAATCTAAGCTATGCAATCTGAATTATGTGAATAGCGTAACTCAAATTGACATAGTTTAGATTTACTTACTGCAGAGCCAACACTATAAGATGTTGATGGGAGATGCTCTCCTATCGACTCTCCCTACTCTTCTTGATCCATTGGAATACAGGTGTTGATGGGAGAATGATCTGTGGTTAATTTAGGGGGTCTTCACTAGACCTGCTAAATCAACCACCAATGCATTGATTGTTGCTCATCGATCCCCCAGTAAGTTTAGACAAGTCCCTGGAAGTTCAGCGGCAACAGACACAGGGCCAGAGGCATCCATACCTGAGAGTGTATGCCTACCCTAAACATCATAGAAAAGGTTAACCATGCCCTGCCCCCAGAAGGAGCAATGGAGGTAACTGGGGAAGAGGCTAGACAAAAGAACTGTAGTGTGCACCCCTGGAAGCGGGAAACATGGCTGGTAGACTATGTGAATGGCTGAGTTGCAAAGAGGACACTGAGAGTTCCAGAAGCTGAGAGAGGCCATAGGTGGAAGCAGAAATGGAGTGACATTGTGCAGACCACTGACAGAGGTGTCTACCTTAAGTTAATCCCCAGAGTGACTAGGAGGAGTCACCAGTTTGGTAGTGAGGACTATACTATGTCACACCCCTTGAGTCTGTCCCACTCCATCGCACCTGATCACCATGCAAAGAGCCTTCTAGCAGATTTAAGGAGAACTAGGATGCTGTTGCAGGGGAATCCTGTCACTCCTATGTGTAGTTTCTCCTCTGTGCAAGGATTTAGAGGGTGTAATTTAGCTTCGGACCATTAAGGCTAAACCCATGGAAAGATGTAACACATTATTAAATATGATCTATTTTAATTGGTTTATTATTTTCCTATCTTGTTTACAGTGTTAAAGGCTTCCGTTTGCTTTTTTTAAGATTACTGAGAGAAGAAACATAGGAACGCAAGATGATATCCAATTATAAATGTAGCACAGCAAAAATCTAAATGCAGAGGATACACCTCAGCTTATTTTGATGTAATTTAAGTTAGTTGTTTATAGAGTACTATTATCTTCTTAATAATTATTCTGTTCTGTGCACTTGGGAAGTACTGTTTTGTCCCTTTTATTGAGTAAATATATATTTTTATTCATATATTTCTTTTAAAGAAAAAAATATCTAAAATGATCTGGCTACTGACAGTAATGTTTGTTTACTGTATGTGTGCATATGGTAGCTTTGGGAAGAGGGATTTTCTAGGAGTAGGACACTGATTTTTATGACAGAAAACTTTTATTCCTATACAATAGCAGTGTTTTATCTTCTTTTCAGAATACTGACATTTGTCTGTAGCCTTGATAATTTTCACCAATATATTTAAGTCAACATATACTTAGGTCACTTTGGCCTTTAAAGATGGGAAATTCTGCAACTTTGATATTCAGATCATGATCTGGTTACAAAAAATACAGAAATGTCACTTCAGTATGTACAGTAAATGCCAAATGGTGAAAATCTCAGTGAAAAGCTGCTGAGTTGTCAGTTGTAGTTCATATATGACTTATTCAAAACTGAACAAAGTATATGGGCTGCATCTGAAACTATACTAAAAAAGGTGGGATAAGGGAACTGTAGAATCACTCACTACTGCATTGAGAAGTTTATATTTGAAATTTTTCAAATACCAAAGGTTAATTTAAGGAAGAATAAGAAAAAAACAATTCTCCCTAAATAAGATTGAATTAAACAACTGTAAAGGCAATTAACCATTGGAAGAATTTACCTAGAGATGTGATGTACTCTCCATTACTTGAAGTCTTTAAATCAAAATTGGATGCCTTTCTAAAAGATGTGCTATAGTTCAAACATAAGATATGGACTTGATGCAGCAATTACCAGGAGACATTCTCTAGTCTGCAGAATGCTGGGTCATAGTAGATAATCCTAATGGTTCCTCCTGGCTTTAAAATCTGTGAAACTATGAATCTATTAACTCATTTAAAATAACCATTACAAGTGTTGCAGGATACCTGGTGTCCCGTAGGAACGAGGCACACACAGCTGTTGAATAGAAGTAGTGAGTTTATTGAAGGCAAAGTGACACACCCACAACGGGGGCGTTCTTTGTTGCTGCTACTGAGACTGGGACCCAACACATCGGAGCAATGCTCGGGAAGAAGCCCACTGCGCGTGGGCACACAGGCAGAGAAATAACAGGAACATTTGCATTTTATGCATACCTTATGAATAACTAATACTTTATTTTTGTCTTGTTAGTATTACACAATACAAGCAGGTGTTTTATTACAAGGCAAGCAAACAGGAAGAGCCAATTAACTCTGGCATGGAAAATATGCGATAATAGGGCAGGGACTGATAACACTGGCTGAAAATACCCTTTCCTTCCCAGGAGTGTGTGTGTGTGGGGGGGAAATAAGCACCCTTTCCTTCCCAGAAGTGTGCGGGGGGAATGAGCACCCCTTCCTTTCCTGGAGTCAAGGATGAGAGTGTCCTTAACACTCTACCATAACAATATCTTGCGCGCCCTTACACTCCTCGCCCCGCTTTTTTTAGAGATTTTAGTGAAAGGGTAAAGGAAAACAAATAACACTGGCAAAAAGCAGTAGCATTTTTAAAAATTACATATATAGCTACTGCAGTAACACTTACATATAAAAAGCATATATTTGTGCAGAGGGCTGTGTTAACATCTGACCTATATTATAAAAATTAACATAAACAACAGTTTTATTAATATTTTTAGGAGTATATGGCACTGTAACATGAAGAACACTGCACTGATGCCTAGAAAGCAGATTTTTATAATGTTGCCGACCGCATAGGTATGGGGGAGGCAAAAGGCAGTAGAGTTTAGGGCACTTTGGGCCAGAGCCACCCACATATTTACAACCGTGCTTTTGGCAACAGACAGGCAGCCCTGCAAGAATATTTTAAAAAGCTCTTGGTTAGTTGGTGCCATGAGGCCGTTTGGGGGTGAGGGCAGTTCTTTTGCTTTGGTAACACAATAGCCCAGCCTTTTTCTGTGGCAAGGATGGTTGTGGCTTTAGCTTTTTTTTCAGGATTAGTTTACCAGACACTGGCTGGGGGGGGGGGGGTGCCCTCCGTGGTTGTTGTTGCTTCGCTTTGCACCTGTGGAAAGGGGGAAAGCGGACACAGATTACAGAGAGAGCGGTCCCCGCTTCCCAGTGGAGGGAGGCATTAGTTTAGTTTTCATAGGTCACAGCACCCAGTGCTTTGTTTTTGCTGTTACTGGTACGTTGCCAGGTGAATACAAACTGATTTTAACTTTTGGAAACAACAGTAATTAAAACAAAAGCATTAGCAAAGTTAGTAACTGCATGCCAGGGGAGGCCTGCAGGCCAAAAGCAAAGAGGCCGTACTGCATCTCCACTTGCCCCCGCCCCCCCCTGGACGTTAATACCCAAAATGTACTTACCGATGGGTGCCACTAGCACCGTCGCGTGGGGGGCAGCGCCTTACCCAGGGTGAGAGTGACAGTCACGGCGAACGCCCATGGCTTCAAGCCACCCAGGCCCCATACCACAGTCAAGCATCCCACCGTTTGCGTGGAGTGGGGGATGGTAATTTCAGCTCCCGTGTTTAGCAAGGCCAGGACGTGCTGGGTCCCTCTATGCGGCCACTGGATTGTGAGTGGGATGAAGGGGTGGCGGTCCCCCACCTCCCGGGTCGGGCACATGGCCGCACACCGGATGGGGGACCCACCTCCCCGTCACAAGGCACACGGAAGACTTTAATTTACCAGGGCACTCGGTTCCACCGGGTGCGCCAGCTTTTGCTTCTCTCTCCTCCCCCGGTTTTTGACGAAATTTTTTTACAGTTTTCTGTAGCTCACTTGTTTTGAAGGTACGAACAGCCTCCTGAAGTGAACCACCCTCCGCTCGCAACTTTTGCACCGGGCATGCCTGTCGGGGAGGCGGTTAGCCTCCTTACTTTCCGAGGTTGAGAAAGAACTCCAAATGTTGCTATCCCAGGTCTTAGGGTTCCACGAAGGAGCTGCTGTAACCACCCTGACCTGGGCGACCATAACGGGCTTCCGCCCCCGTTTTACCTGTCGCTTGTTGGCAATACACACTACAAGTGCCTCACAGCAGCGCGTGGGGGCTTGAGCCCTCTCCGCCTGCAAGGTCACCACCTTCTGTTCTACCGCCCGTGCCTTTGCTTGCACGAAACACTTGTGCATTTTACCTTCTACAAGCCTCTGCAGATGCAGAAGCTCACCGTCCTGGGCCTGGAGCGCAGTTAGAAACAGCCACGCCAACTCACCCATAGCGCGTTGCTCCGTCCCAGACCGCCAGCTGACCCGCAACCAGTGCAGCCCCTCTACGAGCTGCACCAGTGTGACCCCAGCAACCTGGTGGTATTCAGGCCAATCCGCCGGGGCTGCCCAGCAGGCTACCACTCGCGCAACCGGCCCCCATTGCTTCGTCAAAGGCCATTCCAGTATGCGCTGCAGGGACAGCGACAACTCCCCTGCTTCCCCTGCCTTCAGCCAGAGGGGCATCGTTCCACGGGACCCTGCTCGCTGCGCCAAATGTTGCAGGATACCTGGTGTCCTGTAGGAACGAGGCACACACAGCTGTTGAATAGAAGTTGTCAGGATTGCCTCCCCACTCTGAACTCTAGGGTACAGATGTGGGGACCCACATGAAAAAAGAAATAACGCCCCCAAGCTTATTTTACCAGCTTGGGTTAAAATGTTTTTCCCCAGACCACAACTTCTTCTTTGTCTGGAACTAACTGCTACCACCACCAAACTCAATTTGGGGTAGTTTGGGACCCTTCTTTCCCTTTCCACTAACCCCCCAAACTTCTTCCTTCCCTGGGAAGCTTGAGAGAAAAAAAACAAACCTCGCCTGCTCCTGCGAGATGTGCCCGATCCAAAACCAGGATTTTACACAATGGAAAACAAGCAGTCAGCTTCTTAAAAGAAAGATTTTAATAAAAGAAAAAAAGGAAGGAATAAATCCCCTATAACCATCAATAGAACAGCATCTACCATAATCAACAAAAGGATTCAGAAACCAAACCTCTCCCCTGAGGCAACTTTCTCCCACTGTTGATATCTCTGCTGAATCTTACAATATCCAGAAGCACCCAGCCAACACTCACCACTGAGAACCCTCCAAGTGATAAAAAGAAGGTAAACTTACTGACTACAGTACTTTATAGAATCTATAGTTACAGTGAAAGACATAGCTGTGTTCATCCCATAGCCGAGGTGAACAGAGAGAGACCCAGAGAGAAACTGAAACTTAAAATCCTTTGTCTCCTGAGGAATTTCTCATTGGTCAGTTGTCCACCTCTCAGGTTACCTTTAGCTTAACCCCTTACAGGTAAACACTAATTCCAGGCTACTTCACTCTTATGACAGAAGTAGTGAGTTTATTGACGGCAAAGTGACACACCCGCAACGGGGGCTTCCTTCGTTGCTGCCACTGAGATGGGGACCCGACGCATTGGAGCAATGCTCGGGAAGAAGCCCACTGCGCGTGGACACACAGGCAGAGAAATAACAGGAACATTTGCATTTCATGCATACCTCATGAATAACTAATACCTTAGTTTTGTCTTGTTAGTATTACATAATACAAGCAGGTGTTTTATTACAAAGCGAGCAAACAGTAAAAGCCAATTAACTCTGGCATGGAAAATATGCAATAACAGGGCAAAAACTAATAACACTGGCCAAAAATACCCTTTCCTTCCCAGAAGTGAGAGGGAAATAAGCACCCTTTCCTTCCCAAAAGTGTGTGTGTGGGGGGGAAATAAGCACCCCTTTCTTTCCTAAAGTCAAAAATATAAGCTCCCTTAACACTCTACCGTAACAATATCTTGCGCGCCCTTACAACCAGTATCTCTGAATTCTTAATTATTTCTGTAAATCTAACCACTAATTTAACTTACTTTAATAGTGTCATAGAATAAAGTTAAATATATTTAATTTTTCAACTAACCATAACAATTTACATATAGTTGCAATTTTTAAAAAATCCTGATAATTTCAGTCCTTTTCTTTTTCTATGAACTTTCGCAGTCCTCGTTCCTATCAAATGTATCAAGAAGAACCTCACTTTCGAGCATACTGTTCCTCTTGCTTCTGTAGTGCATTGACATCCAATTTTAATGTCCATGGATAGTCCATATACTCTCTGGCATGCATCTTTCAACTTTGACTAACTGAATCTATTGATCTAAACATTTATACCTCACATCACCATGTTCTTTGAAAACCAAACAACTATGTTCTAAAACCTAGCTGCTTTCAAAATACAGCACATACTTTTTCTCTTGCAGTTTTTGTCTATTAGCACTGAAGGGAAAAATGTTTCCTGAGGCTAAATTAGACACCTTTTTACTCTGTATGTTAAATCAGACATTAAATTGGCACTGACAGTAGTGACCAGAAAAATCCAAAAGGTTTCTGGAGGCCAAAGGAAAGATTTTGATAATAACCTAGTGATTTAATGACTAAATGAAGGAAACTGTTCTTTTCCTTATCTTTCTGATGGTCTAGTGGATTCTCAAAGACTACATTTGCACTGAGTATGTATGTTATGGACATCTATAATGCAAATCTTATGCTCTATAGTATAATACTGGTAGATGTTGGAATCACAGTATAATGGTTCACATCCATGTAAAGTAATTTTCTTGATGTAACAATTATAATGATATAGAAAATGAGTTTACACATAGGACTAATGCACTTCAAAGAATGAATCATACATATCTGCAGAAATCTCTACAGCTACTTAATGCTCCAGCTTGAACTATTATATTACAGGCTAATTGCCACAGCGCATTCCAGTGAGTCCTCGGAGTCTTATAATATTCCCATCAAAAAGGTTCATTTGAGCCTAAGAATCTGTGAGGCTTGCAGTATAGATTGGAATCCTGCTGAACTTGCATTCTTCTAAAGGATCATTTTCACTTTACCACATTCTTAGTGATATAGATAAGAAGAAGGGGTGCAAAGTTCCTTCCCAGCACAACCTCCAAGCCACCAAAATACTACAACCTTGGGCATGTGATTAGTCTCACAGAAGCCAAATTAATTGTAAATTTTTTAAAAAATCTAATACTCCTACCCTTTTCTCTCATCTTCCTCCTGCTGCATTGTATTGAACAGGTACCATTTAACAGTGCTTCATTTGGATACCAGTGTAGAAAGAGAGCCTGAAACATGAGCTAAAGTAGTGGTCAGGCCCTTTTGTTACAAAGTAAAATGCACAGTTTGCAAATTTGGGCTGTGAGTAGAAGTCAGGTCTAGTATAAAACATGCCTGCTTGCAAGTTCACAGAACCTGGCAAGAACGGGGATGGTATTGCACAAACATACACATTCCTGGGAAGTACTAGGCACAGGATACTCATACAAACACATTCCAAAAGGGTTTACCATAACACTCCAATACCAAGTATTGTACAAACACTCTCCCCAAAGCTGATATAAAGACAGAGTGGCTCCACTTCAAGATAAGGTTAAGATGACAGGTTGATTAATAGAAATATTTTGATTGAACCAATATGCACAAGGTAAAGGGTGGTAACTGACCCCGTTAGAGGGGCAATACGTAAGTTGTTTGGGTCAGAGTATAAAAAAAGGGTCTCTGTCCACCCAAGGCGGGGATGGAAAGTCCTGCCATTCACTGGTCCATTGTTATGGGCATACATATGCTAGTGTAACTGTAGACAGTGATCCAGGGAGTGAGAACTTTGCTTCGTTTACAATAAACATGGCTGGGTGTCTTCACTACAGACCAAGTCTTGTGGTCTTTGTGGGTACTATGAGCAAGGTCTGCTGTGTCAGCTATCTGCGCAAAGCTGGCACAGCACAGAGAAAGAACACATTCACTAACTACAAACAGTAGCAACATTTGCAACCACCAGCATTCAAAAATGATCAGTCAGCCCCCTCATCACAAAATGGACTTAAAAATAATGAAATCTTTAAAAATAGTAAGTCTGGGATTCTCGTTTGCCATCTAGTTCTTGAGACTTTAGTTTCCTTCTTTTAAAGCCTTTGTCCACCACCATGAGGACTAATAATGTGTGTGTGTGGGGTGTGTGTGTGTGTTTAAAATAAAAGTTGACATTTTCATGTAATAAAAAGACCCAGCTTCTGGAATCATGTTAAGAAAAACACCAAATATTGTAACACTCAAGATAAAAATCACAAGAGTTGGCACAATTAACTGAGGGGATTTTGATCCAGATGGTGCATTGAAGTTTAGAATCTGCAGACTCTTCAAACGGTGTAGCTCAATTAGAGAGCTAAGATGGGTGAGATAATATCTTTTATTGGACCACTTCAGAAGTTAGTCCAATAAAAGATATTACCTCACCCACCTTGGCTCTCTAATATCTTAGGGACAACACAGCTACAACACTGTATAGCTCAGTTAGAAGTGTGACTGTGGTTCACTTTATAAAGATCATGATCGAAACCCAAATGCACAATGAGGCTCCTATTTTCAAAACTTTTGGACCTCAATTACAGCAACAATATATGAATGTACCCAGGAACTGCAAGCACAATGTAAGCATATGGGGTTTGTACACATTACTTGCGTGAATGTGTGTATGTAATTGGGTTCAGTACCCATACATATGCACATATGATTACCTGGGTGCAGGAATATGGGCACTGAACATAATTACACACATGCACAAGGAGATTTCACACACAATTACCCAGGTGCAGAGTGATAACATGTAGGATTAGTGAGGTGCACAGAAAGAGGGACCGTATGTAGTTATATGGAATTACATTACTGGGATACACAAACTCAACACACACTCACCAGGACACCAGTTTGCTCACTGGGATTACACACGATTATGTTGGGACACACTGGTGTCTAGGTGCACAGAGGGACTGCATCAACACTAGCTATATGCACAGAGAGGGGGACGGCTCAAGTAGTTCCTGGGGAGCAGGCACCCATGCCCACATCACGGTCCTGATCCACTGGGCACAGTTTGTACATAAACACAATGGTAGGTTCCACAAATTTTAATAAGTTGTCCCCTTCATCTCTCCCCATTTCCTCTTTAGGAGCCTCTAGAGCTGCACGGCGAATAATTCAGATCCGTAACCAACAGCCCCAGCAGCTGTAAAATGCCCCCAGCCCGTCAGCGCGTCTGCCAGCGCTGACTGCCCCACTAGTGACAGGAATCAGCTGGCCCCAACTCCTTGAGTGGAGACGCGTGTCAAACGCGCACGCGCAGCCTGTGCGCTCCTGGAGGCCGTCCCTTAAAGCTCACAGCGAGCATGCGCATTGGAATAAATTGAGACGCCTCAGCTCCCTTCTTGACCATCCTCTGGATTCTTCACCAGTCTCCTTTCTTGTGCGCGTGCGCATCCCGGAGACGTGAGGGTGCGCAGGCGCTATCGGCGCCCCTTTTCCCCTCCCCCCGTTCTTTGAGTCCCTAGCATGGTGCGCGCGCGGGACCGTTGCCACGCTCACGTGACATGGAGGCGGAGAGAGGAAGGGAAAGGTCAGTGGCGACGTCGGCGGAGCGGAAGGTCAGGGCGGGAGCGGAAGTGGGAGCCGGAGCTTGTCCGCCATTGTGGGGAAGCGGCGCCTAGAGCAGGCGGGGAAGCAGCGCTGCGTCCGGCCGGCCGGCTCCTTCCAAGGGGAACCCGATCAGCGGCGGCGGCGAGCCCGGGCGGCAGCGGCGGCGACAATCAAGCGGCAGCGGGGAGAGCGGCGCGGTGCGTGTGTGCGGGAGTCACTCGAGGCCCAGGCGGAGCGAGGGGATCGCGGCTCCCCGTGAAGAATGTCAGCTACTAGCGTCGACCAGGTACGGGCCGCCGCGGCCTGGGCGCAGGGCGGGAGGAGGAGGCGCCCCAGGCGGAAGAGCCGCCGCGGTCAGGCGGGTCGGAATCCGGCCGGGCCCTTTCCGCTGTCGGGAGGCCCGTGCGGTTTCCCTGGCCTCATCCTCGCTGCCGGCGGCGTGGCTCAGCGCCTCAATCCAGGCCGTTGCAGCCCCCTATTTATAGCCGCCTCTGAGCCGCGCCAGCTTCCCTTCCCCGCTCCTAGTCTCCTCGCAACCCCCATCCCAGGGCTTCCGCCTCCTACTCCCCAACATCTTGTTTTTAGATGCGTCCTTCATTCCTCCTTCTCTGGGCCGCTGATTCTCCTTTATCCCTCTCATTGGGCCCATGTCTTCATTAGGACTCTGTCTTCCCACAGTATTCTCAACCCGTTCCCTTGTCTTTGGATCTGGGTCTCTGCTAGCCCCTTCTTTGCTACGCACACTTTGGGTCATGGCTGAGACTTCTTTTCCCCTGTACACCCAAAGCTCCCTTCGGGTCTGTGGTGCTTCCTCCTTTCCCTCTTCCAGTCCTTATCTCTCCCCCGCCCCCGGGCCTCTTCTCCCCTTTCTCAAAGCTCTTTCCTGCATGACCTCGTCTTCCCCCCCCCCCCCCAAAAAAAAACATCCCCCTCCCTGGGTTTGTGCTTCCTTGTCTTCCACACTTCCCAGCCCTGGGCCTCAGGTGTCTCTTCTCTATTCACTGGGCCTCTGTTGCATCCTTACTTCTTGGCCTTTACCTCCTTCTTGGGCCTCTGCCACTCCCCAAAATGTTCTGCTCCTGCAGTCTTCTCTCCCCTCTCAAATCCTCTCTCTTCCTCTTTGTAGCTGTACTGTATAATGTACGTGCTTCATAGTTCCTCTGCCTGTGTGGGCTGTCATGCTGCTTCCTAGGAGTGTATTTTCCCTGCTTTTTCTTTCATACAATTCTTTTGTGGGCCATTAGCTCACGACTCCACCATCTCTTGGGGTTGGAGGGCTCTGTCTCCATCTGGGTCCCTGTGGGTGGCTGTGTCTGGTATATGCTTGGATGAGAAGGATTTTTTTTAATTTTAGAGCTAAGAGGTTTTTCCATTTTGTCTGGATTAAGAGAGAGAGAGAGAGTGACTAACAAATGAGCAAGCGATTAAAGGGTGATGGAGCGAAGGGAGACCCACTGTGGCTTACTAAAATGTATGTGTCAGAGGAAGGGAGGTGGGTGCATTGGAACTTGGAATTAGCAGTTTTGTTTTTTTCCAAACAGAATTTTATTTTATACAAGATGTTATGATATTGTAATCTCTGTTTATAATGCTTTTTGCCTGACAAATTAAAAGTGCTTTATAATTACTAATCTTCACAACAACTCTGTGATATTATCTCTGTTTCCTCTGTGGAAAGGAGCATGATTATACAGGACTGGGCATACATAACTGATTATCTTACGCCCTGCCTAATGCTCAGTCCACTAGATGTCTTGCTTTATTACTGTACATTCCTTTGAGTATGTGAAAAGCATATAAAAAGGGTCTCACTGAGCTCCACAGTGTAAACTTTGGTCTAGTCTTCCATAACAGTAGTGCTCATCTGCAAGTTTAAAACATCACATGCTGTAAACAAGTTTCTGTATTTGCAATAGCCTTAGCCCACTAAAAGGGAAGATATTCTTAACATTTTATTTTATTTTTTATTTTATTTTTGTTTTGTTTAGTGCTTTTCTCTCACCTTGGACAATTAAACACCCTCCACCCCCCAAAAAAAATTACCTTGCAGATTCAGTGTTGCAGCTTTTAGGTTTCAAACACTGCAAAGGAATGTGTTTGGTTTAAAATAACTGTGGTTTTTCACTAGATCTTCTTAGACATGGAGACATTTCTATTTGTCTTGCATTTTATTAAAATGTATTTTACCGTATTTTAAGTTTTGGGTGTAATTTAAGTTGACTGTTACTTTAAATGCTAAAATCAGCGAACATAAACTATCATGAATGGCAAATTCAAGGATTTTTGTTTTTGCTAATTTCCCTATTAATATTTTTCCTTTTATTTTTTTTACCTTTTTATATACAGAGACCTAAAGGACAGGGAAATAAAGGTAAGATAATTCCGTATTATTTATAATGTCTGAGGCCCTGGTCCTGCAATATATTGGAAAAAAGATGTCCTCAACCAATTATATAAAGTGAATGTAACTACAAGATATTTTAAAAACCCATTTTATCCAAGGTTGTTAATTTCCTTGGAAAAACTTATAATTTAGGACAAGATGTTGGTAAATACCAGCTTAACCCTGGTGTAAACCAGAAAACTGGGGAAAATAACTACTTCAGAGGCCAGCAAGTTTAGAAACATCGGTTCAAAGCTGAGGAACAGGTTTGGTCTGTCCAGTGCATCAAAGTTGGTCTTCTGCTACAGAATATTGCATGGCCAAATGGATCTGGACTGCTAGCTAGTCTGCAACTCTGCATGCTTCTGATTGCTTAATGCTTCACACTACATTATTGTCGTTTTCATATAATCAAATGTTTTGGACTTTTGTTTATGTAATATTAAAAACTGAAATGTGAGTAATGACTTAAAACTTGCTTGAGAAAATCAGACATTCTAATGTTCACTGTTATATCGGTATATATTAGTATTGTGCTCATTGCAGTTTAATTTAGAGTTGTACAAATAAAAAGTAAATCTCCAAATCTATTGTTTGATGTAATCATAGTTTGAATATGTAACTAAAAGTAAGTATATTATGGTGTCTATTAAAGAAGCATAGAATAGATAATGCCTTATACTGGCACTAACTAGCTTTTCCTGGGACAGTAAAAACCATGATTTTATCTGATTAAAACTACCTCTGCTAAATACCATGCCACCCTGATTTTATCACACCAGCAGCATGACTAGAAGTGGTGTGCTAAGTGTCTTTTTTTCCAGTATTTTTAACGATACATCCACTGTAAAAATGCTTGAATATGCTTTTCAAATAATCGTCATGAGTAATCAAGGAATAAGATGTAGCTGATTCCATTTAGCTATCTTTCAGTGAAAATGTTGGCATGATGTCCTTGAGTGTACCTTAAGCATTTACACCAACCCTGTTAATTGTTACTTATTAATGTCTAATAATAATCATTTGATCTAAAGAATAATGATCATGTGTGTTCATTTAGTTTCTTACTCATACCCATGAAAGAGCACATTACCACTCCTATTCTCAGAAATCTTCACTGGTGTCTTATTCATTTCAGAATCCAGTACAGAGTATTCCTTCTAGTAACTGTCCAGATTCTACATCTTCACTTTGTCCCTCTCTGTCTGTTAGCACCTTACTTATGCTCTTTAAATTCCATATGCTCTTAGCTTATCCTCCATCACAAAAACTCTACTCACTTTCCTTAATGTTCCTCCCCCTAAAAGTACCTGGAAAAGCCTGTGCCTAAATGTCTGAGACTTTTCAGATCATATTTTATGATCAACACTTCTCTCTGTCCTGCAATTTATAATCTTTTGTTTAATACAGTAATCAGATTTTATTCAGTGACCTCTATCTCCTCCCCAGTTTTCTCATGTTTATTTTCCTGGGAGATCAACGGTTGTATTACACTAATAATACACATACAGAATACAATCTGTGATAGATAAAGTCTGCATTTTCACTGATACCTTCATGCAAAGTGTAAGAAACATCTCTTGTGGATAGATATAAAAATGTTTTTTACTATAGCAGTAAAATATTCTATCATTAAACTATGAACATTATATTCTTTAAAGGGTTTGCTTGAAAACAATACCATCAAATTCATAATCATTTAAAAAATGCCACATTTATTAAAAATCATCTAGCAAAAGTTTACCATTTGTATCATTTGTGTACTACTTGAATTTCTTATTCACTGCATTTAATAATCAAGTAGTAAACTTATCATTATTTTAGGATTTTGTTCTCAATCTCGTCTTACTTATAGGCTCTGTCCCTGGGCAATATTAACCTTACCCACAGTTTCATCAGCACAGCTCCTTATAGATGCCTTCCAAATCTACCTTCTCAACTTTGACCTCTGTGTTCCATCATAATCTCTTTGTGGTGAAACATTGAATGAACTTTATCTCCTAAATCCTCTCTCCTTGTCTGTCAAAGCTCTGCACAACTCCATTCCTTTCTCCGTTTCTGTTCTCTCATGCCTTATTCTTTTGGCACTCATTGCACTCTTTTTAAGCCTGGTGTTTAACCACCTGCTTTTTTCCTTTTCTACTCTTGTCGTCTTCCGTGTTACCCCTGTGCATGGCACTGCCTCTTGTCCTTTTATGCCAAGAGGTCTCTCCCATCAACTTTTTCCTTAAACTACACTATTTCTAAGCTATTTAAATGTGATCTCACAAAGATCCGCAGCAATTTGAGTTTCATCCAGTATTTTGCTTTATCTGTTGTCTGTACTTTAATTAGAATTTTAACATTTTGATGCATGGATTGCCTGTAATTATTTAATAATGAAAATAGTCTAGTGAACTTTACTTTGACTTAGGTGCAGTAGCTTAGTTTTGTGATAGGTGTATTATGAGCACTGCATACTATTAGGTTTTACTGAAGAGCTCTATTTGAATTCTTTTTACAAAACCAAATGCTGGGCCTAAACTACTGGATCTAGACTACTTTAGATTGCATCCTGTTTAAAGACTTTATATTAACTGCATATAACTAGATGCTAGTGAAAATGGCTTATTTGTATTACCAACCTACAGCAGTAGGCGCTATGTTAACATATAGTAAAAGACAATCCCTGCCCTAAATAACTCAGTCTAATAAGACACGATGTGACAGTGATACAGGGAATGGGTAAAGAGGATGAAGGCAACAGTGATAGCCGTGCTTGTTTATATAGACTGGTTAATAAACACAGTTAGATGGTTTTGAGTCATTCAGAGATTTTTCTTATTTCATGTGTGTAAATACTGGTAGTCCGTATTTGGCTATACATTAACAGTTGGTAATCTGCTTGGCTTGTGATACAGTTTGAAGTGGTGGTTGAAGCAGGATAGAGTAGTGAGCTGACAGACTGGTTTGGAGAGTATGTAGATTTCCATACATGGAAGAAAATGGGGGGAAAAAGGGTAGTTGTGGGTGGCATCTTTGGCAGACCGGAAGGAAGTAGTGCAGTAAGGCGTAAGAGGATAAGTAGGAACAACTGCTCTCATACAATATTTTACTGCTAACGCTGAAAATGTAAAATAATTTAATTACTTAACCTAAACAATATTGTTATGTGGTCTTGTGAGACTTCTGTTTTGTGACAATTTATTATCAATTAATTATAAATTGAAGGAAAACATACACTATGGCAACCAAATGTAGAGATCCAAGAAGATCTGTGTGTAGCAAAGTCGTAATATATAATTCAGGTTTATGTGAAAGAGCCAAGAGTTTGTGTTGCTCCAAGAATTGAATGAATAAAATACATTTCTCTGAAGGTTTTGTCTGTTACAATTGTCAACTTTTGGACAATTACCGAGAGAGCTTGTTGGTTGGAATAGGCTTCAACCCATAAAAAGATGGCTCTTCTTATGAAAGTGTCTGATTATTGCTCTTTCCAAAACACTTTCTTCTCAATTTGCATGTTCTAATGTATTAGAATTACTAGATATGCAGATGTCAGCACTTTCCTATCATCTTCCACTGTGTTGTTTCTTGCCTAAAATAAAATTAGCTGAGATCTCAAACTAGAATGAAGCATAGGCACTTTTATTGAGTGTTTTGCACACTAGTCAAGAAAAATCAGATTCAGTCTCTTTTAATGCTGTGACTGGGGGGCCAGCTGAGGTCACTCAATTAGAGTGAACTGCAAAAATGGGGCAGACAATCCCCATAAAGCTGGTGGATATTCTAATACAGTCAAGTTTCATCTTAGGCACATTTAACATGTGCAATTTCAGTTTTATGTGTTCGTCAGAAAAGAAAAATAACAATTTAAAAACTGTATCTGTAGGGCGGGCGATTCCATCCACCATTAAACTCAATGAGTTTTGACTATATGCAGTTTTCGCTTTACGTGCTGGTAAGGGACCATAACCCCTATGTAAGATGTGACTCTCTTGTACTAAGATTTACCAAGCCAGCATAAAACAGCTTCTTCATTACCTTCCTGATTACTCAGAAGTCCAAACACCACAGTGCTCTTAAAGTGATCCAGACTGAGGCCTCCATCCAGGTACCTCAGTCAGATATGATCATTTCTGAAATTATTTCATCATATAAAAGAATAGGTTCTACCAATCCCAAAGGGTCAGACACATTACCTCTCAGATTAATGAATGTTTTGGATCTTAGCCAAATACACGCTACAGCCCATTATTAACTAAACTAAAATTTATTAAACTCACATCTGTATCTACTTTTGTTTAATTCATTGAGTTTTAGATTCATAGCAGAGAGGGTGAGCTTTATAGTTTCAGAGTTCCTTTAGAATTCAGCTCGTAGGTTATAGCCCAATGTCCAAATCTCGTTTTCAAGGCATACCAGTATAACTAGGACCTCAGTCTTGTGGCTCAAACTTTCCCTGATGAAGCTTAAGCAGATCTGAGATGACTGAATCAGGACTCAAATATTTTGTTTTATACCATTTCATGTTCTCTTTGACAGGTTGGGAGTTCCTTCTGGGAACAAAAGGTAATTAGGATGACTTTGAATGAAGTCTATCACTGGTACTTAACTATAGAATTAACATAAGGCAACTTGCTTGTTCCTCCACCATTCACAGATTATTTGCTATACCTTTCAAAGAGAAATGCATACAGAGAGATCCTGTGTTTACAATTCATTTGAATGCTAGGATGTTCTTTTGATCTCTGGCTACCACTCTGAGACCTGAATTATCAGAATACAGCATAGACAGGGACTATTGATCTATTGGTTACATTGTCAACCCTACTTATACCTATGCAAATACACAAAAAAACAAACATTATCTCCCACATGTCTTGAGGGTTGTTTATTTTGCAGGATGTTTACCCCATTATTGCCATGCATCCCAAATGCAAATTTTATTCTTACCTTTTTTTGTCCATCACTTGTGAAAAAAGGACACGTGAATATTTTGCCGCAAATTTTCATTAAATGCAGAATGATAGTAAAAAGAACATACTGTAAATTTGATCAGTCTGTCAGTTGTTGACTATTTACGAACATAGACAACAGAATTTTATTTTGAGGGTAGCGTTAAGGTAATATATACAATATACAGTGGATTCTGGTTAATTGGGACACATCGGGACTGGAATAATTTGGTCTGATTAAGCGGCTGCCCCAGTTAGCTGAAGTAAATAAAAAGGGACGCTTTGTTTCCATTCTTTGTGATGTGTTCCGATTAAGCGGCTGCCACAGTTAAGCGGTGGCCCAATTAACCGGAATCCACTGTAGTTATATAAAGTGTAGTTATTTGGGAACTGTTGGTTAATTACCAGTTAAAATATTAAGTTCTCCTTTCTGACTTCAGTTTAACAAAATTCCTTTCTTTATGCCTCTTTCAGAGTGCACCAGACGAAAACTTTCAAACATGTTTCTTTCATTAAGTCTGTCAATGGTAAATAATTGCATTTAGGAAAGTACCCACACAGCTTTGAGACTGGATGGACAGTTATCTGTTGTACAGTTGTCCTGCTTGTCTAATTTAGGTCCATATTCTGTTTGTCTTGACACAGCTTTGGCTGAGCTCCATGCAATTTGAATTTGCTTGGAGAGTGGTGAAGAGGGATATTTGCTCCAATTCCAGTCCACTGGAGAGTGACTGTGTTAGATGTTAGGTAGCTGCAGTGTCCTATCTGGGGAATGGGATGTAACTCTAGCCTTGGGTATAACATTGGAGAAGTGTTGGGCATAAGTATCATGCTTTGGTGTTTTGAAGCAGGCAGATATGCTATATCAGGGATCAGCAACCTTTCAGAAGTGGTGGTGCTGAGTCTTCATTTATTCACTCTAAGGCTTCACGTGCCAGTAATACATTTTTTAGAAGGTCTTTTGAAGTCTATATATAATCACACTACTGTTGTATGTGAAGTAAACAAGGTTTTCAAAATGTTTCAGAAGCTTTATTTAAAATTAAATTAAAATGCAGATCTTATCAGTTTAGTGTGATCCTTGCCCTTCCTTTTCCTTGCTGAGTTTTCCAGTGTCTGGCACGTATGTGGATACTTTTAAGCTACACACAGGCTTCTAAGTATTAACTGGATACGAGAGGGACAGAGGACAAATTTCATGTGTAAAAATACCTGTTCACATGGGTATGTGGATCCAAATGCTGAAAGCATTGCAAACGCAATTTTCTTCAAACAGTTAAATTTCACTAGCAGGGACGTCCAGCAGGTCAGAATAGAGGCCCCATGATCTCTCGGTAGCTTCAGGTGCACTCCACAGATCCACAAACTTTGATGTCCACTATTCTGAGCTTTTTAATTAAGTGAGTTGTATTTTGAAATCTTTGACACTCATCCACTGAAATACAGACAAATCACCTGTCAGATCCAGGACAAAAGGTTTTTTCCTCCTGCTGCTAATGGCCCATCCAAATTAAACAGCCTCTTAGAATTGGTATGGTAATGTACAACTTCTTTTTGCTTTCTGTGTCTATAAATACATCTTCTGTTCCATTCTATGCATCCGATGAAGTGGGCTATAGCCCACGAAAGCTTATGCTGAAAGAAACTGGTTAGTCTCTAAGGTGCCACAAGTCTTCCTCGTCTTATAGCCAAATCCAAGGCGCTTTCATTGAAATTTTCAGGTTTAATTAGAAAAGAAAGCATTGGACCAAATGACTTGAAATCTGTCAGAAAATTCTGATTCCAGTTCTTGCATGTACCTTCCAATCTCATTGACATTGACAGTGCAATGTGTCAGTAGCTCTTTTATGTGTTGGAAGTAGCGGAAAGTAGAAGTTTGAATATCCCTGTAGAAAACTGCTAGTTTCACAACAAATGCTTCCCAGGCTTCATAAAGATCCAGAACTGTTTGCCCTGCACCCTGGAGACAGAGGTTGAGTTCGTTTAGGTGAGCGGTGATGTCATTTAGAAACATGAGCTTACGCAACCATTTGTCATCTAGTTCGAGGTAGCTTTTGTTTTTTTCAACAAAAAGGCCTTGATTGCATCAAAACAGTTTACAAAGTGCACCAAAGCATTGCCACGACTTTGCCACTGAATGTTGCTGTGAAGTGGGATGTCGTTATAAGCACTGTCCATCTCTTCTAGCAGTGCTTGAAATTGTCGGTGAGTCAAAGCAGATCGATGATTTTTTTTCTGACACATTTCTGCACTGTGAAATTATGCCAAATGAGTGTCTGCAGATGCTTTAGCACAGAAAAAAGTGAATCGTAAACCATCAGACCTCTTCATTCATGAAACATGAGTTTTCCTTTTCGAACAAGTATATTTGCAAAGCTTGAGCTGAGTTATAAGACACTGTTTCTTTATTGGAATACTTTCTAACAGTTATCTAAGCACTCATTAAAATTGATGCAACAATGCAGTGTAGGATTAAACAGAAGAGAACCTGTCTGCCTGATTACTTGTAACAAGTACTTAATCATTTCATTGAACAATTATATGTTATAATCTTGAAACTAAATCTTACAAGTGAAACTCATTTGCAGTGCTTTTGTGAAGACTGTTTTTATCTGTCATCAAAATTTGTTACCTCATTTGATTCAATAGCCTAGGCTTTAGGTGGTGGTTTCTCTCAGAGCAATATGTACTGGCGTTTTAATCACTTGTGACCTAAAATGTAACAAGAAGGCCTGGAAATTGAATCAATACAAGATGTTCTGTTTCCCCAGAAAACCCAGCTGAACAGGCAGTTCACCATACAGATGACAATATAGTGGAAATTAAGACGGAACTTGTTTTTGTTTTGAATTAAAATTACAACACAACAATTCTAAAAGAGTGCCTAATACAAACTTGCTTTTCAGTTTCAGTGCAAAACGGTTCGATTCATCAAAAGGATGCAGTAAATGATGATGACTTTGAGCCATATCTAAGTAGCCAGACAAATCAGGTGAGCATTCATTGCTATTTTGAAGTATATTCAGAGTTTTATTGTCTAAGATTTGCTCATCTTACACCAAATTAAGAAAGTTTATGTATCTGCTTGCATATTTGAAATACAACTTAATGCTTAGCATGTAATAAGTCTAAAATATGTCATCTTTTTAATAGTAATATTCTTGTGAAGCTTCAAGTAAAGGATAGAATTGTTTTAATCAGTTGTTTGTGTCTAACAGGGATATGCAGAAGTGTGCATTCTAGAATCAGAAGCATACCTTAATTTTAAAGTACTTTATTGCCTTCTAGCTTTAAGTGAGTTCAATATACCCCTTCTATATCATTGAGACAGTAGTTCCTGGGCCCCTAGGTAGTAGTAATTGTGTACACATGATTTCCACTGAAGTTAGCAGATATTAATACATGCTTGATAGCATAATCAAGGCCCCGGAAGTTTAATATTTCCTGTTGTGTAAGTTTTCTGCTAGTAAATGAATGACTTCACTTTCTGGAGCTGTGGATCCCCCATCTTTCATAATACTAAATACAGTTTGAATTAAATGTTTTAATAAAATAATATAAACCTGAAAGTTCTAAGATACTCTTTTTGGGAGGAAGGAGGGAATGAAGATGGTTGAAATGGCTTTTGGGATTTTCCTTGCCTGCCCATCTGCTTTGATGTTACAACACTGGGCTGTCTTCTGTGGGAGGGAGAATGGGAAGTGGCATCTTGCAAACCAATCAATGCCACTTGAGTCATCTGGAGCGTGTCTTTAAAGTGATTTGAGCTATACTTTTCGAGGGGCTGAATGCTTTGCTTCCTCAGAACCTTTATTCCATGAGCCCTGGGATCTGGGAGTGAACTCGGCATGCAAATTCTGCATTACTTCTTTAGACCACTGAACTGAATCATATGTTTGATGTTACCCACTCTTAAATATTGTGGGACTGTTTTTATGAGATGCATGAGTACTTTCTATAATCTCTTATTCAGAACAGAATAAACACCCTGGTGTCCTCCCATGAAGCACTGAAAATAATTTCAATTTAAAAGTAATGAGAACCTCCATAAGAAACAAATAAGAAAACTGCAGTCATATTTACAAATTATGTTGTCTTATTTGCTAATTTATTGAGCTACTTAGGTATTTTAATAAGTTTAGTCCCTTTGCTGTTATGTATGAATTTGATTTGGTAGTATAATTTTGCATGCCCAGGTTTGACCTTTTATGTATACCATCTAAATTTAATTAGATGTTTACTGATAAATATCCTTATTTTTCTTAGCTATAGCTAGCATGATCCAATTTCTAAGGATTGCATAAGGCCCTTGTTTGAAACTTATTGTCTAAAACACAGTAAACTTAAAATAATTGTAAGATTTTTCTAATTTTTTAAGTGCAGTTACACATGACAAGGCCTTGGAATGTCCAATATTTGGATTCATGTTGCAATTCTCACCTTGTTGTGTTTTATTGCTTGCTTTTAAATGTTACTTAAAGTGTTAGTTGGTAAAACACTGAATATTCTGAGATCTCTTTTGCTACCTTTGGATTTTAGGAAAAAACGTTAAATGATTTCATGTATGTCTAAGCAACATAAAATATTATAAGGCCTGTTGAGACTGGGTTTGTATATGAAGAAAGAGCTGCTTATAACAAATACAATTGATGTGTAGTTTTGCAAGATGTGAGTGTTGCAAATTATATGTACCTGTGTTACAATAGTCTCTCAGTACTTGCATGAAGCATTTCTATCTCTACTGAAGATTCTTCACACTTGGGTATTTTTAATCTTGCTTAATATATTAAGCACTAAATTCCTTGAGTTCTTTATTAGTCTATAACTAGGTGTGGCAGAATTCAGTTTTGTTTTTTAAATTGGCAGATGTCAATGTTTGTTTTTAAGCATTTTTTCAGTTATGGAATATTATTGGGCGTGTCAGACAGTGGTAGGATCAGACTATTTAATGATACGAGATGTTGAGATTCAAAAAGTTAAAGCTTAATAACCATTAACACACACTGTCAATCTCGCATGTCAAAATATACAGATATCCTTAAATCGAACTCATCCTCAAACAGCATTTTTCTTACTTCGCCTATTTGTAAATTTCTGTTGTCAAAAGGAATATTTGTGTTTGGCTTGTATGTACACAGTGAAATCAGTGCTTACTGACATTTACCAATAAAAAAACTCATCCTTCCATGCTTATCTATAATCAAAGGTTAACATCACCCTACCCACAGTAGTCTTTAGATGACAGTTAATACTCTGATGTTATGTACAGTAGAACCTCAGAGTTATGAACATCAGAGTTATGAACTGGCCAGTCAGCTATTTCATTTGGAAACGAAAGTACACAATCTGGCAGTAGCAGAGACGGGGGAAAAAAAAGCAAATACAGTACTGAGTTAAAAGTAAAGTACTAAAAAATTGAAAGCTTTAAAAAGGAAGATTGGAGAAGGTACGGAAACGCTGCTTTTCTCATTAAAATTAAAAGCAGCATTTTCTTCTGCAGGTTAAAGCTTCAAAGCTGTATTAAGTCAATGTTCAGTTGTAAACGTTTGTAAGAACTACTATAATCAGAATTACAAACATTTCAGTTATGAGCAGTCTCCATTTTGAAGGTATTTGTAACTGAGGTTTTACTGTATGTAATTTTTTACTGGAAGAAAAAGTGGATTTACACTAAAATCATCTTTGAAAAAAGTTGATTTAATGCACATGAAGCTCAGGGGCTTAGATATTCTCAGATAAAAATCTGTTTGAAATTTCTGAAGCCTTAAAGGAAGAGAAAATACTGTAAACAGAGCATCGACATTATTTGTTGTCTGCCTGCCATTTTCCTTCGAATTATGTTGATAATTGAAAGTTCCACTGCTGATTTTACTTTATTTTCTTGCAGAGTAACAGCTATCCACCAATGTCAGACCCATACATGCCTAGTTATTATGCTCCATCCATTGGATTTCCATATTCTCTAAGTGAAGCAGCATGGTCCACTGCAGGTGACCCTCCAATGCCATACTTGACAACCTATGGACAAATGAGCAATGGTGAACATCACTATATACCTGATGGTGTGTTTAGTCAACCTGGGGCTTTAGGAAATACTCCTCCATTCCTTGGGCAACATGGATTTAATTTTTTTCCTGGGAATGCAGATTTCTCTACATGGGGGACAAGTGGATCTCAGGGACAATCAACACAAAGCTCTGCGTATAGCAGCAGCTATGGCTATCCACCTAGCTCTCTTGGTAGAGCCATTGCAGATGGACAGGCTGGATTTGGCAATGATACTTTGAGCAAGGTGCCTGGGATTAGCAGCATTGAGCAAGGCATGACCGGACTGAAAATTGGTGGGGATATGACAGCTGCTGTGACAAAAACTGTAGGTTCAGCTCTGAGCAGTACAGGTATGACAAGCATTGCAGCAAATAGTGTGCCCCCAGTTAGCAGTTCAGCACCTAAACCAACCTCATGGGCTGCCATCGCTAGGAAGCCTGCTAAACCTCAGCCGAAACTCAAGCCTAAGGGTAACGTGGGAATTGGGGGCCCTGCTGTACCACCACCTCCTATAAAACACAACATGAACATTGGAACTTGGGATGACAAAGGGTCAGTGGTAAAAGCACCCCCTTCCCAGCCAATACTGCCTCCTCAGACTATAATACAACAGCCTCAGCCATTAATTCAACCACCACCATTGGTGCAAAGCCAACTGCCTCAACAGCAGCCTCAGCCACCACAACCACAGCAGCAACAAGGACCTCAGCAGCAGGCCCAGCCTCACCAGTTGCAGCAACAGCAGCTGCAGAACCGCTGGGTAGCTCCTCGTAACAGGGGTGTGGGCTTCAGCCAGAACAATGGAGGAGCTGGCAGTGAAAATTTTGGCTTAGGTGTTGTACCTGTCAGCTCTTCACCTGGTGTAGAGGTGCACCCAGTACTGGAGAAACTAAAGGCCATAAACAACTATAATCCCAAAGACTTTGATTGGAATCTGAAGAATGGACGTGTGTTTATAATCAAAAGCTATTCTGAGGACGATATACACCGCTCCATTAAATACTCTATCTGGTGTAGTACTGAACATGGTAATAAACGCTTGGATGCTGCTTACCGTTCCCTGAATGGAAAAGGTCCACTCTATTTACTCTTCAGCGTGAATGGCAGTGGACATTTTTGTGGAGTGGCTGAGATGAAGTCTGTTGTGGACTACAATGCATATGCCGGAGTCTGGTCTCAGGATAAGTGGAAGGGGAAGTTTGATGTTAAGTGGATCTTTGTCAAAGACGTTCCTAATAACCAGCTGCGGCACATTCGTTTAGAAAACAATGACAACAAACCTGTTACCAATTCGAGGGACACTCAAGAGGTACCCCTAGAAAAAGCCAAGCAAGTGCTTAAAATAATTGCTACATTCAAGCATACCACCTCAATCTTTGATGACTTTGCACACTATGAAAAGCGTCAAGAGGAGGAGGAAGCCATGCGTAGGGTAAGAATCCAATTTCATTATAGTAATTTTTCCTGTTGTGTTTTTGGGTTGTGTGTGGGTGGGTTTTTTTGGTAACCTAGTTATTTCTTACAACTCAGTGTGCAGTACACGTTGAAGCAGAAAGTAATACTACTTTGTACCAAGCTGGTTATAGTTCTTTGGTAGTTGATGTAACTGGCTCCTACTATTTAGATTTTGGTTTAACTGCAAGAATTAAAACAATTATTTGTGAATTAACATGATCAGAACAATCCTAACAAGTTTATGTGTAAGAAGATGTTTAAAATGTTTTACTTATTGTTACAAAGTGGGGGGAAAAAGTCAATGGACTATAACCTTCCTAATGGAGTCTCGTTTTTAGTGCGATGTGAACAATTTTGACTGCTTTTAGTGCCATATTAAAATTAGGTGTGGCAATCAATTTAAGGCACTGAATTACAAGGGAAATAAAGATATTTAATGCTGTAACAGATAATTCTCAAGTAAAATATGATTTTTATTTTTTAATCAAGATTCTAACAATATTAATTGAAAACTTGTGCTTAGGTCAGTTTGTGTTGTCTATCTTAGCTGTTAAAGTTAATGTATAAACAGCATGGTGATCACCTTTACAGTGTTAGAAATATTTTTAGTGGCTCTTTTAATAGTCGTTGGCTCTGATACATCAACTTGTGTTGCCTGTAAAGGAAATGTGCCTGCAGCAATATAGTTTAGTTGGAAAATTTAGCTTTTTTTCATGGTGCCAAAATTTCAGAAAATGTACTTGAAAAATATTAAGTATAGCTTTTCTTAAAGTTACTTTATGGTGTTCATCTATTTTGTCTTTCCTGCTCCCTCTGGTCCTATTAGGTGTTTCTGATTTTGCATTTTTAGGGAAGATTCTTTCCACTGCACTGATTTATTTATTTATTTTTTTAAAATACTTAATGCTAGTTCTCACAGTCCAGTTGTGCTAGACTTATCTGCTTTGAAGATATAAGTCTCTGTCAAAGCTGAGTAGTAATTGGATTTAATGGAAGGTTCATCTGATGGTGTGACAAGCAGGGAGAAGGGTAGACATGATCTCAAAAGTTTCACTGGGGGGAGGGGAGGCTTTTCTGAAGGGAGATCTCTGGAGCTGTAACCTGAGATGAGAAGGGGGAGGGGAGTTGACACCTACCCAGGAAGTGAAAAAGGAAGGCAGATGGGTGGAGGGTTTGAAATCAGGTAGAAGCGGTCTGGGAAAGGCAGGTGGGGATCCCGGATTCGGGGTCTCATCTCCCTGCCCCCCCAGCAGGGCCTGACTAAGGGAGCCTGTTTGTACTGATAAGCTCGGAGTTGGATTGTGTTCCTGGCATCTCTAATAAACCTTCTGATCTACTGGCTGGCTAAGAATCACTAGGAATCCCAGGAAGTGGGGTGTGTGTGTGGGAACGGGACTCCCCCACCCCCTGTGACAGATTGCTTGAAAAAATTACTAGTCAGAATACTACTACAAGCCCGTTAGCTCATGTGCTCAGATATTGCAGGAATGGGTGCAAGAATCTGGAAAGACTGTGAAGAGGCTGCACTCATGAAGTCTGGGGACTTTGTTTGGATTTGAAACCTTAACTCTTTGCCACCACATGCTGCTGGGCAAAAGGAGGGTCCTGCAATTTATACCGAGGTATTCTCTGGACCTTGCTCAGGGGGCTCAGTCTTTTGTATCTGTCCCTGGCTACTATGAGTTTTGGAAGCATCACCTCATACTGGCTGCCTAGTACTCTTTTTTTTTTTTTTTAAAAAAAAAAAAAAAAACAAAAAACTTTTTGTCCATTTAGAGGGCTTCCTGGCAGCTGTGAAGGAGGATTTCCATTTAAATATGAAATGAATACCTTTCCTCTCTTCAGTGGCCTCCAAGCTTCTGTCAGATGGAGGCCTCTGCTACAGTACTTTCTACCTAACCTCTGTTTATGTCATCCTCTCTGGTGAATAGTATAACTATTTATTTCCTTTGCTGCTTGTAGCTTTATTAGTCAGTGTCATCTTGAAATTGGCATGATTCTTGACAGTTCCACTGCTATCCATATGTTTCTGAAATAGCAGTAGTCCAACTGTAGTCTTGTTAATTTCACTCTAGTTCTCCGTACATTAGCTGAGTGACCACAGAAGCACTGTAATAGTGTGCTGACTCACAAAAATGACACTGTATTGACTTATATTACATTAATATTTGGGACTATTATTTTATACCCAGAAGAGTACTAACTATTTTTTCACAACAAAAATTTTTAACTTTGGCAGAAATTAATGGTTTAGGTCCCATCACTTGCTAAGACAAACATGAAGTTAATTTTTCAAACCTGAGTTTACCCCACTGCACTTGGCATTTGTTGCCTCCTCTATAGGACTGCCTACTGTAGGGATTGGCAACTTTAAGGTGATAGATGGCTACAGATCTATTAAAACTCTTTGGCGGGCTGTATATTTTTTGGAGGCGATGTATTGCATAACTCACAATGTTTGCTAAAATACAGCATGTTAACATACAGTTAACCATGTATTAACATTTAAAATGGGAGTTTTTTAAATAGAAAAGACCCTATCCCACAGCCATTAAATGCACCTCCACCCAAAAATCCCCCCACAAACAGTTTAAACATAACTTTTTAACCTTTGTTTAGTATGCAGAAAAGCAGGCATTGATAAATGAAAATAACAAGAACATTGTCAACGTTTTCTTTGCTGCTTCCAGTCTCTGCTTTGCTCCCTCATTGACACAGGCTCCTGCTCTTAGTCCTGAGCCTATGTGCCAGGTTGCATTGCCACTTGAATTTGGCCTAGCCACTCCTCCATTATGCCTGCAGGGAAAGGGTTTAGCGTTTAGGCCACCCAGCTCTGTTTACTGATTTTTTTCCCTCCCAACCCACCCTTGGCCAATCAGATTGGCTTCCCACAGCCAAAGGGAAGGAGGTAACCAGAGCAGAGTGGTTTGGGGCAGAGCCCCTTCCCTGTGTGAGTGATGAAGAGGTGATTGGCCCAGATGAATGGCATAGCAACCTGACACATGGGCTTCTGTTCCCAGGGTTTGCTCCATTCCCTATTGACACAGATTCTATCTCTGTCCCATGTGACCTGCCTCTGATTACTTTGCCATTGGCAGCGGTGTGCCCTGGCCAACCCACACACTCACCAAATCTGGTTGACTTTCAGATCCCAGACAGTCAGTGGGACCAGAGTAACTAGTGGTGGGTGACGTTGAGCAGAGGTGAAGGCTGTGATGTAGAAGCAAATCTTAGCAGAGTAGCACGAGTCTACGCTACACACAGCAATCTTTACTAAAAGACTGCCCCCCCTCCCCCCAGCAGCCTAGCTCAGGGCTTGTCTACATTTGAAACACTACCGTAATACAGATGAGGTACTGCAGCTGCACCGCTATAGTGCTTCAGTGTAGACACTATACTATGTAGAATCTCTCTCACAGGCACAGGTAATTCACCTTTTTGAGAGGTAATAGCAAAGTCGATGGAAAAATTCTCCTGCAGACCTGTTGCTGTCAATATTGGGCGTTAGGTCAGGTTAACTATGTTGGTCAGAGGTGTGCATTTTTCACGCTCCTGAGCGACACAGCTGGGTCAATGTAACTTTTTAGTGTAGACCTGGCCGTGGTCTTAAATTGTTCTGGGACTGCAACTCTGCCTATAAGCAGGCCAAATAAAATGATCTCGTGGGCTGGATGTGTCCTGCTGGGTTGCCAGTTTTGATAAGTCAGAGATGGGTATTTTTGTCTGAGATCAGTACATGGATATGTTGCATGCCTCTGCAGTTGACTGTCACGAGAAGGTGGTTTTAAAGGATGATTGAGGATAGAGAAAGCGAGACTAAGCATTTCCGAGTAGGAGATAAATTTTTAGTGTAACATTTAAAGGCTATATTAAATTCAGGTGGGGGGAATATGAGCATATTTCTAATTCTGTAAAATTTACTTAAATGGTTTATCAATTGAGATTAATACACAAATCTGACAGGATCTTCATTGTATCTGTGGACTTCACTATACTTTAAGGCACTCTTTTACAGTTTTTGAAAGATTTGTTCTGTTTATTGAGTGGTTACCAAATTTCTGACAATTTTGGTCCCCTAAAGTACATTTAATTTAGGATCTGTCTACACTTGTAAAATTTTTGTGCTGTAAGGGCTTGTCTACACCGTGCAGCTTTTAGCAACAAGGACACAGCCTTGTCTTTGTCTGTGTGTGTAAACGCTCTTTGTTAGTACTTTGTCGGCACTTTTGCTGACAAAATACTTCCAGCCCCGTGAGTGGCGTTGGGTTTATCGGCGAGAGAATGCTCTTACCGACAAAGCCGTGTTCACACTATCACTTGTGTCTACAAAACTTTTGTCTTTTGTGGAAGGGCTTTTTTAAGTTCCTGTGAAAGACACAAGTTTTGTCAACTTCATAGTATAGACAAGCCTTAAGTTTTACTGGTGAAGCGCTGGTCTGTATACTCATGCGAGGGCAGCTATCCCACAGTGCAGCACTCTCCAGTTGGATGATGGATCTTATAGAAACGGGTGGTGATTGCAGGGCATCCTGGGTCCCTGCACAGCCTCCTCTCCCCAAACACTGATAAGCTCCAGTAGTTCTGCTTGGAGCAATGCTGGGGATAGTTTGCTCCCTGGAGCAGTCATTGTCACCTGACTATATGAGTGAGCACTTGCCAAGAAAACAAGAAGGGGAGTTTCAAAGTTCCTGGGGCTTTACAGAGGGAGAGGTTGATATCTGTTTACCTGGCAGCAGAGCTGCTGGCCAGAGTGATCACCTAGGCTCTGTGGAATATCCTCCGAAGGCTAAAAACTGCATAAACAGGAAAAACAGGCTAAAAGCTGTGTAAACAAGAAGAGCGTCTTCACTTGCACATCACCCCAAAAGCATCACCGCTATACGTCTCTTTTGGAGGTGCTTTGCAGTGAAACTTCTCAGTTTCGCTACGAAAAGTAATTGGCAAGTGTAGACGCTCCCATGGTTTTTGCGCAACTTGTAACTCGAAGTCTTTAAACCATGATTTGAGAACTTCAGTAACTCGGTCAGAGGTTAGGGGTCTATTATGGCATAGGTGGGTGAGGTTCTGTGATCTGCAATGTGCAGGTCAGACTAGATTGGGGTAGTTAGTTATTTTTTGTCAAGGTCCAGACTCCAGAGAAGAAAATAAAAATAATAATGGTAAGTAAATACAGAGATTTAGGGGTCCTTTTGGAAGCCTCTGGCAGTCTGGAGTTGGCCTGCGGTCCATCTGTTGACTACCCATGGACAAGACGATCATGATAGTTCCTTCTGACCTTAGTCCATGGGTCTTGATAATGGTGTTATTTTCACTAATTATAGGAAGAAAACCATAAAATATAATGGGAAAATCTTGGATTGTTAGTACAGTGATATGTATACTCTTTCAACATAAAATCCAACCCACTAAATTCTACAGTTTAATATAGACTTGATTCAGTTGTGTGATTATGCACATATTTTGTGTAATGAACATTTTCCAAGTTGTTGACTTTAATCTCTTTTTAAGGAAAGAGTATCCATATGGCTCAAATACTAGCATCTTTAATTCTAGTGTGATAAATCATTTAGCTGTATTTTTTCAATGGTATTTCTGTGACAAGCTAACTGAGAGAAAACTAACAGAGCTAAATATTTGTCATGATTTTATGAAAAATGTGTTTAATATTTTACGTTCCTTTTCACAGTCCTCTCAAGTGTTTGAGACAGTTGACAATTTAGAAACAAGTTCCGAACTGCATAACTATCCCACTAATTCTTCATAGTACATGCCTTTGAAGTATCACTAAAATGGACTTAATGTATATTTAAAACATAATAGGAAGTCTAATGAAAATAGAACACTCTACCAAAAGATCCAAACTCTTAATCATTAACTTGGGCAAATAGAATTTTGCCTTAACATTACAAGATTTTTTTTCCCCTATGACATAACTTTTTTTATTTTTTGTTTACATCTTTAAATTTGTAAATATACAATGAAATCAATTTCTTTTTAATTGAAGAATAGTTTCAGAAATGCAGTACTTTGTATCTCTGAAGCTGTGTGCAATTTATAGATAATTGGAGAATCCTTTTATTTTTAGTGCCAGGCTAAATTTTTATTTTCATCATATCTAAATTGGTGTACTCAGGGATGCTGGTAAAACTAGACATTCTGGGTGTTATATGGGTTAAATACATGCCTGTTTTTCTATAGCGGCTGTGATAATTGCTTTGTTTCTTTCTAACAGTGTGTGTACTTCTCATAAAAAAGCTGTATTTGCTGCTGTTAAAATATTAAATATGTTAAATAGCAGTAGTCAGTTGCACATTTCTTGAAGTTCAGTTAGGATTTTATTGTGCATATGTAATAAATTTCCTTAGTCTGTTATCTAAACAGAGCAAATTATTTATGGATTTAATTACCTTTATAACTGACTGTTCCAACTAACTTATTTTAGAAGAATTGGTTTTAAAAAATTTAATCTAACAATTTGTGATGATCAGTAATTAATTTCAAATAGGACTTGTCTGTGTTATTAAAATATGTCAGTAAAGGCATGTCGTGTCTTACGCTGATTCAACTTACGCGATTTCCGCTTTATGCCATCCGCAAAAACAAAGAAAAAAAGAGAATTTTTCCTGCTGGGGGTGCAATTTTGCCTCCCATTGAAGTCAGTGGGTTCTGGCTATACGCGGTTTCCGCTTTACGTTGTAACCGCAGAACGGAACCCTTGCACAAGACACGACATGCCTGTATCCCTATTAAAGTGCATGCAGTTTTATCTGACGAGGATGAAAGTAATCTTTTGAAATATCTACGTTTAATTTTTAAGCGATTATTTCCTATCTCTAAACTAATTTGAATAAATCCCGTTTTGATGTATTCCACTTCAGCATTATTTGACATTGCTACCTTGTCCGTAATGGAATAAACACTTAGGGTGGAAACACATTTTTGGTTTTAAATTTTACACATGTACAATTTTTTTTCGTTCCTTGGATTTTACTTTCCCATTTTAAACATGGAGGGGAATTTACAAGTTCTTTGCTCTTTAATTAAAGCTTAATCTTGTTTCTCATGTGAGATCTGTCGGAAGCAATGTGAAATCATCTGTGGTTTTGTTATTTATTAGTTTGTACTGTACAACATTGTATAAAAATCCGGTGCATTTATACAAACAGTTGAGAAAATAGAACAGCCAGGAAACATCTTCCAACTGAAAGTGGTAAAGATGTTTCTCAAACTGGCAATTTTTGAGACAGACAAATTTCAAAAAATTTAATTGCATTATGTATTTTCAGTAGTGGCCATGTAAATACTTGTCAGCAAATACATAGTAAAATAGAAATGACCTTTGCATAAAAAGGCACAACTGTTAGTAATATCAGAAAATATATTCACTTAAAGTACTCTTAAGATCTATAAGATGCCACAGGACTCTTTTTTGCTTTTGCAGATCCAGACTAACACGGCTACCCCTCTGATTCCTAAGATCATGTGTCTCAAATTTTGTCTTCCTAACCCTGAATCGGGTAGTCCGTCATATGTCCTTTGTTTTCTGACATATGGTAGTGGCTTTTACCCTGTAATATTCTGTTGTTCCTTGCTACACAGTGTAAAATCTGAGTTTTTTAAAGTACCTTTTGAGGGGAATACTAATTTCGTTACCAGTGTGCAGTAGAAAACATTGATATTGGATCTAAGGGCATGACTGCGCTTACAGATGTAGAGCGCTTTGAGTTAAAACCAGCATTCGCAGAGCGCAGTAGGGAAAGTGCTGCAGTCTGTCCACACTGACAGCTGCAAGTGCACTGGGGTGGCCACATTTGCGGCACTTGCAGCGGCATTGGGAGCAGTGCTTTATGGGCAGCTGTCCCACAGAGCACCTCTTCCCATTCTGGCACTGTGGCTTGTGGTGAGGGGGCGGAAGGTGCGTGTGCATTCTGGGTCCAGTCCCAGTGCCCCTGTGATGCACTGGTTTGCATCCCAGCAATCCTGTGCTTCCGTCCACATTTGGCACCATCTTTCAGTGTTTTTGTACTACGCGATCTGTCTTCACTTTTGGTCTGCGGGAATGGAACCCGAACCGCTGAGGAATATGCTGATGAATCTTGCCAGTACATTGCATTTGGCAGTGGAGTAATTCCTTAAGATCCAAACTGACAGTGAGAACTCCAACAATGATATTGACTTGAGTGAGACATACAACTCAAGATTGCTTGTGGCATTTACAGACATGTTCATCACCATGGAATAATGATTCTGGGCTCAGGAAACAAACACTGAATGGTGGGATCACATCGTCCTGCAAGTTCTGCATGGCTGCAGAACTTTCGGATGAGAAAAGCTACTTTCATGGGACTGTGTGAGGAGCTCACCCCCACACTGCGGTGCAAGGACACGAGATTGAGAGCTCTCCTGATGGTGGAGACGTGGGTGGCTATTGCAGTCTGAAAGCTGACAACTCCAGACAGCTACCGATTGGTCGCTATCCAGTTTGGAGTAGGAAAGTCAACTGTTAGAATCATGTTGATGCAAGTTTGCAAGGCCAAAATCGCATCCTGATCAGAAGACCTGTGACTCTGGGTAACATGCATGACATTGTGACTAGCTTTGCACAAATGGATTTCCCTGACTGCAGAGGGGGGATAGATGGGATGCATATTCCAATTCTGGCCACAGTCCACCTAGCCTCTGAATTCGTTAATTGGAAGGGGTATTTTTCTATGGTTCTCCATGCGCTTGTGGATCACCGTGGGCATTTCATTGACATTAATGCAGACTGGCCCAGAAACATGCGTGATGCGCGTATCTCTTGGAACATTGGCCTGTTCAGGAAGCTGCAAGCCAGGACTTTTTTTTCCTGACCAGAAGATCACTGTAGGGGAAGTTGAAATGCCCATTGCGATCCTTGGAGACCCCGTTTAGCCTTTTTCCATGAGCCATGGCACTACCCTACACAAGGGAGCCTTGACAGCAGCAAGGAGCAGTTCAACAACAGTTAGAGCCGGTGCAGAATGACTGGAGTGTGCTTTTGGCCATTTAAAGGGCCACTGGCGCTGTCTGTATGGGAAGCTGGACCTGGCCAATGACTGCATCCCTGCAGTTATCCGCATGCTGTGCCTTCCATAACATTTGTGAAGGGAAGGATGAAAGCTTCACTCAGGCATGGGACTCAGAGGTTCAGTATCTGGAGGCTGAATTTGAACAGCCAGAGAGCAGAGCTATTAGAGGGGCCCAGTGCCAGGGCTGCAAGAATTAGGAATGCCTTGAGGGAGCAATTTGAGGCTGAAAGCCACCAGTATCGTTTGGTGCCCTGCACAGGAGTGAAGTGCAGTGGTTCTAATGTTAGTAGGCTGAAATAAATTGTTTAGTCTCTAAGGTGCCACAATACTCCTTGTTTTCTTTACGGATACAGACTAACACGGCTGCTACTCTTAAAAGTAGGCATCAGTGTTTGCTACACTGACCTGCAGTGCTTGTTGCATTCCTGGGCTAAGGTATTTTTTACTTTATGCAATGATAAAGAATATTTTCAAAGCCAAAAAATCCATTTATTTAAAAGAGAATTAATTTATTGAAAAGAAACACAACTGCTCGGGAAACAGGGTAAGGGGGTGGACTGGGGAACAGTACAATCGCAGATTTGCATATGTCCTGTTATATTCAGGCTTCTTGTCTGGAGTGCTGTGCAATGGGTGCTGCACTTCAGGATGGCTGTAATGCCTGGTGATGGGGATTGAGTGCAGTGGATAAGGGTTGTAGTTTTCAGGGCTGGGTGGTGAAGCTGTAGGGATTGGAGGCAGCTGGTGGTGGTAAGAACCAGGATGTTGGGGAAAGTGGATTGGAGGTGACGTGGGGGCACAAGGGAAAAAGTTTTGAAACAAGGGCTGCAGAGCAGTGGGGTGGGCGTGGTACTGCTTCACCTGCATGGCTACAAGTGCCTGGATCAAGTCCGCTTGTTTCCCATAATAATTATCAGCTGATCCGTGCTTTGCTGCCAGAGCTTCACCCTTTTGTGCTGGTGCTCCACAGTCTGCTGGTGGATCCTCCTTTCACTTTCCCTCCACTTCTGTTCTTTTAGATCCTCATTAAGAGACTGTTGCATTACTTCATGCAGCATGTCTTCTTTGCTTCTACATAGCCTCTTCCTAATTTTTTGGAGTCTTTTGGTCAGTGAGAACACGGACGGCTGAGATCTCAAGATTGCATCTGTAAAGGCAAATGCAACACTTGACAGAGGCAGCATTGTTCACACCAGACAGAGCAATGCTTCCCCTGCACTTAAGGGCAAGCATAGTCTACGTAATAGCATAACTTGCCTGTCCCTGAGCGAGTGCACATAACTCATGGGAGCCCCAAATGGTGAGTAAGCACAAGGTCAAGGGGGACTGATTGTTTCATGGCCATACTGCTCTCTGGGTTTCTGTGCTTTGGGGAGAGCCAACAGCTGCAGGGGGCCCTTACATTGAACGCTTTCCCCACATTTTCCACAGGAGCTCTTCCGGGAAGATATCTCGCTGCTAAGGGCGACCTGGGAAGCAAGTGGGGAGGGTCTTCTAATACAGTGCGGCTTCTATTACCCTACAAATGGGCCAGGGTAATACAGTACCCTGGCCCATTTGCAGCTTGCCTGTGTGCAGTAATGGTCCCCCTGCCTCACACGGTACAGTGATCACTGAGGCTGATTACCGCAATGTGAGAGAGCACATCAATACCCTATTCCAGATCTAGGCATGCATGCAGCCCTTACCCTCCTTGCTCCAAGAGCCTGCACCAAATAACTTCCTTCCCAAACTAAAAGCTATTTCCTGGGCAACTTCTCTGGTATTTGTTCTTCCCCAAGCACCGGCTGCTGCTACCTTCCTCCTGGCTTGAGAACATCTCCTAGGTGTATGCATCTAGGGATGCTGGGCTGTCCCCCTCAACACCCTTGCTCTTGCTTTCCTTCTCTTCCCGCTGCTCGTTGAACTGAGCTCCGAAAGGTCCATGGTGGTCTTTGGAGTGGAGGTGGGGTCACTCCCAAGTATTGCGTCCAGCTCTTTGGAGAAACGGCAGGTTGCGGGGGCAGCACTGGAGTGGCGGTTTGACTTGCATGCTTTATGGTAGGCATTTCGCAGCTCCTTCACTTTAACTCTGTATTGCAGTGTGTCCCGGTCATAGCCCCTTTCCATTATGTCCCTGATACCTGCCCAAAGGTGTCGTAATTGCTATGGCTGGAGCACAGCTGGGACTGGACAGCTTCTTCCCCTCCCAAACACTGATGAGGTCCAGCACCTCACCATTGCTCCATACTGGGGATCATCTGGCGCACTGAGGCATGGTCACCTGGAAAGATTCGCTAAAGATTCACGTCTGGCTGAGCAAATAGGAAGGGGATTTTCAAAATTCCCAGAGAATTTAAAGGGCGGGGTCTGATGGTTGGTCACCTGAGGACAGACCAGTAGAGGTCAAAGTGATGACCATAGTGGCTAGAACAAGCATTGCAAGACACTTCTGGAAGCCGATCAGAGCGCATTAACGGACCAGGGTGTCCACGCTGGCGCTGCGGCACTCCGGGGTGTGTGTGTGTGTGTGTGCATCAAATGCTCGCTCAGGTGGAATACCAGGAGCACTCTAGCCGTGGAGTCAGCGCTCTAAGTGCCTTGCCTGTGTGGACGGGTCATGACTTAGAGCGAATGGGGCTGCTTTTATGCGCTCTAACTTGCAAGTGTAGCCAAGCCCTTAAGTGATTATAGAATGTTAGCAAAACAGGGTGGTAGTAAAGGGAAATTGTTTCAGTGCTACAAGTGAGAAAATACTGCATAAGCACCAAATTTGGTTGCAGCTATGAAGGGGAAAAGGGATTTTTCGTTCTCAACTAAAGGACTCCACTTCCAGTGTTCCATTCAAGGGATCTGCTCCGTTCAATAAAAGGAATTTCTTGGGAATCACTTGCCTGCAGTTTTTCCAAAGGATATGGTCTTGCTACTGTTTTCCCTTTTTCTGCTATTAAAGTGGCCATCCGCTCTATCAGGAATTCCTAGCATCACCATCTTCCGTTACAGCCTGGACAGTCTCTACTCAAAAGAATAAATGGACACAAATCTGACATGAGGAATCATAACATTCAGAAACCAGTAGGAGAACATTTCAGTTCATTTCAGGCTTGATCTGCAGGAAGGTGCTTTAGAAAGTTCTTAATGGGGCAGGAAAAAACCCTCTCTAGGCAAAGCATTTCAGCTATGGGGTCACTGATATGATGCTACATTCTGACACAGTTTGGTCTTGTGTAGTGGTAGGAATAAAAACTTCATACCCACAACTTCTAAAATAACTGATTTACTACAAATATGTAGTGTTTTAGTAAATCTAAGTTACTGTTGGGGCGACTGTTTTCCAGGGAAGCATATTGTAAGTGGGTTTTTTTCTGATGCTGCTGACTCTTCCAAGAAAGTTTCTCATAGCAAATCATCTACACTAACTTGCCTATGCATGCAAAGAATATATAATCATCTAGGTTTACATAGCAGTGTACAGTAGGAAAATATGTAGAACAAAGAGTTTATAATCTAAACACTTGCATGAATAGTACAGAACAAATATAAATTGGCATGTGGTCTTTATAATTGGAAAAGTATAAGAAAGTAGCCCTTTAACTTTTACAACCTACAAATGTTTCAACTTCCCAGTATTCTAATTCAAGGAATACGTTAGTGTAAAATTAAACTTGCAGCATCTGTTCTGTTTACTAATTGTGAATGTGAAAAAATTCCCAGCTGCTTCTTTGGAAAGACAGACATGATGGGAAGTCCCTTTTTTTCCCTTTATAGATTAACATTACAGATATGGGTTGATTTCAGGTATAAAGGCGTAAGTTTTCATAAGTAACTGGAAATGGTAAACCTTATCTATTTATATACTTACACAGCCTCTATGATAGTATCTGAGCTAACACCTAACTATTATGGAGGCATCATAGTTAAAGCTGTACCTGAAATATACCTAAAATACGAGATTTTGGAAAATTAGGTGGATTTCAGTTTGAAAAATCCTTTGGTTTTAAGCAAGCTGTGTCTCAAAAATGGCTTCTTACAAACTTTAGAATTTTATTCAGTTGTGCTTGACAAGATGTGTACTGCAGAGAATTGCTTTTGATCATAGTGTACAGTGCTTTGGTTGTGTTCATCATGGATTTTTAGAGCTGAATTCCTGGAGGCTAGCTGTGTGTGTGTGTGTTAAACTTCGTTGTGGTGGCTGCACTGAATCTTGTGTCCATCAGCCAAACTTTTCAGTTACAGGCTTTGCTTAAATTGAAACTTTGATAACATTGACATCTTGAATACAATATGCTTACTGCACATCTGCAGTTACATCAGTTATAGTCTCTATCAAGAGAGCTCTCCCAGCGCTCCTGGTAATCCATCCCCACAAGGATTAGCTGGGAGTGCTTGGAGTCTGTCCTCGCTAGCACTTTGAGCAAGTCTGAGCGCTTTAGATTTGCTGCACTTAGGGGGGTGATTTTCCTCTTCCCGCACTATACAGAAGCCTATAGAATTGAAGAGAAGAGAACATGATGATGTAAACAGAGTCCAGATAGAACAGTGGTTCCCACACTAGCATTTGCAAAATGTTACAGGGTTTTTTTGGGGAAAAAAAATTCCCTAATGGCGGACAGAGCTGTCCCGAGGGATCCCGGGAAGCATGGTGCCAGCAGCCCGGAGCCCCTGGACTTCCAAGAGCTAAGCAGATCAAAACAAACATCTCTATCACACTGAGGAGATTTAAACTTCAAGACTCCTTATAAGAAATGGAAAGGGAGGTGGGTATATTTTGCTATTTTTAAAATTAAATAGGCAGATAGTGTTCTTTTTAAAATGATTGTGAAGAACAAGTTTAAGCTTTGTTGTAATGTGCGTCGTTTGCCTGGACTGCTGCTTGTGTAGGAGGAATGCTTTGAGTTGACTTCTTAAATACCTTCATACTGTATCACATCTGATACTCCTTGATGAAACATAGGAACTTTGTTTTATAACAGGCTTATTCAAAATAGTACAAGCTGCGAAAATGAGATCTTGGAAAAGTGTTGCCGTTTAATTTATTTCATAATAAAAATATTATAATGATAACAATAAATAGTGTGTAATAAACATGTCAAAAAACCAAATTTTATATTTCCAAGATCACAGCTTTTATAATTTATACTCCAGTAAAGGAGAGGATCCCTGGAAATATTTATTTTTAGGAGGGGGTTCGCGAGCCTTGATATTTTAGTGAAAGGAGTTCACAGGTTGTTTTTGGGAACCATTGAGATAGAGGAATAGACTGGAGGATCATCCCTATGGAGGGAGGTGAAAGTGACAAAGTTTTTAATTGGATTCAGAAATTGATAGGGAGCCAATTCAGGTAACAAATGGAGATTCAATGTAACTTGGCTATGGTGTTCTGGACTACTTGAAATGTAGAAAATACAAAAAGGAATTGCAGTAGCTAAGACAAGTGGTAGACATGGATTTTTTTTTTTGAAAAGCTACTGTATATGGCAGTGTAATAATGGCTTTGTATGTAGTAGAGGTCAATTAACGTGTTTGGTTTTTGTAGAGTACAACTGCATTTGTAAATTTTTTATATTTCAGTTGCAAACTTAAGATTTACAGGCCCTTTCTTCTGGTTTTGAGACAGCTACTTCATACTTCAGAAATATTTAGAACTCTGCTCTTTAGTGGAAATTTTCTCATTAAAAACACAACAGTTTGTAGGAAAGGCCTGCACATTCCACAGAGCCCAGAATGTCATTTGCTTCCTCTCCTTATTGCTTGCTTTCCTTTCACAGTATAAAGGACACCATTATAAATTGATACTGCTATGCCAGAGCTATGTCCAGCATGTTAAATCAACATGTGCCAATTTAGTTTTTTGGCTTTTAATGTCAGATTTTGTGTGTGTACAAGTGTGAACTTACTCCTTATTGCTTTGTGGCTTTACCTCCTAACTTGAGTTGTCTCTGCTGACTAACCATATAGGTGGTGTGAGACGTTGAGGCTCAGATTAATGAAGAATCTCAGGGGTATTATTCCCCATCTGTTTTAGCAGTTAAAGGTTAATGCAACTTTTTTTGTTTCCTTTTGTTGTTGTGATAAGCTAAAAGCAGGAGCTTGTTTTGCTACAGTGATTTGAGAAACCAAATTTAAGAGCCTGTTAGCTAAATCAGAAAAAAATCCAACAGTCCTTAAATGCACCACAAGCTATTCTCTTAAATGTGATTTTTAAGCGGTCTTATAAACCAGTAGGAGTGGTTGAAGCTTAATTGTACCATTGCATTTAAATTTTGGTATGGTCATAAAATGACATTTCTTGCAACTAGTCTATGGTGTGGCTGCTACCAGCACAGACTCTGGGTACATGCTATGTGTTAGCTATCGCTGAAGGAATTTATGTACGCAGTCTCCTCCTCCTCCTCTGTACCTCACTTACACAAGCAAGCTTAGTCTTTGTCTATACTGGAAGTGAAAGGCACATTTGTTGTTCATATGTGTTAACCCCCCCTCCAAAAGCAGACAAAAGTTTTGCCTACAAGAAGCGCTGGTGTGAACAGCTCTTTATGATCAGGAGCGCTCTCCTGCAGACAAAGCTAACGCTGTTCCTTGGGGCTGGAAGTTTTTTGTCGGCCGGAGAGCTCTGTCCTGCTGACGAACAGCGGTTAGGCCGCAAGCTTTTTAGCGGCACGGCTGTAGCAGCACAGCTGGGTCACTAAAAGCTGTGTAGTGTAGATATAGCCTTAGCTAGTTTCTTTCTGTTTCTTATTGGAACTGCAACAGAGCATCTTGGGATGTGATGCCACTGTTTTCCATTTAGCTTGATATGTTCTCCAGATCAAGTTTAAGAAGAGCAACAGGAGAAATCTTCAAGGCAAAAGTTTAAGTGCTCTGATTGTGGCTCTTCCCTCAGCTGTGAGCATAGTACATTGGATTTAGCCTTCCTTGAATCAGGGTTCAATAGCATGGTCAAGCTAGTTGATTGTGCCATGCTTGAAGTACCAACTATGCCTCCAGATAGGCTAGAGAAGAAAAATGACATGGATTTCCCATGCCTCCTAGTGGGGCCGGGGGGAATTACATGTATTTTTGCTTTCCTTCAGGGAATGTACAAAGTTCTAGATGCCGGGATACGCTGATGGAGCAATGGGGTTTATGCAGTGTCTTTTCTCTTCTCCCACTTACTCCTAGCCTCCATAGAGAGACTTAAATCTCTCATCCTAAGTCAGTATCCAAGTCTTTAGATGCTTATAGGCACATATTCTATTCCCATCTCCTTTATGTGAAAGGGGAATTTGGCTCAGATTAAGATGTTTCCCTTTCCCTGTGGTGCAACTGTTGCTTGTGTTGCCCTCCCCCAATAAAAGCCTACAGATTAAATTTAAGCTTCATGGATTCTTGAATTTTTGGCAGTTGACCTCCCTTTCTAAGCAGTCTGATCTTCTCTTGGGTGCTAATATCTTCCCCTATGGCCTATTGGACAGGAAGATCAAAGGGACAGACAGGAAGACCTTTGTAGGTGGAATAGAAATGGTCATTTATGCAGCTTTGTATGTTTAGGTTGTTGTTTGCTGGCTTACACACATTCAGATACTGACTAAGGATCATAGATCTCTCCTCCTCCTTTTTGAGCATGCCCTCAAGTGTTTGTTTATAGTCTCTCCCATTGTATCACATCTTATATGTGGTTTGCATTCGCCTTTGATGGCTTTCCTTACCTGTTAATTTTTTTGCAGTTGGTGCCTTCGGGATCAAAATTCTGTCAACAAACTTTGCAGAGTGCATTGTCCAAACCAGGTGCTCTGCCATACGCTGTCTGCTGCATGTGACCAAATTGTGATGAGTAGTCTTCCTTCAGCAGCGCAAGGGCTGTCTGGGAGAAGGGGGCAGTTCATATTGTCTGTCTTCCCTGTCACTGTAGCCTAGATCCTTTAGTCTGTTTTTATGCAAAAATCTTTAGTAACAAAAAAAGGAAAATGGATAGGGGAGAGTGGTTCAAGAAATATCTAGGAAAGGAGCATGGTCTTACCATTTTTAAAGTTATTTATGGTGTTTTGTGAGCAGTTGGTCTTTAAGCAAAACTATCCATCAATTTTTATTTATCTTAATTCTCTGCAAGATGCCAAGCTATTGTACCAGATTACTAAAAAAAGTCCTTGAAAGGAGGATAGCAAGCTTAAATCTGTCGATGCTGTATTTTGTTGATATGTGGTATTTGCAATAATGCACATTTAATGTATGTTCTCCCCTCTGCATTTGACTGTTCAATTTGTTGCGATTCTAACACTAATCAGGCAAATAGAATACCTCTGTTTATTGCTGAGCATATTGCAGGGAGTGAGAAACTACAGGACCTACAAATCTGCTCGGTTTAATATTTACCAAAATATAGTACATTTTCATTAAAGAAAACTCTAAAAATGCAGTCTTTAACTTTGTATTTTTGAGTGTGGTTATGGAATAAACTTTGGCCAATATCCAGTTTTTAAGCTATCCACAAAATTCTGATCTTGAAATCCAGTTGAACTTCTAATGATTTAGCCTTGTGAAATAAACTGGGAAATTGCAGAGTTATAAGTATAGGAAAACAAGTAAGAGTTCTGTTCTTTTTAACTTTAGTAGTTTCATGTGTTTAGATAATCACATTCTTAAATTGTAGAAAAATGCATGAAATTTTATGCTTAGAAAGTTGAGAGATCTGTGTAGTGTTGGAAAGCACAATGCACCAGGGGTAGGTATCCCAGTGTGCCATGGTCCATATCTATCCTGAAATGTGGCACCTGGAACTGGGCACAATACTCCAGTAAAGGCTGTATCAGCATAGAGTAGGATGGAAGAATTTTGTCTCATGTCTTGTTTATAACACTCCTGCTAATAAGTCCCCGAATGATTTTTGTGGTTTTTTGGGGGGAGGGAGGACGGAGGGAGGGAGGGGACAGAGTTACACTGATGACTTATTTAGCTTGTGACCCCCAGATCCCTTCCTGCAGTACTCTTCCCTAGGCAGTCATTTCCCATTTTGTATGTTTTGAAGTTGGTTGGTTGATCCTTTCTAAGTGGAGTACTTTGCATTTGTCCTTATTGAATTTCATAGTGTTTACTTCAGACCATTTGTCCAGATCACATTGAATTTTAATTCTATCCTCCAAAGCACTTGCAGCCCCTCCCAGTTTGGAATCGCCCACAAACTTTTAGTGTACTTTCTGTCATTATCTAAATCATTGATGAAAATATTGAACAGAACTGGACCCCAGACTGATATCTGCGGGACCCCACTTGATATGCCCTTTCAGCTTGCCTGTGAAACACATAACTCCTCTCTGGAAACAGTTTTCTAACCAATTATGCACCCACCTTATAGTAGCTGCATTTAGGTTGTATTTCCCTAGTTTGTTTATGAGAGGGTCATGCAAGACAGTATTAATAGCCTTACTAAAATAAAGATATACCACATCTACTGCTTCTCCTCTGTCCACAAGACTTTTTGTCATGTCAAAGAAAGCAAATAGGTTTGACACAATCTGTTCCTGACAAATCCATGCTGACTATTACTTATCACCTTATTTTCTTCTAGGTGTTTGCAAATTGATTGCTTGATTATTTACCCCATTATCTTTCTGGGTACTAAAGTTAAGCTGACTGGTCTGTAATTCCCCAGGTTGTCCTTATGCCCCATTATCTTTCTGGGTACTAAAGTTATGCTGACTGGTCTGTAATTCCCCAGGCTGTCCTTATGCCTTTTCCAATCTTCTGGAATCTCTCCTGTCTTTCATGACTTTTTGAAGATAATTGGTAATGGCTCAGATATCTTCAGTCAGCTCCTTCAGTATTCTAGGTTGACTATCCTTGAGTATACTAGTATTTCATCAGGCCTTAGTGACTTGAAGACCTCTAACAGTAATTTTTAATTTGTTCTTTCCTTATTTTAGCCTCAATCCTACCTCATTTTCATGGATGTTCACTGTTGGGTGTCCAATTGCTACTTGCCTTTTTGGTGAAAACTGAAACAGTCATTTAGCACCTCTATTTCCACATTTTCTGTTATTGGTTCACCTCCTCCGCTCCACTTCCCCCCATTAATGGGCGTAGCCTGTCCTTGGTCTTCACCCTGCTTCTAATGTATTTGTAGAAAATGTTCTCTCTAGTCCTCTTCTTTCTCTTCCTTATGAGGGTCAGTTGTGGAGGGAGCATCCCTCAAGACTGCAGCTGCAGTAGCTGCTGATAAACAGACGTATTGTTGTTAGGTTTACAGCCACAATAGGAAAAAATAATCAAAAATCCCTTATTCCCATAAAAACATTTACTACATGCTTATTGACATGTTAGCTTTGCAGAACATCTGTGCAGCACCACTCTTGTGCCGTACTCACCATGGCTGTGGCTGATACTGGGGGCAAGGAAAGGAATTTCAGTTACCAAAATGTTGTTGTTTCATGTCTCTATTTCATGGTACAAGTATAGGACTAGGGCACTGACTATTGTCACTGTTTTCCCCAGGCAATGGTAGTTTGTTGATATCTCACTCCTGAGGTAAAAAAGGCACAGGGAGCATTTGTCCTTGTTGAATTTCATCCTATTTACTTCAGACCTTTGTCGATCATTTTGAGTTTTGCTGCTGGCATCCTGAAACTGCCCAGACCCGCATGCTGCTAGCCTGTTTACTGCTGTGGTGCTAGCCAAATGTACAATGGAATGGTGTGGGGAAGTATTCTATAATGGAGGAAGAAATAAGACTGCTATCCCTAGAAACTTTTGGGAGAGGATTGAGGAGCGTCTCCATGAACATTTAATTGAGAGCTCAGGAGGATATAAGAATGACCATATTGGATGAGACAATTGATCCTTCTAGCCCAGGATCCTTTTTCAACGGTGGCCAGTATCAGAGGTTTCAAAAGGAGTGAACAGAACAGGGCAGCTTATTGAATGATCCATCCCGGGTGGTCCAGTCACAGCTTCTGACAGTTGGTGGTTTAGGGACACCTGGACATGGGGCTATGTCCCTGACCATCTTGCTTAATACTCATTGAAGGACTTATTCTCCATGAAATTATCTAACTCTTTTCAACCCAGTTATATTTTTGGCCTTTGCAACATCCCTGGTAATGAGTTCAATAGGTTGGCTGTGCATTAAGTAAAGAGGGACTTCCTTATGTTTTTAAACTTGCTGTATATTAATTTCATTGTGTCTCCTCTATTTCTTGTGTTATGTGAAGGGGTGAATAACGTTTACTTTCTCTGTGCTATTCATGATTTTGCAGACCTCTATTATATTTTTCCTTTGTTGTCTCTTTTCGAAGATTAACTGTCTCAGTGTTTTTGTATCTCTCCACATATGGAAGCACTTCCACACCCCTAATCATTTTGTTACACTTCTCTGCAACTTTTCCAATTCTCATCTCTTTTGAGATGAGGCAATAAGAATTGCATGCCATATTCAAGGTGTGGGCATACCAGGGATTTATGTAGTAGTATTACGATAATTTTTTATCTATTCCTTTCCTATTGGTTCCTAACATCCTATTAGCTTATTTGACTGTTGCTGTACATTGAGCTGATGTTTTCAGGGAACGATCCATGATAATGTCAAGATCGTTAAGTGGGTGATACAAAGTTGGGGTCTGTGTATAGTTGGGATTGTTTTCTGCTGTACATTATTTACATTTAGCAACACTGAATTTTTATCTGCCATTTTGTTGCTCAGGTCTCCCAGTTTAATGAAATTTATTTTGCAACTCTTTGCAGTCAGCTTTGGACTTTGAGTAATTTTGCATTGTCTGCAAACTTTGCCACTTCACTGTTTCCCCCTCCTCCCTTTCTTCAGATCATTTATCAATGTATTGAACAGCATATAGATCCATGGGGAAACCTGCTATTTGCCTCTCTGTTGTGAAAACTCTGTTTATTCACACCCTTTGTTTCCTGTTTTTTAACTGGTTACTGATCCAGGAGGAGGGGACCTTACCTCTTGTCTCATGACTTTTTACTTTTGCTGAAAAGCCTTCGGTGAAGGCCCTTGTTAAAGGCTTCTACAGTATAGAAGGGATCACCACATTCTTATTGACACTTCCCCCCCCCCCCCCAGGAATTTTAATAGATTGGGACATGATTATTAGGGCGGTCGAGCAATTAAAAAAAATTAAGCACGAGATTAAAAAAATATAGTTATCGCAGTTTTAATTGCACTGTTAAACTACAATAGAATGCCATTTATCAAAATATTTTTGGATGTTCCCTACATTTTCAAATACATTGTATTCTGTGTTGTAGTTGAAATCAAAGTATTCAGTGCTCACTTTGATTACAAATATTTGCACAGTAAAAAAGTAGTATTTTTAAACTCATCATATGCTAGTACAGTAGATGCAAACTCTTCTGTCATGAAAGTGCAACTTACATTTGTATTACGTTTGTATTTTTTTAATTGCACTCAAACAAAATAGTGCAAAACTTTAGAGCTGATAGGTTCACTCAGTCCTACTTGTTCAGCCCGTTGTGTAGACGAACACATTTGTTTACATTTACTGGAGATAATGCTATCTGCTGCTTAATTACAAAAATGCCCTTTGAATGCCTGTTCTCACTTTCAGGTGACATTATAAATAATGATGTCTGTTATATTTTGCAATTTGTTCATTAGTCAGGTCAGTTTCACTTCCTTGTTCAGGGAGGCCAGCATATACTACAAACTTTTGATGGCATGACTATGTTGCCCATAAGTGTGACTTAAACTGCAGTAGCTGTCAGCAAAAGTCCGTGGTATAGATGCTGTTGCACCATTTTGTTAATGTAGTATACTAATAGAGTTATACCAGCAAAGCCTTCTGTGTGTAGGCCTGTTGTGACTGCTTGAATTTCCAACACACTGTGTGGTAAACATTCAGATTAAAAAACAAAATGCATAGAACCCTGCGCAGATACAAAATTTGTATACACACGATCCACAAACATAGTCTGTGGTTTCCAGCAGATTTTCAGGGCTCTATAAATACATTCTCACAATTTCCATTAATAGATTTTACAAACCACCCATCCTCTTGAACTTTTACAGGTCTTTTTGGGCTTGAACTAATAAAATGTTCTGTTACATTGCAGTTGCTTTTTGTCAGACTACTGCCTTACTTTTTTCATCAAAAATTACCCTTTGACCTTTTCCTCCCCCTTCCATCTAAAACGTGCATTAAAACTTACATTGCCCGTTTCGTTTCTTTTCTTTTTTTTTAATCTCAAAGTGCGAAGCAGTTTCAAGTTAAACCAGCTACTGCATTTTCATGGCTTTGGATTTTGGAAAAATGGTGGGGGGAGCTAAAATAACTTCTTGGTACATCACTGAATTCATAATTCTGAGGATAATTTCCTGCGGAGTGTTTTTCATCTGGTGATCCTTCAGTTGTACCTGAATTTAGAAAGAACTGAAATTGCATGAAATATAAGGCAATATGAAAGAGCTGAACATAGGTTTCTACTTTCAGTTCCACATGTTTTGTATATTCTAGATTGACGCATGCATTTCCAAAGCCTGGGTGTTTTCTAGGTTCATCCTCTTAATTTTATTTCCTTAGTATGTGTAGCAAACTCTGCTCACCATGTGGTCTATAGCTAGCAGTTATCATTAACCAGCTGTTGCATTCTCATGTAGCTTTAATTCAAATGCTAATTACTCTCCATGTGCTGTGGATAAACTCCACCCAAAGCTCAGTAACATCACTACCATAAATTCTAAAGTGAAACAGACTGCAAAGAACTTGAATTGATTGAAGGTGCTTTCTATACTTTGTCCCAACATTCTCTATTCTTCATTCCTTATCTACATTTATTGGTGAAGACAGCCATTTTCGTAGAGAGAGGGATACAGTATGTGCAGCAGTAGTGGAACAGAATTCAGCAGAGCACAGTGAAGTTAAGACTCACATTGAGTTTGATGGGTTTTGGATGAAACCTCTGGTGACTGAGTATCACTTCAATAACACTTGTAGACTCCAAAACTGTAGGGAATAAAAAGCTTCAAGGAAACTTAAAACTCTACTAATTAAATATATAGTCCATTTTGCTGACAACTTAGGCAGCAAATTTAGGGTAATTTTTTTTTTCTTGCTTGAATGCTGAATAGTGCCTTTGTTGCTTTTGTTTTTTCTTTGGCTGTGTTCATTTAATTCAGTGGAATGACTTTTTTTTTTTTTTTTTTTTTTTTTTTTTTGTGGAAGCAAATATTTCTCCACTATGGTGCCTAACTGTAACAGTGGGAGGTGTTCCTTTCAACAGCAAATTGTCATTTAAACAGATTTGCCTTTTAATTTCCACTGTACTTTAAAAAAGTTATCCTGAACTAAACATTCATCTTGCCTGTATACATACAGAACATTGATTTCATTTTCTGTAAAACATGCTGCATTCTTTAAGGAAATTGCTATGCTTAACAAATGACATTATTACTCTTCTAAGAAGGATGTGGGGGGGGGAAATAAAAGAATTTAATGTGAAAATGCTTGTGTTTAACTTTATTTCTCTTTTCTTGCAGGAGAGAAATAGAAACAAACAATAACTATGGAGATGTCCCGCTAGAATTACAACACTAATGATGTAGACTCTGGAAATGCCTAATATGTTTAAGAAGACGTTATTAAAGCTTTTTTTCTGCTTAAGGTGACATCTTTGAACACTTTAACACAAAATTGACTCTTCTTGTAATGGTTCTCATCAGTGCATCTGCCCTTATACTCTCTCACCAAACACACTTGAGAACTGTAACTTCGTCAAGCACTTTCTGTCCTGAAGCTTTTACCAGTATCTGCTGTCTTTTGTATTTATGCATCCTAGCTAAGGCACAGGAGATGGAACGAATGCAAGGATTCATTAACTCTTTGAATTTGTTAAATACTAACAATTAACCATTAGAAGTGATTCAATGATGTGAGATTCACATTGCTTCAACTTATTTTTTTCTTTGTTGTAGTTTTTTTTAATTGTCAGTTTTTAGCTATTCAACAGATTAAAAGCAAAATCATGCCATATTTAGTCCTGGAGTAAAACTCAAGTCTAAATGTTCATGTGAAAATTATTGTAGTAAACTTTTAATATGGCAAAGCAACTTTAAGATGCAGTTTAGCCAAATGAAACGTAACATGAAATTATATTAGAATGACATTTCCCTTGTTTCAAACTGTTTGGTGTAAGAGAATATTAATATGCAGCTTGGTGGACAGCACCGGTTAATGCACACTTCTTTATTTTTTCTGTAATATGTATACCGAAAAAAGTGCATTTGTCTGAGGAACTGTTTGTTTGCTACCACTCAATGAATCTCAGTTTTGAGTAAATGTACCTCAGTCTAAATCAGACTTTTTATGACCTTTATAACTACATTTAAAACCTTTAATTCCTATTTCTGGGTGTTTGCAAGCCTGACAGATTGCTATCATGGAAGTGAAAATTGACTCCTCTAGGTGATTCACTAGCTAAATAAACATAATTCTTGTTTAGCAAGCATATACTGTTTCTCAACTTTTTTCCTCCTATTATCGCAGTATTCAGGCATTCTCTCTATTCAAAATACTTGTGGAAGAAGATTGCTCAGTGGATGAAGTCTGTTCACATCCATATGTACCTGCTATTGGCTAGAGCTCTCTAACAAAGTGTTTAAGATACTATATTAATCTGAATACTTCTAAGCTAAATTTTTAATTTACCTTTTGAAAATTATTTTTTACAATAGCCTGTTTTAGTAACATGAATTTTACCTGATAGAATTTGTATGATCAAAAAAGTAAAGTGGCTGTATGAACTCATAAAATACTGAACAGTCTGTACGAATTCCAGAGATAGTTTCCTTTTTTAGAACAGCAGTGTAGAAGACAGATATGTTAAAGCTTAAAATAGCAATACTGCAGATTTGAATGCCTTTGGTGTGTCTTATTATCCAACACAAATATTTACATTGTGTTGAATCTCTTGCATTTACAACAGCTTCTAGTCAGCTGAGTTCTGACATTTAGGAACAAGCACAGCTTTTTAAAATATAGGCTATTTTACTATATATGCACTCCTTTTTTTTTTCTCTTCCCCAACATACACAATGAATATACAGTATTCTTTGTCCGTTGATTTAAAACATTTTACACTCCCTCAGTGGAGATTTAATGCAGTATGCTGGAACATGGGATATAAAGTGTTATGAATACAAATGTTAGCTTGTCCCAGTATTCTGAAAGTTCAAAAGGTAATTGCACCTGGCAGTCTAGATAAGGAAGTATTTGACTCAAATGCTGAGGGGTAAAGGGAGGGGCCAGGAACAAAAGGCGGTGGACAGAAAGAGGCAAGCTGTGTTGGTTGCATGGAATTTCATGCTAGGGGACTGGCAAAAGGGTCTATAACCACCCTTCAGGACCTAGATTTGGAACCCTGAGTCCTGGACTCCCAGCATTCATTTATTCCTGCAAATAGCTATAAATTAGTGGCAGAATGTTTCATCTCTCTCTCTACTGGCTAGTCTTCAGAAGAAAATTAACCTACCACTCCTACCAGTTAGTCTCTTAGCTTAAGTGCAGATATTAATGCTGTGAGTCTAATCCTGTTGGAGACCTATGTGGGCATCAACATATTTCCACGCCATGGAATTTGTGTTTTTTCCTTTCGCTTTTTAAAACAATGTAGGATATTACAGGCGGACTAAGTGAAAGAATGTTAAGTTGCAAGTCAAGCATTTGAAAATTAGGAAATGCCAGAATCAAGTTTGTGTACTCTTAACTCAGATTCCATGTATGTATACATTATTAGTCTTTAATTATATGATCACAATATTTTTTTCCACAAGCACTCGGCCTAATTCAGTGCAGAGAACGAAGCAGGTTGTGTGCAGTGAATGAGGCTATGCCTCATTTGTTTCAGAAATTAGATGATGTGAAGAAAATGACATGGGATTTCAGAATGAGACAGAATGATCTTCTGGCTAAGGTAGTCTCTATAGCAGGGGTGGGCAAACTTTTTGGCCTGAGGGTCACATCAGGGTTGCAAAATTGTATGGAGGGTTGCATAGGGAAGGCTGTGCCTCTGCAAACAGCCTGGCCCCCACCCCCTATCTGACCCCCTCCCACTTCCCACCTCCTGACTGCCCCCCTCAAATCCCTGACCCATCCAACCCCCTTGTTCCTTTTCCCCTGACCGCCCCTCCAGCGACCCCTGCCCCAACCACCACCCGGGATCCCCACCCCCTATCTAAGCCCTCCTGCTCCTAATCTCCTGATCCCCCCTCCCCCTGCCCCCCAGAACTCCCTACCCTTTACCTGACACTCTGGCTCCCTTACCATGCTGCTTGAAGCAGTGTGTGTGGCAGCCGCTCGGAGCCAGACATGCTGCCCCACAGAAGCATGCAGCCTTGCCTCCCAGAGCGCTGCTGGCATGGATTGATTGCAGAGGAGGGGGAAAGGGGGGGGGAGGGGCAGGGGAGCCTCCCGGGCCAGGCAGGATGGTCCTGCGGGCTGCACGTGGCCTGCGGGCCATAGTTTGTCCACGTCTCCACCATGGAGTTCCTGTATTATACTAGGCAAGTCACTTAAGACAAACTTTTTAGAGGTGGCCACTAACTATGCGTGTGAACTTTCTGGGTGCCCAAATTGAGACATGTGGTCTGATCTGCTGAAGAGCTGAGCATTCACACCTAAAATTGAAATCAATATGCTTTGAATATAGAAAATACTGTAAAATACTCGATAAAATCAGATACTGAGTGGTATTAGAGACACAAAATTCATGAGTATTTGACATTATTGGCCTTTAACTTCTGTGCGTCATTTCATCTGTACATCCCCTATCTTACTGGAGTATTGTCTAAATAAGTTTTCAGATGCAACAGTGGCAAGTGCTATAGAAAAGCCCATGAAGACAATATTAATTCTGTAGTCAGTGCAGGGTTTGGATGGTGTGTAGTAGGTAAAGCACAAGATCACATACACAATGAGAATAAAATATTGAAATAGTTATCCATTCTGTGCACAGGAGCCTGGTAGAAAATATAGTAAGTGATCATGTAACTAAAGACTGTCGTGTGTGTGTGTATGTGTGTGTGTGTATATATATAATGTATATGTATGTATATATAATATGTGTGTATATATATATATGTGTATAAACACACACACGCATACAAGAGGGACGCATTGTTTGCATGGGTAGCCATAATTCTGCCATTCTGTAGCTTTTGAGTGCTGCTTGACCTTAATTTCAATGTTTTCAACATCTTATCACTTGAATTCTCAAGCTGCTGGCCAAACAAAAACATGGGTACTATATTTCTTTGAGGGACTTCTGTACTGGGACAGACTCTCATCTAGTATCACTTAGGCAAATTTCAGCTCTTTAGGTTTCCGCATATCTGTTGGTAACTTACTACATTTTTGCATTTAAACAAGTTTGTTCATTATAGAGTTAATCTCTTCTTCCTGGTCATGCTGAATTCATGACTTGAATTTTTCAAAAATTCATTGGAAAAAGAATTGATCTCAAAGCCCAGGTCTATGGCACCAAACAAAAAAATGAGTTGAGGCGAGAGCTTGATCTAGTGCAGGTGACTGAAATAATAAAGATGAGACATTTTTCACCGTCTTATCTGTAAAATCCCTTCATAGGGTTACTTTTTATAATTGGGAAGTCTCATTTCAAATGCTAAAAATAATTCAAAAATATTTCCCAGCAGCAGTTTAGTTGAATAAATACTACCTTTTAAATTCCAATGCAGTGCTAGCTGCCTTATTTTGGTCCTGTCTAGGCTAGGCTTTCAAAGTAATTAGTGTGTCTGCAGCAAGAAAGATGTTTAAATGTTTCTCCAGATGTTGCTAACAGTTTAGAAACCTAATGCAGAACGTCCGGGTGGGGGCTTGTTTTTGTCTTTTGAAACATTAACTCTTTTAAATGAATACTTGATATTGAAGAAGCATTCAAATACCTAACATTGTTCATGGGGGAATGGTTGTTAGAAAAACTGTAGAAAAATAATCACTATAAACAGTTCCATCATTTCAACTCATTTTGCTGCCATTTTCACTTTAAGGAAATGAGGTACCTGTTTTCAGTAACATCAGTGTATTCTTTTGCCGTGTAAAGATCCTTCATCTATTTTTCTGATAAAATTAAGGAAAAGATTAAGGGAGAATGGTTCATTTAACTTCATTCATAGCAGAACATCGGTGTTTGAATTTTGTTTGTTCCTTCATGTGAATTAGACTGCAGTTAATTAGGTGAGAGCTTCTGTTTGGCATGAAAACTCACCATTTGGTCCTTTTTAATCCTTGTGAAGGTTTCAATAAAGATAACCTGTTCATGTGGCTGACTATTTTTCAATTTTCTCAGATTTATAGAGGTATGATGTGCTCACTGATATCAACATTTGCTTTTAGTCTGACATTATCATCAAATTCCCCAAAAAGAGGAAAATTGTGTGAGTTATAAAGAATTTTAGGTAAATGTTTTTAGCTTCTTTTAAAATTCTTATCGCTATACAGGCTATACATTTTTATACATAAATTACACCAAAATGTGTGTTAACAGCATAATCGAGAGAACTTTAGCTACAATGTCAAATCTGTATCAGATTTCATCCCTTGAGGATAGTTTTGCTTTTTGTCCAGATTATGTAAACGCTGAAATAGATTTATATTGGTGACCTGCTACAATGCCTAACATAATGGGGCACTACTCCACTCTAACATTGAGACAAATGCATTTTTATTAATAACTCCAAGTGTTTATATTTCCAGAATTTGAATTACCCTTGTCCCCAGCCATTAATTGCTATTCTAAAGCCAAACAAAAAGCTATTTCGATTTCTTCTTCACCTGATTCCCCTGTCCCGTTCAGACACCACTCATGCCACAACCATATCAGAAGTACCCAGGCTGGGGCATCAAGCATTTAATTCCAAGAGGATCCCCAAAGTTAAGTGAGTCCTCTTCCAGATCAGATGTGCAAGAGTGGAGACATCAAGAAGCTTCTCATTCTCCCCTCTGTAGATAATGGGGACTCTTCATATCCCTGTCTACTTCCTCATTTAGGCTCTGATGAGAGAAGCACAAGTCTGGCTACCATCTGCTCTATTCATGATGTCTGGTAAGGATACCAGCCCCTCATTGCATATTCCTTTTGTGGAGGGATGCTGGCATAATCTGCTTTTTTCCAGATCCATAGCAGCACAGAAGCTCCTTTTTCCCCATGACTTGCTTTGTAATAGGTGAGTAGAATAGCATTCCTGTCTCAACTTGTGTGTAAGAACTCAAACTTGTGTAAATTACCATACTATGTCCATTTATTTCAACAGGCACTGCAGTGTTTTGATATGGAAGGTGGGAAGGGATATAATTTCATTGGCATTTTTAAAAAAAGGAAGATGGTGGTTTTTACTACAAGGTTTGGGGACACCATTTTTCCCTAAACCCAAATTTGGTGTACTTCTGGATGTCCCTTTTAATATGTATGTAAGTAACTTAATGCTAGAATTAAAACTTCTAATGTTTACATACCCTGCTGTAGGTGTGTCTGCAGTTGCAGTATTTGGCCTGGTGTAAACTTAAAAATTAGTTAGAGCTTGGTACGTTTCTCAGGCCTGTGAAAAATTTCATGCCTTAAGTACTATAGTTAGGTCAACCAAGACCCTATTGCAGATGCAGTTGGGTTGATGGAAGAATTCTTCCATTGACCTAGCTACTGCCTCTAGAAGAGAGAGAGTTTAATTACATCAACAGAAAAAGCCCTTCTGTTACATGAGGAAGTTTCTACACTATGGGCTTGGCTACACTTGCACGTTATATTGCAATAAAGCCATCTAGAGCGCTCTACCTTACTCCCCATCCACACTGGCAAGGCACGTAGAGCACTCTGACTCCCTGGCTAGAGCACTTCTGGTACTCCACCTCTGCAAGAGAGATAACGTCTGGTGCGTATTGGGTGAGATGTCCCCTATCCATGACATCTTATATTTTAACATTGAATTGTCAGTATGCAAGTCTTTTGCCTTGTTTGTTTTGAAAATAGCTGCAGGGAATTTCTTTAACTGCTTTTTTTAAATCGTTTTTACAGAGTTTCACTCAAGTAGTTTTGAACCAACAAAAATGGGGATTGGAGGCTTTGAGTCCATTTACAAACCTTAGCTATAGCATTTCAGCAAAAGGACAGGAGAAGGGAGATTTGTAGTTTTCTTGTTTCCCAACTGTAGACATTATTTATATATGCCATTGCTGCTCAATAACATCTGAGTATTGTAGCTGTTCTGAGAAGCAGCAACATAATGATGTTTAGTATTTTTAGGTATGTAAGTAGAAAGGTTGGAATCTCCTAACCACTACAGAATTGTTAAATAAGTTGGTTATAATTCAGGTGTGTGTTGTGGTGTTGCATGACTGAAATGTGTGTTTAAATCAATCCTACTCCTTTTTAGAAGGCTGTTCCTATTACATTCTTAATGTGATTTTTCTGATTTCAGGTTGCCTTGCCAGTTTGTTTTCCAGAGACTCAACTGATTTACAGCTTCTTTCTCAGGACATACTCATTGGGTCTCGTGATTGGGCTGTTTTGGCTGGAAATGTGTAAAATTGTGCATTTAATTTCTTCAAGTTAAAAATTGCTGTTAACTTGAATTGTATTCCATTCAAATTCATTTTATGGTAATGCAAGACCTTTAAGTTGTATTAATTTTCCTCCAATGTGTAATATGACAAAGTTAATGTGATCGTGCTGAATAGCTAGCAGAATGATGCAGAGAAACTTTTAAGTTCTTTAAATCTATGCTTATTAAATATTTAAAATAAACACCTAAGGTATCTGACTTTGTAGGTTACTGGTGAGTACTGAAAGTTTCTTGGAAAACTGAGTTACAAAATCAAAAGCTACGACAGGAGTAGGAAGAGGCTGAGATACTGGGATAACGGACAACAAAAAAACATATAGTATAAACGAGGGTGATGGTAGCAGAGAGTGATATACTGTGAGACACACTTTAATGGTTCAATAATTCACTTGTGGATGCTGGGAATTCCTTCTGAGTAAAGAACTGGTATGGATGATGAGCAGCTGTGCAGGTACTTAGTACCTGTACTCTAAATGCCTAATTTGGTCACTTTTACACTTCAGTTTTACAGAGATTTCTTTCACTTTTAATAAGATCTTGTCCCTTTGCTTCTGGACTTGAATCAGCATCATGCAATTCAGGTTACTTAAAGTGCCTATCTCTCTTATAAGATGAGGAAGACTTTGTAACACCTTAGAGACTAACCAGTTTATTTCAGCATAAGCTTTCGTGGACTATAGCCCACTTCATCAGATGCTATAGCCCACGAAAGCTTATGCTGAAATAAACTGGTTAGTCTGTAAAGGTGCTACAAAGTCTTCCTCGTCTTACTTACGAATACAGACTAACATGGCTGCTAATCTTAAACTTATCTTTTATATTTTTCAAATTTAACTTTATTTGTACAAAACCCTTGAAGATTCTTTGCATTCATCAGTTAGCCCTTAATGAGTCTCTAATTTATATTTGTAGATATCAGTTTACTAAATTCCTTCATTAAGTCTTAAGGTCAATGATCATTCTAGTATCCCAGAATTACAGTGGTGATATTACTAGGCATTTATCTGATAAATCAGCTCAGGTACTGAGGGTTGATATTCATCTTAATAGTTAACAAGACCAATATGCTTTCTTGGTTCATGTAGTTCACCAAGACACAATTTTGTCATTGTCTGTGCCTTGTTTAATACTAAATCAATTAGAAATAAGATATTGATGTACACTTGGACAACTTGTGTTGTATTCTGTTGTATTACTAGTATTTAGCAAAGAAGCTTGCAAATTTTTTTTAAACTGTAGTTTGAACACACCGTGACAGTATGACGGTGTAAGAATTGCAGGTTTTCGTTAGCTTTCATTATGCTACATTTCTGGATCTGTTCCTTTGTTTAAAAAAAACATGCTCATTATTCTTTTCCCTTTAGTTAACCAATTGTCAGCCTCCTGCACTGTGTATGTTGGAGACTCCCTGGTGGAACTTTTTGGATGTTGGTAGCTTTCCGTAGAGTTAACTTCTTAAAATTGGCACTAATGTTGAATGATAATTTCAGCTAACATATACACCCAGAAAATTTCTTTCTATATTCATCTGATCACCCTCATCTGAATGGGCACTTTGCAGATGATTTTTTTAACCCTTTTTGTTTCTTGGCTTTTAATTTTCCTACTCTTCTTTCCTGTGCATTGATCACACATCATGTAAAAATCAACAATTAGCTGCCATATTATCAGGTTGGAGCAGGTTGTAGGTCCAACAAGAAACAATTCAAGAAGGAAGAAAAACTGATGGAATTTTGTGATCAGTGCACCTGCAAGGAGCAGAAAAGTAACCAAGTCCAGGCTAAAAAATAAGAAAATTCTCACCATATGTACTGTGCAATGTATTACTATGCATTACTTCAGTATGGAGCCAAGATGTTTATAATTCAAGCAAGGATAGCTGAACAGAAAGCTACAAAAATAGAGAAGCAGAAAACTAGAATGAATGTTCAAATTGGAAGAGGAGAGATCAGAGTTCTAAGCTTTTTTCCCCCATTTTTTTTATGGTGTAAACTTCTCTTCCCACCCTCCCCCCAAGTCCCCAAGAGACAGAAACAGAAGGCAGGCAGAAGAGCAAAAATGAAGTGGCCATTATAAAAGATGCAGTTCATGCTACTGCTGTGTTTGCTTGCTCTCTAAGCTTGCTTCATGCTTTTGGCAAAGCCATTCTTTTTTTGAGGGTCTCCTTGTGTTAAAATTTTTTCAAAATGATAACTTTAAAGAAGCTTTTGATATGACACTGCCAATGACTTACAAACTAATCCTAATGGACAGTAGTTCCTGGTTACTGTGTAATGGACCTTTTGGGAAATTATCTAAGGCTTGGATTATCTCTAATGCTAGGAACATGAAATGCTAGCTCTTGGGAGACCATTATCATTGTCCAGCTACTGTACAGCCTATGTGGAAAGAACTGACAAAATAATTACAGAGAATCCAACCAATAAGATGCATGCAAAAAAATGGAGTCAGGGTTTTGATTTTTTTTTCTTTCCCCTTCAGCCTTTTAAGGGTCTAACTCAGCAATCTTGTGCACTTTGTATTAGGGGATACGTGGAACTAGGCCTTTTTATCACAAATCATATGTATCAAGTATGGATAGTGTAACTGGTACACATGTTTCTGGGATAAAAAGGGTCTGTGCGTGACCATCCCTGTCCTAATATGTAGTTTGGTGAGAGAGATCCTTAAAACTTATCAGTTTCTTGATCAGTCCTTAGATGTTAGGACTTAAAACATTGTATGCTAACAATTTTTATTTTTTTTTACATTTCCTTTTTTCCCCTCTCTTCTTGAAGCTTGCCTTTTGGACGTGTATCCTTTTGCACTCAGCCATTTATGTAGCTTGGTTTTCTATGAGGTGACTTCACAGACTGCATGGATGCTTAATCACGGGCTATAATCTGTTGTTTGTCCGTTTTTCCTCTCTCCCACACACTTTGCTGGGAGACAATACCTTTAACAAAGACCACGTGACAATGTATAAGTAAAAGAAAGTGTAATGCAACTGTGCCGCTTCCCGCTACCCCCATTGGACTGGGATGGCAAACTGTGGCCAGTGGGAGCCACGATCAGCAAACCGGCAAGTAAAGAAACTGGCGGGGCCCGCTAAGGGTACTTAACCCGTGGTGCACCGTGCCAAGGTTGCCAATCCCTAGTGTAATAGGAATGCTATTTGTATTCACTTGGTCTACTGATAACAGTGATGTCAGCAGGGGGAGGAGCATAATTATTCCTTGAGTTTTTCCTGCGAAGAATCACTATTAATAGTTTTAAAAAATCAAGAAAAAACAGATGTTTGAGAATAACAAAAATGGATGTTACCAGGATGATAGTTTGTCCTGTCCCAGGTTGCCTAAAATGAGGCAGCATATGCTTGGAAATGTGAATTTTTGACCTAAGGTGGCACTCTTCAAAAGAGCAGGAGAAGGACAGCTGCATCTGAGTCAATGATGGAAAGTACAGAGGGCAATTGCTTTCAATTTCTAGGGTCTCGGAGGTAACTGAGTTAGCTCTTAAAGCCAATGCAATTTGTCTGTGGACTTGAAATGAATGTGTAGCTTTTAAATTAGACAAGAAACGGAGTGGAAGTAGAGTATTATCCCTGTTCTACAGACAAACCCAGAACCTGAGCCCAGGTCTTCTGTGTTCCAGTTTGGGGTCTTATTCACATCCTTTCTCTCTGCAAAAGAGGCCTTTTAATTACTGAAGATGAGGGGTTAATTTTGCTTCAAAAAACAAAACTGTTCTGAGGGAAGGATTCTCAGGGAGCTGACCACAGCACAATATGCACATTCTCTTTAGCTACACAATTCTCAGCTCAATGAAAAGAGCAAAGTAATAGAGACCCATTGTTATGAAGCAAAAGTGGGAGAGTAAGGACTTAATCTGTTTGATTAAAAGGAAGTGGTAATTGAGAGATCTGATTCTGAATGAGTATATTTTGATCTGATCCAGCACATTACAGAGTTTTAGCTTGCATTTCTGGGCAGCATGTGTAAAGAGACAGTATTTTCAAATCCAAAACTTTGGACCAAATTTGACCAGTGTCCAAAAAGGGCACTGAAGTAAGAATGTGTTGTCACTATAATGGTGAGAACAGATATAATCCATATTCTGTTGTATTTGTGCTTATTGTACTATATATTGTACTGTCAAGTCATTCAGTGTGAACTATATCTTAATGTTGCAATGAGCAAATTGTGGAAAATTGCCCCAATATTCATTTTAAAGGCAATGTAGACTCAAGTGTTTTAAAATTCATTCGTTCCTGCAAACATTTGAATGGCTAAACTTGACGCATTTAAATATCACAAAATGCATATCATTCATTTGAATGCACAAATGTTTGTGACTTCCAAGTAGTGTGATTTTTTTAAATTAATTTCCATAGTTAGCCATCAGTGCAAACAGTTAATATTTCAATCTGTGTTCTCATTTCTGCAACTTTGTGCAGTCAGACATCGTAAAGCCAATTGCAGGATTGGTGCCTGTATATTTGTAATCAATAGAATCTACAGACCAAGCGAAATGTGTAAATAATCATAAATCAATAGATTTGAGAATTTTCTGATGTTTTCATGGGCAGTTGAACAGGACAGAAGGCAAAATTAATCAGATTATTGTGTTCATTTAATTGATAAGTAACACCACAAATGTTTATAAATATATAATAAAGACTTAATCTCATCACAGTATATATTCCATATAATCATTTTTATAGTTGTTTAAAGCGATAGCGATAGTGTCTGGTGAAAAATGGACCAAAACTTATGCTATGCACAAATAAGTTTCTACAAAATCAAGAAAAATAAAAATTTTTGCATTGTTCTAAAATTTAAATTGCAGTCAAACTAATATTTTCCAACAGTTTTGATAGAATTGCATTATTGCATGAGATCCTGAAAATTAAATGGGGACTAGAAAATAAGCGAAGCTGACTAGTCTCTGTTGTCTAAGATGAGAAACCAGGGAGTGAGGGTGGGGGAGAATGTGAAAAGATACTTCACAATGTTTACTTCTAAGGTGAAACCCAGAAACATTTTCGTTAATTAACCTAACAGAACTCTTTTTTTTCAATTATATTGAATCTCACAATGATTATACTATAGAAAATTCTTACAAAATATACATATAATATATAAAAATACTCAATATGTTGCTATTTACCAGCTTGAGAGCCTTTCCATAAAAGTTTTACTCCTCATTTAGTTGAATATGAATTTCTCTAAACTACATCAGTGAACATTAAGCTAACCCCTTGTCCTCATCACTTGTGAATGTGGACATTCTCTCTTTAATTTAACTGATTACATTAGTCAAGTGCTAAACGTATTTTTGATTATAAACTCTTCAGGGCAGGGACATCTTTGCTTCTACAGTGCCTAGCCCAGCTGAGCCCTGATCCATGACGGATGCTGCTATGAGCTACTGCCATTCAAATAATGTGTGTGTGGTTTTTTTAAACACAGCAAAAAGTGATCAATATTTCTTAGGACCATAAACCTGCATCTTGCAGCCCCTTACACATAATCTTAAAATATGGGCTGGATGAGTGATCTATAAGGTGGATAGGAAGCTAGCTAGGTTATCGGGCTCAACGGCTGGTGATCAATGGCTCCATGTCTAGTTGGCAGCTGGTATCAAATGGAGTGCCCCAAGGGTCAATCCAGGGGCTGGTTTTGTTCAATATCTTCATTAATGATCTGGGTGGATGGCGTGGATTGCACCCTGAGCAAGTTTGCCGATGACACTAAATTGGGAGGAGTGGTAGATGTGCTGAAAGGCTTAGGTAAGATACAGAGGGACCTAGAAAAATTAGAGGACTGGGTCAAAAGAAATCTGATGAGGTTCAGTAAGGACAAGTGCAAAATCATGCACTTAAGACAGAAGAATCGCATGCATTGCTACAGACTAAGGACCAGATGCCTAAGCAGCAGTTCTGCAGAAAAGGGCCTCGGTTACAGTGGTTGAGAAGCAGGATATGAGTTAAGTGTGCCCTTGTTGCCAAGAAAGCTAATAGCGTTTTGGGCTGTATAAGTAGGAACATTGCCAGCAGATCAAGGGACATAATCATTCCTCTTTATTCAGCATTGGTGAGGCCTCATCTAGAGTTGTGTGTCCAGTTTTGGGCCCCACAGTGCAAGAAGGATGTGAAAAAATTGGCAAGTCCAGTGGAGGGCAACAAAAATGATTTAGGGGGCTGGTGCACATAACTTATGAGGAGAGGCTGAGGGAACTGGGATTGTTTAGTCTGCAGAAGAGAAGAATGAGGGGGGATTTGATAGCTGCTTTCAACTACCTGAAAGGGGGGTTCCAAAGAGGATGGATCTCGACCATTCTCCGTGGTAATAGATGACAGAACAAAGAGTAATGGTCTCAAGTTGCAGTGGGGGAGATTTAGGTTGGATCTTAGGAAAAACTTTTTCACTAGGAAGGTGATGAAGCACTAGAATGAGTTACCTAGGAAGGTAGTAGAATTTCCTTCCTTAGAGGTTTTTAAGGTCAAGCTTGACAAAGCCCTGGCTGGGATGATTTAGTTGGGGATTGGTCCTGCTTTGAGCAGGGGGTTGGACTAGATGACCTCCTGAGGTCTCTTCCAACCCTGATATTCTATACTTGGGCAGGAGGTTTTAATAATGTCTCAGTACCAATGAGTGCAAACTTAGCATCAGTTCCTTTTTTTAGTTTACCACAAAGCTTTTTTCCTCCTCCCAATAAAATTCCTCATGTTCCCTTGCTGGTCTTATTAACCCTTAGAATAATTGCATAAAGAAAATAGATCATGAAATAGTTTATACAAGGATGAGATAATTGGGGATAAAGGGCATTTATTGTTAGTGAGGCTCATCAACAGTGCATGTGTGGCAACCTTATTTATCTTTGTGCTGCTTACAACCGTTCTTGTTAACTGCATTTTTAATCTAAATGAAGTAAAATTGAGGTAATAAAATGAAGAGCAAGTGATGCATATAGTTACAAGGAATTTGAAAAGCCTCCACAACTTACTTAAAAGGAGGAAAATTCTATTACACAACTTTATGCCTTATTGATCATCTCAGTGTCTGCAGATAGAACAATTAACTCAGTTGGAAGCTACGTGACATACATGGAAGCTGTATGAGGATATGGGGAATGTTCTGAAAATAAATGTTGTTTGCTGAGTTTTATTTCCCCAAGAAACTAACCAAACCAGGTGAGCACATCAGTAAATGATGCATGTTCTACCTAAGAAAATATAGACTCCAGATATAGGAGGTTTGTAAAAACAGGAATATATTAAGGGAAATGTATGTTCCAAACCTGGGTTCCTCAGGCTTGCCACACAGTCTTTCCAGCCCTGACACAATTCTAGAGCTGCAGGTATCAGTTACCATTGAAGAGAATGTGAGTGAAACTTTTAGTCTTTAAATATAACATTTGGCATCCTTCTCCAGAGAAGGCAAACTGAAACTACCTACAGAACCTTTCAAATTTAGTAATTATATGGAGGCAGATACTCCCACTGGATCGACTGTGTTTCTCTGCACAGGGACATAATATGCTTGAGTTTGGCTTAATTATTGATTTCAGATTTATTAATATTTTACCTTTCTCAGGAATTATTGATCTCTTGGACTATGTTCCTGTCACTTCGGATGGAAATTAACATAAAGGACTATTCCCATATGACAGCTGAATACTTTACTTTTAGCTGAACAATTACTATTTATGTATGAGAGAAAATATATTCTACAATACAAATACTGGAGTACAGCAGCCATACTTTCCCGGAAGCAAAAATTGATTATTGGAGAGGATGGGACAGATGCTATGTTTCTGTAGTCAGACTTGTCTGCACCTTGGTATTAAGCAGTGTCTACATGCTAAAGTGGGTTTTTTATTCATATAACCATCCGTTAAAATTCACACCTTATTTTACTAGGAGACTACATCTGACACTCATTGGAATAAGTGGCTTTTTTGGTCTAGCTTATACAGTATTTCAGAAAAGGTTTTAGTTAAACTTAAAAGACCATTCTTATATCAGAAAAAATTTTCACACTTATATAACTTATAGACTCTGCCATGTAGTCTTAACTGAACACTGAATAAATGCCCTAATGAAAGGTGGAGGTGTTAGGTGCATTGTCAGATCCTCTTGGTTGGGGGATAAAACTGGCTAACCAACTGCTTCTATTGGCAGCACAGGGCTCAGTAAACCTTAGCCTGTCTTGCTGCTACTACACTCACACTTCTCTGTGCTCTGGAGTTCCCCTAGTATTTATGCCAGAGTGTGCATCGAGCTTCTAACACTGCATAACTGAAGCCTGGAATAGAAATATCAGAAGAGGGCAACTGGATCTGCATTTGAGAGCCCCTGGAATGCAGAGAATGAGCTACAAGCTCTTGCTGTCAGTGCGAAGGATTCAGTGTTTTCTTCTCCTCCTCCCTTTGAAGATGTATATTTGGATTATACTTTTAGTATGGAGATGTAGCGATACACCAGAGGCGATCAAGCATTTGATTTGTATACAGTTCATCCTTGTTTTAAAAGCTTTTAACACTGGTCTAGTTGCAGCTCTCTAGTCCTGTGCTACTCAATGTTGGCATACTTCAGAGTTGCTGAAGAGTCACTGGGCCTCAGTGGACTTGTTTTGGGTAGTGGATAGCTTGATTACACAGTTTTGTTTTGGTCTTGTTCTGCAAACAGTACCTGCCTCATTCAGTGCATATGTAGAACAGTGCATAAGTCATGGTAATGGTGTGTAGTGAATAGATTTGATGTTCAGAGTATCCTGCATCCCTCACTGCAGAAGATGCCAGTTCCGTTGGAAGAATAATCATGTGGCTATGGAATGGGGCTCAGGAAATGTGAGTCCTATTCCTGCCTCTGCCACACCCTTCCTGGCTAACTTGTCCAGTCATACAATCTCTGTGTGTCAGTTTCACATCAGTAAAATGGAGATATTTCCTGATCTCGCTGGGGTGTTAAAAATTATCAAGGTTTGCAAGGCACTTAGATACTATGGTGGTGAAAGCCCTCGGGAAGTTCACTGCCCTGGTCGTCCTGACATACAATCATGCACCATTAGTTGAAAATACAACAGGTAGATGATCCTGAGTCAGTGACCTTCTTGTAGTCACATAGCCAGGGAAAGAGCCTGAAACAGATGCCACAGCAGCATTTAAAGTTTGCTTTCCTCTGCTCATCTGAATAACCAGGGATGGACTTGATAGCTGCCTGATCTAACTAATCACAATTCTTTTCCTGTCCTACCCTCTCTGCCTTTGGTACTGATATATGTAGCAGTGAGGCTGGAGCACAATCATCTCCACATTCTCTGCAAACCAGAAATTGCATTCGCAGGTGAGTGCATTGAGAGCAGAATGGGAATGAAGATGGGACGTTTACAAACATGAGTATTTTTGGCACAGACACATTCTGAAAGGAAATACCAGGCCCTGGACTTTTATTTAAATATACGTCTTTGATGTCTATGAACAGCATGGTGGCAAGATCACTTAGTGACCCTTGTTCTGATGCATCTTAAAAGCCATGTCTATGCTACCGGCTGGGTCGGCGGGTAGAGATCGCTCTATTGGGGATCAATTTATCGTGTCACGTCAAGACACAATAAATTGATCCCAAAGTCGATGCCAGAACTCCAGCTCGCCAAAAGGCGCAAGGCAGTGTCATCTGGGGAGCCCGCTGTTGACGACTGCTGCTGTGAGGACAGCAGGTAAGTTGACCTAAGATGCGTCGACCTCAGCTACACTATTCACGTAGCTGAAGTTGAGTATCTTACCCTCCCCGCTAGTGTAGACCAGTCCAAAAAAATATTGTTATAATTTACACATTTTCAAACAAATGCCTTTATAGGGTGCTTAAGTCTGCAGTGCAGTCATTTGTACCTGCAGCCTGGGTGAGGCAGACTGAAGCAAAACTGCTCATGTATAGGCTTGTATAGTAAAGGAACCAAAACTCTAAATTGAAGGAATATGGGGGATTAGTATGTGTATTTATATTTTTTAACATAGGAACACATTAATATTGTTCCTACACCCTTAACTTTAGTCTTTCTTTAACCTTCTTTGTTTGAGATTTGGAACACCCAGTCCAACAAAGGACTAGAATTCTGGCCATGTACTTATCTGGATTTTTTTATAGTAGAATTCAATCCATACACATGAACCAGTAAGATTATAAAGAAAAGCCATTTCATATGGAAAAAACATTTCCTAGAAGAGGAAAATGTCCTCAATTTGCAGTACTTTGTGTTTTTTTAAAGAAAATGTAGATGGTGAAAATAAACTGGAGAGGAGATAAAGTAAACTGGGTGTGACTGGTTATATGTAAATTCATTTGCCTATTGAGAAGTGATTTCTCACTGTACCAGAGGTGAATGGAGGGAATGAAAGGAAGAACTCAGATCTTTAAAGGGATAAAGGAAAACCTGAAGACTATTTTGCTAAGCCAAGGATGTGATAAGGGTGGAAACACATTTGCTGTTGACTTCTTGAGGAAGGTGTCTAGAAAAGAGAGTTATTAAGCAAAATTTAAACCTAGTGGAAGGGATGTCACTCCACGTGCTCTAAAGGAGCTAAATCCTCTTATATCAGATTTGAGTTCATGCAAAATGATAAAGCTCATGCCTGTGGAAAATAGGTATGTGTAGTACAGCGAATACTTCACAATTTCCTCCTCAGATTATTGAGATGTTGGCCTGTTCAAATGTATGTAGCTGTGTATTACTTGCAAAGAATGCTACACAGGACAAGAAAATGAACAGTAACACAGAAGGAAGATGCTTGTCTTTTGGATGTGACAGAAGTTGCTTTATTTAGAAGCATGAGAACATGAGAAACATTACAGTATTCATGGAGTAAATATAGTCTCCTGTTGTGGGGTGTCGGGTGATGAGCAAAAGGCAGGCACGGGTAACTGATGAGACAGACTATGGCTGGTATGGAAATACTCATTATGCTTACTTCATTAAGCTGGGAACCAAATATGCTTTGAGGAAGTATTTAGTAGAATGTGTCAATAAGCAAAAGATTTTCCTTCAGCATTGTCAAGGTCAGGGGAGAGTTGCTCATGCAGGAAGTGCCACGTTCACTAAATGAGGACCCTCTCAAATGTCATTGAACTTATGAAATGTGTCTGGTTTCATGAACCTGAGGCATCCTTATTAACCAAGGACTCCAGTGTTTTGCAGTGCATCTTGCAAAAATAATGCTGTCACATTTGGGGTGAGCACTGTAAATGACTGTTGCTTGTTCTTATGAACAGCTGTATTCTGTTTGTTATTGATGGAAATGAGCCTGTTGTAAAGGATGGTGTGCTCCAAAAATCTTAGGCATAATGATCTTTGTGATGCCAAAAATTCCCTCCCCAGATCCAGTTTGGGAAGCAGAGGATAAATATTATTGTGGTTGCTGATTATCGACTGGTTATGTGGGCATGGCAGAGGGGTTTCCTCAACCTATTTCTCTGGACAGAGATGCAGAATCACATGCTGCTTGTCCTCTAGGACAGCCGTCATATTCCTGTGGTCTCCTCACCCAGGCCCTTATCAGTGTCCTGTTGTTGAAGGAGGCTGGCAAGGTTCAGGAGAGTGGCATGAGACACTTCCAGCTCAGTATTGGGAGCCCTTGTTGAGCTTCTCATAGCCCTGGTCTACACTACAAGGTTAGATCGAATTTAGCCACATCAGCTTGATTTTATACTCAATGCATCTATTCAACCAACCCTCTTCCATCAACATAAAGGACTCTTAAAATTGACTGCTGTACTTCTCCCTGGAGAGAGGATTAGTGCTAAAATCAACCTTGCTGGGTCAAATTTGGGGTAGTGTAGATGCAATTTGACAATATTGGCCTCCAGCAGGTATCCCAGAGTGCTCCAATGTGACTGCTCTGGACAGAATTTTCAACTCATATGCATTAGCCAGTGTGATGGAGTCAGACCAGAAGGATATAGGAGAGTGCTGGAAGGCAGGTACAGTAGTCTCAGGGTGTGCAGGTCCCTGTTCCCTGGATAGCCAAACAAAGGCTACTCCAGGCCAATCAAAACACCTGGGGCCAATTAAGAACCTTCTAGGAAGGAGTAGAAACAGCTAGCCTGATTGGGACACCTGAAGCCAATCAGGGACTGGCTGAAACCAGATAAAAACCTCCCAGTTAGTCAGGTGGGCTGTGGGTGTCAGGAGCTGTGGAAGGAAGTTATGCTGTTGGTGAGACTGAGTGGTGGACAACATATCATACAGAGGGAAGGAGGCCCTGAGGAAAGGGTGAAGTGGAGTTTGAAGAAGCAGGGACTGCTGTGGGGAAGTAGCCCAGGGAATTGTATTGTGTTTTGTGGATAAAAGGTCAGCCAGCTTAGCTGATACTATTAGGGTCCCTGGGCTGGAGCCCAGAGTAGAGGGCGGGCCTGGGCTCCCCCCTTTTCTGCCTCCCCTAATTTAGTCTCTGAGATTGAGAGACAATAGAGACTGTGCCAGGAAGGATAGCTTCTCCTCACTGGTTTGTGATGAAAATGGCTCAATGGGCTGTGACCTTGTCTCCAGAGAGAGAAGGGCTCTGTGGAGGGTCACAGTGAGCCACTGAGGCTAGTAAAAATCTGCCAGGAAACGCAGGATCCACGAAGATAAGGACAGAGCTTTGTCACACCAGGTACACAGGAAAAGCCCCAGGAACTTTTGAATTTCGTTTCCTGTTTGGTCAGTGTGGCGAGCTCAGCAGCACAGGTAACCATGCAGTCCCAGAATTGCAAATGAGCTCCATCATGGACTGAATGGGAGACACTGGATCTGATCGCTGTATGGAGAAGAATCTGTGCAAGCAGAACTCTGTTCAAAAAGACGAAATGCTAATATATAGGCCAGAATCGCCCAGGGCATGTCGGACAGAGGCTACACCAGAGAGACACTGCAGTGCTGCGTGAAAATTAAGGAGCTCAGGCAAGCCTACTAAAAAAACAAAGGAGGCAAAAGGTCACTCTGGGTCAGAGCCCCAGACATGCTGCTATGATGACCAGCTGCATGGAATTCTAAGAGGGGGACCCTACCACTACTCCACCACTGTCTATGGACACCTGTAAGGGGGGAGTCTCATGCAACAGGGAGGAGGATTTTGTGAATGAGGAAGAGGACGCCGAGGTGGAGGAGGAGAATGCATAGCAGGCAAGCAGAGAGTCCATTCTCCCCAGCAGCCAGGAACTTTTCATCACCCTGGAGCCAATACCCTCCTAAGGTGGGTTCCCAGACCCTGAAGCAGGAGAAGGCACCTCTGGTGAGTGCACCTTTGTAAATACACTATGGGTTTAAAAGCAGTTGAGTTTAATGTTTGGTTTGCCCTGAAGATTTGGGATGCATTTGCAGTCAGTACAGCTACTGGAAAAGTCTTTTAACGTGCCTGGGGATGGAGCGGGAATCCTCCAGGGACATCTCCATGAAGCTGGAGGTACTCTGAAAGCCTTTGCTGGTTTTCAAAGTTTCTCTGATGTGCAGAGCACCTAGCTGTGCTCTTCTAATCATTCTGGTGTCTGGCTGTGCAAAATTGGCTACCGGGCGATTTGGCTCAACCTCTCACCCTGACATAAACATCTCCCCCTTACACAGATATTATGGAGCACACAGCAAGCAGCAATAACAATGGGAATATTGGTTTCACTGAGGTCTAGTCAACAAACAGCGCCAGCAAGTTTTTAACCGTTCAAATGCACATTCTACCACCATTCTGCACCTGCTCAGCCTGTAGTTGAACTGCTCCTTACTGTCCAGGCTGCCTGTGTATGACTTTGAGCCATGGGAACAAGGGGTAGGCTGGATCTCCAAGGATAACTATTGGCATTTCAACATCCCCAACATCGCCACTCACTTCTCAACTGTCAGGGCTGCTCTAATCTTGGTATTCTTGTGCTTCAGGGCAGGGGAAAGCAACTCTCAAAGTTCCATGAAGGTGGCCTTCTGCAAAACCTTTGCATGCATGTATTGGGAATCATCCCATAGCTGCAACACTGTGTGGTCCTACCAGTCTGTGCTTATTCACTGAGTACAGAATCAGTGTTCCACTGTGTGAACCTGCCCCATTGCCACCATGTCACAATTGCCACATCACGTGCTTTCAGGGCAGTCTGTGTCCACGTCCTTCTCACTATCATCTCCTAGTCAGATACTGCACATACTTCAGTATAATGCACGAGGTGTTTACAACGCTGACAACAGCAGCGGTGAGCTGAGTGGGCTCCATGCTTTCAGTGCTATGGCGTCTGCATGGGTAACCCAGGAAAAAAGGTGCAAAATGATTGTCTGCCATTGCTTTCATGAAGGGAGGGAGGAAGGGAGGGGAGAGTGACGACACGTACCCAAAACTGCCAGCAACAATGTTTCTGCCCCATCAGGCATTGGGAGTTAACCCAGAATTCCAATGTGCAGTGGAGAGTGAGGGAACTGTGGGATAGCTACCCCTACTCCACTGCTCTGTGAGTCGATGCTAGCCATGGTACTGAAGATGCATTCTGCTGACTTTATGTGCCTAGTGGGAGGACACACAATTGACTGTATAAAATTGCTTTCTAAAAATTGACTTCTATAAAAATTATCTAATTTTGTAGTGTAGACATACCCATAGAATAGACATATACAATATGCACTCTGGGAGCAACTGAGTTTTTGGCCTTCCTGTGCAGAAGTCTCAAGTGCTTGATGTGTCCTTGGCATTCAGAGCCCACCTGATCCAGCGTGTGTGAAATTTCCTGGTAGAAGTGAATGTTTCTGCCACTTCTGGAGCATGGTGTATTTGCCCCACACATTGATCAGCACTTGCATGTGATCAGCAGACCAGACAACTGTTCTTAGACCTGTCCTGATCAGAAGAGTGCAGCAGAAACTGTTCTGATGTGGTCAGCACAGCTCACCACTACTGGTGACAATGTGGCAGATGGACTTTTATACATTGGGTTAAGGGTCAAGAGGAAAAGGGTTCAGTGCCTTGTGGGAATTGGGGTGGAGGACTAGTGAAACTCCAGACCTGGTGTGTGCCCCTTATCCCTAGCCATACAGCAAACTGGTATGGGTTTGGGCTGTGCCACAGCCTAAGGGGGTGTACTTGCATGTACACCTCAGGTGCGTAAGCTTCCTCCCCCTGTACTTGCCTTCACATATACTTATGGTGGACAATAGGGGGTTATGGCACAACCATACACATCAATACGTATGCAGGTGAATGGGGGGGTAGCTCCCTTTCATGGATACCCGCCCAGCCAGTTAGCTATAAAGTCCCCCTTGGTAGCTGTTTTTAGCTTGCTTTACCTGTAAAGGATTAAAAAAGTCTCCTGGTAAAGGAAAGGGAGTGGGTATCTGATCAAAAGAGCCAATGAGAGGGCTAGAACTTTTTAAAATTGGGGGGAAAAAAACTTTCCCTTTGTCTGTCTGTCTTCTCTGGAGAGGTGGGAGATAGAGCTGCAATGCTGTAAGCAGCTTTAAAACCAGGTATGAAAAAGCATCAAATCGTACCTCAAAATTACTTATCTGAAATCCCCAATATGTAGGTAAACCAGGGAGTGTCTAGGAAAATGCAATTAGTTATTTCTTATTGGCTTGTGAACTCCTTTGTGCCAACCCCCAGATGCTTTTGTTTTGCTTGTAACCTTTAAGCTAAACCTCGAGACAGCTATCTTGATGCTTAATTTTTGTAATTGTGGGGGGGGGGGGTTTAGATCTAGCAAAAAGCCTAAGTTCCAGATGTATTTTCCTTTTTGTTTTTAATAAAATTTACCATTTTTAAGAACAGGACTGGATTCTTGGTGTCCTAATAGGTTAGTGGATGTTGTTTAATTAGCTGGGGCAACAGCTAATTTCCTTAGTTTTCTTTCTCAGCTCTTCCCTGACGGGGCGGGGGGGGAGGGGAGGGGAGCAAAGCAAAGGGAGTTAATAAGCTTGAGGGTACACCACAGGAAGGAATTCCCAAGTGAGCCTTCCTGGGTTCCAAGGGTTTTTTTGCACTTGGATGATGACAGCATTCACCCTCCAAGATCAGAGAGAACTGTGACCTTGAGAGTTTAATAACAGCCTGGAGTGGCCAGTATTTATTTTTAGAATCCTCTCGGGCCCCAGTCTTCTGCACTTGGAGTGCCAGAGTGGGGAATCAGCCTCAACAGCAGGTGCTAGTGAAAATGTACTAAAAAGACCATTACAGGCTGCTTGGCCAGACACCTTGATGCTGTTACTCTTCAGCACTCAACTGTAATTAACACAGCTTGGAGCTCTTGCACCTCTGTTGCCCTGGCTTGACAAGGCATGGGACATGGGGTTTGCAATGCTCCAGTCTCCAGCTCACTTAGTTTTTTGTTTTCTGTTTTCTTTTTTAGATGCATAAAAGGTACCATAGCCATAGCCCTTCACTGGTTTTTAAAATGGATTCCTTAAGACTTGTTTGGATACTGTCTGTTGTTGGTTTCAGAAGATGAAGTAGGTTAGAGCTCATTCTCTCAGAACAGTATTGCCTTTGCAAGTGGTTAAAAACATGTGTTTATCATAAATATATGTGATTTTTTTCCACAAAGTGCCGAGATGATGAATAAGAAAGTGTTTGTTTTGCACAGATATTAAATATAGCATTTGTTGTTTTATGGTAGCACCCACATTGTGCTAAGCCCTGAACAAACATTAAAAAAAAGGCTTAACTCTGGCAAACTGCTATTTAACTGACCACAGTTGCACTACATGGTTACCTATGGCTTACATATATTTAACTATCAACTCTCCAAAGTTTGTGTACTTTACGATATGTGATAATGTCAAATGCTGATGAAAAAGTTTAAATGATAATGAAACTGCTAAGAATGCAACAGCAGAGGGAGCCATTGAGACTTGATTTATATTTTCCCTCTTGGCAGTTGGTTTCTACATAGAAATAGTCTTGCAATCCTGCAGGGCTCCCATTTTTCATCATGTGGTAGTGAGATAGAAAAATGCTGTAGTTCAGCCTTATAATAACCTAACTCCATTTGATCACTAAGTGCTTCAGGTATCTATCTGTACAGCACTTTATAATGGAACTATTGCAGCAAGTTTGAGGAGTAATCAAGAATAGATTATATTTCATTTTTAAATAGTTTTTTTCTCAAGACAGTCATCACTTCAATTAAATTCAAAGAATGTTATGCTACTTTCCCCAAGCCTTTGACTGTTTTTCTTTTTACTAGGGAAACCAGCTGGAGCAGGTGCTATATATTCCTTGGTTTGTACAGTACCTAGTACTGGGTGAGCACTGCCAGAAAGAAACTAATAACTTAGAAAAGCAGTGACATCCTCATAGCAAGAATACTAATGATAGCATCTTTCTGTCCTTATTTTCAGAAACCTATCTCATACAACATAGGATTTTGGGTGAGATGGAAAATAAACAGCAAGTGATTTCTGAAGGAGATATGGGTCATTTCAGTTCCAGTTATTGATGTGCATTACAGTTATAACTGGAGATAACAGCCAAGATTGGAGGCCCATTTTGCTAGGTATTGTACAAACCTAGTAAGAGACATTTCTTGCCCTAGAGAGTTTACTCTAAATAGAGAAGACAAAGTGAGGAAGGGGAAAACAAGCAGAGAGATGGTGTGAGTTGTTCTAGGTCAGGGTTTCTCAAACTGGGGGTCACAATCCCCCTGTGGGTTGCCGAGCGCTTCCAGAGGGATCGTGAGCTCCTGGTGCCGCTTAAAAGCTGCTGAAAGAACTAATTCCGCATTCGGCGACATTTCGGCAGACATACCGAGCTATTTCGGGAGCGCTTGGTATGTCCGCTGAAAATAGCCTCCGAATGTGGAAGTAATGTATTTGGCGGCTTTTTGGTGGACATACAAGGGTCCGCCATGGCAGCCGCGCAAGGAAAAATGGGTTGCAGTTCTCAAAAATTTGAGAACCACTGTTCTAGGTCATACAGCTGGGGGTTGGGAATGATCCCCTGAGTCCTATATACTAGATCACACAGCCTCTCCTTGAAATGCCATACAGTAAATATTGTCTCGTAAGCTTTTAAAATATATTTTTGCTTGTATCACAACCGAAACATCACAATGTAACTAGTCTCTAAATACAAATAGTAATAAGTATTCTGTAGAAGACCCTCCATGTATTTAATAATTCAGGGTAGGATATAACCTTTTTCAAAGGATAAGAATGAGACTGGGGTTAGTTCCCTATTGTGTGCTTTGCTCCCAAATTTGATATGGTGCAGTTGTGAGAATCATCTAGAAATACACTATGTTGAATTCTAGGCTTGTATTTCTTTTCATAGTCCCTCACTGCCATTTTAAAAATTTCTCCCTGCTACCTATGCCCCCTTTTTGTGGTTTCTCTCCTCCTTCTAGATTCCTGGTGGTAATGATTTCTCATGGAAGCCTCAGTTGTGTTCAGTCAACGAACACACAGGCACAGTTCTCTAAGGCAGAATTTCCTGAAGCTTTGGAAACTGAGCTTCCTCTCAGCCCCACCATGTATTGTTATAGACCTCTGAAAACGCAAGATCCTTATCACTGATTTGGCCAGAAAGTGCTTCATGAAGCAATCATTTTCTCCATCCCATCTTTGACCGCTTATATTTCCTTCCCAATGTACACATTTTTCTACTGGTGGGAGATACTGCAGCATGTGTCCATTATAAAATATTTTGTGTTCATAGGACACGCCTCATTCCATTATAGGTAAGATAAAATGGACCGAAAGTTATGTTCCCTTTCACTGCATAATCTAACACCTCTCAACTGTAAATGAAATTATCACAACATGCTTTGAAGTAGAGAAATATTATCACCATTTCACTGCTGGAGAGTAGAGAACTTAAGTAACTTGCAGAAGGTCACACAGGAAAAGCAAGGCCATCCTTCCAGGAGCTGTGCTAGGAAGGCTACATATAAAGAAGGATTTTGAAGAACTGTGGCAGAAGTGCACCAATGTAAAGTTTTGGGGAGAGAGAAACCAAATGAACATCCAGAAAATAGTAAAAACCTTACCCAATTGTAACATAGGCGCTCCTGCATGTATCTAATGAAATACCATTGAGCCAACAAGGCACCAAGAAATAAATTCGTGTGCCTCACAGAGTTCATCAGATTAGCCTCAGGATACTTCTTTAATGGAAGAAAATAACTTGTCAGGAAAACAATAAAAGAATGGCTAGTTCTTTACTTGGTCCCCTTCTGTAATTTTTACTCAAATTAACAGATAACCAATTCCCAATAGTTAACTATCTTTTGTACACTGAACTTCACAGACTTTTGATGTTTCTAGCCAACTTTATTACCTTGGAACAATGGAAGTGTGTGGTGTAGGTATTATCATTTATTCTCATTTGTATCAATAAAACTATTACTATAGCACAGGGGTCAGCAACCTTTCAGAACTAGTGTGCCGAGTCTTCATTTATTCACTTTAATTTAAGGTCTCGTGTGCCGGTAATACATTTTAATGTTTTTTAGAAGGTCTCTCTCTGTAAGTCTGTATTATACAACTACACTATTGTCGTATTGTAAAATAAACAAGGGTTTCAAAATATTTAAGAAGCTTCATTTAAAATAAAATTAAAATGGAGATCAGTTTAGTGTGATCTGTGCCTTTGCTTTTCCTGAGTTTTCCAATGTGGGCCACAGCATGGGGCAGCTAAAGAGGTCAGAAACAGAGCCCCAGGATGGTTGCCGATACCCCAGGCTGGCAGTGGGCTGAGTGGGGCCTGAGTTCTGGACCAAGGCTGGCTGGAGGGGCCGGTGGCCAGAACCCCAAACTGGCAGTGGGCTGAACCGTTCAACCTGCTGCCAGCCCCGCTCAGTCCGCTGCTGGTCTGTGGTTCAGGCAGGGGTGAAAGTAACTTAAATTTCTTACAGTTACTGTCGTATTGCAACCCCCCTCGGGGAGAGGAGCTCAGGGGCTGGGGATGTGTGGGATGGAGCAGTTGGGGCAGGAGGTTGTAGTGCGGGAGGCTCAGAGCATGGGGTGGGAAAGTGGGTAGTGCAGGAATCAGGGCTGGGAGCATGGGGGTGGTACAGGAGTCAGGGTTTGGTGGTGTGATGGGCAGGTGTAGGGGGAAGTCCCAGGGGGCCGCTGGCTTGGAGATGGCCTGAGGCAGTCCTGGTTGCGGCTGGGTTACCTGAGTGGTGGATGGGTCCCTGCCCCACGCTGTTCCTGCCAAGGGAGCTGTGGACCAGCTGTGTGGGGGCACTGCATTTGCAGGCAAATGGGGGAAGGAGCAGAAAACCACCTGGCCTGCTGCCCCCTTCCCCTTCAACACCCACCCCCTGCCCAAGGCTGCCGCAGGCACAGCATCTGCCTGCAGTGCCCTAGCGTCCAGCCACAGTGGTGAGAGAGGGGCAGCAGGACAGGCTGGGACATGGACACCTCCACCTATAGCGCTCCACCTGCCTCCCCTTTCACTTGCCTGACTGCACCTACAGGAGAGTTCTGGCAGCCAGCAGGACCTCATGTGCCGTGCCTTGACCTGCAGTGGAGCGCCCCAGCATTAGCCGGCTCTGGGTTCTAGCTGGCAGGGCCAGCTCTGGCTTTTTTGCTGCCCCAGCCCCTCCCCGTAGGTCGCAGGGTGGCCTCCGAGCAGGGAGCCAAAAAAAAACAACACACAACCCCTCCCCCCCCCCAATGGTGCAGGGCGGCCGAGCGGGGAGCCAACCCACCTCCTAATGGTGCAGGGTGGCCAGAGCGTGGAGCCAACCTGTCCCCCGCAATGGTGCAGGGCGGCTGGAGCCAGGAGTCAACATCCCTCCTGCCCCAGGGCGGCCAAAACAGGGAGCCAATCCCCTCAGCCCCTGCAGGGTGGCTGGAGGGGGACCAACCTCTTCCCCCTGCAGGGCAGCCAGAACAGGAAGTGACCCTCCCTCCCCCGCAGGGGCAGCTCAAAAAAACCCAAAACAAAACCGTGCGAACATCAGCCGCCCCAGGCACATGCTGGTGCCTGGAGTTCAGTGCTGGTTGCGGCTGCTGGCCCCTTGTCAGCCTGTGTCTCGGCCACTGGCCCACTCAGCCCACTGCCAGCCTGGGGTTCTGTTCACACAGGCTGACAGTGGACTGAGCGGGGCCGGTGGCTGGGACCTCGGTGTGCCATTAAAAATCAGCTCATGTGCCAGCTTTGCCGACCCCTGCTATAGAATGTTAGAATCAGTGTACTTTTTCATAGAATATTAGAGTTGGAAGGGACCTCAGGCAGTCATCTAGTCCAACTCCCAGCTCAAAGCAGGACCAATCCCCAGTTAAAATCATCCAACAGAGTTTTGCCCCATATCCCTAAATGGACCTCTCAAGGACTGAGCTCACAACCCTGGGTTTAGCAGGCTAATGCGCAAACCACTGAGCTATCCCTCCAGTTCTAGAGTGTATATTTTGTATAGCTAGTTTCTAGTCTGTCAGTCTTTGTGGGGTGAAAAATGTGATTTTTTTGGTAAGGAAATGTTCTAGTTTCTAGATTATTTGACTGTTCTCATCTCACTTCTTTCCAGCTTTGCTTGCCTGGCTTCTGGAGCTGCCATAAGTCTGTTTATTACATTTCCCATCAGGCATTGAGGCAGGATTCAATGTAAACAAACATTATTTCAAAGTGTGTGTTTATGTGGCCTGGATGCAAGCAGGCCTATTTTGCCCATTAGGAATTTTAGAGATTCAGGATGTTTTTAGAAGCAGGAAGTGGTACAATCAAGTTTCCCCAAAGAAGACATTCAAGTTAATTTAGATGTACGATGACAACTTACTTGTTTGTAATATCTGAGACCAGCCTTAAGCCTAGCACAGGGTGTGCACGCTTTTTAAAAATAACTAGTTCAATATTTATGAAGGAGTAGCAAGGCAGAGAAAAATACATTCCGAGCCAGCATTTATGTCTGAGCTTGGAGAAGCAATGTTCATTTATTCAAATCTGAAAACTGATCCCTACAATTCAAAACAAATTCAAATGTAAGACTTCATGCTCCTCTTTAAAGCTGTACGCACAGCTAGATTGTGATATTACAATGCTTTTTACCCTAGACAACTTGCATCTGCCACTGTACAATTATAATGGCTGAATGTATTACAAGTGAGGAACAGATCTGCTAATCAGATTACTTCTGTTCTGTAGTCAGTTCCTTATATGACTAAGACGCTGAGTGCTAGATACATAAAAACCCTTCTGACAGCCTTTTTACCTATATGAACATAGAGTGCATCCATATAATAACCAAATCTGCACTCTGCAATCTTCAGATCTGTGAATGCACAGGACAATGTGGGTGAGATTCTGTGCTTGCCTCTGAGTGCTAGAGTACAGAATTAACAGCCCAGGGGATGGCAGAGGCTGAGGAGGTTTTAAATCTTCTTTGTGGTTTCCTGTTCCTGTGCTGCCCTGTGGTCCCTGGCATAATTCAGACAATTCTTGGGGCCTGTCTTAAATTGTGATAGTCCATCTCTTGTTGCTTATGGACCATAGTACTGCCCAGAATCTCAACAGTTCTGCAGCCTCCACCCCACCACGCCCTGCAACACAAGTAGGGCATTCTTGGAAGGCAGCCTTATGGCTGTCTAGCTCAGATCCTGGGCTGGGAAAATCTGCCAGCTAGAGTCGGTGCATTTATGCTGCCTCAGCATAAACAGGTTGGACCCAAGGGGAGGGTCTTGCCATACGTTGGTAATCAGGTAATTATTTTTTGTACTGTATCCCATCATATGTAACTTTTTGATAATGCTTACCTCAGCCTACGGCAAGCTGTATTGATCCATCGGCAACATCTCGAGCCAGTGCTGTCGTCATTGCTTAAAGGTAGAGAAGGTTAAATATTTTCCATTGAAAACATTTCAGTGTTTGCATAATGTGAGGGCATAATGTGAGGGGTGGGGGATTGTTGGGGAGGGATTAAAATACAGTCGGACATGAGATCTGTGATGGTTCTTGGGGTATCCAGGACTGAGAGTCACCTTGTCAACCCTCTGTCTCCAGCATGAGGTAGCTGGGTATTAGTTCTCTAAGGGTATGTGTTCACTACCCGCCAATCCGGCGGGTAGTGATCGATCTATTGACGATCGATTTATCGTGTCTGGTCAAGACACGACAAATCGATTGCCAAAAGCACTCCCGTTGACTCTGGAATTCCAGCGTGCCAAAAGGCACAAGCTGGAGTTGATGAGGGAGCCTGCTGCTGCCGTGAGGATGGCAGGTAAGTCAGCCTAAGATGCGCCGACTTCAGTTACATTATTCATGTAGCTGAAGTGGCGTATCTTAGGTTGACCCCTCACCCTTAGGCTTGGTCTACACAAGGGGATGTCTTCACTACCCGCCAGATCGGCAGGTAGTGATTGATCTATCAGGGATCGATTTATCGTGTCTCGTTAGGAGGTGTTTCAGTAGTGGCAGGTTGGGAGGAACCTGAGCCTGCCCTGTACTCCAGGTTCGCCCTCTACTCTGGGTTCCAGCCCAGGGACCCTAATGGTAGCAGCTGTTGGCAGCCAACCTTTCACTGCCAGAGTTGCTACTTTTCTCTGGGCCACTTCCCCACAGCTCTCCCACTTCTCCCTTACAAATAGCTTGTGTGTCTTCTGTATCCAGCCCTTCAGCAGCATATCCTCTCCTCTGGCTCCCTGGCTCTCCTCTCCTTCACTGGAGTGAGCTGTTTTTTTAGTACCAGAGAGGCCTCAATTAGAGTCAAGTAGTCAATTAGTTCAATGGCCTCACCTGACTCTTTGCAGGTTAATTGGAGTCAGGCGTTCTCATTAGCCTAAAGCAGCCTCTGCTCTGATCAGTCAGGGAACAGAAAACTGTTGATCCAGTGGCCAGAATATCTGCCTTCTGCTACTCTGCTGTATCCAGCTGGCCTGAGTCTGTCACAGTAGGTTTACTTAAGAGAGGATACAGATACTACTAGAAATGAGACGAGCGATGGGAACAAATGCTTACATGATAAAACACAATCATAAAATGCAAATCTGGGTCTATGCTTACTGATCGTTACCTTTCCTCCCAAAGTTCCATCTGCTACAGAGCTGGGTGGTTGCACCAGAACTAAGATCCAGTTTTTCCATGAGAACCACTTCACTCCTGAAGATGTCTTCACAATGAACGGATTCTATGCTAGAGATCTATATCACTATAAAATGTCACTTGGGTGTGAAATATCCAACACCCCTGAGCCATATAGTTATACTGACCTAAGCCCTTCCCGCTTGTAGCCAATGCTGTGTTGACGGGAGAGATTCTCCAGTCTACATAATTCACCTCCCCAAGAGTCAGTAGCTGACTATGCAGACAGGAGAATCTCTCCTGCTGATGTGGTAGTGTCTTCACTAAAGTGCTACAGCTGCACAGGTGCAGTAGCACTGTATGTGAACATAAGCCCTCAGTGTGCCTCTCCCTCATATGTGAAAGTCTTCTATTTCTGTTCATAGACAGGGCCAGCCCTTTTCTTGTTGTAATGTTCCTTTTTTTAAAAAAAACCCTTCCCAGTAGATTGTAATTGTTTGTGGTTGTGTCTGATGGTTTCCCATTGAAAGTCTTGGGATTGAGCAAGGCTAAACAATTAAACCTTACATTGCATCACTGGCTAAACAGGGTGGGGTGACAACTCCCTCCTACCTGAAGGGATTATCACTGACACAAATTATCCCCTGGTGACTAATTTTTACTCCAAGTTTATAAAGCATACCTTCAATGTAGGAATTACATTATTCCTTAAATATTACCCATACGTACATCTCACAATGATGATAAATCTTGACAAAGTTACGAGCTTTCTGTGGATACCTTACATGCTACTCTTTATGGATAAATGCCCTGCAAAATGTATAAGTTGTTTCCAAAGAACCAGAGTCCCTCTGTCCAGGGGCCTCCATGTCCCAACATCGTAGGCCTGGTCTACACTAATGGAGAGGTTTGACCTAAGATACTCAACTTCAGCTACATGAATAACAGCTGAGGTCGACTTACCTGCCGTCCTCACGGTGGCAGCAGTCAGCAGCAGGCTCCCCCGTTGACTCCAGCTTGTGCCTTTTGGCGAGCAGGAGTTCCAGAGTCGACTTTGGGGACTGATTTATCGCGTCCTTATGAGATGCGATAAATCAATCCCCAATAAATCGATTTCTATCCGTTGATCCAGCCGGTAGTGTAGACAAGGCCTTAGAGAACACCAGTGGTCTTCTGGTGTGGTGTCCTGTTTCTAAGAGAGGAATAGGTAAGACTCTTGGAATACACCTATTCCATATATCAGAGGAAGAGGTAAGACTTCTGGAATGCACCTATTTCATTGTATAATACTATACCTTGAAGAAATGGGGCAGGGTATTTGCTTCTGAGTCCTCCTGATGGGCAGGTAATGAACATTATGAGGATTTGATGGTCTTGCCCTCTCACCCATCAAGAAAGTTTCCATCCATAAAATGATAGCAACTAAGGCCATGTCTACACTTACACTTATGTTGGCAAAACTTGTCACAAAAAAACACATGCCTCCAAGTGACATAAGTTTTGCCAGCATAAAAGCGCTCATGTGCACAGGGCTATGTCGACAGGAGATGCGCTACTGCTAATCATTGAGCTGTTTTTTTGTGTTGATGGGAGAACTCCCTCCCTTTGGCATAGCGCTCCTACAGTAGCACAGCTGTATCGGTACAGCTGTGCTGCTGTAAGCTTGTAAGTGTAGATGTGTCCTTAAAAAGATCATTTTTAACCTGGTGTCTGAACCTGGTTGGTCTGGTGGCCATCCAGGCTTGAGAAAAATATATAAACTGAAGACAAATGGGATCCAAAGGAATAAAGGCATTTGCTTATACGAGAGCAAAAGGCTTGGGGGAAAACATGAATAGAGAGGAATTTACTGAATGTTCTAAAGCAGGGGTCGGCAACCTTTCAGAAGTGGTGTGCCAAGTCTTCCTTTATTCACTCTAATTTAAGGTTTTGTGTGCCACTAGTACATTTTAATGTTAGAAGGTGTCTTTCTATAAGTCTATAATATAGAACTGTTGTTGTATGTAAAGTAAATAAGGGTTTTAAAATGTTTAAGAAGCTTCATTTAAAAGTAAATTAAAAGGCAGAGCCCCCTGGACCGGTGGCCAGGACCCGGGCAGTGTGAGTGCCACTGTAAATCAGCTCGCTTGCTGTCTTCGGCACCCGTGCCATAGGTTGCCTACCCCTGCTCTAAAGTTTCAAATGTCTCCGCTAAATGGCTCAAATGTGATCTTTCATGTTGTGCCATCTGAATCCAGATTATTAAATGAATCTAAGCTTCTTGCAGATACTTTCAAATGAAGAGATCAGAGGTGATTTTAAAGTGGTTATTAAAGTCATGTGGAATCAAAATTCTTATCCTGCAAACCAGATGTGACAACGTATTGAGAAATCACTGGGGAGAAAAAATCAACATACTTCCCGTTAGGTTCCTACTGCACATAATAAGAGATGTCAGCTGTGAAATATCAGGCTACCTGTTTACACCTGCAAGTGGTGGTGGTCAGATACATGAGGCTCATGTACAAATAATGAATTGCTGCTTACAACAAATGAGGTTTATTCTGTGTTGTGATTACTGTCCATTGTGCATTGTTCCAAGTATCAAAATAATGTTTTTCCCTCTCTCTGAAAGGGATACCAATATACCATGTAGTTGAATGGTAAGGATGTAAGATTCTTTCTGCATAAACTAGGAAGAGTTCAGCATGTCATGCCAGATAAATAATTTTAGTGCATTTTATTGACATCATATTTAATTTAATTTTAATTTAAAGTGAATAAATTCAGTGTATCATCTGAAGACTGAATTTTACACTTTTCAGAAAGTATCTGCACATTTATAAGCCAAGCTTCAGATCTTCCTGATTTCCTTGGTACATTTATTTTGAAATGTACTAATGTTAATGAAAATGTATTAGATTTATAGGTAGGGGGATTCATCTTTCCCCCTCAATGATTGTGTTGTATGCTGCATGGGAGTAATTCACCTGACTAGGGATGAGTCAGACTGCTAAGAGTGAGTTTGTTCGCCTTGATTTAGCAGATCATATTTCAGCTTTGCTTGCACTTACCCCATCCACACTCAGTGGTGAGTGGTCAGCGATGTTTCCATATTAATCTGTAATGGCCATGGCACAGATAACTACAGTAAATTATCATAGAGACTTTTTGTCTCTGTGGTTGATGGTGTCTCACTAGGTGTCTAATTTAAAGATCTCATAAACAGATGATATGAAAGTTTGCATTTAATGTTGAAGTTTGTCGGTCCTTTTTGAATGTTTGGTTTCTGTGCATTCAGAAACTGGAAGAAATGATGATTGAGACCCGAGATTTTTATACAGCAGACTTGGATGATATTGGAGAGTATTTGGATTGCTAGTCCATTCTGATTTGTGACAGATTTAGATTATATTGACCAGACAACAATAACCTTGGTTTGTTTTTAGTCATTTTGTTGTTCTTTTGCTTCTACAAACTACTAATGTCGTTCTTAATTCCTAGGCTGGGCCTCAAATGAAAGCTTGGACGCTATGACAAGTCTGTCCATTGTAATTATTCTAAGATTTTTGGTGACAAGGTTGACCTCATTAGGTCCCAGCTGTCATCCAATAATATGTATTACATCGACCTTAATCTTGGGATGTGGTGGTGTCTTTACACATTGCCTTTCACATGTCTAGACAGTTTTCAGTTACCATTGCTAAAATGATGAAGTTGATCCTGAAACGGCATGTCACTTTCTTGCAAATGTAATGTATGACCTTCATAGCTGCATTGTGCCATTGGAGCCCAGTGATAAACAACTTGTCTTGTTGGCATTTTTATTCCAATGGACAGATATACAGCCAATTATTTTTTAAAATTTGTTCCTTCCACCTGAGGAGCTATTTTAGACACTGGCTAAGCAGTTAGAGAAAGTTGTTGCTATTGTTTCTGTGTTCAGGAATAGAGCTCTGTAGGTAATTGATGTTTTTGGTTCACTGGCAGTTGCCCACTCCCCTTTCATCTCCCCGCTAAAATTGTGTCAACCTGAAATGAAAATTTTGAAAAACTTCTGATGTCTTGAGAAGTTGATAAATGCCTCATTTTGAGTTGAATTAAACATAAATGATCTGGAAAAAAGGATGTCTGTGAAGTGGCAAAATCAAATAAAAAACTACAAGATTGTTAAATTCAAGGCTGACTGAGAAGAGTGACAAAGGAATCTCACTAAACTTGGTGACGGGGCAACAAAATGGCAGATAAAATTTAACGTTGAAAAGTGCACGCAGTAGTGTGAATGTGGAAAACTAACGCTAAGTATACATACAAAATAGAGGACTGAATTAGCTGTTGCTACCTGAAGAACTTGGAGTCATCATGGATAGTTCCCTAAAAACATCATCTCAATATGCAGTGGCAGTCAAATGAGCTAACGATGTTAGCAACATTAGGAATGGGATAGATAATAAAACAGAATATCATAATGATGCTATATAAATCCATGGTACGACCACGCCTTGAATACTGTATGCAGTTCTGGTCCTCATCTCAAAAGGATGTATTAGAATTGGAAAGGTGCAATGAAGGGTAACAAAAATGATTAGGAGTATGGAACAGATTCTGTATGAGAAGAGATGAAAAAGATTGGAAATTTTCAGTTTAGAAAAGAGGCGACCAATGGGGGGATGTATGATAGAAGTTTCTAAATTCATCAATCATATAGAGATAGTGAATAAGGAAGTGTTATTTATCCCTTCTCATCACACAAAAACTATGGGTCACTTGATAAAATTGATAGGCAGCAGGTTTAAAACCAACATAAGGAAGCATTTCTTCACACAATGCACAGTCAACCTGTGGAACTCATGGCCATGCAATGTTGTGAACATCCCCTTCCATAAAAAAATAAAATCGACCCCCAGGTTCAAAGGAGAATTAGATAAGTTAATGGTAGATAGGACCAGCAATGGCTATTAGCCAATATGTCAGGGACAGAGCCCCATACTCCAGGTGTCCCTAAATTTCCAGCTACCAGAAGCTGGGACTGTACAACTGGAGATGGATTTCTCAAAACTGCACTGTTCTATTCATTACCTATGAAGCCTCTGGCACAGGGCACTGTCTGAAGCCATCTCACTGCTAGAGCCTTTCCCTGCTGCTGGTGTCTTTCTCTATGGTGGGGAAAGGCTCTGGCAGCCAGACATTACACTACTAAAAATAGTAGTATTGACATGGGAGGCATTGCTTGGGCTTGTAAGGTATATACCTTGGGGTGCAGGTGTGTAGGACACTCTATTCTATTCACCTTAACCGTGCCTCATGATCTACATTGTTGTTTATACCCATGCTAGATTGGCAGGCAGTGTCTATACTCTATACTCTGCCACAAACACAGACCTCCCCATCAAGAAGAGAAACTATAATTTATCACCTCCCTCCACCCCAAAGTCTGATCTTTTGTCCCAATGCCGGACGCAACTCCCAGAATAGTCTATTGGAGTTCGTCACTGATTTTAGTGAAGCAGTGTTTTAAGCCTTAATAGACACTTCTATGGTGCTCTGCAGCAGAAAGACTTTGTGTCTACAATCTGCCAGCAGATGGCAATAGTGTAGGAGTTTGAAAATAGCTTCCTTCAGAAGAGCACCTTTGCCACAAATTGCTTGTGTTCTTGATGTACAGAATCCTGCTCCTAAATTCACAATTCTTTGTCAGATTTAATGTTTCTCCTGTAAAAAAGTTTATCATCTCATAGCAACTTTCTGATCTACTAGTAAATTTTTAGTGTTTAGTTAGCACTGATTTTTCCCAATTATGTGAAAATGATGTTAACTCTGCTGTTATGTTAGTGAGAATAGATGCCAATAAAATTACAGTAAATAGCAGATTGCTTATATAGCACAATGTTGTTTACATAGCATTTCCCCAGGGCCCCAAAAGGCATTTGTCCATCATGTCTTATTGTTTACAGAAGTCTTTTACTAAGCAGGCAAGCAGATCTCTTCGATTCTTCCAGTTACAGATTGTAATCTCTGGAAAAAAAGCAATGACAATTTGCCTGGTGATACCAAGTGGGCTTCCACCATAGATGAGATATCATTAAAACTCTTCTTTCCTGACTTTTCTGGTTTTTTTTCTTTTCACTTCTAGTAGTTCAGTATTTAGCACTTACGTGGGACTCCCCTGCTCTACATCTCAAAGTGCTTTTCAAGGGTAGGTTTGTGCCATCTCCATTTTCACAGATTGGGATACTGAGGCTAAGAGATTTAATGACCTGTCTGATTTCACAAAGAAAGTCAGTGGCAGAAGCAGGGTTAGAAGCCAGGTCTCCTGATTCACAGTCTGGTGTACTGTTCATTGGATTATGTGGCCTCTTATTTACACTTCAGCTCTCCTGGCACATTAATCTACTGAAAAACCAGACTTGTGCTCCTAGAGGTGGGATTTCTAAAAATGCCAAGTTAGGTGTCCAGCTCCCATGTGTATGTAAGACAGTTCTTTATATCTTACATTAATGATGTTCCCTGTCCCAAGCGCTGACTCTGCAGCTCCCATTGGCTGAATACAGCATCCAGTGAGAGCTGTGGAGGCAATGCTTATGGGCAGCAATGCATAGAGACCGCCCTGGCCCTCTCACCTAGAAGCCGCTGCCAGAGAGATGAGCCAGTCACTTTTGGGAGCCATCCAAGATATGTGCTGATCCCC
>ML677334.1:69569695-69798905 GCA_007922305.1 Dermatemys mawii
GATAGATAGATAGATAGATAGATAGATAGATAGATAGATAGATAGATAGATAGATAGATAGATATACAGCAGGCAGACCGAGAAAGAAAATAAAATAAAGGAAGATGATAGCTAGCTAGATAGGTCGAGAACTATTGTGTTTCATCAGGTAAACACTAACACCCCGGATGATGGCAGAAAATAGACAACAGCTCTGGCCCACTCGGAAATCACAAACCTAGGTTTATTAAATATCATTATGTATAACGTGACCTTATACGGGTTGCACCTGTCCATTATGGCGGGTTGCACCTGTCCAAAGCGTGACAAAGCATTCATCACTCCGAGAACCACCCCCTTGTTCGGTGATCAGGACTCTGATGATGATGAAATGTCTTGAACACGGTAGCAACATCAGAGCCATTCAATCTTTCAGCTCCCAAACTGCTTACAGAGCAGGTGAATACACCATCCGAAAAGTTTCAAGCAAAAGAGAAAGGCAGGATTAATGAAGCCATCTACCAGCCAGGGAGATTTCGCAGAAAACCTCTCTTCGACGAAACAAACTGGGAGCAGTAAAATGTTCTCCTTAAACCATCAAATTACAATAATAGTATCTGTCATCCTTAAGTGATCAAATGAGTTTTATAAATTGATATTAAACAGATAAAAACCTGTTATGATTATAAAGCTCTTTGTTTATGATCCCAGTGAACATGAAGTTGCTAATTGGAAAACAATAAACCTAAAATGCCTTTAGCTTAATAGAGAGACAAGGTGGGTGAGGTAATATCTTTTATTGGACCAACTTCTGTTAGTGAGAGAGACAAGCTTTCCAGTTTACACTGAGCTCTTCCTCAACTCTGGGAAGTAAAGGATCATTTTGGATTAATAATGATAGAGGTTAACAGAAGTATCTATAAGAAAGAAACCGTGGATTTGAATGTGCACTTTTGGGTTTCAACCAGGGACATTTGCACAAGGCAAATGCTAGACTTGGGTGTGGAGTGTGTGGCTGGAGGCTGAATGGGGTGGGGTTTGTTTGTTCAGTTGAAATAAAAAGACACAAGGTGACTGAAGGCTGCATTGTAGCCATGTCCTTGCTAGATGAAATCTCAGTCAATTACTTTGAAAATCCGCAGCTTGGCTTCTTTTTATTCTTTACAGGTGAAAATTCAAACGTCTCTGTCGTAGCCTGGTCCTTTCTTTCCTGAAACAAGGCACCCAACTGTTCTGCTATTACCATTCAAAACCAGGTTCTGTGGCGAACCTCATTTGTGAATCTATTACAGAGATTAATAGATTATTTCTCCTTTTTCAACTAATTCTCAGTGGGCAAATTTAACCATATGGTAAGGAGAGAATTAGAATTTCATCACATTAGAGCAAAATGTAATGAAAAGAGCCCAACACCTGGGGCCATCTCGGAAAGACACAATTAAAAGGTCTTTAATGAAACCAGAGAAACCAAAAATTTCCTAGCCTTCAGTCATTCTGCCACATCCTAACGATGCGCTGGAAGTGTTGGGAAATATTGTTTTTACTGATGTCATAAGAATGAAAACCTGCCACTAAATAGCATGTGCTTTCAATGCGATTACAATGAAAGGAGAAAGGGCTGCTTGTTTCTATTATTAGAGGATCAGCAGGACAGGTTTTAGACAAGTACTTGTGTTTACACTTCAGTGTGAAAACCTGACTGTAAGGAAAGTGGGCCTTAAGGTGAAGCGTTTTAGCTGAAGCCCAGGAATTATAAACAGAGGGCGGATAATATCCATGAATTACCCGGGCTCAAGTTGAGCTGATACATTCAGATGCACAAACTACCCCCCATTTCTGAGTTAGGCAGGACTGTCCTTGTAAAGTATCCTCGTTATAAGGAAGGACTCTTGGAAGAACTGATCCTAGAAGGGTCGATCGTTAATCACTATCGCTGTTTGCCCCCAAATTAGTTCACTGTGAAGCTGATGCTTTTATTTTATTCACACGCGTGGGGCAATTCCCACTAAGCGGCAAATCCGCGAGTGGGAACCTGCAAAGTTGGGGGGTGGACAGGGGACAAAAGCAGCACCTGGCCGTCTGTTCTCAATTTGTTCTGAACGAGAGAAAAACCCGACGGTCCTGGCCGAAACCCAGGTGAACTTTTCCGGCGCGTCAGGCAGGAGCCGCCCGGCTTTTGCTCGTCCCCGCGATCCCGTTGCTCGGTTCGTGTAAACGGGGTGGGGGGAGGGGAGCGGAGCGACTCCCCCTTTCGCTAAGTCGGCAGGAGTCCGCTCGCCGCGCTCCGAGGCGCGCGCTCGGGCGGGCAGCTCCGCAGTGCAGCTCCTGCGACTCGGGCTGGACGCGGGGCTCTGGGGAAACGCGCCGGCCGGGGAGCGAGAGGCGCCCCGCACGTCAGGCGCGAGGCGGTTGCCGGGCGCCTAACGGGACACGCCGTCTCGCAACCATATGCGCGGAGCGGGGTCCCCAGATGGCGGGGAGAAGAATGGAGCGGGCGCCGTTTATAAAGCGCTAGCTGCCGCCTGTCTGCAGAGCCGGGGAAGGAAACTCCGCAGACTCAGGGCCAGCCAGCGCCTGGGCTTGTTTGGTGCCGCTTTAATCCTATTAATTAAACCGTTAACCTGATTGGGCGGCGAGCTCCGTCCCAACAGGCGAGTCTTCCTCATAATCACCTACTCGGCGAGCTAATGATGTAAAAGACTCCCCCGGCTGCGGCGGCGGCGGCGGCGGCTGGGGCCGGAAATCTCCTGAAGGTGAAGCCAAGCAAGATAAACGGCGGGCGAGGGGGCTGCTCGCAGCTCACAATGCCCGAGCGCATCCCCTGGTGAGAGCTCGCGGCGCGGAGCAGGGGGAAGGCGACGCGGAGGAGCGCGAGGAGCCCGAGCCGGAGCCGGGCGGGCGGCATGGAGCGGGCGCGGAGCCTGGCCGCGGACGAGGACTTGTTCCACAAGAGTCTGGGCGCCTCGGCCACGAGGATGGAGGCCGCCTTCCGCGCGCCCCCGGGGCTCGACCTGAGCCACCCGCGCGAGCGCCAGCCCTCGCCCCTCAGCTGCTTCGAGCCGGGCGAGGCGGAGGGGCTGCTGCAGCCCGGGGCGGCGCTGGGGGCCGGCGACCCCCTCTCGCTGCCGGCCGGCTCGGTGTGCGGCAAGTACGGCGAGAGCACCAGCCGCAGCTCGGTGGCGGAGAGCAGCGGCGGCGAGCAGAGCCCCGACGACGACAGCGACGGGCGCTGCGAGCTGGTGCTGCGCGGGGGAGACCCGCGGGCCGCCTCGCCCGGGGCGGGGGGCGCCGGCGGGGGGCTGAAGGCGGCCGAGGGCGGCTGCTCCAACAGCCACGGCCTGGGCGGGAGCAAGAAGTCGAAGGAGCAGAAGGCGCTGCGGCTCAACATCAACGCCCGCGAGCGGCGGCGGATGCACGACCTGAACGACGCGCTGGACGAGCTGCGGGCGGTCATCCCCTACGCGCACAGCCCCTCGGTGCGGAAGCTCTCCAAGATCGCCACGCTGCTGCTGGCCAAGAACTACATCCTCATGCAGGCGCAGGCCCTGGAGGAGATGCGGCGCCTGGTGGCTTATCTCAACCAGGGCCAGGCCCTCTCGGCCGCCTCCCTGCCCAGCTCGGCGGCGGCGGCGGCGGCCGCGGCCGCCGCCTTGCACCCAGCCCTCGGTGCCTACGAGCAGGCGGCCGGCTACCCCTTCAGCGCCGGCCTGCCCCCTGCCAGCTCCTGCCCGGAGAAATGTGCCATTTTCAACAGCGTCTCCTCCAGCCTCTGCAAACAGTGCACGGAGAAGCCTTAAAGTCCCCGCCAGGCGCTTCCCCCCGGGCAGGGCACTGAGCTGGCAGGGGCGAGGGGGAGACTCGGGGCAAGGACGCGGGCTGAAGCCTCAGTTTCTCGTGGTTATTAGGCTTATGGAGGGTTTCTTTTCGGGGGGAAAGGGCCGGGGGTGGGCTTGGGGGCTTTCCTCGTGGAAGTGGTGACTTGATCGCAACCAAGACCTCAGCGAAGTAAAAAATCGCAAGCGTGTGTGTGTGTGTGTGTGTGTGGACACAGAGGCTGAGAAACAGCAGCTGGGGGAGGAAAAAGGAAGCCCCCCTCCCCGGCTGGGGTATTTAAATCCCGCTGCCTGGGATTCGAGAGCCCTGCCCCAGCCAGTTGAGGACAGGGGATGCGGGTGGCGGGGGTCCGGCTGCCTGGCCATTTAGACAAATCAAAAGGGGCACTGGCAACCGATTTTCTTGATGCTGGGCCGGGCGCCGAACAAACTTGAAATGTCGACTTCGTATGTAAACGAAACCAAGAGACTGCACCGTGGCGATGAAAGCCAGACTTGTATTTTTTATTGTCTCTGAACTTTGAGCCTGTGAAAATGCGCGAAGTTTGGGCGAGAGTGATTTAAAGAGAGAGAGAGAGAGACCCTATTCCGTGTGGCTGAAAGTATTGCGTTTTTAAACCCAATATTTATGTGCACCTTGTTTCTTTCCACGTTGCAATGATGTATAAACAAGACATGCTATTTATTTGTTCTTCTTTGAAGGACCTTTCCAAGCCAACAATATTTATCATGTGTTAAGGTCCGGGGTCTTATGTGCAGTTTTTTTTAAAATGCTTCTAAAATTCTGTTTTATGGATTAACTTAAACTGTGTGCCAAGTATTTAAAACGTTTCTTTGCCAACAACGTATACGCAGAACTATTGCTGTATCGGAGCTGCTTAGGTTTATGAAAGGATTTTAAGTTGCATCATCCCTGTATTTAAATTGAGCTTTAATAAATTGCTTCAGTCCAAAAATTACAGGAAAGGTGTATTCTTAATTCTCAATTAACTGACTTATTTTAAAGGGGGGATTCTTTGCATTATAAAGGGTAATAGCTATTTACTTTTACGAGGCATCAAAGCAATAGCTCCTAAGAGGGATGGAAAAACACTTGCCAAGCTCATGTGTTCCCAGGCGCTGGTGGGTTTTTTTTCCCAAAGGTATAATTTAATTGCTCTCAATATGTATGTAAATTAATCTGACTGCGGATGACTTAAATTGAAATACTTTGGGCTGATTTTCAGAACGTAGGATTTTTTTAAAAAAAAAAAAACCCAAGGAAAAATAAAATAAGGAGAAGAGCAAAAAGTGGCTATTTCCCCAAAGTGAGCTTTCAGTCTGAGTTTGTATGGCTGGGTGGCTGTCTCTCTGCCATTTGTAAAGCAAGAGATTTTTTTTTTCCCCCTTCAGAAAACGAGTCCTGCTCTTTTCCACTACTTGCGGATAATACAAATTCGGACTGTGAGGTTGGATGGCCAGATAGGAGCCGGGATGGATCTGTTGGCAGGTCATGGATGTGTAAAAAGTGAGATATATATTAAATAGGTCAATCAGATGATGACAGCACTGTACGGTCGTTTGTATGTGTATCTATGTCGGAAAGAATCTTTATTAAAATATTTTCAACAAAGTTTATGATGCTGTGCTTTGTACCGAGCGGGGAGGAGCGTCCCCTTCTCTCTCGTTTCGCCTAGGTCCCAAACCTACACAGAACAGCGTGGCTCAGGGCCTGGGCCATTCCAAGTCTTGACCCAGCTCCCCTGTTATCATTCACCTGGTTGAGTGACAGGAGATTGACTCGTTGCAAGAGGGAAATGAAAGGCGAGGAGCCCCCCCCCCGCCCCGGTTTGCTGGAGGACGATTGAAGGCTGTCTACGGAGTGCCAGCCCGAAGCTGACCCCTCAGGCTGGCAAGGAGCTAATGCTGAAAAGCCGCAAGCTGTCAGGGCTTTGGTCTGTTCTCACCCCAGTAACGCTCTACAGGTGCTCACAAGAGGCGGAGGGGGACACACAAAGTTGCCGAGTCGTTTTGGGTCCTCTGCGCCGTTTCTTAAACGCCCTGGGCGCCCGAGGTCGCCAGCGGCTCGGTTATGGCTCTAAACACACCCCAGCGCTGGAGTGACTCGTGTCTGCCTTTGGGGAGTGGGAGCGTTTGGCATGTGGGCCGGTTCGGCGGAGGGGGCCCGAGAGGGGGACCCTGGCGCTCTTCCCTCGGCGGAGCGTAGCCCCACCGCCAGGTTTCCTGGGGGCGATCGGGGTTATGTGTATGTGTCGGTTCCCTTGGCCGGCTGCGGGGAAGCTCCGCTTCTAATGAGAGCCCTACACGCCATCCAGCACGGTAGAAGAGGATCCGTATTTTCCGCTCCACTTCCCAGCTAAGAGCTTAATCAGAACCTGTAACTTTTCAGGCCCCATAACTGTGAAGTGCCACGAAGCTGCGGGAAGGCGGCCCGGGCTGGGGGCAGCTCAGCCCCCAGGCGCAAGCAGAGCCGTCTCTCAGCATTTACGAGACAAAGCCTGGGTGCGTCTAATTATGATTATTAAAACAATTTCCATGACGATGTCTAATATTATGTTAATTTGAAAACAACTGTGTATGAAAACTGTCGACTATAATACCTAAATTCATTTAATGAAACACATCGTTAAGGCAATTAAACCTCCTGGATGTGATTAAGGAACATAATTACGACACTGTTCGGCGCCATAATTGGGTGTCTTTAATCAAGGGGTAAAGTGATCAGCAACACAGCCATTAGTTGGTATTGTTCTGGCTCTGCTGTCCATCATTCTGATTAGGAATTAACCACAGCCACGTGTGCGGGAGAGAGAAATTTAACAGCTCCGGACACATGTGCTGCAAGAGTTCCTGCCTCGTATGTCTCATGACAGTGGCGCCTTCCTTGAAATCTTCCCCTTCTCGGTTGGCTTCTCAATTCTTGCTACAAAAATTAGTGCCGCGTAACGAACGAGGGAGCGGGGAAGGCAGGTCCCAGCCGGGTGGAAATGCTCTGACGATGATCTTTGCTAGGGAAGGCCAGGTGTGTGTGCGTGGGGGAGGGGCGGAGTCTTTATGAATCGAAGGGTGGGGCCACACTTTGTAAATAAGTCTGGTTTGTTCCTCCACTTTAACTCCAACACGTCCCCGCCTAGGCTGGAAACCGGCTGCTCATCCCGGTTCACCAACCTACCCGGATCAGAGCTCCCTGCCGCGCTCTCGCCGCCGCGGCGCGCTGTCCTGGGAGCTGGGACAGGCTGGACGTGTCTGCACGTGCCGCGGAGTGACCAAAAGTTTGCTAGAGACTCGCGCCAGCGGCCCCACGCCCCGGGGAGCGGCTCTGCCCAGGCCTGCGCTGGGGAATCCTAAGTGGGACGAAACGTGCCTATATTGAAGTCCCAGGACGTGGGCAGCCGCAAGCCAAGGTGCCATTTAAACGACCCGGCTGGCGGTAGAGATCAAAGCTAGTCCGGAGCCGCCAAGGTCGCTCCCGTTTCCTAACCGGGTGCAGGCGGGGGCCTTCCTAGTGGTTTCAATGAACCCTGTGCTTTCTGCAGAGCAGAGCGATCCTCCCCCGCTCTCATCCGTCCGCTCCCCCAGCTGCTTTTCTGCGCTGAGTTTGCGCCAGTCTGCGTGAGCCGAGAGGGCTCAGACAACGCGGTTCAGCCTGGGGGGGGGACCGATCTGATTTTAGTTCTGGCGAGACGGTGCCGCTTTTAACACTTCCCGCCTAGTCCCCTGTAATCCGCGGTGTCGCCGGGCTTGGGCACCGAACCGGGCTCACCCCGTGCCTCAGTCACACGAGTGGGGTGCGCGCGCGAGGGGGGCTCTCCCCCCTTCTTGCGTCCTGGATCCCTTCACCAGAACCGACCTGCCCCGGGGAGAGCTTTTGTTCCCCTTCCCCAACCCAGTTCTCCAACCTTCCCACCCGCATCAGCCGAGCTAGACCCTCTTCTCCACCCGGGTCCCCAGTTCGAATCCTGCGCCTGGCCATTGACTTTCCTAGCGCAGTGACTTATGAAAGATACAATCATGTGTTCAGTTGAATCCTCCGTTTAACTGGTAATGGGGCGCTCCGGGCACAGTGGCGTAGTCGATGCTATGGTAACTAATTACCGCCAGCGAAGGGGAGAACACACTGCCGAGACTTTGACAGATAAGCCGGAGTGTGCGCAGCCCTGCTGGCCGCGGATCTGCGGGCCTGAGTGAGTGACTCAGTGCAGCGGTAAGTGACCCGGTGAGCAGGGAGGGGCGGGGGAGATAATGAAGAGTGGTCAAGTGACTTTTCTTCTTCAAACCTTTAATGCAAATATGATTTAGGATGGGGGAGGGGCGGATGCGGTGCTGCCTCTAACCGTAATTAAATCGCTCACTATAAACAGCAGCAACATAAATAAGTTGGCTTGTAATTAAAACGCAGCCGTCAGAGGAAATTATCCACGTGCGAGGAAAGTTTGCAGCAATTAACACTTTTTTTTTTTTTTGAAGTGGGTTGTCGGGAAAATAAATGAGCCCCTAGCGCGTATGCTCTCGCCAGGATCCTTTCTAAGTCGCCCATTGCCAACACCCTCCGGGGCGATTTAAACTGGGCTTCTCATCAGGTGGCAGAGCGAGTCCTTGCCTGCCAGGTACAAAACTTTCCAGAGGTCAGGGCGCTCAGGGCTCCCTCGCAGGGCCTGGACCGGCTGACTTTTGTTCCCCTTCTTAAAACAAGCTCGTTTCCTCTCAACATCCGTTGAACCGATTGCCACGGAGAAGCGAAGCCGCTTCGCCTTTCAATGTGGAGCCCGGATTCCTTAGCTGCGCTTTCTGTACACAGACCGCAGCCGGCTGCAGTCCGCCTGCCCTGTGCACTGCAGCTAATTGTCCTGGGATTTGAGTTCCCCGAGGCTCATTACTGCTCCTCCCTCTCTCCACTCAGGCAGCTGGAAATGTCCCACTGGGATTTGCCCCTTAGTGGTCTCGCGCCCTCGGGGCAGGGGGTTTTCCAGCTCCTGCCTTGTTAGTGTGGACGGAGGGGAAGGTTATTTCTTCCCTTAACGCTCCAGCCGTGCCAGGCAAGATGGGGGCATAAGCTCGAGGGGGAATATTTACTTCCTTCCTCTGAATCTTCGCCTGTCCCGCTCCTTCCGAGAGACCCTAGTGGGCTCCAGTCTAGCGAAGTTCACCAGAGTTTAATGATGGGTTCTCCCTTCCCATAATAAATACTGATAATCGTTCATTCTGGCATAGCAAGGGTTAAGCAGATCAGGGCCCATCGCTTCACGCAGCAGGCAAGATGAAGTGGGCAGGGAGAGCTTGCTTGATTTGGGTTTTCCTTTACAGTGTGGGGTAACTTGGAAACTAAGATTAGTCAGGAGTGTTGCTGAAGAAACACTGCAATACCTTTGGTGAGCAAAAGCTTGTGAGCGACAGCCGGGCTCCTTGCCTCTACAGAATAAGGGCTAGAGATCAGCTACATCTCAACATGCCAATAGACATGCTTTCTAATGGGTTTGTTTTCATTTGCACGGGCTATCTTCATGCAGACTCTGCAAGACTTAAATGTTTCCCAAAGCCTGTACTGGGCCTTGTCCTCTCAACCTGATTCAGAGTCCTGTAATACAGCATGAAATAAATGTATGACTGTTTCAAGCATTTGACTGCTGCATTTTTAAATTCATATCTGCACCTATAAGAACTGTGATGTGTGGCTGATTTGAAACCTGTAGCAAAGTGATGCACTGTAGGTAAACCACAATTTCCTTATATAATGGTCACAGATTAAATTTAAAAAGAAGAAATACATTTCTACTAGGGACAAAACCGAAACATTAATGACACAAACTGCAAGACAACCATAAACTAACCTCTTCATTACACCTTAGAAAGGTATCAGTGGTTATCAAAAGCAGCTCTTATTTCTTCTAAGAAGTTTCAGAAGAAAGTTCACCTTGGATTTTTACACATCTTTATCATTTGCAAATGTTTTCTAATATCCAAGTATCTCTTTTTATGGCTAATTGCTCTTTTTTATATCAATATACATATTTCAGTCTAGGAATTCAGACATAACATGCTAACACACTGGCTAATTAGGAAACGCCATTTCTTTTATCCCACTCAAACATTTATTAAAGGTGGTGGTGTTTTAAGGACTGTATGGTCTCTCTCTCATTGAGATCAGATGACTAAAAAGTAATTGGAGGTGTGTAATATTTTTTTGAGGAGGTATTAAGTCATAACCCACAAGTGGAAATAAGTGTAAAGTACTATCTCCCTTGCTGTGTTCAAATCTAATCAGATAACACAAAGTTTAATACTACATTCTATAATTTAAAAACCTCAGTTAAAATTAGTGATGTTCTTGGACGTATAGCCCAAGTGAATTTTTAAAGTATGTTGCTGCATTAAAAGTAAACGGGTGTTCTCTTGCAAAACCAAGCAACATCAGGAGACAATTAGTGTTTCTGCATTTCACAAACAGAATTTCTCTTCATAGAATAATTTTCTAATCTATTGCTCAATCAATGTCCATCCACTTTTCATGTAAAAGTCTTTAATATCCTGACTCTTAAGTGAGTTATAGTTACAAATTTCCCCCTTTTTTGAGACTAGTTGCACTGCTGTAAATATTTCAATCTTAGACAACCATTGAAAAATATTTACTTACAGAATAGTGAATAAAATGGCCCACAAAACAAGAAAATAGAAATGGAAAGACTTCCTGACAGTATGAGGTTAACAATTAAACTATTTGAGGGGAGATACAGTAAGTGGGATGAACTGTCAAAAATAAATCATTGCTATGTCTTACAGTGTATATACTTACTGTATCTCTTAACTTGTACTTTCTCAACTCTGCTGTGCTATCAGTCATTACTGTTTTGGTAAGAAAACAACATGTATTGTGAACAATTCAGGTAAACTTCAATACAAATTACAGCAAATCATTATTAAAACATCTATTAAACTTTCACAGGAATAGTTTATCAATATAGGTGAAACTAATTTGAACTTTTTATTTTGTTGTACAGTAATGTTTGAAGGCAAGTGTATTTCTACTATTAAAAATAATCACTTACATAGTCCAGATTTCACACTGCATATCAAAAGCAATTTAATACACAGAACTTTTTTATGATTAACAGATAAAGATCACACTGCATCCAACATTTAATTTTAATTCAGTCCTTGCAAATGAAAAATATGCAATTGTATGGTGAATGTTTCTATAGATGCAATGAAAGTTTCTTGCTAGTTGTTCACAGCACTTTATATGTGAATATATACATTTCTTTAAAGAATCTAACTTTCCTAGATGTGATACTTTTACCTAGAATTGTTGTAATTTTACTATTTTCTTGAGTTGTTATTCTATAGTCCTTATAAATATAAATTTATCAGAATAAAATAACTTGCAGAAAAATACTTCAGTTAAATTCAATTTCTTCTTAACCTTACATTTCTCTGTCATCACAGTTAAAAATAACTTCATCTGAATTGAGCATATATTATGTGTAAAGTGGTATGGAATAATTTTAAAGAATCACACAGAATTTAAATAACTTTAAGAAAGCATTTAGTGTCAAGACCAATATTAGATACAATACAGTACAATCCAGCAACTAGTTTTTCACTTACATAGCTGGCTTTTAGAACAGCAAGGATACTTCACTCAAAAATGTTCATTTACTAAAGTTCCAACCACTACTGCCTTTTTCTTTACCAAGCTAGGTAATTGTTTTGAAAACATTATATTATGCAAACTTTTTTCTGAAATACAGCAAAGCTATCAAGTCTGCTTTCTGTTAAATACATCTCCAAAACAATCACACTGGTATGCCTGTTAAAAATATCTATGCATTAAGAAGCAAAAGATCATGTCCTCATCAATGTTTGACTTGCATATTAGAGAGCTAACTAAAGAATTCCAGCAACTGCAAGTGATTCTTAGAAAAGCTAAGTTTCCTAGTATAAAGGCATATTTTGCCAGGTATATATCAACAGCCACACTTAATTTTAAAAATCTTTATTAATGACTTATTGAGGTTGGAACATTTTATATTGTTTCCCTTAGTTTATCATGCATTTTGCTGTACTCAGACATATATAGAGTCAAAGAATTAGGGCCACATTTGGAAATGACTTTAACGGTGGAGTTGCACCCACTCACACTACCTTTCAAGTGTGCTATAAACTTTCCAGAAATATCTCCTTCCTTTACTGTCTCTTCAGGACTGGTTTAAGACGGGAAAGATAAAATGGACTGAGTATTTTAACAAATGCACAGTGGTTATCTTAATCTCACACTGACTCACTTTTTTTCTTTTTAAAAATACGTTTCATGGTCAAGTTATAGAATGCCATATTCTACGTAAGTCAGTATTTTTTTAAATGAAAGCAATATCTGTGATATTTCATAAAGAATGTATGTTCAGGGGTGTGCGTGGGGATGGATGGACAAGGAAAGTCGTGCAATATGCAAATAGATACATTCAACTTTATTGTATCTTTTGAAATACAAAATTCACATAAAAGGTCAGATTAGTAAAAGTACATGAAGGTTCACTTTTCTTGCTCAGAAATTCACAGATGTACCTTATTCAATCTAAGACCCTTAATGATGGCTTAAGGAAGTAAATTAAAGCACATTTCTTATGAGGTTTTTAGTACATTTAAGCACATTGCTAGAGACATGGCAATGTAGTCAAATCTAATTTGCAAACAATTACACTTAACTATTCATATAATCATAAATGGAAGCAACCTAATCCTTTCAAATAGGACTGTACAATTGCTTACAAGGTTGCTAAGTCCTGAACAAGAAAGAGAAATTACCTATAAACAATAATAAGGCTCACATTTTAGTGTTCACATTGGTTCATGAGGAGCTGACCTGTTAAAAAAATGTTAATTTTAAAAGCCAGACTGAGTCTTCCAGCAGCTCCCGCGAGTGGCTGCACTGCAAATGAACTTTAATTTTATATTTAAAAAGATGAACTGCTGGGGCATGGGACAGTGAGTTTTGGCAGCTGGCACAACCATGGGCAGTGTGTTCCTGCAAGAAGCTGTTACTGATCAGCAGTTTCACTTTTTAAAAGGATTGGGCAGTGCACCTTTCTACCACAAAGGGGAGCAAAATTGAGATTCTAGAGGCTTGAGTGGTATCTGAATACCTCCTGGCCTGACGTATGTAAGGAGTCGTCCTACCTAACCCTACTAGGTCTGTGGGAGGGATGGTCATGACGTTGCAAGGCCTTTCAGGGAGGTAATGAACAGAGTGGAAAAGAGAGCAAAAAGCATGACTTTTAAAAAGAAGGATTAATGGCAATTCCACATTGCACACAATGAAATAGTCTGTACATATATGACCAGATATCCGTCGTAGAGCTCTAGTAACACTGAACACTACTCAAGGTCTGGTTTAGGTTCTTACCAGAAACATTTGAAGGGATTGCGGCTTTACGTCGCTCCCTGTCCCATGCAGCAGTCACGGAACTCTAGCATTCCTGGGTGGCTTTGTGATTGGCTAAAGCCAAGAACAACATGTCGGAGTTAATCATGTGGGCATGTCCACTTCAGGCCCAAACACTGTAGTCCGACCTGGTCACTGGGGGAATGTGGGTCCTAAGATTTCGTTTACCCACTCCGAACCCAAACAATCTGTTCTGGACAGACTTTATTGACCTCAGATTCTTACTGGTCCAATAGCAATCAGTTACACAGACATCTAATTGACTGGCGATCATCAATATGACCCAGTTTGTGGGGGTAATGTCCAGTCAGTCTTCCTAATAAAGCATGATCCAGAGGAGAAGGTGGATGAAATGCCCCATCTCCTCAATTCTCACACATATTTCTTAGCAAGGCTTGATCCTACTAACATATGCAAGATGAGGTTTGCTCTTTGCAATAGATTGGAGTACGTGAGGAACCCTTATGAAAAGGCCACAATACTAGGTTGCACCATTGCTAGTCATGGGTAGAAAGTCCGAGGATGGGATCTTACTAATGGATGCCAGCTCAGGACAGCCAGTGTTAGGCATCTAGAGATTCTCGATACAGCCTGGATAGATCTGAGTCTGTTTAGCAGGGACTCTTGCTGCCTGGTTTAGGTTTGGTTATTTAACAAAAGTTAAGGCCAATTTTACGTCAAATCAAGTGTTCAGTCCTGTGAGATGCAGAACACCCTATTTTCCTATTAAAGTGAGTGAATATAGAGAAAGTGCTCAGAACCTTGCAGGAACTGGGGTGATTAGATGTCCCGATTTTTGGGTCTTACTCTGATATTGGCTCCTACTACACCCCATCCCCTGTCCTGATTTTTCACACTTGCTGTCTGGACCCCCTAGCAGGACTGTGCCTCAACTTCCTACTTGTGACCGGATGCTTTAAGATACAGCTGGAGATATAGATTTTTATTTGCTTGTTTGCACATACTTGTTTAATTTCTGAATAGATATTTATACCGACTGATCAGTGATTAATCTGAAACTAGTAATGTTTTTCATTCGCTTTTGGCACTGTCTCAGTATGTCCTACTAAATTATGCTTCAGCAAGTTATATTCTAGTTCAAAATCCTAAAAGCACAGTATGAGTCAAAGAAGGTCTTATGTTTAAAACAAATACCTATGTTTATTTTCACAGTTGCTTCAAATTTGTTTCAAAATGGAATGCCAACGGAAGATTTATCATAATTGTGGCATGAGACATTTTACAGCTTACATTTAAGCAATAATGTCTATAGTCAACATTGTAATGATGTCAACATTTTCTCTCTCTCAATAAAACAGGTTCTAACGTCCAAGAGGATTGTGAGCGATAGCTGAATATATAATAGCTGTGATGTTTGCCTACAGAGTCTCTACACTAGTAACTAACTTGAATATGAAAGGCTGTATATAAAAACAAATTTTATTCTATTGAGCTGGAGTATACAAGCAATAAACAGCTTTTGCGGTTGATTAAATGTTGAAGCAAAGTTGAGGCATTTAATCAATTGAAAAGCCCATTTAACCTACGCATACTCAAATACCATAGGTAGTACTGATATTGCATATGAAGATAAAATGTTCATTCAATATAGCTCACAAAAACAATTTTCTTACCCAGAGGCCTGAGAGCTTAGATGTGCCAATCTTTGAAAGTCTTTTTAGTGATGCTGATTTTGGGTATATAGTTAGATGAATAATTAAATGGCCTTGGCATAAACAACAAATACTACTAATCCTTAGTATTTACATAATGCTTTTCACCCACAGGTCTTTAAGTGCTTTACAAAGAGGGGAAAGATTTCCCCCATTTTAAAGATGAGGAAGACCAAGTCACAGGGAAATTAGGCTTACTGTAAAAAATAATGTCCACTAGCTTTGGTGCTCAATTGGATGGAGACACCTTCGGCTTACTTTTCAGATTTTTCAGAGCATCTACAGCTTCCATGGAGGTCAAGTGAAGTAGTGGGTGCTCAGCACCTCTGAACACTAAGTGTTGCTTGCTGTCACTTTAGGGCACCTAAAAAAGGAGGCACTAAAAATGAACGCACGCTTGGGATTTAGTTCTAAATTACTTCTTCAAAAAATACTGAGATAACTTCCCACAATTCCCTTTGTGTTCTTTGCCTCCACATGAGTCACTAATTACAACTCAGGAGAGGATCTGTAAATGTTTATGGGACAAATTTTGTCTCTGTTCACATCTGTGTAGCTAAAACAGCCGTGCAGTAAATTAGCTTTGCAACTACAGAGACCAATGCAAATCTGGTGTGGGACTGAGCAGAGGTTGGTTCCCCAAACTAGCATTTATGTGCTGACGTGGCTCTCCGACCTCTTTCCAGTCCAACTTCCATAAAGGATAATTGTATGCTGGAGCACATCTCCAGGGCAGGCACTACTCATGTGAAATGACCTCTGGGTTTCTGGCCCTGTCTCCAGATGGGGAGAGGAAAAACGGGAATGAGGGGGCCTACGATCTGCATGAGTGCTGAGGAACGTGGAGCTTATTTATGAAGCAGAACTCTCCAGTCCCACTTACAACTAGTTCTGCTCTCTCTAAGATCAGTCCACAGCTCATTTATCTGGTTTTATGGGGTTACCCCATAAAGGCTAAGGACAAAAAGCAGGCTCAGGATTTGGCTCCAAAGGAGGTATGTTAAGGAGGAATGTAGCATTGGTAAGAAACTGTGTATAATTGATGTGGGGATAATTTCCAGAGTCTAAGGGTATGTCCTCACTACCACGGGTAGCCGTCGATCTTTTAGCGATCGGTTTCTCATGTCTTGTAAAGACGCGAGAAATTGATCGCCAGCGCTGCCCCCGTCGACTCCGTAACTCCAGCTTGACACAAGGCGTAAGGTGGAGTCGACGGGGGAGTGCGCTGCCGACTGCCGCCACCGCCGTGAGGACGGCAGGTAAATCGTCTGCAGATAGGCAGAGTTCAGCTACGCATGTAGCTGAAGTTGCATATCTGCAGTTGATCCCCCCGACCCCCAGTGATCACCAGCCCTAGGATATATGTGAGGCAGAAGTTGTTAGCTTCTTGTACAATTAGCAATATTCTTTAAGTAGCACAATATTTGAACTATGTAAAGGACTAGGGGAAAATGGGATTCATTAGAAGCTACTTCTCTGTAAATAAATCCCACTGTTAGATTTCTACAATTGTCTTAATCGCAGAGTTTCACTCAAATTCCTAGTTCTTTAGCTGTCTTTTGAAGCAGCAGGAATGTGGAGTTAAAGAGTTGTGGGAAGTTATCTCAAACAGGAGCCAGTGATATAGACCACTTCACAGTTTGTAGGTATTGTATTCTAGTTGTAAACACAGATTAAATGACACCAACAACTTGAAAATTAGTCATCTTTTTAAAAACAAGTTAAAAGAAGTTTTAGGTGCTATTTTTGTTCCTGAATTCCCCTACCAATTGTTGTGGTTTTGCAATCATATTTTTCTAGAGTTTTGAAAAGTTTCTTCTTTTGTGTGTGTGTGAAGGACAACAGGAGAAATTGGAAAATACGAAGTGCTGTCAAACACATAAAGTAAACAAGCCAAACAATTCTGTTTTTGTCTCTAATCTCTTTCAATTGTAATAATCCAAAATGTTACTGATAATGCCAGTAGGCCAAAGTCTCATTTTTAAAATGAAGTGTCATTTTAAACAGCCTCACGTTAAATATGAAACAATGCAGTGTTGTGGCCCAGATAAATCAATAGACAGTATAGAATGGGCCTGATTCAAACCCTATCAAAGTCAACAAAGGCTTCCCACTGATTTTAATAGGGTTTGAATCAGGCCCTATAACAGTAGTAGTTTCAGATTATTAATTCATGTTGCATAAGTAACAAACTGTTGAATTTCAAAAAGTACTAAGCCAGTGAAATGCTGCCACATATCCCCCATATTCTGTGATAAACCCCATGTACCAGAAATTGGATTTCTCAAGGAGGGGATGGCAGAAGGACTTCTTTATTTGTTTTTCTGTTTACATGAAAAGAGCTACAACTAAGACAGGGGCAGCACTACTCGGTGAAGAAATTACCAGTAAATGCATTTGATGGAATTGTTTATATTTTTTGTTCCTGAAAAAATATACAGAATATATTGATAGTATAAAACAATGTGATTTGAAATGGGGTGGATGTTACTTTTTTGCAGGGATAGGGAGGGATGAGAGGGATCTGAGGACATACTTTCCATGGGAATTTAAAAAAAAGTTAGCTCCACTGATAGCAATTCACTCTCCTTTCTATTTGGCAATATAATTTAAGCAAGCGCTCCCAGGAGCCCCATCCAGTACTACACTGGAGCCTGTCTTTTACACAAAAACACTAGTATTTTTCTCCAAAGTTTTTCTTTAGTGCAAGATTGTCTGCACGGAAGAGGGGCCAATGGAACACTCATTGTGTATCATAAAATTTGGGGGTCATCAAAGGTCACACTGGACCATTCCAGAGTAAAATCAGAGAGGACCGTGGGCCCAGGAAACCAGCAAGCCAGATTTTATGCAGTTTCCAGTGAATCCTGTGCTGAAGGGAAAGGGGCTTGGGAATACTATGAATAAAAAAAGACCCCTTTCTGCACCGCACTGCTCTCCAGGTCCTCTTTATCCTTGGGCAACATATTTCCTTGAGCAGGTGTAAAAGCACCTCCAGATGGGTCAACTGTCTGTGGGATTGAACCTGAGACCTTTATATCTAAAAGGCTGAGCCTCTATGTGCTGAGTTAAAGGACCAGATATGTTAGCACCAGGGCAGCAGAGGGGACAAAAATCTCTCATGTGGTCCAGCCACTAGAGGGCGACATAGGCTCACATTGGGTTAATGTCGGTTACAAGGGCATACTTCCCCTCAACAGAGAGGGTGTAGTGTGGAATGGAAGCTAATGACTTCTATTGGCTCATGGTATTGTGCTGGTTGAATGTCTCAGAGCTGCTGCTTTCTTCTATGCCCCCTTATCAATTTCCAGCCACTCCTGCTCTTGTATCTGTGGAGGTGATCGTCCAGCCCTAGGACGTTTAGCATTACTCTCACTTCACTTAACCATACGCAAGTAGGAGAGAGATGAAAGCAGAACAGGGAAAAGCAAACATCTCTAAAAAGAAACTACACTGCCAGGAACCAATAAAAAAGTGAGATTGGTGGGAAGTCTGCAACAGGCAGTTTACTTGACTAAAATGACTTTATCTTGTAACGAAAGGCAGTATCAGAGTCTGGCAAGAGGATACCAAGGCCCATACGACTGTTGTCAAGCCCTACGGGCTTCTTTTCCACTAGTTCTATGTCAAAGTGAGTCAAGAATAAAAGCAGAAACAGCTTCATTTCATTCATTGCAAAGAACCTGCCAGGACACATGCTGATTCCAGAGCCAAAAGGCATCAGAAAGTATTTCAGCTTTCTTCCCCCCTTGTAGAAGGTGGTTTTCTTTTTGCCGTTCTCTATAAAACGATCAAACTTATACACCTGAAAATAAAAGAGAGACGGTGAAAATTAACAGAGCAGTTACATGAGCAGTTTCATTTGCAAGAGGATGAAGAGGGTGCTTCTAAAACTCTGAAGTAAGTTCAGAGCTAGGCCAAGGAACGGACAGCTTCCTCTTTTTAGTCTGTTCACTTAAATTGAGTTTTATCTACCCTCAAAAGACCTCACTGCACATTAAGTGGCAGGAGCTGTTGCCTGGATTGTGGGAAAAGGTGTGCTGCCCCTTTAAGGGCTACAGATAGTTGCTAAGGCAGCTTCAGAGCAAGTGAGCGTGGGGACCCATTCCCACTAGGTGACCGGAAGAGAGAGGGCACTATTTATGTCCATGCCAGTGCAGGAAAAGCCTTCTTCTATTCTAATTATTGGCATTTTGAGGGAAGGACAATGATCCTCAGGAAGAGAACAGTTTCTGTTTGTGAAGCATCCTATACACCCAGGAGGCTACCTACATTACTACTACTTAATAATTTGCAAAATCCCATTGGTACAATTATTTTGCTCTTTCTGGCAAGGACAAAAACTGATCTACTGCAAACCCCACCTTCCCTCTCACAGTGTGGATTATTCAGGAATTAGCCCTGATAACTTATTAAGTTTTCTTGTCAGTTGAAGATAGTTTCCATCTGTCTCTCTTGTTCACACCTGACTTTCGATGGAAGTTGTGTGCAAAGCAGGCCACATGTTAATAAGTGACCATAGCAGGAAGTGTTTTTCTAGTGTAAGTACTCTACAATTTACTCTAATAAGTTTAGCTAGTATCTTAGGTCCCATAAATTTAACACCTCTCTGAAGACCTTTAATATCAGGGTCATCAAGAGCTAACTTGAATTTGTGAATGGAGGAGATGTGACAATCCTAGCTCAGTCTATGTTGAATTAAACCACTTAAAATAGTCATGTAGGCTTTGAATGAAAATAACAAAACATTTTCTGCTTATGGTCACTCATTAGCACTTGGCCAGTTAGAATACATCTGCTACAGTGCAAGCTTTTGAAAGTTAGACTTGAATAAGCAATTCAAACAGAAACCATCTCAGGTGATAGTAAAAAAGTCATAGAAAGTTTGCCAAACGGGTTCCTGGTCAAGCCATACCATGGAGGAAAAAGTGGATTGATTAGCTCTTTGCCAGAAAGACCAAGACACTGCATTATATTAATTTTAATAAAAAATGCAAACACAATAATACTGTACATTTTCTGATTGCCTGTTCTGTAAGTGTCTTATGGAAAAATAAAATGACTCAGTTTCCATAAGGCTCTTGAGCATCAGTAAGAAACAATGGTAGAGAAGCGTAGACATCTGACCACCAGAACTCTGTTTTACCTATGAGATTAGAGGTTCTTAAACTGTGCTCTGCAGGTCCTCCTGGCTGCCTGTAGACTATCTGGAGAAGCAAGCAGTGGGGGTTGTCTTGGACTGGTCCATGAGAAGATCTGACTAGCATTTCATAGTGGTAACAAGTAACTGGAGGATATGTGACTTCACATGCTGAAGACTGGGAAATAATTTTTTTAAAAGATAGGAGGTGGCTTGAATTTTCAAAGGGGCCTAAGTGAGTTAGGTGCCCAACTTCCAATGAAAAACTGACTCCCTGAAGTCTCTTTTAAAATCCCACTCAGAAAGAACTATGTTATCTTTCTTATAAGTTACTTCAATTAAAAGTAATATTCTGAATACCAAAAGCCCACAATCTGATCCTCCTCTAAAAATATCACATTTTAAATGCAAGTCCCACTGATTAAGAGTAACTATTAGCTCTCTTAAACATAGGCTGTAATATTCTTAGCATCTAGCTCTTCAACTGGATAACACAACAAACAGGATTCTGGATTTGCCGGGATCACAGATCTAGGTGTCCTGTGCTGTGCTTCCTTAGTGACTCAGCTGAAGAATGAAACTTGGACAAGAAATTTGCTATCTGAGGGACTAGGAAAACAGGAAACTTATTAACACGACAAAAAGGGAGCCAACAGGTAGAGCAAACAATGGTGTGACACGTGTATTGGTATCCACAGTCCCCAGGAGTTTGGGTTGGTTTTTGTTGGGTTTTCCAGCCACGGAGCTGGGTTTTTAAGATAGACATTTTTATAGGGTAAGATTTTTTTCTTCATGAGGAGGAAAAACCGCACAAAAATCTAAAAACCCACAAGCGGAAACAAGAAGTAAAATTCCAGCTGAAGGTCTATGAAACTTGATAGCATCAATTTAAATCATTATGGAAACTGAGCAAACTCATGTGTCTGAATTTAAATCCATCTTTATCACAGAATATATGTGGCTCAGCTTGCGAAGTTCCTATACAGGATTTCTTATATTGATTTCATTGTTCAGGATTTGCACTCTATCACTTACTGAAGTTTAGGCTCCTTTATGTAGGAATTACAGGGTCATTTGACTACATTACAGAAACCTGACTTAATATTGCTGCTCATTTACTTAGGTTTTGAGGTGTGGGGAAAGAGGTCACTCACAGATGGTTAAATCTACTATAAGATGTTAATTTCTTCAGTGGCCTGAATTTAACATTAAGTCTTCAGAGGTGAATTGCTAATACTAAACTAATCCACTGAGCTACTTGCTTTCCCAGAAAGCTTTTCTCACCCATTATATTCCCCAAATATATGACAAACCCAAAACAGCTCTTTCATAAAATTCAGTCTGCATCTCATAGTCAATAAATGTGCACTCTACAAATTCAACAACACAACAGAAGTTATTTTTCCCCTTTTGGAGAGGGTCTCTGTTGAAATCAATGTACTCTGCAACGTACTGATAACTCAATGATAACATATATGAACTAAAATGATACTGTGAAAGCTGAGCAGATATGATATTGAGAAAATATCCTTCATATATGGAAACATGATATTACATTCTGACAATTACTTAGAAAGGGAGACTTCAAGAAGTGCTCAGCTACTAATTTTATATATAGAGTTTTCCTTTTTTGTATATGGACAGATAGTTGGCTTTTACTAAGACATTAGATATTGTGTTCATATCTGTAGCAGTACTTCCATTTATAATTTCTTCTTCTGGCCAGTCTTCCAACATCCTCAATTAGGTTGAGTTGCACCTTACACTTTAAAACTAGTCCCACTGACTGCAATAGGACTACGTGTAGAGTACAATACTATTCAATATGAATAAGGACATCAGAATCTGGCTCTTTTCCTGCAACCACATTTTTATTCTTAAATTCTGCTTGAAGCAAAACTTTATAAAGCAGAGCTTCTAAAACTGGTTGTGTGTTTTATCCAAGCAATCATCTTCTAAAAATGTGTAAACAAATCTAATTTCCCTTCTGAAACTGAATTGTGATTTGAAATATATCTGCAATTGTCTTAAGTGGTTAAATGAGAAGGATCGATAAACAATCACTTGCTTAGAAAATGGAGGGGTAGGTGAGGAGAAATGATTTAGTTATAAACTGCCACTTCTGTATGATGCAGTTGGGATTGACTGGCCTTGCTTTGTAAAATCTCACTCCCTATATAGCACACCGGACTAGCAACAACAATCCTTCAGTAAAATCTATGGGAGAGTATAACTATTCAATTTGCATGCAGGTGGTGAACTTCTGAAGTCGTATTAAGGCTGAGCCAGGGTGGATTAATTTCCAGTCTTTGATATTCATTAACTCTAGCTTCAGAAAAAATATAAGGAGATGACACAATTACCCTCAGAGCTTCACCGCAGAGCAACAGCTTTACAATCTCAAGTTCACGACATCATACTAATTGATCAAAAATGGATGAATTCCTATGAAGAGAGGTGAAAAAGCATATGGCTCAAGTAAGACATTGCTATTATAGGGCTTTGGAGAGTCAATGATGCTTCGGGGGCACTTAGCTAAATGGTCCACATTATTTGCTATTTAAAGCACCTTCTATTATTCAGCCCTTCTTGGGTATCAAATGATCCACTGCCAAACAAAAGCCACATTTAACCTAAAGTTTATGGTAGTCAATGTGCAATTGTCAATTCCTTTGAAAGCAGTAGCAGTCAGTCTCATCACCATATTTCTCTCTTCAGGCCATGAATCCTTTGACCTACAGGGCCCTGGAAAATACATCTGAAAGTAGGAAGATTTGTTCCACAAGAAGGAACAGCAGTAAAAAACTATTGCAAAAAGCACGGCTGCTGCAGTGTGCCTGGAGTATGATGAGTAGCACCAGCTGAATGTTTTACCTCAGGATCTTCATAGACCTCAGGGTCCATGTGCAAACTTTGAGGATAAAGAGCTATCCAGTCTCCTTTCCTCAAACTGATGTCCTGATTTCCTCCAAGCTTCAGAATATAATCCTCTTGGCTGATCCGAATGTTCATGGAAGACGAGCACATTCGTAAACTCTCGTTTAAAGCGCTCTCTGCATTTAAACAAAGAGGAGGAAGAAAGCATTACAATATGGAAGATGATTGGAAGTTATACATGGCTACAGCTGCTGGATCGCTACAAGTTCAGTAGGACAGGCTAAAAAACACCCCAACCACGCTAGATGACTCTTCGAGGAGGTAATAAACTATCCTGGAGGGGTTGGGGGAAAAGCTGCAATTCTGAATCTTTAGATGTAATTCTTACTGATGATTCTGAGGAATCTTGTAGGCTTTTGGCAGTAGTGAATTTTGGCTGGAAAGCCATTATTCAGGCATCATGCTGAAAACAACACAATCGAAAGAGATGAATGCTTTATGCATTTACATAATTTGGAGCAAATACCAGTCAAAGCACTGAAAGGACTGTTTAGCCTGCCTTTCAAAAGCTGTTGGTTGTAATAGAAGGACTGTGAGAAAAATCATTTAACTTTTTAATAATGTAGTTATTTTGAGGGGTTTTTGTGTAATATCCACAACGTATGCTGCCAAACTATGATTTCAATTATTTTCAGAGTGAATATAAACAATTTGCCTGGCAATTTTAAAAGAGAAAATACTTTTATTGAATCATGAGAAAAAACATTTTTCTCAGTATTATGGCAAACAAGATTTCTAACATCATCATGTCCTGGAAGGCTCCAGAAGCTGAATGTCCTTGCTTTCCCAGTGGCCTTCACCTTTTGCTCCTAGCACGACAGATTTTATGGCTAATTTCCGGCAATTTATCCTGGCAGTTTGAGGAGGAATTCCTTTGGGAATAATATGCATAATTTGCATAAATCATTCTGATAGCATGCATATCAGCATGTAGCTCCTGTCTAGGGCTGCATCTCTCACTTTGTAATCAAAACTGACTATTTTTCCACCAGCATGTATGGGTGCTGTAATATGCGACTTCATTCTCTCTAATCATCAGTGTGAAAAATAGCCTAAAATAGAGTTTCAGTTTCCCATGATAATACATTTATGACTGTATTAATGCTCTGTATTATAAAATAAACCTCCTCTAACTGTTTAGCATGGCACCATAATCCCTGCACCCAAAGGTTAGTTTATTACAGACAGTAGCTACACAGCACAGATACATCTGAAAAAGATAATAACAAATGTTCTTTCACTAAAAATTAAATCTGGTGTAGCATGCATAGCAAATAAAGCGGCCTTGGATGCTTTCTCGCAGGAGGTTTTTCCTTAAGCGTGCATTTGTCTAAAGAAATGAGACTGCGGTCAGCTTTGTGTGGCCAGCGCTGTGATTCAATGTGACGCACAGTGAGTCTGTACATATTCTTTTGGACTGCCTTCGTTACTATAATCAGGCAGAGTCAAATCGGCTTGTTGGTGACGAAGCCAGAAAAGAACTCTGGTTCCAGAATATGGCCTCTACTGCGGATAGCCACAAGGCACCTGACACGATAGATTTCAACTGGCAGCGCTCTGGCAACAAAACTTTACACGGTACAAAGAAAAGGTCCAGCCTCCACTCTTGTGCTGTCTCCATCCTTGGAAAAATGAAGCTGATAACACCATTTTAGTCTACAATTTGAAAATGGTAGCTGACATATGCAGCAACACTGTTCACCCAAGAAATCAAATAAGGAGGAAAAAAAGAAAAGCAAAATAATTATGGACCTGCTGCTGTGAAATAGCAAGTTTACATTTAACATCATGGGCTATATGGTCACATCCTATTGGCTGACATTCTCCCAGGAAGCATGGCAGTTTGTGCACACTGCAGTATCACAAATGACAACTGGGCAGGCATATCTTATGCAGAAGTTAATCACAATAATGGAGCACAAAGTGTGGCTTAGCGGTCAGATCGTAAATGACAAATCTGTTTTACCTTCCAGTACCAGTTATGTGTGGAAGGCGAGCTTGGCTCTAGCTCTGAGCGATCATGCCGATAATCATTAGATGACAAAAGTAATGAGTCACATTATGATCAACAAAGGAGAATGGAGCTTAGATGGGTTTGCAGTCTAACTCAGCCTTCCACAACCCCGTATGAATGCGGGAGCTATACATTGAGAAGAATGACAATTGCACAATAAAATTGCAGCCTTTACTTGCAGTTGTCATAGTTCAGCAGACACCAGCCAGTGCAACTGACAGAGCAGCTGGGTAGCTTGGGAGGCCTTCCATTCTGCACCATGAGGTACAGTAAATTATCTAGCACGGTAGAGCAACATCTGTTTCTGTGCTAGTGCCGAACAAACAAGGCAATTTAAAGCATACCAAGGGATAACCAAGCAGCAAATGAACATGACCCTCATTTTTTTCTCTTCTTACACACACAAGATGCTAAACTTCATTGTACAAGTGCTACAAAAAGGGGAAGCTAGGCTGTTAGTTGATAAGATGTTGTCAGAGCGATTTTGCATATTTTCTATAAAGAGAGAGAGAGAGATCTCATAGTATTGTTATTCTTAGAACCCTCCCACTTCTGTCTTCTTTTCTCTTATATCAAAGCTAGCACTCAGCTCTCAATTCATTCTAGATTTTTTTTAAAAAACTGTTTCAATATACTTATAAATATTCAGTCTTTAAACCTAATTTGCTATACTTAGTTCACATGCCTTCAAGCATTTGTCTTCCAATTTCCACTGAATAAATGCGTACTAATGAGAAATAGAGCAAGCTGCTGAGGCAAAGCTGGGTGACTTAAGCCTGGTCTGCCACCAGCTTGTGATAGGCAGGCAAATTGAGTTAAAATGAAAAGTCTTGTCAGCTGAAATACAACATGGTAGCCAAATAGCAAGCTGTCAATCATCCAGCCAAAACAAGGGACTGCAGGTAATAAAAGGTCATTGCGAATCATTAGTGCATTTGGCTTTCATATGCAAGTTAATTTTAATTAAACATGATCTCTATTTGTAAATGTTTTATAAAACTTATTGTGTATAATGGATTGTTAATTTTATACTAACATTTAGCAGGTAATCGGGCACTATAATTATTAGAGTGTATTATAGAAAAATAGCTATTGAGTATGCAAATATTTTTGGTGATAATTTACATCATGCATTACAGTGTGCCAACAGAAATGATAATGTCTGAAACAAGTATATCTGTGGTTTACTAAGAACTGAGTGGTACTGACCAGCACATGCTAGGGAATATATTTATTTTTTCAAATCCCAGCAACATTTTTTCATGCTTAACACTTGCATTGCAGCTATGGCTCTGTATTAAGCTACTTTCAATTTTTCTACCTTGTCATATACATAAAATTATTTTTCAAGCATTTGTGCTTTAGAAACAAATATCTGGAATTCAGCAATGTCCTGGGGCAAGAATATTTCACAATATAATTAATGTAAAAATTATAAACTAAAAATGGAAAACATGGCTGGAACAAAATGTGCACTGAATACCTTTACTGTGTATTATTTACTATATTAGAGCTCCATTGTGAGTCATAATGACTAATAATGTATGTTACTCTGCACATACAAATAAGCACATTCTGGTTCCTGGAGAAGTCAGGACAAAAAGGAAACTGTGCTGTTCCAGAAATACCTGGGGGAAAAAAATCAGGCCTCTGATTTGGTGACAGGTCTTAGTTTTTATAGACATCTAAATGATGGATTCAGCAGTCAGTCAAGCCATACTGTTCCCTAGACCAGAAAATTTGACCACAACAAGATGATGTTTCTTTTGACAGATCTTGATGATTCTTCTTCTCCAAAGTATGAGGAATCAAAGATCCTTCTAGTTATAGTAAGACAAAGCAGAGGGGTAGGAATCAGAACATTTAGAACAGGAAAAGAATAACAAGCGCAAGATGACAAGGTGATACACATACAAGAATCCTACCTGGTCTCTCTTACTCATGTCAGAACAGAGGGATGAATTCTCAATTCTGTATGCACTGGGTTAAAGGGTGAGATGAAAAGGGAAAAGCTTGTTCTCAGATGCTATGGTTAGAATGCTCTAAATGTACAGATGGGGCTTGAGTCTGTTTTCTTTATTACTCAAAACTGTCAGTGTAGCAGCTGGGAATTTTGGGGGTGCAAGCAGTGCTGGATCAGCCCCCCATTCCTCCCATATGTATTATTAGCCTAGAGTCACTTTTCATTAAAGTATTTATTTAATGCATCTCGCTGCATGTGGATTTTTCTCTTTTTTTGTTGTTTTGGGGGACTGTATTGGTTCCTTTATGATTAAAGTGAAAGAACTGAAAGCTGGCTTCTAGTTGTACAACATCCAGCTTCATCCGATCAGAAAACGTATCGAACTTGTTACAAAAATGTTCGAGGCAGAATCTGATGCCCTCACTTCCATCCAAACATATAAACTGACTGGTACTAAGGTATTGTAAGGTTTCAAGGAACATGAGTTTGGATAATATATTTAATGTTTTCGAATTGTTCATCACACATTTTCCATCAGATGGTTTCAGTGAGATACTTCAATTGGTTTGATGCTGAATGGAACTCAGTGCAAATCATTAAACTGTTACTTTATGAAACTGTTTAATTTTTAAAAAGCTAAACATACAATAAGGACATACATTTTAAGTTCAACATCAGGCCGTCTGGCACAACAGGCTTATCCTTTTCATTTTCCTTCATCCAGTCTTCCTCTTTTTTCACCATACCATTCAGTCTCCTCTGCCAAACATTGTGACCTCATTTAAACTTTCCAATTCTTTCTCTGATAACTTTTTCCATGCTATGGAGTAACAGTACTCATGTTCCCAAACACCATACATTACATGCTTGGAAAGTCATTTAATTCATGGACATTCGTTCAGAGTAACGTTGTCCATCTCCCCTACATCAAAAATGTTCTTGATCAATTTATAAAAATATATCTTCACCAAGAGACTTGAGTGACTCTGTAATGAAGCCAACTTTTTAAGTTCATATACAGTATGATGACAGTATCAGTCTGTACCAAAAAGGTGGGGAAAAAACAAACTCAGTTTTACATTTGTTCTATGATCATCAACTCGGTTTTAGGAAGTGAATGTAAGGTTTGTGAGACTTGCCAGATGAGACAGTCCCAGAGAATAGAGGCTTCTGTTATTTGCAAAACAAGTACAGTGTGGGCAAAGAATGAAAACTCTTCCCAACTTGCTCTGCTAATATGTCTCAACACTTACCTGAAGGCATCTCTTCAAGGGGTGGAAAAGCAATTCAGGCCCTGATCCAGTAGGTTAGTTAAGCACATACTCAATTTCAAGCACATAAATGGTTCCATTAACTTCAATGAAACTTCACTCTTTATGTTCTCCTTCAATGGTTGTCCATGCTATAACCAACTGGTGACAATGGAGCCTTGTGTCAAAGGATATCGTTGACTTTTTTCAGTGGCCTAAGAGGTAGGTGCCTGACTGCCATTTGTCCCTCTCAAATTCAACCCCTTAGCTTTTGTGATGTAGGTGTTTATGCATTAGGAAATAAACAGAGACAATCAACTTATTACAAAGGCCAGTCCAGTCACTGGATGGAAACAACTTTCTATGTCTACTAACATGGCTCACATTTGAATCAGTCACCTAGAAGACTCTGTAATTTTTTACCTATCCCTTAAGACTCTCCATATTATTTCAAGGTTTTATTCATTTTATTACTACAAATATTGGTTCTTATTTGCAAAGATATGTCTGCTTGTGTTTGGTTAGAAGTCACACATTTGAGGCTGCTTTAAAACAAAATAACCTTTTTTTAAGGTCTAAGAAGATAAAACTGGTTTTGGAAATAGTAAACTACATTTTGAGCACAAATTTATTTTCCTAACTACTTTTACTCAGTTCAGGAAAGGGCCTTTCTTGGCAATACACTACAGAAGAATCTGAAATGCATTAGCACTTCGGCAGATGCTCAGAATCAAACAACTTAATAGGCATATAAACTTTTTTCAAATAATTGCAAAGCTTCGATTTAGCCTTTTGCATACTTTGCATAGTTAATTACCTAGGCTTTAATGTTTACATGCAATGAGAGTATCTACCGCTATAAACTACATAATTTATAATTGATGTAAATGGGTGTTATTATGTCAATTAAGCAGCTGTGTCCTCCACCTTCTCAGTAAACAGAAATGAGTGATAAACTGAGTTTGCAGAAAGATACCCTCTTTTCTTCACAACAGATAAAAATAAATTACCTAGGCAGACCAGGTTGTCCAATTGTTCTCTGGTGAGGTGGATGCTATATCCAGGCCCTTTCTTTTGACCTGTTGACTGCAGCAAATGGTCAATTTCGTCACGCACCACTGCAAGAGCTTCTGGGTGCCGCAGAAGATAATACATGGCCCAGAATGTAGCTGGAATCGTGTTTCCCACAGAGGCCCACAGGAAGGCAAAATGATGTGCTGGGAGAAAATAAGTGAAAAGGAAGATTAATAGCGTTTATTACACTGATTAGATTTGCAGTGTGCTAATTAAAAGATGTTAGGACACAGACCCAGCCAAGGATCAGTGAATGCTAATGAGGACCAATAGGCTTCTGAAGTCTAATTTTCTGCTTAATGAGAATAGTTTGAAACGTAATGGGGAGGGGGAAAAGGGAGGGAGAAAAGAAGTGAAGTAAATGCAGCTCAGTTATAATCTCCCTCATTATCACCATTAAGTATCTTGTTTTACCACCTCAGCCAAAAAAAAAATCAATTATCATAGATGGTTGTTTCAGAGTAAAATATTTTATCATTAGCCAATTAGAAAGAACATAAAAAATTTCAAGGTCGCCATTTTGTCTTTTTATTTCAAAGGTCTATAGTAAATTATTTTATTTTAGACAAGCAATCATTCATAAGTTTCCTACCTGCTTTGTCATAATCTTGGAGCAGCTCATATTTCTCTAATGTTTCTTTTCTGGCTTGGATTATTTCTGACCCTCCCATCCATTTTGCCATGTTCCGAAGTAAAAAGTGATCTATAAGTTCCTTCCGAACCGTCTTGGTAACTCCTAGCAACTCAATTGGTATGTTTGCAGCTAAATAGGGAAAGCTGGCATCAAACTTGGTAAATTTGTCTCTGATTTTGCTAATAACATTGTGGCCATCTGCAGCAGGATCTCTTCCATATAGTGTTATAAAACTGGCTTCAAACATTAGAAAACTGCAGAACTTGTACATTTTTTCTGTTTTCCAATCTGTTGCTTGTGAGCATTTCCATTCAAATATATGCTGGAGATTTTTCATCATGTGGTCAGAAATTATGTCCAAAGGCTTGCCTTGCAGGTATTGGTAAATTCTATGCAGATTTTCATTGAGGTTTGGGAAATTAGACAAAGAGGGATAGCCAAAAGCTCTTGATGCCATTTTATCAGCAAATTCATAAAATTCAAGTTGCTTGCTATTTCTGATCACATAAACATACTGGAATGGGTCCATGATAAAAGTAATATATCTACCTGAACAGAAGAAAAAGAACCACATACACAGATAAGTACTTTTGTGATATTACTACTACTATTTGTGCTACTACTACTACTTTTATTACTAATATTCAATGTTAATTTATGTCATTCCCACCAGCGTTTCAAGTGATAAGCACATAGAAATCTTCAAAAGTTAGTTGTAAAAGACAGGGTGGGGGGAAAGAGAGAGAGAGAGAGAAGAATTACAATAATTCATTTTTTTAAAAAGTCAGAGACTTCATTTTTTAGTAGACTAGAATGAGGGAGGACAAGTGTAGATCGACCTATTGTTTTGACAACAGTAGAGAGTGACATAATTATGGTATTTTGGAGTCATATGAATCATTTACTAAACTGGTATAACTCATGGAAGAATACACTGTATCTTTATTATGCTTTTGAAAAGCACTTTGAAAACTATACATCTTTAGATATCTTTTAATGACAAAAAAAGGAACAAATAATTCCATATGAAAGGGCAATATATCAATAGCTTAAGAGGGGTTGAAGTGAGAAATATTATAACATATCAACATGGTGCTCTTCTTCAAGCAGAAGAGAATAAATTAGGTGGACCAGGTTAGTCCCAACAACCAAGGCTACAATTTTACCATGAGCTCTGCACACCTTCTGGCATATACTTGGCCCTGCCTCAGTGTAGCGGGTTGAACTAGATGACCTACATGATTCTATAAAGCCCACTGAAATCAATGGGGGTTACCATGAATGAGCACAGGGGTCCATCTACATGAAGGTCCACTGTAGGATCAGGGCCGTGAGATTTCCTGTAGCCCAAAGAAAACATGACAACTAAAATATTTTTTCAGTCTTGTTTTCTTCTTCCATGTTTTCCTGACTTTTTTAAATTTAACAGGATGATGCAGTTTATTATAGTATCAACAGATTATAACCTTGTGGTTTATTTTAAAAAATAGTTTGCTGTGCAATATACCATCATTTTAAAACAATGGAAAATATTTTGGGGAGTATGCTATCTTCTCTTGATTTTAAATTAACCCCAATAAAAGAGAATCCAATATTATCGCATCAGAAGGCACTAACAATATATTGTTTCACCCTTTCTTACATTTGTAATCAAAAGAGATAGTGCTGAACTGATAGAAACATTAGAGAGAGAATTCACATTAATTTTTACTTTAAAAATGTTCCATTTATTTTACTGTGTGAGATGTTTTTAGGGTTAATTTTGTGGCTTCTTTTCCCTGAAGGTCAATTACTAGTAAAGAGTATTCTGGTAAGTCAAACTGCAGGTCATCTGTCAGAGACCAAAAGAAATAGTGCCCCCAATATAAAATTAATTCTGAATTTACTATAGTTGGGCCCATGCTAAGTTTAAATTTATAGTAAAGTTTTGTGAGTCTTAACTTGTGCACACATTAGAAAAAAAAAGTATTTGTTATAATGTACATATATTCAGCGAAATATCCACACTATAAAAGAAGAAAAGGAACAATCCTTACAAGATTTGAGGCCTAATTCCACCCTGCTGATGGGTGAAACTCCTTTTGACTTTAATGGGAGCTGCGCATGTGTAACTGAGGACAGAATTTAGCTCTGTGTAAATAAAGTACCCACTATTTAAAAGTCAGCAATTACCCCTTGGTAACATATAGTGATATATGAGATTCCATAGTTATTTCCTGTTATGACTGTGGATACATATACCATGGTGTGGTAATTATGAGTACATATTGGATTTTTACATTCCTGTTGACATCAATGGGGTTGCACAAAACACATATCTCGGTAGAATTTCATCCAAAGTCTTTGTCAAAGAAACACTTCTGAGTGTTTTTAAGTTACTCTTTGTTTGTTTTACTATAATGTAATTTACTAATTAGACAAAGTGGCATTGGGATCTTAGAGTTACTTCCTTTCTTTTTCTAAAAATAATCATGGCAGGCTAGTGGAAGTGTCAGGAGTAGAACTGAGGTTTCCTGACCTTGCTCCAGTCACTAAATAAGAGGTCTTCCTTACTAAATTACAGGACATGAATGCATTTTCAATCTCAGAATAAATGCTTCCTTAACCTTTAACTCCAGGATACCCAAGATCTTTGTTGGACCTCTGAGTGTTGTCAACCTTCAGCACTCTCCCCACTCCAGCTCTTATACCTTTTCTTCTCAAGGCCCTTTATTGAGGCCACCATTTTTCTGGTCAAGGGCTGGAAATAAAAACCTTTGGTGTGATTTTTAATAAATAGACTGGAGTGCTATTAACCCTAAAGAAGTTAGCTAGCTTTCCAACTTTGAGTTTACAGGGTAAACAATTTTAAGTTAAGATTTCTTAATTAATATTAATTTAAACCATCTGTGCACCATCTGCTTATATCACACACAAAATACAAGTTTCTTTGTGATCTTTAATCAGACATTTAGCAAATGCACATCATTTCTTACATTTTTTTAAAAAATAAGCTACATGATTCTAAGCAAATGATTCTTCAAGTAAACAACACCATTTTAATAAATAATCTTAACACAATGTTCATTCAACGTTAGTGTAATTATAAACTTTTGGAAAGAAAAGACTTCACTCAGAATTTTCTGTGATTAAGGGTGTGACACAGGTGAACATTTCTATTAGTCTTATTTTCCAGATGATAAAAAAATGCCAAAATGTCATTCACTTTTTGCAAAGTCAAATCCAGTTTTCAGGCCACATCACTGCCAAAAAGTCAACAAATTATAGAAATATATAACAGAACTACTCTGTTACAGTATTTACAAAATTCTGATGAGGGATGTTGCCAGTTTAAAAAAAAATTGTGCAAATTATTAAGGTACCTCCAATAACCTTCTATGCCCAAGTAATTTAAGATTTTAGATCTCTTTCTAAATAAAGAACAAAACCTATAGGTCACTAGTTTTGGCTATAAAATGGTTGAAGTGTTACCAGCAACTGGAACCTTTAGTGATTTCTGTCCTACTTGCACATAGAAGAGCTCCAGAGCTATACCTGTTTAACAGTGTATTCCTATATGTGTACAGTGTTGTGGCCGTGTTGGTCCCAGGATATCTGAAACACACAGTGGGTGAGGTAATATCTTAAACTGGATCAACTTTTGTAAAAAGATACTACCTCACCCACCTTGTGTCTGTAACATATTGTCAATTACCTAGTATGTAAAAATACTCCTCTACCTACCTACAATCCCTCAGCAGCATTTTGGGATCTAAAACCAATCATCAAAGTTTGTTGATTTCAACTAAATTATTGTAAATAATATTAGGATTCCAATTTTTTTCAATGGGTTAATTAAGCATCTCTCTTTCCAAAAAAAAAAATCATTTTACTTCTCCTGTTGGGCACTGTTTTCACTTCTACAGAGCAATGTCTATGTACTGGTGGTAACAGGCACTAACAAATGCAGGCCTTCCTACATTATATGTATATATATGACTATGAGTCATTATTCAGCAATTTAACAGACATGCCCCCCAAATACCCTCCCACTTCAGACAGTAGCTACCTCTCACAAGCAAATCCATGCCAAAAAGAAGAACCAAAATTTTGGTGCTCACCACAGCTTCCAAATGACTAGCTGTAGGAGCTAATTTCCAAATCTCCTAAAACGTGCAGAATAATAGACCACAAGCTCTCCAAAGTAGTGGCTTTAAATATTAAATCCATTTGTACAGAATCCACTGTGACAATTTAAAAGTCCTCTGTAGCTGTTCAGCAATGTCTATGGACACTAAAAATCCTTTTCCACAACCATTTGAGAAGATGTGTCTCTACAGTAAAGTCATGCTTAAATTCCTCCTAGCTTATAAGCATAAAATAGCATAAAAACAAGTAAAAATAGCTGAATATTTAACTTGTTACTGTAAAAGTCTTCAGATTTCTTATCCATCTGTGGACTTGACTGTTCTTCTCTTTCCAATCCTTCAGCTTTTATTACAGCCACTACTGAGAATGCCTACGATATCTCCGTTCAGGTTACACAGTCTCCTCAGAACAAAAGATTGATGTAGAAGATATGAAAATTGTCAGCTGTTGGTGAATCCTAGTACATAAATCAGTATTTGTAGGATAGTTAAGAAATTATTATAATAATGCACTCTGGGCCCTTTTTAATGCTAATTATGAATGACAAGCATTTCATATGATATATAATGATGTAAGTTATTAAAATAATGTTTGAAATGGACTTCAGTGCTTAAATAGTTAAGATAAAATACTTTTAATCTATTTTTGGATTGAAAAGTTTTTTAATGGTATATATGTATATTAATTTTTTAAAATGTACTAGGCGTGCTTGTAAAGAAGCTAAACATACTTAGTATAACAACTATGAGATATAGATTATCTTCTTTAAAATTGAGATTGGTTAGTCAAAAATATTCACTATGGTTCCTAATCGCATATCAGTAAGAGTAAACAAAGTCTTATAATGAAAAACAATGAAAAGACTTTTCAAGGGTCTTAAAGTTCTTACCTAGTTGGCTGTCTATTTGTTCTTGATCCTTATCAAGCAGAAAGGGTTGGGTTTGGAAGTACTATCATATAGAAACAACTCTTTTTTAAAAAAAAGACTATCACATTTATGTAATCGTCCTCTTATTAGGAAGATTTTGCTGAACTGTTGACAATGATGTACAGTAGTGCTTCGCCAGTATGACGTTTGGGGAAAACGATTCTGCTGCACCACCACACAAAACCAATTAGAGAACTATTTTCTGCGACAGGTCAGGAATTTACATTGTTTCTCAGAGAAAGATGTGCTTTTTAATTTCTTTATTAAGATGACATCCATGTCCCTTGCAACTTTTCGGAATGACAATCATTTGCTCATCACATAGGAAAGTACAATCAGTGAAATCGCATTACTGGTATGGGGCAATGCTAGAAACTCCATGCATCATTCCACATTTTCCAAATGAACTACTCTGAGAACTGATAATTAGAACAATATATATTGATAGAATTTTTTGACAAGACCTTTATTCACCCACCAGGGGGGTAAAGTAATGATAGTATATATAAAACTGGGGAAGTTCTGTTTGCAGCACACACAAACATCATCTTTGTCAAATCACTAAAACATCATGAAATCCAGTGTGTCTTGGTATCTGAGGTTATGATATGAAGTGCTAACTAAGATTTTTAAAAAAGCCTAAATAAAATGAAACAAAACAAACAAGAGGGTTTGCTACTATTTCTCTTTAGTGAACTCTCAATATTCAATTTTTTTCAATATTGAATTACAGAAAGTGACATGAAAGTAATATCATGGATGTAACATAAAATCACAAAACTTGGGATATTCCAAAATAAGGACAAATTTAGTTGTGTAACTCACTCTATTTGCTTCACATATTGATTAATCAATGAATCCCTCTGTACAATATCTAGGGATGAGAAGATGGATTAAAGGCAGAATTTTTACCATCACACTGAGATGGGATTTGTTAATGTAAATCTCAGTCAAAAATGACTTTAACAAATTAAATCACTAACCCTTTTCTTATATTAAAATATAAAAAAAGAGAGAAAGAAAGAAATGTCCCATTGACATACAAGTTTTGAAGTGCAACTGTACTCAGTTTTATCAGTATTTCATTAGGGCTGTCTTGCTTTGAGTAACTATTAATCTACATTTACAAGGAGCCAATATTGTATTGACTATGAAAGTATATTAACAATAGTACAGATTGTTTTTTTACCAAAAGTAGTTTCTGTGCATGTGCTGTAGTCACTTTCTAAGTGAAAGAACTTCTTTTAAATTTCAAAACACCAAAGAAATGAATTAAGATAACAAAACTAACAGCTTGTAAAACTGCACATCTAAAAATTAAGCAATTTTTGGTTACATGGAGAAAGAGTTTAAAAACTGAGCATCCTATTTGTAATCTGGTAACTTGAAATTGGCTGAAAAATGGTTTGTTTTTTTATTTTTAAAAATACATATTTAAAAATAAAAACTTTCCCTGCCTCTGGGAGATTACAGAGCAAACTTCATTAAGTTCGCATTTTGGTCTGAAACTCCCTAAAAATATGACAATAGTAGAAAAAATGAGAGTGCCTCCATGATACTCATGCTACTGTAAAACTGTTAATCTGAACTAGGATCACAGAAGTTAAAGTTAAGTTAAGAAAAAGACCCATTAAATAACTGAGTCTATCTACTCACACATTTTAAAAGATAGAAAGAAAGCATTAGGGGCCATTCCTGAATTCCTGTGCCTCAAAGTTTCCAAATGAAATCAAGGTGACTTTTGTGATTCTAAACCATTGCAGGATTAGGCCTTAAATTAAGAAAATATAAAGCGCTGAAGTTACTGTATTTCAGATCCTTATCTCAGACTCTATTATTATGCCATTGTCAGGATGTCTGGGTTGGCAGGAAGTTTCCACGATCTAATCCTGATTGTATCAATGAGTCAATGTGTCACTCACTTTCTAGTGCTCCTGTCAACCCAGATGTAGAAGAGGGTAAAAAATATATTCTGTACAATTTTTTATGAGTGTTTTCTAAATTTGATCTAATGTTTTTCTGCACAGTGTTAAGATGATACTAGTTCTCACTTTTATAGAGAACATAATCTATAGTAAATATTCTATCTACCTATATTATATGTGGTGGCATAATATGTGTACATATACTCACACAGTGTGTGTGCATGTATATATATATATATATACATACACATACACACACATACATACACACAATTATAGTTGTGATTATAAATAATACACATTAAAATACACTACCACCTCGATACAACATGGTCCAATATAATGCAAATTTTGATATAAGGCACTCTGAGGGGCGTGGCTGTGCGCTCCGGTGGATCAGCGTGTCAGCATGTCTGGCTTTGATATAACACAGTTTCACCTATACCGTGGTATGATTTTTTGGCTCCCGAGAACAGCGTTATATCGAGGTAGCAGTGTATTTCATTTCCAAAGTAATTTTCATTGGTCACGTGGCTCTAAAACTTAGAACTGTAAGAAGTACAGATAAAGACTTGTCAATAAATAAAATATAAAAATGTTAATTAATTTAATTGACATAAAAGTCAAGGGAAATAGTAAAATGTTTCTCACCAGCAATGTGTACTGTGAAAACATCTCCAAATTTTCGTTGCTGAGATATTAAGAATTTGAAAGCATTTTTTCTAAAAGTTAAGGCCTTCCCAATGAAAGGAATCCAACCATTTATTAACGGGGGTTCTCCAGTCCTCCTGTTAAAAATATTAGAGAAAAGGCGATTAACTGTGGCATGATAGCAACTCATATACACTTGACTACATGCACTCTCTCTCTCTCTCTCTCTCTCTCTCTCAAATGTAATGTAGTGAAAGTTTTTCATATATGTTGGCAGGTTAAATCTAATCACACCTCTGTGCACGAAAGACTCACTGTAGCGATTATGAGAAATAAGACAGAAATTGAGGTGCTTTTACTACACAGCACAATGTCTTCCTATCAATCTCACAACGTTATATATGATCTATGGAAATCTACATTATATAGAAAATCCTTAGCTATGTGGTAATGAAAGTGTCATAGCAAGAGCTCTCTGACACAGTATTTTCCATGTCAATGTAAACTATATCAGAAGGCAATTATGATGGATTTAAGTAATTAGGAGGCTGACAGACCACAGAAAGGGCAGCCATACAGATTTTTTACACTCTACGTACACCCCAAAATGCTATCATTCTAACTATGCATTTTTAAAAAACAGAATAATAATAAGGACCACATTCTTAACACAGTTTTTTAGTATGTGTGTCTCTACAGTTCTTCTTCTACCCGCTAGACACTTATGTGAATGGTTTATAACTGCTTTTCCATATAATTATATTTGCCAACTTATGAGAAGCATATACTGTATATCACTTATATTTTAACAATAGTAGAGTGACATTTTAAATTATGTTAGTTTTTTCCTTTTTTAATGCTGACCTACTCTCCTATTCATAACTGCAAGTTTCCTCCCTTAGTACTGATATTTAGTTGCCTGAATATGATTCGAGCACATAAAGCAAATCTGTTTTAGAAAGGATTAAAACAAATATTCACAAACAACTGATTCTACAGCCCATCTGTGAAGGTGACTTATACTACATGCAGAACAACTCATTCTGATTAATCACAAGATATTTACTAGCTTGAATCTAATCAAAGATCAAGGGATCATAAGCTTTACTACTGTCATACACAGGATGGATTTTTGTGTACTGAGGTTAACCCTATCATAGTCTCCTATTTTTCCATAAATGGTTATAACAGAAAATCAGAAAGAAAAGATAAATGTTCCATATTGATATTTAGCTCTTAAAAAATTAAAACTTCTTATTCTGATGAATGCACATGAATGAAATAAGATATATGACTTGATCTCTTCCTACATTTAATACTAACTGAACATACTTATTTTTCTAATAATTATTTATATAGTATCTTGGGATAATATTTTTTTTCCACAAGTGCTGTATTACAAACTGAAAACTAATTTTTGTTGCCTAAAAATATGCATTGGATACTATGACTTTTTGGGTGTGTGTGTATGTGTCTGTGTGTGCAGGGTATTTCTCTTTTATATTTTACTTAACCAACAAATGTGTCATACAACCTCTAGCGGCCAGTACCAGCAGTATATCTTCAAGTGGCACAAAAGTGGCCAGGGACCAAAGAAAATTTTGTAATGGTTAAATCTATTTAAAATGAAAACAGGAAAAGAACTAATCTGAGGTTAGACAGAGGGATCACCAAACCTGGAACTATTACATCTTAGACCATACCCTCTCAAACCAGAGGATACCAGTTATCCTCTCAAAGCCTGTAAGGAATCTGGATGGTTTACCAATTTTTTTTTCAGACTATTAAGTCCCAGCAATAGCCTACTTTCACTTCCTGGGTTGGACACTACGCCGCACAAGTAACATTGTGACAAATATTTAGATAGGCTTTTTGTCATATTTTAATTTAATGCATCTAATTTCACCCTCCATGTTCTGTCATTTGGTCAAAAGCTGTATTCCTCACAAGGTTTCCGCGGGGTAAAAAGGATGCAGCTCAGAAATCCAGGGGAAAATTAACTTAATGCTCCAAGTCTGTGGGATCACATCAGGGAGACATTTTGCTATCACAAAGACGTGAGGGTCATCGTTTGCTTCAGACATGTTTAGCTCAGCAGCAATAAGCTTAACACTGTTAAACACCATGTCAAGGCTGTATGTATTTCAGAGGAAAATATAACGTTAGTTCAACTTACGACCCATAGTAGACTGATAACAGAAATGTGTCTTCATTTTTACCTTTACTTCTCTTAGGAAGATGGAGGTCACCTTAATGACTTATAGATGTCTGCCGACATATAGCAAAGGGAATAGAGAACACTATATATATTTTATAAGCACCCAAAATATAATGCTTCACTGCACAAACTTTTAAGCAGTATAATACACCTGATTTGGACTTCCTAAACCGTTCTCATCTGTAATAAAGATTTCAGGTATATATCTGTCAGTGCACATTGATTAGAAATGAGAGGTTGGTTTTAAAGCTATTTGAAAGAGCCATAATACAAGCCTCTAGAAACATTTAATATTTGTTTAATTATTTCTTTCAACTCCGAGTTCATAATTCACTTTTTGCAGCCTTTACAAAATATTACAAAAGGTTGTCCCAAATTGGCTGCTAATATATGTATATAAGAAATGTAAATGGTTTTTAAGCATTTTCTTCTTAGCATTGAGAGAATAAAAATATATTGCTCTGACTTTTTTAAAAAATAAAACAAAAAATTCAAATTTGAACTGTTTAATTTCCAGTTTATCAGTAAAATCAAGTTTGTTTTCAAGATATCAGAGCTACTCACTAGCATTGATGAGATCTCTGTGTTACAATGCACAAGGCAAGTCAGATCTAGCCCAATTATTTATAATAGTTTAATCCAGTCAACATAATTTGTAATTTATAGTATTCTCAAACCTTTTCAACATTCCTTTTACAGCTTTAAGGGCTCATTCTGCTTGTGTCCATGGGTAGCTTTACTCACCAGAGTAGTCTCATTGAAGTCCATGGGACTAATCAGGCAAGTCAAGTTTCTCCCGTATGAAAGTGGGTTTTAAAAAAATAAAACGTCAGAAACACATTTATTGTAACCTATAATTAGACTAGTTAAGAGGGGTAGAGAAAACCATTCTATCAGTACTATCAAGTATTGCTAAATGGAGAAGGAATTTAAAACAGCATTATACAAAGGCATTTAACTATCATATACTGTTTGTAAATAGCATATATGCATTATAAAAACTGCATTTTTTTTATCCGAAAGCCAATATAGTTCCTAATTACCAGGTTACAACATTGTTCTTGCATCTATTCAATTCAAGGAGCAAAGCTTTGGAATTTGTTGATTGTCTTTTAAGAGATTTTTTTCCCCTTTGGTCATCCAAAAATAAAATAATTGAATGAGCTATGATTATTTAACAACTAAGACAACACGTTATTTTAAAAATGTGAAGATCACATCTATGTTGCAGTCATGCTCACCAGCAGAGAGTCTGTAAAACAGAGGATGACAGTGGACTTGAAAAGCAAATGATGTGAAGTACAGCTAAATATTAATAAAAATAAATTATTATTTTTTAAAATTGAGAGTGCAAAGTCCTTCAATACTATTTTTTTACAGGTAATATAACAGAATAATTTGGGAAATCAAATTTTGGACACCGTTCATTATATTCTGTAAATGTGAACATATTATTTTTAATTGAATAAAGAAAAAAAAATCCAAAAGTTAGCAAATTTCATTATTATATATTGCCCTTAGATATCGCCAATACAAAAGCTATTTTTTCCATATAAAAATATCTAATGCTATTCTTTTTTTTAGTTACACTGGTGTAACTCCATCAAAGTCTATGGCGTAGTCCGGCTGTAACTGAGAGAAACATTTTTGCCATTTCAGGAGTTATTTGTTTTCTAGAAGACATCAGATGCCTTTAATTCATCTCAAATTTATGCAAAAGCCTGTAGTGTATCAATTGGTATAGCAGATGAACAGGTTAATTTTTCTCTTTGCACATAATAAATCATAAGTGTGTTAATACTCATAGTTGCATTTCATGAACAGAAACCTTCTGTTTAATAATATATGTTTGCAACCAGAATCAGACATATAGTAATCTCTTGCCTGGGATAAACATTAATCCAGATCTGTCTAGAAAAATTATACAATTCATTACCATAAGTAATCTCTGTTGTGCCCTGTGTTTAACCTTCATCTTTTTGCCTGTCCTATAATCTGGCAAATCGACTGGTGGTTTGCGATTGGCATCTGGTGGTAACACAACCTTTGCTGCACAAAGAACAATTGAAAAAACCCACATGAAAGTGTCACTCCGTGGGATACCGGTGATTCAGCAGAATACTTCTGAGCAACTTTCATTGGAGTTGCTGATAAAGGTCTAATAATATTGCTTGTCATGAAGAAGGACCTTTTCATTTTACAAAACATCATTGCCAAAAATTTAAAGCTACTGATTTCAAGCTTGATTTGATTTCTTGGTAGAGAAGTTAATTCCCTGCTCTAGTACTTCTCATCAAAGTATTAAATGTAACCACAAAGTAAAAAGCAAGCTATGCTGAATTTTTGGAAAAGGCAATGTATCGGTACAGATGTAGAACAAAAGCTATTATGAACATGTCAAAACAGTTTTTGGTTATACATAGGTTCTATCATAATATTTAAACAACAAGACATGACAGGCAGTGTGTTTCTTGGGGCCTATGAACATTTTGACTGAGACATGAAGAATGAGGCCAGAGGCTTCATCCCCCAGAAAGGTAATCCCCAGAAATGTGGTGCCTGTAGTGTCTTATTGCATTAGGAAAAAGAGAACACGGGACATTTAGGACAGTGTGAGGCTAGCAAGTCTATGTATTTTAACTGACTCCTCTTTCGATTTAGTAGTTACAGAACCCTATCATATTCATATCTGGATACTATAGTGTTAGGTACTCTATAAGTAAATGGACAGAGAGAATATTTTTTTCTTTTAATTATTTGTTCAAACTTCTCAAAAGTGTCTATATCACCAACAGTTATTTTTCTTACTGTTTTTATTTCACATACGAAATTACAGAAAGAATTGCCATACTGGAGCATACTTGAGGTTTTAGAAAAAGGCAACACCGACAACTACTACTACTAAACCCCAAACCTGTAATGCACATATCCAGCTGCACCATGACAAACATTTGACTCCTATAGGCACTCAGGTTACTTGCTACCTGAGGCAACTGGTATAAATTGAAGATGCATCAAGATAAGACTTTGCTCTGAAGCATGAGTTTTGATTCTTTTTAAAACATTGACACAGTATGCAAAAACACAGATGTTCTTAATGCTCATAAAATTATCCATTCCTTTAAAATATCCTACTAAATTATTTACCTTGACAATTTCCCATGCTAAACAGATACTGTATTAAAAATTATTCCCTGAGTAACCAAATGGATGAGAGGTTTAGTATGGGAATATGCAACTAGCACAGTTTCAGGGTAACTGTGCCTGTATTTCCCCCTTTGTGGTCTCTTGAGGGCATTCACTCAAAGGCTTCCAGCTCCCAGCCATCATCTCTCCTGGTAGGAGACCAGCATCTCATTCCCTTCTGACTGGGGGTTTTAAGGCTGTAAAGCTTCATATGCCACAAGTCATATCCCCAGCAAGCCAGTCTGCCTAAAAGGCCAGTGTCTGTGCTCTGCTTTCTCTCAGAGGGCTATAACCAGTGTATTGCCAGCAGTTACAAGTTACCACAGAGCTCTTTCTATGTAAGCACCTTTATTTTGAAGGTAAAAGCATCATTAAAAAAGCATATAAAACAATAAAAGAACCTGCACACATGCTAAAAAATCTTAGCAGAGGTCACCCCTAACTCTACCCTAGGGTTCTGCTAATTCAGTCCTTCAAATCCCTCAACTGGGTTTTACCTCTGGTTACAAGTTCACATCAGTCTTTAGATCAGGAGCTAGTATGAAGATCTTGAGTCAGTTTAAACTCAGGCTATTTATCCAAAAGTCATTTCTTTGTCTGTTGGTCCCTACTGCCTGGAGAATCCAATTTGAAACAGAATATGCAAGCCTCCGGTGGAGGTGGTACCTCTCTGGAGATGTTATAACCTGAGTGATTTGCTTTAATAATTTCCTTACAAATTCCTGGAGGAGCTGTGGTAACTTTCTTCCTGTGAAGTACATCTAATGATTATATGGCTTACGTGAAGTGAAATGATAGCATCAGTATATTTCTTAGTGGTCAGATATGGCACCTGCTCAACTTTCTCACTTGTAGATGCCATCCCTCCAGAACAGGTTGAGGCAGAATGACAAGGCAGTTTGAAGAAGGTTGCACTGTTGCTGCCTATTTGGCATCTAGATGTGGGGATTTCATTTTTCACTGTTGTCAACCTTCCTGCTTCCATTAGCACTAAATGCAATTTAACCCCCTCCCACCCCCCAGCCCCCATACACACATGAAAAGAGAAATGAAACCCTCAGCTGTCCTCAGTACTGGCAGATGTCCTGCACTAGCATGTGGTGCTTCTAGCAGTTAGTCTTCATCATTTACTGAACACTTGAGTGATGTGTCAGTGCTTCTGCTCTGCAGCTCCCTTTTTATGCTAGACAACGGAACGCTACCTCTAAGGAATTCTAAAACACACATCTCAGAGAACCATTGTTAGTGCACAAGATGAGTAACTTCTTCTTTGAGTAGTGTCCCTATGGGTGCTCCACGGTATGTGACTTCCAAGCAGCATCCCTACTGGAAGGCTGGGGCATCAGAGATGGGTCAGTTACAGATGACAGTACTGGAGAGATGAAGGTGGCATCGGAGGCAGAGTCCCCAGAAATCGTATAGTGTTCTGCGAAGGTGTGGACTCACACCTATGTGGCTGATCTACAGATTTCTGAAATGGGGACATTCTTCAGGAAGGTGACAGATGAGGAGATTGACTTCATGGAGTGCACGCAAAGACTATCTGGAGGCTAATCAGCATGCAAACCTGATAACATTGTCTAATGTAGTCTGAGACCCAGTCTTTGGGCTGGCAGCGCTGAGCCCTTGGATGCCTCCATAACAGAAAGAAAAAGCTCAGGGGAATTCCTAAAAGCCTCATCCTATCCAGATAAAAGGCCAGGGCTCTCTGAACAACTAGCGTGTGTAGTATAGCCTCCCTGTTATCACGGTGGGGCTTGGGGTAAAAAGTCAGAAGCTGGACCAGTTGATTCATGTGAAACAGGGAGATTACCTTAGGGATGAATTTTGCGAGGGCCTGAGTGTGACCTTGTCCCAAAATAATACTGTGGAGGGGGTTTGTGCCATCGGAGCCTCTATTTCTCTTATTCTCCTAGCTGAGGTGATCGCCACCATGAAGGCCATTTTCAGTGACAGGTGTGTAAGCCAGCAAGCTGCCAAGGGTTTGAAGGGAGGTCTAGTCAGGCCTATCGACACCAGGTTTAAATCCCGTGTAGGGGTAGGATGTTGGAGTTATGGGGAAAAGGTTTACTATACCCCAGAGGAATCCTTTTGTGTGATAGTACAAAGTACCCATCTACTTGTTGGTGAGCCAGTGTCTGGTATAGCCACTAAGTGGTCCTGATTTTTTAAGGTCAGTACATAGTCTAGGATCTTTGGGAGAGTTGTGGATGTCAGAGAAATTTGTTGGGAATTACACCAAATCTGAAACCTGGACCACTTTTGCAGGTATATTATTGCATGTTGTGGACTTTCTACTATGCAATAATATCTCTTGTACCTCCTTCGAGCAGGTGCTTTCTATGTGTTGGAACTATGAAGGAGCCAAGCCTTGAGGCAGTGACTCCCCAGATTGGGATGTAGAGTGCGTTCTTTATTCTGCGAGGTATGGAGTGCATTGGAGAGAGATTGGGGGGCACATCACAACTTGTAACAGGTAAAGATACCAAGTCTGTCTCAGCCAAATGGGAACAATCAGTATGACGTATGCTCCTCTTATTTTTAAGAGGATACTATCAATAAAAATGCTAAAGAAGCTAATTAATCACAAGCAGACTGCTAATGTCTCCGGGGCGTTAGAGAAGGAACTGGGAGGGGGGGGTGGCCTATGTGTGCTAGTTAGTCTCATGGCAGGGCACGAGGAGAGACAGCACATGTGCCAACCTAATGGACACTGATAGCAAAGTTCTCTGATCAGAAGCACAGAGATGCAAGCACTCCTACAGTGGACACCACTCAAAGAACCAGGATGTCTTACGGGGGAGCTTAGTGAAGAGAGGGACTACCTGGTTAGGGAGATCTCTAGTGACTGCTTAAAGCATGTCTTTGTCCTCACACTACAACCTCCATCCCTCTGAAGCCAATAATAGCGAGCTGTGGGTGCTCAGCATCTCCCAGGAGTAGGCCCAAATTACTTACTTTGCATATTTAATCTTATCTCTCTTATTTGGTCTTTCCCTTTCCCCTTTCTATTTAATCCTCATTTGTGTGAGGACGGTGAGATTAGCATATTAACCTCACCAACATGTCCTCCAAACACCATTCAGTAATGCACTGACACTATATATTTATTGAGTTTTGCAGACAAACTTCACCAATACAGCTTTCATGTCCAGTTCTTCCATAATTTGTGACCACATCTTCTTGTATATGATATTGGTTAACTTCAGACATATAAAAGTAGTGCAAAATAGCTCATAAAAGGAAATTATAGTAACATAGCCTGGCCTACCAAATGTCAAGTAAAGTGTGAATACAAATGTCAACATTTTGCATAGGCGATATTCAAGTATGCAAAAAGTACTCTTTAATGTAAAAAAGGGCAAGAAACAAAGAAATTCAGGTAATCCAAGAAAAACATAAGGGAAGCTCTTAAAATACAAAGAATTTTACTACCGTGCAGGGAAAGAAAAATGTTTCATTGATATTATATATATATATATATATATATAATCCATCTGGCAGGAGGCCTGGGTCAGTGGTCACATCACACACTTTCTCAGTACCTGGCCCAGGCCAGGGAAGCTAATGATCCAACCAGTGGACCAAATTCAGTGATGAATCCTGGTCACATGCCACCTGAGGCATGTTGTGCACATGCTAAGAAGATCTGTCTGGGTAATTGTCTCAATTGTCTCAGAGTACTCACTGTAATAATTTCAGATGTAGGAATATTTGTTCATAAAAATCAAGACTAATTTAGTGTAAGATTTTATGGATGATAATGAAATAATACAGTAACTTCATTAGAAAAGTTTTGATAATGGCAATATAAAGATAAATGTTCCCAGCATATACTTGAAAATATACATTATGCCACTGGGTAGAATAAACCAATGATAACATATAAAGCAGAAGCAAAGGTCCAAGAATCAATCCCTGGAAGACTTCAGAAGACTGTTTGTTAGTATGCTGTTACACAACTAGAGACAAACAAACAAGCCAAAAACCCAACCAACCAACCAAAATCAAAGAAGCCAGCCCCAAATCTCAATCTGTGTTCAAAATGTAAAGTTATTTCATAAAAGCTCAGGAAAAGAAATCAGTTCAGACTCAAGCAAACACTGGATCTGATCTAAAACCTATTCAAGTCAGTGGTCTCAAAACAGTAATTCTTGGGAATATTCACTGCCTTCCTGGATGCCTTCGAGGAGCAGTGCACGCTGTCTGGGGTTCTCTGCTCAGTGTTCCCGTCTTTCCTCTCTGCAATCCCTGTTACCTTCATTCTCAACCTGTTTTTCATTTGCTGTCCCCCATGATCAGTTGATGCGTGGGTCCAATGGCCCCCCTCTTACACTATAGGGGAGGGCTTTTAATACTGTGCAGGCCCACACTTGCCCATCCCCAAACCCTCAAAAGGTGCCCCTCCAACAAAGCTGTGGTAAGTCACCACTCAAGCATGCAGCAAGAACCCAGCTGCACTAACTTATCCTTGCCACAGAGCCTGCAGTCACTCACCCTTCAGGCTTATGGCAGCAGCCTATCCTGGAGTAGACAACAGGTCAGATGACTTCCAAGCTCAGATATTTCTCCAACCCTGACACAACTGCAGATCAGTCAGTGCAACAGCACTACCAGGTCAGGAATCGCCATGAAGCCTCACAGTGTACCAGGCTCTTGAAACACCCAGCGTACCGTACCACTTCCTGCCCCAGCGTTCCTCGAGCCCTCTTCCAGTCTTGTTCTTGCCCTACTCTGAGCTTGCTCTAGCCCTGTTGCTGACCTGCTCCAGCCTTACTTCTGCCTCCTGACCCTCCTTGGACCCTCAGTCTCTTTTTGATTAAGGGAATATTTGCTTATGAGGCTTTGAGTCTATTAGGAGATTGATTTTGCTCTGGTAATGTGGTTTGGCTGTACAGGCATACAAAATTAGCAGCTTTTCGGACTCAGAAACTCAGTTCACTGTGAAATCTAAGAAAAAATGATGAGGAACAGAATACATATAAAACAAATACAAACAATTGCTTTGTTGACCCAGATATCGTGAAGCCAGTTAGGCCTGTAATATAATTTCCTCTGATTTATTCTCAGCACCTTGCCTTAACACTATGATGTTTGCATACCAAATGCCAAAGTGAAGTACTACAGGCAACCTTGATTTCTATGGGATGGATCTTTAGTTGAAATCAGTGGAACTACAACAGTCTACACCATCTGATGATCTGTCCTTACATCTCTAACTCAATAGCACCGAAATGAACATTTATATTTATTAATTTTGAGACACTTTTGCAACCTTTTTCAACCAAACAGCTTTTAACCAACTATTTATGATGTCTTTAAAAGAGACAAACAAATAAAACTCAAAGTTTGCAACAGTCAAAAGTACAAGCTCGCCACTACTTCTGTCAGGACAGAGACTTAGCAGAGCAACTGAAACACTGAAGTTCTAACTGGTGGGAGTTAAGCAGTAGAGGTATTTCCCTGGGCTAAAACAGCCCTTTCTGCTCTGTTACAGGGAAGAGACAGCAACACAATCTGAAAGAATAAGGAAGTAAATGCTGTCCAGCACAAACACCTACTCAGGTCTTTTATTCCCTAGTGCACAGGATAAAACCATTCAACCAAACATACTCAGTGAACCCTGGAAAGCACCAAAAATAACATCCTTCACTAGCAACCCAATACACGTATACTTAAAAAGTCCAGGCCAGACTTTCTGCTTGACAGCTCAAATTTTGATTTCCCAAATCCAATCTCTATCTTAACAAAATACTGAAGTAGATTGGGGACCAATCTATTAAAGACACTTCAAAAATGTATTTATCTATGTAGGGCCCATTTTTGACTAGTTCTTATGTAGGATGTGTTTATGGTGGCACCTCTTCCTTAGAACATCCATACAAAGATCTATGCGCAACTCAGGAACATGTTGGTGCCACATGGCAGAGGACACAGCAGATGCACAGAGTTTCACAGGTATCCCCCGGGTCAGATATATCCATAACAGTTCACCAAAGGGTAGCATGTGAGGTCTCTACCAAGAAAAAGTAACTCACTGATGATCATCATTGTTGCAAGATGTTTATATGGGAAATAGTTTAAGAGATATGTAAAATATTAGGTTCCAAAACTGTTGAAGTAAAGCTTAGAGCAGGGTTCAGCAACCTTTCAGAAGTGGTGTGCTGAGTCTTCATTTATTCACTCAAATGTAAGGTTTCGCATGCCGGTAATACATTTTAACGTTTTTAGAAGGTCTCTTTCTATAAGTCTATACTATAGAACTAAACTATTGTTGTATGTAAAGTAAATAAGGTTTTAAAAACGTTTAAGAAGCTTCATTTAAAATTAAATTAAAATGCAGTACCTCCTAGATCGGTAGTCAGGATCTGGGCAGTGTGAGTGCCACTGAGAATCAGCTTGTGTGCCGCCTTCGGCACGCGTGCCAAAGGTTGCCTACCCCTGGCTTAGAGAGACAAGGTGGATGAGGTAATATCTTTTATTGGACCAACTTCTGTTGGTGTGAGAGACAAGTAAAGCTTGTCACCTGAGTCAAAGCAAGCCCCTGAACAATGCACATCCATGGAGACAGGCTGTCTGGGCCATGTGTGGGCCCGAAAACTTACAAACAAAAAGGATGCCCAAGATACGTCTCTGAAGAGGGGACCTCCTGGGATAAGAGATAATATTCTGTAACTACATACAAAATGAGGAGAGGGCACAAGACTTTATTCTTCCCCTAGGAGACAAGCTGATAGTGTGTCTTGTCCCATGAAAAAGGTATCACAGCCTGCCTGATTGGAAAGCACCTGTGAGCAACACTTACTGAGACACAAGTATCCTGTTAATTAAGTCTAGCCTCTAGAATGTGTTATAACTTCATGTTATATGTAACCATTTGTTTCCAGTACTTCTACTTGCTATCACTCAAATCTCTATATTCTGTTAAATAAACTCTTACTTGTTTTCACTATAAATATTTTTAAGGGCTCTGTGTTAAGCGGAGTGGTGATCTGAGGTGTAACTGGTGAGTTGGAGTGTACTGCTTCTTTGGGAGCAGCAAGTTGGTCAGTTCTGAGGGTGAAATGGGCTGGATACTCCAGGGAGGTGTTCAGAGGGATTGGGGATTGGAGTGTGCCTATCACTAACCTGTAGAAAGAGAGAGTGTCCTGTGTAGGCCTAGAAGGGAGCACATGTGTTGCCCATGGCTGGTGGAGTTGGGGGCTGATCTATGATCAGGTACGGACAAGGCTTGCTCATGTTAGAGGCAGGTGGAAGCGAGGTGCTTAACAACCATCTTTGTAACCCTAACTCTAACCCTGGTCTGGTGTGCAAGGCTGGAAACCGGTCTCTTAACAATACTTCTCAGTATCGCTGGCTGGAAACTGGAATTTCCTTTCTGCATGAAATTTCAAAATTTTAAAAAAAGGTCATTCCCAAACAGAAATGGAAATTGCAGGAGTGGGTGGGTGAGATTCTGTGGCCTGTGTTGTGCAGGAGGTCAGACTAGATGCTCATAATGGTCCCTTCTGACCTTAAAGTCTATGATTCTATGAGACCAGAAAGGTCAAATATTTTAAACACTTAATTGTGCAATAGTTTTGGGACTACAATCAAAAAAAAAATTAAAAATCCATAAATCTTAAAGGACCAATTTGAACACCATTTAATGAACAAATCAGTACCCTAGAGTAAAATATGTGCTTGTTCCTGAATGGTCAGATAATTGTCTTAGGTTAATTTAAATAGTTTATGGTATTTTTCAATAAGTTGAAAATTCCAACTTGGGTCATTCCCAGAGTTGGTTTAAAAGTGAACTGCAGATCCAAACCATCCAAACTTTAGGGAAGTTCAGATTTAGATGTCAATTTCATGGGCCTAAGTCTTCACTCCTTTGTGTGGTAGTTTACACATATGCAGAGTGTAAAATGTTACTATTTTGATCAAGTAGCATTTGCATGCTCACTTTCTTCAAGCATAAATGACTACCGTGCAGTACAGTACAGCATAAATGACTACCGTGCAGTACAGTGCTAAACACTGGTGAAACAGGGCCAGCAGGTTGTGTCTCTCAATATTGGAATCACATGGAACACCACATTCAAACACCAGATCTATTTCCTAATTTAAACTTTCTGTCTCTGATCCATTTGTCGTAATTACATTTTGTCTATCGCCATCATTTTAAGTAGGCAAAGTAGCCTCTATTTCCTGTCCCTAACATATTGTTTAAGGCTGCTGGGCACATTGAGTGAACATTTGAAATGTTAATGAAAAAAAGTTAACATTTTTCAATCAGTTCCTCTGGGCACCATTAAGGTGGCTGCCATGTTGCACATGATAAGTGGCTGAATGCCAGAGGTGGATGAAGTGATATCTATACACAGAATTTGAAATCCACTAAAAGTATTAAGTTGTGAAAGTTTCATTATAAATCAAATATTAATAATGATAAAAATGTTACCCCAGAGCATTTCCACTGTTGAGATAACAGCATTATTGGCTTTAATGAAAAGGAAGTGATCCCTAGTGGATAAAGCAGGAGCAAGAGACTGGGATCTAAGACTCCTGCGTTCTATTTCCAGTCCTGCCACTGACTTCTTGTGCATTTAAATTCTCTTCATCTCCATTTCATCATTTGCATAAAGCAAATAATGCTATTTACCTAGCTCATGATAATTTTGTTTGGTTCTAAAGTACCCTCATGTGTCAGATGAAAAGTGCTATGTATTACAGATGCCCCTTATTTTATTCATGACAAAAGAACGGATATCAACAATACTATATATTGATGGACAATTTTTCAAAATTTAGGATGAAATCCTGGCCCCACTGAAGTAGTTAATGGTAGTTTACAAATCACTTTAATGGGGCCAAGATTTCTCCCAGGGTGTCCAAGTTGCACTGACAAAATAAATATGTGGGGTATATTGTTGGTTTTAATCAGGCCGCAACTTTATTATTAGATGCCTGTGACTACCCAGCAGATAAACGTGTACAGTACAAGTAATACCATGTTCATTCAATAACTTCCTGGGGGACTTCCTCTTGAAGGAGGGTTAAGGTGGGCTATAAGAAAGGATGGGATGACTCCCTGCTGTACCAACCATAGAAGTCCCCAACCCTGCCCCACCTGTTCTGTTCCTTTAACCAACACCTCCTTTTAAAGTCCTTTACCAAGGGTACGTCTATACTACCTGCCAGATTAGCGGGTAGTGTTCCATGCATCGAGGATCGATTTATCGCATCTCATCTAGACGTGATAAATTGATCCCCAAATCAATGCCTGTACTCCACCTTGGCAGGAGGAGTAAGCGGAGTCAACGGGAGAGCCACCGTGGTCAACTCGCTGCCGTGAGGATGGCCAGATAAGTCGAACTAAGATACTTCGACTTCAGCTATGTTCGAATACCTCCCATCGAGTAGCCCAGGCCCAAGCCATTTATCTGGTCAGTGTAAACCTTCCCTATGAAGTACCTGCACTGAACATCCACCCCACACTTACATGAGTTGTGATATACCACAACTGCCAATGCCAATGCCACACGTCAACAAAGCCCTCCTCAAACCTGCTGTGGGGAAAGTGAAAAAATCCCAAATCCACCGAGGCTGATCTGGTGGTAAGGGAAAAATTCCTTCCCAGCACCTCTAAAAAGGGGTGGATAGCGCAAGGCCCACAGCAGGTCTTGACCAAACCTGGTATTTCACTACCTAAGGGAAGGAGGGTGGATGCTGCCTCAGCCTGCTCCATGTGAAAGGGGACTTCAACACATGGGCTGCCCCTTTTAAATCCAGGGGATGAGGCAATGTCACCCTTTGCCCCTTTTACCGCAGTTTGACCTCTTTCTCTTCCCTCCCCAATCACAAAGCACTGTTCCCTTCATTTGACCAGCCAGCCAAATCCCCCCATCTCCCACTTGAAGTTGCAGTATGGTTATTGTTCTTAATTTACAAATCCTATTTTGGGGCACACAAATTTTGATATTCACACAATTACTGATAATCCATTGTGACAGAGGAGGGTCAGGGAGCTGCGGTAGAGTGCTTGAGGGGAGATATGTAGGCTCAGAGCTAATTGAGACGTGGCTCCCTGTGGACTAGGGAAGCTGGCAGCAGGTTGATTGGAACACCTGCAATCAATTAAGGCCCTGTTAAGAACCTAACAAAAACCCCTGCTTCAGGCAGACATGGGAGGAGGATAGGCGTTTGGAGCACTTTGGAGGATTTGGAGCAGTTTGGAGGAGTTGGAGCAGCGAGCACTTGGAGCAGCGAGCAGTTGGAGCAGCGAGCAGTTGGAGGAGAGTTTGGAACCAAGACCACCCAGACCCTAGGTAAAGAGACACCTGACTTGTGTAGAGAGAGGACAGGAAGCCCCACAAACTGAAGGGTAGAAGAGGGAAGTAGCCCAGGAGAAGGAATAGCTAATTCAGGTGGTTTACCGCTATCCTCAGGGCCCCTGGGCCGGACCCGGAGTAGAGGGTGGGCCCGGGTCCCTCCCTCTCCACTCTCTCCTCTAGGATACTAGTGGGGCAGTTAATACCCTGTTCAGAGGCATGAAATGGCTCCCTGAATCCCCCACAAGAAGAAAAAGCGCGGGACCCATCATAATAGTGCCAGCAATCTGCCACACGATTTGTACAAAGGTGTGGCTGTATCCAAGTTCTCATCTTGCTGGTGCAATCTATATGTTGAGGATTTATTGAGAAAAAACATCTTGAATAATAGATTTTTACAAGGTCTGTCCATTAATCATAGTTAACTTATGCAATTAACTCAAAAAATTAATCGTGATTAAAAAATTAATTGCAATTAATCAGTTTTAATCACACTGTTAAACAACAGAATACCAATTGAAATTTATTAAATAGTTTTGGATGTTTTTCTATATTTTCAAATATATTGATTTCTATTACAACACTATACAAAATCTACAGTGCTCACTTATATTACTTTTTATCATAAATATTTGCACTGTAAAAATGACAAAAGAAATTGTGTTTTTCAGTTCACCTCATACAAGTACGATAGTGCAATCTCTTTATCGTGAAAGTTTCCTGACTACTGCAATGAAGAAGTTTCCCCTATCTTCCTTCTGGCCTCACATTATTTGTGTCTGGTGGGTAGCTCACATGCCACCTTCTCTGACTGCTGTTTGATTAGATGGTTTCTTGCCTTGACCCTTTCATTTTATTTTCCCTTCTGTAATTTCTTTTTGCTCAGCTTAACCAACGTGTCTCCCTTTTCAAGTGTATTTTATTTCCATGTTATTTTCCTTTTGACTATCTGTTACTCAGTGCTGACAGTGCTCTCCCTCCTACACCTCCAAGGGATAGTGACAGCTTTGAGGGTTAGCTAGGGGATTTGGAAACAAGAGGTGTATGTCTGTAATGGTTTTATTTTGTTTTGTTTTTAAATTGTAAAACCAGACCTCTTGAATCTGGGAGCACTGTTTCATTCTGAAAATAAAAATTGCCACAATATACCTAACGTCACTATGATCCCGCTGCAATACCAGTTAGATCTGAAGGAAAAGTCAAGATGGAACTGTTATGTCAAATACATTGGCCTGTTCATCTAGATAGGTTAAAGGTCAAATACCCCAAAGCCGTTAGCTTTACATGTTTCTACTTACAAATTAACTATTATTGTGTAAGGCTGCTTGATGATTCAGAACAACTGTATATATAACTTCCATTCCTTTAGGGTGATCAGATGTCCCGATTTTAGAGGGACAGTCCAGAGTTTTGGGTCTTTTTCTTATATAGGCTCCTATTACCCCTCATCCCTGTCCCAATTTTTCACATTTGCTGTTTGGTCACCCTACATGCCTGCCAGAAGACCCACAGAATGCTCATCTACAACTTCACATGAGAAATAAATGAGACCAAAAGTCAGGACAATTCCTAATAGAAGGGAAAAATTATCCACATATACACACACATCCCCACTGCTCCCAGTAAAGTCAATGCAACTTCAAAGCAGCAAGAGTGCAGCACCGCTGTGGATCTGGCCCAGGAACTGCATGGATAAGTAGCTTATGTTAGGGAAGCAATTAATGGACTGCATATCATAACTGATTGCATGGCAGTAAGAAATGAAACTGCAGCTAAACTTGTAATAGCAACAGGCAATTCCATTAACACTAGTGAAGTACTAGTGTCTGCCAAGGAAAAGAGAAAAGCAAGGCAACAAAACTGTCCACAGTTATGAAGAAAATCATCTAGGTAACAAGCTAACTAATGCCCAGGAGCTGAATGACTCACAGTATTAAGAAAATTAGAAAGGGTGCTCAGTGTTATTAAATAATGCAGCACACTTACATGGTCTTAACATTCTAGAAACATGTAAGTACTGTACAATTTAAGGTCTGGACTCCTACAAACAATTAAGCATATAAGTAAGTATTGTCAGGGCCTACATTTAAAAAGATGTATTTTTATGTTTTGGGTTCTGTTTTGTACTTTGGGTAGGTTTAAGAATCTCTTATCATACTAACTAGGCTGTAAATATATTTGTAGGGAGAAGGTAATCACATGTAACTATCTCTTAATTGCATTTTTTAACTGGTATAACAAACTTTAATAGAGATTTTTACTAGGTGTTCATAATAACACGTGAATAAAGCGTGCCTTTGCTTTTGTCTAGCTGTTAGGACACCAACTGAGTACTGAGAGCTTACTCTTGCAGATCCACTAGTTCAAGCAGTAGGAACTCATGCTTTTTGATTCAGAGAGGTTGAGTTAAATCCTCATTCAGGCCACCACTTTCAGCAATGCCCCTGGATAAGTCATGTGCAAGAAGTGAATCCGGGCATCTGGATTGAAATGAGTATGCTTGAGTATGCTACTGCCTTGGAGCTAATGGACTTGGGCCAGATGCAAGGCCGGCTCTACCTTTTTTGCTGCCCCAAACAAGAAAAAAAGAAAGAAAGAAAAGCCCGAACTGCCGAAGCCAAAAAAACAACGCCCCAAGATGGACCGGAGTGCCGCCCCTTACAATGTGCCGCCCCAGGCACGTGCTTCCTCGGCTGGTGCCTGGAGCCAGCCCTGGCCAGATGCTAGCTGGTGTAAACTGTCATAGCTTCACTGAAGACCAACAATTGTGTCTTGAACAGTTAGGATCTGGCTGCAGGTCCAATTGCTCCAAGGCAATAAGAGATTCATACACATTCATATGTGGTCTACTGCCATTAGAAAAGAACAAAGAGCCACACTTCATTAGCATAGGTTACACTCACAGTCTGTGATGAATGATGGAGGGAGGTGTCACATAAGTACCTGATTAGAAAAGACGATGCCTCAAGAGGACAGTATGAATGATGAAAGAAAGAGTGCCTTTCTGGACTGCATTAGTACTCTCTCAGTGGCTTGGCATCACCATCTTCAATTTGCTCTCTGAAAGCCGTTGCTAACTTGTATCCTAGCTTGTGTGGCTATTGTCGATGTTCTCATCATTTGTGTAAATAATCATTTCTTTAAAAAAATTCCTTTTGAATCCTCATTGGTTTCCATCTCATAAATAGTTTCTCCTGCATGACAAAAGAACACCACCTTTCACCCAGTGACTATTGAGTCCCCTTAACAGCCTTTTGTGAAGGATTATATTGAAGGTTTTAGAAAGTCTAAATAGATTATATTTACTGATTTTCCTTTATCTAGTATTTTGTTGACTTCCATTGTATTGCAAAGTACAAGAACCATTAAAACAATTGCTGATGGCACAAATTATTTTGGCAGGAAAAGTGCTATGCTGAGGCCATCGGTAACAAATTAGAAGAAATAGCGGAAGCCAAAAATTCAGATAGCCAGTTGAATTAAAAAAATCAAAACAAAACCCAGCCAGATTGTCATTTCCAGTGTTCTGCAAGCTTAAATTCCAGACCCCAGTGCTATACTCTGACAACTTTACTCCTCGGTGCCTTATTATCTTTCATTCCAAAGGATTATACTCAAGGTCAGCTGCCCAGACTTGAAGTCTATTAAGTTGTTGTGAAACAGACTCTACCATCCTGTTTGTAGTTTATAAGAAAGCGGTAGTATCCATTCATTGTCTTGTCAATTAGTTTCATTCGTTGATTCATTGGTGTTTTAAATATTTTTCTAAATCAAATCCACTGGTAGATTTGGAAGCACTCATGATTTGAAAGACTAAAGACTTCAACCCTTCAAAAGGAAAACAGATGCATGGAGTCCCATTGGAAGAGATGTAAGAGTCCATACAAGTGGAATCCTATGCAGGATCAGGGCTTAAGGCACCATTCTGAAGTGGAGTGACACGTGATTAAAATTTATAGAGATTCTCTGACGTACTTTGCTTGGTTTCAGCATTGCCAGTGGTCTCTAGAAAAACAAATGAGCCTGAAAGAGGCTAGGCCCCAGTTTTTCCTCCAAAAGAACTTTAAGTTAGATAGCTATTTCAGACTGCCCAGTATTTACAACTACTACTAATGCTACTACAATAAAACAATAACAAACTACCATCAACATAGTTTCCGACATCACAGAGCTGTAGTGAGAGCAAATTAATTAATGTAGGCAAGATGCTCCAATACTACAGTTATGAGCCCCACAGAAAAGCCTATTAAAAATGAAACTCAAGACTCAAATGGCACAATTATGGAAAAGTAGCTGAGTAACACATCTGCCATTTCTTTACACTGCCGTGTACTTACGTACCATGCTTCTGCTACAGCAGCACATCTCACAGACATGGGATACTGCTAACAAGTGGAGGAAAAACTGGGGCCTAGCCTCTTTCAGGCTCACACTTTCAGGCTCCCTAAACGGGCTTCACACAAAATATCGAATCATTATCTTCTTCAAGTGATTGTTCATGTCCATTCCAACCAGGCATATGTATTCTGCGTGCACGCCAGCTGGAAGATTTTCCCTTAGCAGTGTCCATAGGGTCAGCCTAGGCGCCCCCTGGAGTGGCACCTTCATGACACCCAATATAGGGCCCTGTTGACCCTCCACTCCCTCAGTTCCTTCTTATCGTCGGTGATAGCTAGCTGGAACTTCGCTCACTCCTGTAGCAAGCGCTTTAGCAGTATCTGATAGCATATCATGTATATAGTTTCTCAGTTAGTTAATAGTTGTTCTTTATAGCTATAGTTAGTTGGTTTGGAGGGGTTCTCCCCCCAGCCCTGTGACAATGTTTCCTCTCCTGGGGTATGCTTGGGTCTCCAGGGTTTAAGCTCTGTGAGGACAATGGCAAGTTTATGCCCAAAAGTGATCCTCACTCTTCCTGCTTGTGGTGACTTGCTGAGAGTTACCAGAAGCAGAAATGCTGTATCTGCAGGGATTTGTGTCCCAGAACCCTCAAGGACCGGGAACAGAGACTAAAACTTCTGTTGATGGAGGCAGCATTGAAACCACACTCCGACTGGGACCCACCAACCAGCACCGAGCATGTCCTCATTTGTGTGCAGCGCCCTGGTGCCAATAGTGCACAATATGGCCCCAACTATGGACGCTAAGGCCCCCCAGCACCGCCACAGCTCAGACCATAAAAAGTTGGCCTCAGTATGTAACCGCTCTCCATCCTGGGTGCCGGTAAAGAAGAAGAGGCCGGAGAGGGGTCAGACACCTCTTTCAAAACCTAAGGGGTCTGATGTGTCCATGAGTGTGTCAGGACAGATCACCCCTTCTTGCTTCTACCCAGGGTCTGGCTGACTCCTGCCCTGTCCGGGGTCCAGTTGAGTCTGAACCCTCCTTGGTCCCTGGACCACCAACGGGACATACAGCTACCATCGACGCCAGAGGCATTCGAGGCGGCCACAGATCTGATGTGCCTCCTGGTGCTGCCCTCCCCACAGAAGAGGGACAAGTCATCAGTGACTGTGTCCCCCTGTTCCACTTCAGGGGCAAGCAGCCATGATGGCCTGCCACTCTCCATCAGCACCAGCAGCACCTGAGCAGACAGAAGGGCTGCACCATTCCCTGGCTTCATGGCACCACTCACCAGTGACCAAGAGTACTGATCCTCCGTGGTCTTCCTATTCAGAGACCTCAGACTTGGAGGCAGGCCTTTATCGTTCCAGCAGATCATGGAGCAGGAGGTCCAGATCCCGATGGAATCACTAGCCATACCCGGCACTGTGGCAGCCATCTTCTCAATGGCCCTTCTCAATAACCTGGGCTTACCACCAAAGCCAGGGTCAAGTCCATGGTCTGCGATCCAGGGCTGTGTCAGTGTCTTTGGCATCCTTTGTGCCTCAGACTGCACCAGCACTGCCACCAGTGGCACTGTCGTCCAAGGGAGTGGCACCGGTGCAGAGGATAGAGTTCTTAAGTGCAGTTCTGGACTCAACTCAGGCCAGGATGTACCTCCCAGAAGCTAGGAGACATCATTTGGGGTCTCAAACAGTTCCACATGACCATAGCAAGGAACTGCCTAAAGCTGCTGAGGCACATAGCTGCGTGCACCTCCCTGGTACAGCATGCCAGTCTCAGACTGCGCCCACTCCAGTCTTGGCTGGCGTTCGTGGATCGGCCAGCCTGAGATGCTCTAGACAGCTCATAACTCTGCCCTGCATGGTGCTGGATTCTCTCCTATTGTGGCTCGACCCATGAGTGGTTTGTGTGGGAGTGCCCTTTACCAGTCCTCAGCCTTCTCTCTCATTGGTGACAGACACCTCAGATCTAGGCTGGGGAGCTCATCTAGGGGACCTCAGGACTCAAGGTCTCTGGTCTCAGGCAAATCCCGCTCTGCATATCAATGTTAAGAGAGCTGAGAGCGGTGCGCCTGGCATGCCAGGTTTTCAAAACCCACAGAGCAGGTATGTACGTCTCAGTCCTCATGGACAACACCGCGGCAATGTTCTATATTAACAAATGGTGGGGGGGGCTCACGCTCTTCTTCCCTGTGCAGGGAAGCCCTCGCACTGTGGGACTTCTGGGTGGAGCACTCGATCCACCTGCAGGCATCATGTCTCCCAGGAGTGCAGGACGAGTTGGCGGACAGTCTCAGCTGGACCTTTCACCACCAGGAGCGGTCCCTACAGCCAGAGGCAGTGAGGTTCCATCTCTGGGGCACTCCCCAGAGAGATCTGTTCGCCACTCGCAGCAACAGGAAACATCAGCTATTCTGCTCCTTCATGGGTCACAGTCCAGGTTCCATTGTGGATGCTTTCCCTCTCCTGGGGGGAGGGGAGGGAGGCTGTCTGCTCTATGCTTTTCCACCAATACCAGTGGTCCTCAAGATCTGCAGGGACCGGGCCTAAGTCATACTGATAGTGCCAGCGTCGCCACGCCAGCACTGGTTCATGTCACTCCTAGCAATATCCGTAGCGGCACTGCTCACTTTACCGCTGGTCCCAGACTTGATCACGCAGGACCATGGCTGACTCTGGCACCTAAACCTAGAGTCACTCCACCTCAAAGCCTGGATGCTCCATGGCTAAACACCGCAGAGCTGTCCTGCTCGGATTAAGTCAGACAAGTCCTTGGCAGTAGAAAGCCCTCCACAGGGCAATGTCCTTGCCAAGTGAAAAAGGTTCTCCATTTGGGAGGAGCAATGCCTCCATACCTTTCATACTGGACTACCTCCTTCACCTAAAACATCAAGACCTGTCCCTGTCATCAATAAAGGTCCACTAAGCTACCATTTCCACCTACCATTTGGGCACGGATGGTTTCTCAGTCTTCGCAAACCCTCTAGTCAGTCGTTTCCTCAAGGGTCTGGACAGGCTCTTCCTGCAGACGTGTGAGCCTGTTGCAGCCTGGGACCTTAATCTAGTCCTCTCCAGACTTACAGGCCCTCCATTTGAGCCACTGGCGATGTGCTCCTTGCTCTCTCTCTCGTACAAGGTGGCAATCTCATGGCAATTACCTATGCTAGATGGGTATCGGAGCTCAGGGCCTTCACGTCCGAGCCCCCTTACACAGTTTTTCATAAGGACAAGGTCCAACTCAGATCTCACTCGGCCTTCTCCCTAACGTTGTCTCCCAGTTTCACATGCGGCAGGCCATCTTCCTCCCAGTGTTTTATCCCAAGCCACACTCCTTCGATAGGGCATTGAGGCTGCACTCACTGGATGTATGTAAGGCCCTAACCTTCTACATAGAGAGGACTAAGCTGCTCCAGAAGTCTGTCCAACTTGTTGTGGCCATGGCAGACAGAATGAAGGGCCTCCCTGCCTTTTCCCAATGCATTTCATCGTGGATCACATCCTGCATTTGTGAGTGTTACGGCCTGGCAAGGGTGCCCGCCCTGCCGATTACTGCTCACTCTACCTAGGCCCAGGCCTCCTCGACAGCGTTCCTAGTGGAAGTCCCCACCCCGGAAATCTGCAGGGTGGCTACGTGGTCCTCGATACATACATTCACAACATACTATGCAATTACACAACAGGCCAGAGATGATGTGGCCTTTGGAGGCGCTGTGCTCCAATCAGTGGATGACTCCGACCCCACCTCCTGAACTTTGTCTTGTGAGTCACCTGGTTGGAATGGACATGAACAATCACTTGAAGAAAAAGCAGCTACTCATTTTCTTGTTCTTTAAGATGTGTTGTTCATGTCCATTCCAATACCCACCCTTCTACCCCTTTGTTGGAGTTGTTGGCAAGAAGGAACTGAGGGGGTGGAGGGTTGGCATGGCCCTATATTGGGCGTCACTTCAGTGGGCACCCAGGCCAACCCTACGGATGCTGCTAAAGGAAAATCTTCCGGCTGGCATGCATGCAGCATGCATGTACACAGTTGGTATGGACATGAATAACACATCTCAAAGAACAACAGTTATGAGAAAGTGAGTAACTGTTTTTTAAAGACGCTCAATGGCCTGGATCTGAGATATCTAAAAGATGGCTTACAGCTGTGAGATGACGACTATAGTCAACAACTCCACTCCTCTGGCAGACTGGAATTCTATAATTAGGTGAAGCTAATCTGTGTTGGGGTGGGAAGGGGTTCACTTACTGCAGGAGTATCTCCTTGGGGCTAGGCATGGCGTAACAGCTCCCTTTCAGTCTGGTGCCCCTTGCTGATGGTCGCTCTGTCACTGTGGTAGTCGCTCTGCCCGTAACTCAGCCTTCCAGCGAGGACTCAATTGGGAGGACACTGGGTTAACAGAAAGTCCAACATAAAAACAATCTAATGTCCTCACAAGAATCTTTGGCCCTAACTCCAGGCTCATACCACTTTGCTGATGACTGGTACAGGAACCAAGGTCCTCTTAGTACAATGGGGCCATTCCAGGGACCCTTGATGCACTACTGGGCTGTGCTCAGATACTGCATTGATCAACAAAGATTAAACCCATATGGACTAGATTAGTACTTTTCCACAGCTATATTTTAGGCAGAGCTTTTTTTCCCTTTAACTTCTATCACAAATATATTTGAAAATATCTTAATTTTTACTTGAAATGTAGCTCATTTTTCTTTTCCCCTTCTAATTATACTTCAATTTGCTTCTGATTATTTTATACTATCATGTGCATATGCACACTAGACAGAGACGCATACATATTATCACACACAGAGTTAATTCAGCTCCCTCAATTTTCTATAGAGTAAACCTCCCTCTCTATATATGTGTACAATGAACTTTCTCCTTGCATACTATCATTTTCCCATTAAAATGATGCAATTTTAAATGTTTATTTTCTCTTTGTATTATAAATACAGAGAAGGCTAATTGTATAGCAAATGAGTAAATTAATCCTGAGTTTCTACTGCCATCTATAACATCAGTAACATGTCTCAGCTAAATTATAGTCATATATTTAATTGGTTAGAATGTACAGTTCTTCACATGAATATACAGGATTACATTTTAAAGTAATTCAGAGTATAATTTCTATAATTACTAGCAACAATATTCTGTATTTATTTTCTTATAAAGTTGCATTTTAACATTATTTATGTTTCATGTTAACTATTTCCTCAGTTAAAACTGTTTTTTGAAATAAGGCTAAATTTGAAAAATAATGAAGTTTATTACTAATGAAAATCCTATTCAATACATTGTTCAATTTGAAGTTGCACAGTTTATTGGATACTGTACTAAATCTATAGGAGTGAATATGAAAGACATCAGCAGAGCGATATTAATCTCTCATTCCAATTTCTGTAGGCTTGTTTAAGAACATCTTCAGCAAAGACTCACCAACAGGCACATGTATATATTTTAGCTAAAAATTCATTTGGGATCATTCATGTCACATAAATTTATATAAAATGAAAACCTAAAATCTAAAGCTGAAACATTAAATGCAGTCTAGGAGAGTTTAGACACATATTTTCCATTAATTTCTATGGAAGAATGTGTGTTCAAATCTCCAAGACTGCTTTGGAAATCTCAACCTCAGAAACTTTGTAAGAACATGTCACTTCCTCGATTGTAATGAGGAAAAGTATACTTTCGTTAAATTTCAGTCTAACGTGTGGGAAATAATGTCCCAAGGCACGAAATTTCTGCCAATTAGTTTAACTGGTTGTAATATTCACATAATTAGTTGAAAAGATGCTTTTGGAAACAATACAACACTTCTCTGAATCAAAAGCAAATGTTTAAAAACTAAGAAAATTGGCAATACAATTAAGAAAGCAAATAGAAAATGGATATTAATCATATAAGGCTTTTTGAAATTACTGAGATAACCTCATTTTTAACTATATGTGGCACAAATGGTTACAGGGTGATTTTTTATATGAGGAATGTGTCAGAATACTTGCAGCCTCAATAATCAGAGACATGGCATTTTATACAGCATTCTGTCCAGTCATTTATTTGCATAAATATCCCAGCCTGCTTCTGAGCAGGCTCTTCATTCTAAGAGATCATCTGTGAGATGTTTCATCATTGAAAAAGAGCAATGATCATCAGTTCAACTCTGTTTTACAGTCTGTCAAAGATTCGTTGTAAGAGGTTTCTCAACTCAGAGTCCAAGCAATAGCAGTACCTTGTTATAAAGAGCCAGCTGATGGTCTAGCAGGCCAGATGTTATTGCTTTACCTTAAAGGCCACAAATGTGAACACTTAATATTGTGAATGTAAAAAACCGCCAGTTTATGGTTAGTCCTACAGAGATAGCCAATTGGGCATGAAGAGGATGCAGGGCTCCAACCTTCTTGTTCCCATTCCAAGAGGCCATCTCAATATAGTTAGTGAGCAGCACCATTGCCACTATCCTTCACAGAGTAGGTAGCCATAATCCCACCAATTCCTTCTCAGTGGCTAGCAACACCTAGTTCTATTCTTTTAAAGAGCTGTCGGAGATGCTTATCAAGCATGCACTTCACCAAAGCCCCAGCAGCATTTCTGGCTGAATCCAGTTGTAGCTAAGATTTTGATTCAACTAGAATTTCCCTCTGCAGTGATGCCTAGCCAATTACCATGCAATGTAAGCGAGGAGAAGGAGATTATTCCATATGCAGAGGAGAGCAGAAGGCATGAAACTGAGAATGGAAGAAGGAAGAGAAGGAAGGAATGAGGTAAGAGGTTTGGGAAGAACATAGGAACGGGAAGGAAGTATAGGGAGAAAGCAGAGAAGATATTTATGTGAAGAGACAAAATTAGTTAGTCTTGTAGATGAGAGGACAAGAAGCTTGAATTTTATGTGGAGAGAGATGGGAAGTGTGTGCGCGCGCGTGTGTGTGTGTGTGCTTCTTTCTCTCTGTCTCTCTCTGAAGTGGAGGGAGACAAATTTATCAGTAGCATTTTGGAGAGGCCTGGTGGGGCTCAGAGAGCTGAGAGGAAATGAAAGCAGATAGCCAAAGGTCACCTTACTCAAAACAGATGACCAGAGTGAAGGCAAGAATTTCAGCACAGGAGACAATGAGGAAAAAGGCAAATTTTGGAGATATCAGAGAAGAACTGGTGACAGGGTTTAGTGAGGGCAGAGTACAGAACAGGATTTAGTGTAATCTTTGATCCTTCCTCCCACACATTGATCTAAGATTAAGGACAAAGGAGGCAAGAAGGATAGAGTTGTTAATAAAGAAAGAGAAAGGAAAAGTGAGGAGGGATTAGGAGGAAAAGAGAGAAATTCAATTTTGAAGGGATTAAGATTGAAATGGTGCAGACACCCAAGAAAAGGACCAGAGAGGCAGCTAAAAAGGGAAGACTAAATGGAGATAAAGAAGTAAAGTTGGCAATCATTGGCATAGTTGTGGCAACTGAAGCTATAAGAAATGTTCACCAAAAGAAAAAAAGAGAGCGAGAGAGAGAGAAAATGGAAGAGACTGAGAACAAAACCATAGAAGACAACAGCAGATGAAAGAGATTGAAGAGGTTATGGAGTCTTTAAGAGAGACATTAAACGAGCAGTAAGCAAGACAGAAATCAAGAGAAGAGTGCCGAGGTGCCCCAAAAAGCCTGACTGCAGCAGGACACAATGAAGGAAGTTGTCAAGAACTGAGTTGTTTAATATACCTCATAGAGCTTAAAAGCTTGTTGAATTACATGTGAGACAGCAGAGGAAAAAATGTGCAGTTAAAAACTGGTAAGTGGACATGCAGCCAAAATAATAATAATTTGATATATAATAATGCAGCATATTATTTTAACAGATGCCTTGAAGCGCATTATATCAGTCTTAATCCTGAAAGAGGACATGGATAGTCAGTTCTAGAACCTCTTCTGTACTGAATATCAATGAATATAAATGAAGGTACTCCTGAACTGTACCAGAGTAAATGGAAGGTGAATTAATCCCTAGGTTTCTACATAATTTAAAATGTGCTCTGCCCATATCTGATTTCTACACATGGACTAGGACTGAACCTTGTCCTTTTAGAACATGGTGTAAGGGGGCTCTGATGTTAGAGCCTTAAGTTCAGACACCCTCCTGGCCAAGGTTATCGTTACGAGGAACGCAATCTTGTAAGAGAGGTAGAGCAGGGAGCATGATGTCAAGGGTTCAAAGGGCAGTCCCATGAGTCTAGAAAGGACCAGGTTGAAGTCCCAGGCAGGGACAGGCTGCTGGATATGAGGGTATAGCCTGTCGAGACCTATTAGAAAGTGGCTGACCATTGGGTTAGCAAAGACAGGTGGCCCTCTGCGCTCAGGTGGAAGGCTGAGATGGCAGCTAAGAGAACTCTTACTGATGACATTGAAAGTCCCTGCTGCTTCAGATGGAGGAGGTAGTCCAGAGTAAGGGGCATTGAGGCTAGTGTCCGGAACCAATGGTGCTGTGCCATCCAGACTGAAAATCCCTTCCAGCAAGGGTAGGTAGCTCTAGTAGAGGGTTTCCTGCTGCCAACCAGGACTTGTCTAAACTGGTCTGAACAGGAAAGCTACGCCGGTTTCAACCACATAGCTTCCACACCATGAGGTGCAGTGACCCAAGGTTCGGATGTTGGAGATGACTGTCATCTTGTGTCAGAAGATCAGGGAAGAGTGGCAGGGCACCTAGAGCTTCCACGGACATGTCTAGAAGAGATGTGTACCAGCGCTGGTGAGGCCAGGCTGAAGCTACCAATATGGCCTGAGCTCATTCCCTCCAGATCTTGAGGAGTACCTTGTGAATGAGCGATATGGGCGGAAAGGTGTATGAGAGATAACCTCCCCATGGAAGGAGGAACACATCACGCTGGAGCCCAGGCTGTGATTTGGAAGGAGAAGAACTGCTGGCACTTCCTGTTGCATCACACAGGAAATAGGTTTATCTGCAGAAATCCCCACTTCTGGAAGATTGAATTCATGACATCCATGTGAAGGGACCACTTGTGGCTGTGAGGTGATCTGCCAGTTCATCCTGTACCCCGGGAAGGCTCGTAGGTATATTGACTGTTCTACATAGAAGTCCCATAGCATGAGAGTTTCCTGGCACAGGGGAAGGGAGCATACACCCCATTTGTTGATAAAGAACATTGCCGTGGTGTTGTCCATCATAACTGATGCACGTTGTTCCGTTAAGTATGCCCGGAAGGTGTGGCATGCCAAGCACACTGCTCTCAGCTCTCTGATGTTGATGTGAAAATGCAGATCCACCTGAGACCAGAGACCAAGTCCTGTGGTCTCCTAGATGTGCTCTCCAGTCCAGGTCTGATGCATCCATCATTAGTGAAGGAGATGGCTGTGGACCGGCGAAGGGGATCCTTAAGCACACCTCCTGAGCGTCCACCATAGGAGGGAGTCGAGGACCGGGCGAGGCAGGATCACAATCCTGTCGAAGCTATCCCCAGCTGGTTGATACACCAATGCTAACCATGACTGGAGCAATCGGAGCCTGGCATGTGGCACCACGTAGGTACGGGTAGCCATGTGTCCCAGAAGCTTCAGGAAGTTTCTTGCTGTGGTTGTGGGAAACTATCTGAGACCTCGAATGATAACAGCCAGGGTCTGAACCTTGCTTCCGGCAGGTATTCCCTGGCTTGGGTCAAGTCCAGCACTGCCCCTATAAACTCTATGCTCCGAATGAAGGGGACAGATTCGATTCTGCTTCGTTTAGAAGGAGACCCACGTTGTTGAAGGTGGCTCTGATGAATTTGACTTGTGCTTCTGCTTGGGTCTTGATGTGGCCCTTGATCAACCAGTTGTTGAGGTACGGAAACACCTGTAACTGATGCCTGTGCAGGAATGCAACAATGAGTGCCATGCACTTGGTGAAGACTCGAGGCGCTGCTGACAGGCTTAATGGAAAGACTGAATTGGTAGTGGGTATTGTTCACCACAAACCTGAGGTACTTCCTGTGGGGCTGAGTGATTGTAATATGAAAGTAAGCATCCTTCAAGTTAAGGGAGGCATACCAGTCTGCTGAATCCAGTGAGGTAATGATGGAGGCCAATGAGACCATGCAGAACTTGAGTTTCTTCACAAATTTGTTGAGTTCTTGCAGGTCCAGAATGGACCTGAGGCCACCTTTGGCTTTCAATATTAGGAAGTTTGGATTTGGCCTTGGATGGTGGGGGCCCGACCCACAGTTTGAGAAACACTGTTTATGTGGCTTGTAATTTGGGTGTCACTCTGGACATGGCCTTCTCTGTAGACCCATACATCCAGGTGCCATCTAAATGTTATCACATCTTCCTGAACAATGTCTCTGAAATCTGGCCTTTCCTCTCTTTCCACACAGATAAACCTCACCCTCAGTATCTCACATCTTGACTACTGAATCCTCCTCCTGTATGGCACTGCCAAATGTCATCTTGGCCCCTTTAAGTCCATTGAAAATGCTACAGCAAAGATAATCTTCTGGGTTCTTCACTCTGACCCTTCAGCTCTTTTCTGTATCCCTCCACTGACTTCCCCTTTTCCACTGTATCAAGCATAAACTACTTGTCTTCACTTCTAACATTCTTTATGGCAAAGCCCTGCCCCACCTTTCATCCCTTACAGACTACTGAGCTTTCAACTCCTGACACCATGCTGCCAATAATACCAACCTTTATCACTCTTTAGTCCATTTTTCCCTCAAACATCTTTGTGCTTTCTTCCATGTCCCCCGATCTTTATAGAAGAGGAGCACTGGAAAGCCACTACTTTATCTTCTTTCAAATCTCTGCTTAAAAACTCACCTCCACATTAGGTGAAGCCTACACTGCCGGTGCACTTTGACCACTGCTAATTACAATAATCACACTGTTAGTTTGTGCTCCGCCTATTTGTTTTTTGTATTCACCTGTTGTGTCATTATATACTTAAATAGTGACGTCTTTGGGGCAGGAAACTTTTTTTGTTATGCGCATGTAAAACACATAACACAATAGGGTAGGGGTTGGCAACCTTCGGCAAGCAGCCCATCGGGGTAATCCACTGGTGGGCTGTGAGATAGTTTGTTTACTTGGACCATCTGCAGGCCTGGCTCCCTGCAGCTCCCAGTGGCCATGGTTCACTGTGCCTGAGGATGAACATAAACAAAATGTCTCGTGGCCCTCCAGCAGATTACCGGGATAGGCCGCATGCCGAAGGTTGCCGACTACTGCTACAGGGCTCAATCCCTGGTTGAAGTCAGTAAGTACTGCTATAATAATAATTCCCAGTCTAAGACTTAACTATTAAAATTAAAAGCCCTGTACTACACCGATGTTAACAATGATAAAATAAACACAGTCAAAATGCTTTTGACATGCAATGTGTAGTGCAAGCACTCATGATGAACTAATTGAGCCAAACCTGGCTGGTCTATCTTAACCTGGGTGCATTCTGATTCCATGTGTTCAGTATACCTACCACCTCTGGATATACTGGAGCTACCCATCGCAGTACATTGCTAAACTATGAATGGATGGATTTGGATAGCTCAGTGGCTGAATATAGTCTTCAATATCTATTCAGTGGATCAAACTCAACTAAGGTCAATAATAATGGTCAAAAGTGTTTGCCATCAACTGGCTGTTCAATTGCCTATGTGAAGTGGGTTGGTTGTATCAGTCCAGCTCCTAGTGAATAGGTGTGTTCATATTATAAAACCACCATAACAACTGGCAACCTTGTGAACAATCCAGAAGGGAGCCAAGGACTCAACTCTTAGCTTGCAGATGAAGAAATGTGAGTGGCTGAAGCCCATGCTGTACTTACATTGTGGATAAGTAAAAGAGCTTCTTCTCTGGAGCTGTCAATTCAGCTCCTTTCGTAAACCTTAAACACGCATAACAAAAAAGTAGTGCTAAATGCATTAATCGATTTTTTACATTGATACTGTAACTTGATTAGTTCTAAATCACATTTCTTCAGCAAGTAAAAGGCGGCGGTTCTCACTGAGATTGAAGACCATACAACTGTGCCTCAAAAATCTTTCTGGGATAGTGTAGCTTCTCACCACTCCATCTCAGATGTGTACTTCTGGTAGTCTGGGCCACAAGAACTTTGAGAAATCTGATCATTCTGAAATTCAGAGCCACATTGTACCACTAAGGCACTGGTCAGGGATGTACAGATGCAGGGTTTTGATTTTGGCCTATTCATACTAAAATGAGCTTTAAAACAGGGAGTGGTAACATTCCTTACTAATTTCAGGCAGTAGGTCCCATGGTAAGTCTAGAGAAGTTACTAAAGGATGTATGTAAACTTTCAGTGGTGCAATTTCCACTTTTACATTTACACATAATAAGAGAAATGGCTACATATGTCACAGCAGAAACAAACCATCAGGAAGTCCTGGTATCTCTTTATGCAGTTATGAGAGACAGACAGAGAGAGAGTTAGATAACATGGTACTGAAAATAAACAAAGGCTGAACATGCATGATCTACTCACTTTCCAAACTTTTTTTTTTTTTAATGCTGACAAAGCTCAACTGGGCAAGACCTGCTTAGCTTAGTCATTTTCACATCCCTGCTGCACTTATCAGCTTTGACAATATATATTTTTTTAATCTCACCAGCAGAAAGTACCATCTTACTCAGCCAAGAAAAATGTACAAGATGGGGAACTAAAAGTGCAGATATAACATTCTGTGAAATCACACCAGCTTTACAATGGTCCATGTTTCTGATATTTTTATCTTAACACATCAAGGGTGATAGAAACTTCTTTTTGCTGTCAAAGTGATCAAAGGGAGGTTGAGAAAGAATCTATAAACAGATGCTGCCCAGTGACAAACCTTAAAGAACAAGTCTGTGGGGCCAGATGTTTGAGTGACCTTCGGACTACAGAACATGTTGGCATGGTGTTGATTTAGATAGTTGTTGGCAGGAGCTTTCGATCCAGCAGCTGAAAAAAATCTAAATTATGGAAATATTTTTTCTCATCTCTCCCCTAACTACAAAACCTGAAACTACTGGTCAGTGGGGCTGATGGCTGTCAAAGAAGTTGAATTCACCACATAACCCTGCCAGTAGGTATCACATCAAAAGGGAGTTAGCTGAATGAACAAGAACATCTTCAGGCTGTGCCATTTTGCATCCCCCTCAACTTTCAACAGCTGTTTCTTGAGTGAATACAGATGCAAAATAATTATACAAAATGTTTAACATTTTCAATCTACTACACAATGTAAATATAGGTTCTAATAGTGCATATAGGTGACATAACATAGATTGTGATTAGAAAAGAAATTGATAAATGCAATAGCAATCATGATGACCAGTCAGTAGCCAGCAATGGAGGTTTCCCTAAATTATACTTTTAGCATAATCAATAGTGATATTAATTATCATTTTAAAAATCAAAGATAATTGATCACATACACACTGCTTAAGTCAAACAAACACTTTTCCTGAAAGACACTAGAAATTACGATTACATGAAAATAGTTGTACTGTACATTTCCGAACGACAGCTCTGTGCCGTCAAGCCTTTTCAGTTTTTGTTGCATTAAAAAAAAGTCCTTTACTGAGATACGTAGAAGAAAAAACACTCCTAAACTAAAATTCTGATGGATATTCAAGTATGAACTACTACATAATGCTAGAACAAATACAGAAAGCAGAAAAAGTCTTGTTTTGTAACATTAAATGTGATTGAAGACTGTACAGTTCTTCTTACGCTTTTAGACGTTTTGTCACTTTACCTGGAGAAATATACACTGCTTATTCTGAATTGCTGCTGATGTCCAGCACTTGTCAAAACCACTATCTGTCAAGCACTTCACAAAGTGTTGCAAAATGACAGTTCAGGATGTCTGAATAGATGGAGCCCCAGGAAAAACAGAACAGATAGAAAATTCATGACTCTAAACTACATCAAAGCGACTTCCGTCAACATCATGTCAAAAGAAGGAAAAAAAGAACTGTTCATTTTAGAGGGTTTGGAGTTTTTTATTATTATATAAACATTTTTTCCAGTATGAGCTAAGTGTAAGGAAAAATTAACTTGGTGTACAGTATGATTTTACAAATGTGCCAAAAATACACTTTAAATCATCTAGGAATAAGGAAAGTTCTATCAGTAGATACTGTCTGGCAGTTAAAACCAATGACATCCAAAATAAATGTATGAAGTTTCTATCAGCTTAAAATAGGACCAACCATCTGGCTCCAAAAGGAATAAAAGTACTCCTCTCTACATATTAGTTGAACTTGCAGGATCCCTACAACTGGATTAATTTTGTATTTCCTTTACAATCAGTTTTGATCCATCTCTTCTTAGTGTCTCAGTTGCACAATACTAATTCAAAGCTATATTTCTGGACTTGTTTAGTAATATCAGGCATTATTGTAACTGAAAAACAAAATAAAACAAAACGAGGACACTGGAAACATTCAGTATGGACAATTCTTCTGAACTGATACTTCAAATAAGATGTAAAATAAATGGCTTACGATATATAGCTTTGCATACATGTTAAGTATTATTTACTAAAATTCACCTACATAGAAAAATATGACCTGTATACATCTAGGAATGACCCCCCGCTTTCTATCATGAATACTTTTCATTGTAGGTGATTGAAACTGGTGTTAAACTCTAAGCAAGTTTGTTGAGACTGTGGAGATATCGCAGAAATAAACATGATAAGTGACTTCGTACAATAAATTATGTAGCTTACACAGTCCTAGAAAACTTAAAACAAAATATCTTGGGGTGCAAAAAACAAAGTTTCACTTATAACAAAATATGCAATAGCAAAATATAGCATTTATATATTTGATAAATTCTGGTAGCTCCAGGTTTTCCTATTTATTTTCCCTGAAGGCATCTCTTTTTTTGCCAATATTTGGCTCCTTTGCACTATTCCACTCTGACACCCACTACTTAAAAGAGACCATAAAGCTGATGCTGCAGGCTGTAGACCCTGGCAATAGTGGCCACTGGTCCAGAAATCAGCACTTGCTCAATGGCGCAAATATGCTCTAATTTTCGTCTGAGAAACTGGTCCATTAATTGTTGGCCAGAAAAGTTGCGTTAGCATCAAAACATTTGCAAGATATAAATGAGCATGAAAAGGACTAAACACCTTCTGGTTCAGAGATTAGAAACATGCTTTAGGATGTCCTGTTGAATGTGTAAATATGCATGGGAATTACAATCCATTAATACTGAAGTGTGGTAGAAAGGATCTGTTTCTTATTGTAAGCAGAACTCAATATATCTTGCTTCCTACTTACAAAAAGATGTTTATTACCTGTAACTGTACAGAGGTGCGTGCTTCACAGCAGCAGTGATTGGTAATAAGCCTCCTTTTCTCATTTACATTGATAGCAAGCATTAGTGAAGATATATGTATTTCATTTCATGGTTCAGAAAGAACAAAGTATATGTATATGTGATAGCAGTGGGTGGTTAATGAAATGGTCTGACAAACATAAGCTAATACATAATCATACCAGAATGTGGACTGGAACACCTGTTCCTGTTTCACAGACTTACAATTTTTAAAGAAAAGTTATGATTTGCAAGAATTGAAATCACTATTATTCAGACATCAATACGCTCTAAGGAAATTTTAGTCATTTTTTGCACACACTAAAGGGGGGGGGTGGATTTAATGATATCAAATCTCTTTTGCTTGGTCCTACGAGTAATGAAAACTTCACACATGCATGAAGCTCCAGTAATTATTTTAAACTGCCTTCTGTTGTCCCCCTGAGGAACACGGTGGTATTTGTTTGATGCAGTTTAATTAGTGTCAGGGTAATTAATGCTATGCTATCTACATGAGATCAAAACCCTTTCTTTGTAACACTCTGGTAACTAAGAACTAAGAAAGGGAAGTGGTTTGAAAATGGGGAAGCACAGTAAGCTGGATTCAGAAATTAACCGATTTGCTCAAATCTGCATCTATTCATCAGAAATATTAAATCCATCCAGCAAAGTCAGCACCTTCAAGTGTGAGCTCAGGATCATAATGCATTAGAACTGCACCATAAGATCTGAGACCCACTGTCTCCAATGTAAGTGAAATTCTTTTTCTATGGACGTAATCAAATTAACTGAAACATTCATGGACACCCTGCACCTTGTCAGTAGTTTAAATCCTTTAATAATGAAATTATATACTTTTGCACAACCAGATCACCATAGTTATTTATAAGCAGCATGTGGTGCTACCATGTGCTGATAGATTTTTCTAAATAAAAGCATTGTTTGGTTTAATGAATGAATGTGATTCTGCTTTAATGCCTGAATAAAATTTGCATTTAATTGTAGGCGCATGTTCAGTCTCGGCTTTAAAATAATGCCCTCTGCTAAAAGGGGACTAAAGAGATACCAGAGCAGAGAAGTTAAACAAATATACAAAAATTCCAGACACACATATAGCATGCACTACATAAATCCTTTTTAACAGTTTCTTTGGTAATAAGCAACTGCAGTATAAATCTCACAACACACAAACTCAGGCTGATTACAGGCTTAGGGAAATAGCTGCAGTTATCTTGACTGGATAACTTGACTGGATAAATTATTATATCCTAGAGGTTATTCTGTTTTTTCTAGTAAAGCTCCAGTGGGGGGAAAAAGAAAAAGCTTGAGAATTTTCTTTTCCATTGTAACTGATTCAATTAGAGGTTTGCCACAATGGCTTCGATACTACTTTTATTCAAAAGAACAAAATGTTCATTTTAGAAAAGGATCACTGAAGTAGCACAAAAATGATACTCTTTCCCAGAATAATGAGATTTTTGTGAGGGTTTCTTACGGTTAACAGTCAGAAAGCAAACATTATTGATTTGAAGTTTGTCTCTCATATAAACATACTAAGGATGGAGACCAAAAAAGTCCCATTCAGAAATGGCAAATATTCTGCCCTAAAGCACAAATGTTAACCCTATGACAATTTGAAAATTGTGTTGGTATCCACCACCATTAAATATAGGTTTATCTTTATAACAAGAAATTTCACTAGCTTATGCTAGTGGCATATCACAATCTAAAAAGGTCTATGCTGAATGCTTCTTCTTAAGGTCATTCATTACTGATTACCTGCTAGGATCAGCTGACTAGCAAAATATGCTTTTTCACATCTTCAGTTCTGCTTCCTGCAATGTGGTTGTTTATCAATTAAAGTGATAAATACAAGTGACTTTGATAACACAAGCAACACATTATGTAGTAAAATAACCTCCAGAAAACCCGCCATAAGAACTGTAGGCAAAGTTCAACAACTGTGAAAGAACTATTAAAAAGGACACACAAACAAGTGACCTTGACTGACAAGCGCACTTCATTCCAGCAATAAACAGCGGCGGTGCTGATAAGTGTTCATTGGCGCAGAGAGTAATTACCTATCTGTCAGCGTTGCTGGTGTGTGCGAAATAGTATAAATGAAACATACATAATGTACAGCAATAATATCGGGCATGCAGAACCTAATGTATTATCATCATTCTCGGGGCCCAGGTTTATGTGGCTGCCACCACTGAGTAAATGCCTTCTAGCCATGATAATTTCATTCTAATCTCTGTTCCATATTATAATTTTCATAGCTTAAAGATACTGAGGAGCAATACGTTTCAATCAAGGGCTAAACAGAACACAACCTGTAAGTGGGTATTTTACACACCTATATATATTTTTTTCTTTCAAAAATTTTTTAGTCAATTTATGAATAGACTGGAATAAGCTGTAAATTTATGGATGACAAACTCTGTCTGTAGCAATGTCACAATGTCTGGAGACAGGCTTTACATATCTTGCAAAAGGGATACCAGCTTTGTCTATCATCTCTCATAACAGAATTCAACCCTCTGGAGAACAGAGGTTTCTGCTCCCCTTCTTAATATATTTTCAAACAAGGTTAACTTTACCAGAACAAAAGAAGGTTCCCATTGGGGAAAAAAAAACCAATGGGTTGTAAATTGTGTGTGCTTTTATTTTTATAAAATAATCTTCACAACTAGACCACTACTATTATTACTACATCTGTGCATTTTTTCACTAATATATTTTCTTTTTTGGTTTCCTTTTTTTAAAATCAAAAATTTATTTAAGATATCTTTACAAGAAATAAGAGTATTTTAAAAGCATTCTAAAAATAAAACATGGAAATAAAGTCATAAAGCAACCATCACTGTTACAAACACACCTGCAATTTACGTATGGTTTGATCCCACCCCTAAATCTGTACTATAGTATCACGGAAAAGTTGAACAACATGTGCACTGGTGGGAATCTATGCAACCTGCATGATAAACAGTTGCCCTGCTGGCACTCAGCCAGCCTACAAAAGGTGGGGATAGATATGCCTGTGTAACTCATCTGTGCTCAAGGATCCCCAAAATGGGGCCTAGTTTGACCACATGTCAGAGGTTCCTATGCACCAGTTTATTCATACCCCACAAAGTCAACTGGAAGTATCAGAAACACAGTATTTGAGTGTAAGTTATTACACTTATGACCCTCCTCAGAATGTCCAGCCAATAGGCAGCTGCCTGGTTCTATCAGATGTTACATACCTATCAACTAACTAGGAGATCCAGATGCAAAAATGTAGCACTCAGGGATATCACTGATACTCCCTGAGGGAAAGTAGAATGCATAAAGCCACTAAATGGTTTATTCACTATTTATATAGGACCCAATCTACTGGGAGTCTATCCACTGACTTCAGAGAGCACTGGATGGATGAAGACTGAATGTAGATGTTTCACTGGAAGCTCCTCAGGGTAGTCAGGGGTGGCACTGATTATTCTTTGTGAATGCTACAGTGCATTCTCTACCTGCTGCTGTAATTTAACTTTGATGCACCTTTACACATTTATTTCACCTGCTTACTCTCAGTGCCACCAGTCTGCACTGTTTTGAGTCATTATATTGATAACATTCCTCATTTAATAAGTAATCCACCTATAATATATAGGCAAGTCTGTACAAAACACAGTGATTTCCATGCACGGGAATTTGTGGGAACCTTTATTCCTGTTTTCACTTGCATATATTCACATAATTTGCAGTTTAACTTTCAGGTTCAAAGAAATCCAGAAATTCAAATTGAAACTTACCCCAAAATCACTCTGTTTTGTCTGATTTTGGATCATAGGAATTGGGTGTTTTTTCCACCTGAAAAATTTTCAAGCTGAAAATTTTCAAGCTGAAATCATCACCAACTTTGTCTGGAACTCAGCCCAGTTTCACTGACAAGTTCATGAACCAATATGACCTGTTGGGAAAACCTGGACTAAGTATGAGACTATATACAAACCTGAAAACAAGCATGTTTTGTCTGCTGGGATTTTCATTACCGAAGTTTCACACAGCTCCAAACAGAACTCAACAGTAATATTTATTATATTTAAATGTTTCAGAACATCGCATTTGACAGAAAACAACAGACTGGAAAATTGCTTATACAAAATGCAATAGGGGGTTGCAGTATTTCCTGGCAAGTGGCTTTCCTTTTCACTTCACTAATATTCACATCGCACCGCAAAGTACTGTATATCCCTCACTGCTTTCCCTTCGGAACTCAACTGCTAGGTGACAGAGCCCAGCACTGGAGTTCTATGATGTTTGGCCTTATTGCAGTATGTTTTGCTATTTGTTTTCTAACATAATCCCTCAGATAGTATTATTTCAGATTCTCTACTGGGATCCTGGCACGTCTTCAGAATAGGGTTGCCAACTTTCTAATTCCAGAAAACTGAACACCCCTACCCGTTCCTGAGGCTCCATGCCCCGCCCCCTGCTCACTCAATCTCTCCTCCTTTTGTTAGGACCACACATTATCACAACTGCAAAGGATCCATTAAAAGCCCACTTCTGAAGCCCAAATACAAATCCATAGAGCACAATCACAGAAATGAACACCTGTCCGGATACCTATATAAATAAATCTGTAGAAACTGACTCCCACGCCTGTATTCAGTGTATACATCTAGCATGCACTAACACACATACTTCAACATTATTTATTATTAGAATTGTTATTTAGTGCCTAGAGACCCCAACTAAGATCAGGACTCCAGGATGGTAGGTGCTGGACATATATATAAAAAGAGAGACTCTGCAACAAAGAGTTTATAATGTAGTTAAACAAAGGTGGGGAGTAATGTAGGATACACTGGCTCTTCTGCAATTATTAGTCAACATTCACTTTTTAAGAAATAATACATTTCTTTTAGAGTTCCCTTCTCTTTTAAAATCTTGTTATGAAATGCATACACACATTTTATGTCATCAATTTTTTGTGCACAAGCCAGCAAAAGGAATAAAAGTCAAAGAGTTAGGCTGCAAATTTTATTCACACAGGTATGCACACATGTGGCAATACACACACCTCCCTACACAAAGACCACAGTCTCTTACACACATACAATGCATGCATGCACACACTTTCCTACACAGAGACACTTTTTCAGGGGCTGACTAAATAACCCAGCTGGAAAGGGAGGAGGGTGGGTTGGAGGGGAAAAGATGTGGGGATGGGGTGGAGGAGAGAGGATGGAGAGGGAAAGAGGCCAAGGATGAGAGCAGGATGGAGGTAAGAGGGAGCAGTAAAGGAGAAAGGAGGGGTGGATGGGGATGCAAGGGAAGGTGGAGCTACAAATGCATGAGGATGTGGGGGGCCCAGAGGTGTATAGGGACATAATGGGAGTGCAGCAGTGTGTGGAAATGAATGAGGTGCAGCGGTGAGGGACATGGGGGTGGCAGCCCTGGGAGTTGGAGAGGATAGGTGGGAGAGCACTAAGGGGTACAGGGCCAGGATGGGTAGGTGTGTGGGGCCGGATGGGATGGGGAGCCTGGGGGAAGGACAGGGAGGGATGCAGTGATGAGGGGATGGGGATGCAGTCCCATTACCAGCACTTGGAGATGGGGATACATACCTCCAACTCCTTGGTGCCAGCGATAGGGCAACAGACTGCAGTTCACTGCAAGGCATGCACCAAAACTCAAGCCCAACCACATGAGGAGTGCGAGGAGAAGAGGGCTGGACAGCAGCGGAAGAGGCGCGCACCACCTGACCTCTCAACAGACACATGCTGTGCGCTCGAGAATTGCGGTCGCACTAGTTCTTCCCCTGCCTTGACCCAGCCAATATAGGATACACTGGGTCTTCTGCAAGACCCAGTCTATTAGTCAACAACATTCACGTTTTAAGAAATAATACAACTGCAGGAGGGGTAGCACACAGCCCCCGACAAAACTCCCTAAGTCTAGGAGCTGGACATGCCAGCTGCTTCCCGACCCAGGAGCCGTGCGGTGCGGCAGCTAGCAGGGAGCCTGCTGGTGCCACAAACCGGACAGTCCAAAACCGGACACCTGGTCACACGACTTCAGAAACATTAACTGTGTTCCAAATAATGTTACTGCCAACTGTTCAGATGAATAAAATTGGTGCAAGACAAAACTCCCATTGAATCTGTGAATTTTACCTGAGTAAAGTCTGAGTAAAAACTGTGTTACATAATAAATTCAGGAACTGAACCACAGAAAACAGGCCTTGTTAAATTAAAACCAGATATAATCTCAAGAGACATAAAATATAACATTAATTGCATCATATTTCAAAGAGGGTATTAAAAATACTACACACAGAGAGAGACACAGGTCAGGTTTTCAGACAAGTCTGGCATACAAGAGCAATAACTGCACCAACAAATGCTTCATGGTAGCATTCTCTGAAATGTGTCCAGTTCCACATGCATAACCCGTTAGGCAGAACTGCAGAGTTTCAATGAGTGGATCAGATGATTGTGTTTGGAGATAGGATTTAGTTTTATTAGGAACTGGGAAACCTTTTGGGAAAGGAAGAGCCTCTACAGGAAGGATGGGCTCCACCTAAACCAAAATGGAACCAGATTGTTGGCATATAAAACCAAAAAGTTCAATTTTTAAACTAACGGCTGCGGAAAAGCCAATTGGTGAGGAGGAGCACAGGGTTTGGACAGAGATATTCTTTAGGGGAGGATTTATTAAAGGGATTCTCTATTCTAGTGAAAAGGAGAGGGCAGAAGTCGATAAAGTACAGATTGTTTTTCTTCAGATCCTGTCAAATGAAAAAGAGTTCCATTCAATTGCATTACATGAAGGCAGACAACTAAATATTGACAAATTTTAGAAGTGCTTGTATACAAATGTTAGAAGTCTAAATACTAAGATGGGTGAACTTAAGTACCTGGTATTAAATGATTTAATAGGTATCACAGAAGCTTGGTGATGATAATCAACAGGACATGGTAATACTAGGGTATAAAACAGAGGTGGGCAAACTTTTTTTGGGGGCCACACTGGGGTGCAAAATTGTGCTGAGGGCCGAGTAGGGAAAGTTGTGCCGCCCCAAAGAGCCTGGCCCCCCCCCTTTTTGGTTCCTTTCCTGCCCCCTCCCAAGACCCAGCCACCCACCCTAACCACCACCCCCAGGGACCCCACTTTAAGCCCCTCTGCTCTTTGTTCCCTGACTGCCCCCTCCCAACACCCAACCACCCTAACCACTGCCCCCAGGACCCCATCCTATCTAAGCCCCCCTGCTCTTTCTTCCCTGACTGCCCTCCCTCGAGACCCTCCCACCCTAACCACCATCCCCAGGACCCCACCATCTAAGCCACCCAACCCTGCCCAGTTCTTGCTTACCATGCTCAGCCGGGCAGGTCCCAGCACTCGGCTGTCCCCTGGGCGGGAATGGGCCCCGCGGCTCCCCGCCACTCAGCCCTGCACCCAGGGTGGGGAGCGCGGGCCCCCCGGCTCCCCGCTGCTCGGCCCTGCACTCCAGGTGGGGAACGTGGAGCCCCGCTGCTTCCCGCTGCTCTGCTTGGCACCTGGGCGGGGTGCGCGGAGCCCCGTGGCTCCCTGCTGCTCTACCTGGCATCCGGGGCCAGGAGTGCGGGGCCCCACGGCTCCCTGCTGCTCAGGACAGGGACCGCAGGACCTCGCGGCTCTTGGCTCGGCCCCCCTGCCTGGGAGCGCAGGCCTCAGCTCGCCACGCTCACTTGGCTTCTGGGCTGGGTGGGCGGGGCCACTGGCCCCGCTCCTCGGCCCTTTGTGGGCCAGATAAAAATGGCCGGCGGGCCACATGTGGCCTGCGGGCCGTAGTTTGCCCACCTCTGGTATAAAATATATAGGAATGACAGAAAAATGTAAAGGAAACCATAGAATCAAATGTAATAAAAATCTTAAATGAATCAAACTGTACCATAGAATCTCTATGGATAGAAATTCCATGCCTGAATAATACGAGTATAGTTTTAGGAATATACTATCGACCACCTGAACAGAACAGTGATGGTGACTGTGAAGTGCTCAGGGAGATTAGAGAGGCCACAAAAACAGAAAATTCAGTAATAATGGAGGATTTCATCTATCCCCATAATGACTGGGTGCAGAGATAAAATTTCTAGAGACCACTAATGAGTGTTTCTTGGAGCAGTTAGTTCTGAAACCCAGAAGGGGAGAAGCTACTCTTGACTGAGTCCTAAGTGGCGCACAGGATTTGATCCAATAGTTGAACCCCTCAGTAATAGCAACCATAATGTAATTAAATGTAACATCCTTGTTCGGAAAATACCAAAAAAATCCACCATAGTAGCATTTAACTTCGAAAAGAGGAGCTAAACAAAAAAATTAGGAAGCTAGTTAAATAGAAATTAAAAGAAACAGTCACAAGAATGAAATGCCTGCAAGCTGTATGGAAAGTTTTAAAAAACACCATAATAGAGGCTCAAGCTAATGTATACCAGAAATAAAGAAAACAGTAAGAGGTCCAAAACCCATAACCATGGCTAAACAGTAAAATAAAAGAGGTAGATAAGAGACAAAAAGACATCCTTTAAAAATTGGAAGTCAAATCCTACTGAGGAAAACTGAAAAGAGCATCAATTCTGACAAGTCAAATGTAAAAAGTATAATTAGGAAGTCCAAAAAAGAATTTGAAAAACAACAAGCGACAGACACAAAAACTAACATAAAAAAAAGTTTAAGAACATCAGCCGGCCAAACAATCAATGAGCCCACTGGACCATCCTGGTGTTAAAGAAGCACTGAAGGAAGACATGGCCATTATGGAGAAGCTAAATGAATTTTTTGCACTGGTCTTCACTGAAGATGATGTGAGAGAGATCCCCACGACAAAGACATTGTTTTAGCTGACAAATCTGAGGAACTGTCTGAGACTGAGGTGTCAGTTGAGAAGATGTTGGAACAAACTGATAAATTAAACAGTAATAAGTCACCAGGACCAGATGTTGTTCACCTAAGAACTTGGGAACTCAGATATGAAACTGCAGAACTATTAACTGATCTATGTAATCTATCACTTAAATCAGCTCTGTACCAGATAACTGGAGAATAGCTAATGTAACACCAATTTTTAAACAAGGCTCTGAAAGTGATCCTGGCAATTACAGGCCCATAAGCCTAACTTCAGTACTAGGCAAACTGATTGAAACTATAGTACAGAACAGAATTATCAGACACGTAAATGAACACAATATGCTAGGGGAAGAGTCAACTGGGCTTTTGTAAAAGGAAATCATGCCTCACCAATGTATTGGAATTCTTTGAGGTGGAAACAAACAGGTGGACAAGTGATCCATTCAATACAGTGTACTTGGATTTTCACAAAACCTTTGACAAGGGTCCTCACCACAGGCTCTTTAGGAAACTAAGCTCTCATGGATCAGCAACTGGTTAAAGGAATCAAAGAATAGGTATAAATGGTTAGTTTTCACAGTGGAGAAAGGTAAATAGTGGCATCCCCCCAAAGATCTGTACTGGGATCTGTGCTGTCCAACATATTCATAAATGATCCGGAAAAAGAGGTAAACCGTGAGGTGGCAAAGTTTGCAGCCAATACACAAAAACTCAAAATAGTTAAGTCCAAAGCTGATTGTGAAGAGTTATAAAGGGATCTCACTAAACTGGGTGATTGGGCAACAAAATGGCAGATGAAATTCAATGGGAATTAGCTGTCACTACTCTGGAAACAGGCCTTGGAGTCATGGATGATAGGACAGATGTTTTCAGAGAACATGTGATGAATAAACCAAAGCAGTCAAAAGAGGTAACAATGTTAGGAACCATTAAGGAAAGGGATAGATAAGAAGACAGTAATATCATAATTCCATTATATCAATCTATGATATGCCCACACTTTCAATAGTGCCACATCTAAAAAAGATGTATTAGAATTGGAAAAAGTACAGAGCAGGTCAACAAAAATGATTAGGTGTACGGAACAATTTCCATATTAGGAGAGATTAAGACAACTGGGACTGTTCATCTTACAAAAGAGACAAATAAGGGTAGGGGAGATATCATAGAGGTCTATAAAATCATGAATGGTGTGGAGAAAGTAAAAGAGAAGTGTTATTTACTCCTTCACAAGAGCCAGTGGTCATACAATGAAATTAATAGGTAGCAGATTTAAAACAAACATAAGGAAGTACTTTGCACAATGCCAGGAACTCATTACCAGCGGATGTTGAGAAGGCCAAAAATATAACTGTATTCAAAAAAGAATTAGATAAGTTCATGGAGGATAGAGTCCATCTATGGAGGATAGAGGCCATTAGCCAAGATGGTTAGGGACACAACCGCATGGATCATTTGATAATTGCCCTGTTCTGTTAATTCCTTCTGAAACATCTGGCACTGGCTACTGTCAGAAAATTGAAACTGGGCTAGATGGACTGGTCTGATGCAGTATGGTCATGATTATATTCTTTAAATGCCTGCTAGTTCAGAAATCTGGCCCAAATAAATTAAGCCATTGTCTACCTGATATACAACCACAAAAAAAGTGGAAGGGATGAGGGGTTTTTTGTTTGTTTGTGTTTGTTTTTAAAAAAAGAGATTGCTGAGAAAGAGATTACTAGCTGAGAAACACTGAAAATGATTTCTTAGGGCATGTCTTCACCAGCAATGTGAAAGCGCTGCTGTGGCAGCACTTTAACGTGTCTGTGTAGTCACAGCACTAGTGCTGGGAGAGAGCTCTCCCAGCGCTATAAAAAACCCACCTCCACAAAGGGAATAGCTCCAACACTGGGAGCGCATCTTCCAGTGCTGGTGCACTGGCTACACGTCCTCTTTACAGCACTCATAAGAGTGTTTTTTCACATTCCTGAGTGAGAAAGTTGCAGCACTGTAAAGTGGCAGTGCAGACAAAGCCTCAGTCTATCCTCAGCAAGTGAGGTAAGCTCAACCATGCAGCAAACCTGAAGCAATATCTTGAGACTTGCATCAAGTTGCCAATCCAAATTGAAATTTTAAATAGAACATAAAAAATTTCCTTGAGTGCTTCCTGACATCCAGATGGTATACAGAATTTAGCATCTAACTCAAGAGTAACATATGCAGGTGCAATATGGATCTGTATCTGGTTAAAAGATAGGAAACAAAAGGGTAGGAATAAATGGTCAGTTTTCAGAATGGAGAGAGTCAATAGTGGCATACCCTAGGGGTCAGTACTGGGATCAGTACTATTCAACATATTCATAAATGATCTGGAAAAACGGGTAAACAGTGAGGTGTCAAAATTTGCAGATGACACAAAACTCAAGATAGTTAATCCAAAGCAGACTGCAAAGAGTTAAAAAGGTATCTCACAAAACTGGATGACTGGCAACAAATGACAGATTGAATTCAATCTTGATAAATGCAAAGTAATGCACGTTGGAAAACATAATCCCAACTATACCTATAAAATGCTGGGGTCTAAATTAGCTATTACTGTACTCCACACACCTCCTGGGTGTGGTGCTCTGTCCCATTTAGTGGTACCAAGACCACTGAGCGAGAGGTTGTGTCTGCTCTATAGCCTTAGCTAAGAACCACATGGCTTTTGCACTAAGCTCCAAAAGTCCCCAGGTTCAATCCTGCCACTTGTAACACTAACAGACCTCCATTGTTAGCAGGTGCGATTGGGACCTCCAAAGCTAAATGCAAACCTCAGTCTGAGGTTATGTGTGAATAAAATTCATCATCAGCACCAGCCATCATCAATTCCTTTTTCTTTTTTTTTTTTTTACAATAAGTAAGGCACTGTTCCATGTTATGCATATGCCTCTAGTAGCTATTGCATAGAGGACAAAAGCCTCCTTCTGCAGCTAACTATGTTGTTAGGCCTGTAACTCAGATAACAGATGTCTGTACTGTCATGATGAAGGTGCAGGGTTCAAATGATGATGATGATGTCTGGGGGAGACTGTTGCAATTGTACATAATAGGATTTGGGTTTTTCTTTTGTTTGTTTTAACTGGGGAATTACTTAAATAAAAATCTAAGTTATTTACATTTTTTAAGCACTCAAAAGTTAGGAAAGGCCAAAATTAAGATTCTCCCTGTAACCCTAATTCACCTCCCTCATGTACATATTCTGATACAGCCATTAGTTACCTGATTACATACTATTTTTTTCCACAGGGCGCCTGCCTCATTCAGTGGTTAGGAGGGACAGTTCTCAGGGCATTAAACAAGATTGTGTAGTGCATGGGCTGTTGTCTATAGAACTCCAGCCTAAATTGCTCTAGAAATTAGAAGGTTTGTAGAGAATGAGCCATGGAATCACAGGAGAAAGGACAGTTAAGGTTAATGCCAAAAATAAAAACCGGTCTATCCTTGCCTCTCCCACAGATTTCCTCTGTGATGCTGGTCAAGTCACTTAAACTGAAATGGTGACAGGTAGCCTCTAACTGTGTGTTCCTCATTTTCTGGATGCCCAGTTTGAGCCAGCTGGGGCATAATTCTTTAGGAAAAAGCTAAATACTCAATTGCCACTGAAGCAAAGAGATCCTTGGATATCTGGCAACTCTGATAGTAAAAGAGTGTAGTCTGGAAGAATGAGCACAGGACTGGGACTCAGTAGGTCCTATTTTCAAATCTTGGCTCTGCCACTGAGTCCCAGTCCTGTGCTCATTCTTCCAGACTATACTGCTTTACTACCAGAGTTGCCAGATATCCAAGTATCCCTTTGCTTCAGTGGCAATTTTCTGCAATATGCTTGGGAAATCTTACCAAATTAAGTTGGAAGTATACTTGGTATCCATAGTATTAAATAAATGAGTGGCACAGTTACAGCCATTCTCCTCAAGCTCAACCCTCCCTCCCCCACATATTCTGTAAAGTTCATGGGCAAAACAGGGGAAGGCGTGAGACTGTTTCTGTTCTTCATAGCTCGAATCCTATATTCAGCATCATATCTGTCTCATGTTATGAGAAAACATTCAGTTTAAATAGAGAATTAAGAGAGTAGATTCCACAATCCCTTGTTGCTCGTCTTTATGAGCTGTGACGGAATCAGACCAGAAGGATACAGGAGAGTGCTGGAAGGCAGGTACATTAGTCTCAGGGTGTGCAGGTCCCTGTTCCCTGGATAGCCAAACAAAGGCTACTCCAGGCCAATCAAGACACCTGGGGCCAATTAAGAACCTTCTAGAAAGGAGTAGAAACAGCTAGCCTAATTGGGACACCTGAAGCCAATCAGGGACTGGCTGAATCCAGATAAAAACCTCCCAGTTAGTCAGGTGGGCTGTGGGTGTCAGGAGCTGTGGAAGGAAGTTATGCTGTTGGTGAGACTGAGTGGTGGACAACATATTGTACAGAAGGAAGGAGGCCCTGAGGTAAGGGTGAAGTGGACTTTGAAGAAGCAGGGACTGCTGTGGGGAAGTAGCCCAGGGAATTGTATTGTGTTTTGTGGATAAAAGGTCAGCCACCTCAGCTGATACTATTAGGGTCCCTGGGCTGGAGCCCAGAGTAGAGGGTGGGCCTGGGCTCCCCCATTTCTGCCTCCCCTAATTAGTCTCTGAGATTGGGAGACAATAGAGACTGTGCCAGGAAGGATAGCTTCTCCTCACTGGTTTGTGATGAAAATGGCTCAATAGGCTGTGACCTTGTCTCCAGAGAGAGAAGGGCTCCGTGGAGGGTCACAGTGAGCCGCTGAGGCTACTAAAAATCCACCAGGAAACGCAGGATCCACGAAGATAAGGACAGAGCTTTGTCACAGAGCATATGCTGCCTTGGTACACAGAGTTTATCAGAGCCTAAGTGGAAAGTGGGTTGTGGAAACCCCTCATTAAAGTAACGGCAACACATTCCTGTCTTTCTCAAATCTGATTATATTCAAAGCAATATTACTATTCTTATTCAATTATTATCATTATTATTTGTATTGCAGTAGTACCCAAAGGCCCAATTCAGAATGTGGGTCCCATTGGATTGGGGCCTTACTTTGTCTAATATTCCTTCTGTATAATTCTCAAGAGACCCTGTACACAAAGGAATTTCCTGTTGTACAAATCTACCCACTGGAAATTACTGGAATCCTCCTTTCTAACATCCTTGTCTGAGAATGGACTAAGGCACATTAAACTGAAGCCAAGAATATGCCTGCTTTGGTTATATACTTATTCAAAGTCAAGGACGTTTTAAAGAGCAGCTCTAAGCTAGAGTACGGATGCCAGGCTATGATATTCAGTAAAATATGTATATGAAGTAACACAAAAAACCCAACATGTAAATAATCTTAAATCCGAGACTTAAGCCTTCACACAATATCCCTAAGCTGTGTTACATACCCTAGGTGATTCTTTACAAATAGATTACAATGATGTTATGTTCAAAATGTATATTATCCATCCTCACAGATCAGTCATTTGAGAAATTACAAATCGGCATCTCTTTACCAACTACCCTCTCCCACAGCCCTTTATAGTAAGGGTTAAGCCCCAGCCAACTGACATCCAATGCTCCTCAAGGATCTAAAAAACCATTTTATTTACTAAGAATGGTGTCTGATACAGTGCCCACAAGAAGCAGAGGTTCCCGACTGACTGGTGAAGAGATAGTCATTCTCCATTTAAAGAAAAACAAATAAAATACTGGCTCAGCAATGAGTGCTAATTATACACTTTCTAAAATAAAATAAATACATAACATAGAATGTATTTCTTACTGTTAGCGATACCTTTTGAAACTGCATCTAATCTTGTCTAGGATATAGATGTTGTCACCTATACTATGCAAAACATCATAGTCACAATATTGTAAAATACCAACTTTGCAGACTTTATTAAATATCCAAATTACATCAGTTATACCCACACATACTTTTTTAATTCAGAAAAGGGACGTCAAGTTTTAATAACCACATGCTCTCTCGCTCTCTCTCTCTCTCTCTCTATTTTTATAAATGTTTTTCTTAAATAACTGTAAACACAGTTTGCATTGAAAACATTTTCTTTTACTTTTGCAAACTGGACTTCTGCACACTTAGAACCCAATAAGATTGCATGGAAGCATGTGGACTTTCATGGAACAAACACACACAGAGCATTTCCCAGGTCTTTGAACTAAAACTACTGTGAGAGCTTTGTGAAAGTTAATTTATGTTTTTAAAGTTCTAATATCCTTGAATGAAACTCTGGGAAATGCTGAGCACCAATACAAGCCATTAATATAAGTACCAATTGGTAGGCCTCATTTAAATAAATTGATGGTTAGCATTATTTAAAACAACCTTCTGAAAAATAACAATTTCACATGCTTAGAAGAAAGTGATACTGTATTTCTCACACAGAATTATCACAACCATCTCAAAATATAAAAAAGTCTACATCAGTGGTTACTAACCGGTCAATTGCGATCGACTGGTCAATCCTAGAGGATCTCCGGTGGTGGAGTGTGGCTGCCACCAAGGCAGGCTCCCTGCCCACCCCGGCCCCATGGTGCTCCCAGAAGTGGTCAGTGTGGCCCCATAGCCCTGGGGGCAGGAGTTTCCCTCCACACGCTGCTCCTGCCTCCAAGCACCGCCCCTGCAGCTCCCATTGGCCAGGAGAGCTGCGGGGGTGGTCCTTGCAGAGCAGGGCAATGTGTGGAGCCATGTGCCCCCTGTCTTCCTCCCAGGGGCCGCAGGGTGTTGGCGCTTTCCGGGAATGGTGTGAGGCTGAGGTAAGCAGGGAACCTGCCTTGGCCTCGCTGCATCCACTGCCAACTGAGAGCTGCCAGAGATAAATGGTGCCCGGCAGGAGGCAGCAGCCCAACCATCATCCCTGAGCCCCCTCCCAGAGCCAGCACCCCAAACCCCCTCCTGCACCCAAACACTCTGACCCAGCCCAAAACCCCCTCCTGTACCCAAACTCCCTTCTAGAACTTGCACCCCTCACCCTCTCCTGCACCCCAACCCCTGTATATGAAGCAATACTCTTAGCGAGAACTTTGAAGCTTTGAAAGAAATGAAATATCTAGCGAAATGAGATATCTAGCGTAGTCCACCGAATCCTTCTCCCTCTGTTGCTGTATCTAGAGGTAGATCTTTTCAACATACAAATCCTCTTAGGAGCAAGGATTTGAAACTACTGCATAAAGCTCTGAAATGAGATATATGGCCCTTTCTGTTCAGCTACTCTGAAGTCTTTAGGGCCCTGTGTATCTGCCAGATTACAATTTGCCTGTGGCTAGGAGGCCACTATTCTGTGCAGCAAAACCAAAAACAGTCAGAACTATACTGTGTTTCACACACTAACAATTGTTTTTGGAGGAATCTTGCTCATTGACGTCTATCCTCTCAAATAAATTTCAAAGTTGTATCACGAATAAAAATAAAAAATATACTGACAGTTAGTGAAGTACAAATTTTGACTTTGGTACTTCTGTGGGGCTTGTTAAAGGGATGCTATCAAATTTAAATACAATGAATTTAGGAAAAAAATGATTTAAAAACAGTTTCAGGTATTGGAACTTTCTTTGAGCCAGTGTGCCAATTTTTGTGATTTTACAATAATACTTTCCCATTTTTATTAAACAATATTTTTTCTTTCTTGTTGCTGTGCCCAATACCCAAACAAAAGAGGAAACTGACTAAGGGTCTGGTTACACTTACAGGATTATAGCGCTATTGGTTATAGTGGTCCCCTTATACAGCAATATGTATAGCGCTATTGTATGTCCACACTGAGACGCGCCAGCGGTATAGCATGGCCACATTTGCGGCACTTCAGGCGGCATTAAGAGCAGCGCATTAGGGCAGGTATCCCAGCATTCAGCTGGGTGCAACGTGCTTTTTAAACGAGGGGGGTGAGGGGGGACGTGTTGTGTGTATGTGGAGGGAGAGAGCCAGTGGTTTTTCCGTCCTTTTAAGAGCCTGTTAGCGAGCCTGTCAGCACGTGTCCGTTCACAGAGGGCTTTGTTTTCACACAGGCTCCTTCCTTAAACATTTGCATTGCTTATCTGCGGAATTAAGAAAGAAACTCTAAAGAGGTAGTTCCGCATTCCTCCAGCCGAGTTCAAAAGAAAGGGAAGAGACATCAATTGCCTTGAGATGCCTAGAGCTCTAGGCATCTCAAGAGATCACTTGTAGTGCAGTGGGTGTCCACATTCTCGCTGTAGCGCTACAGCAGCTGCGCTACAGCCCTTATTCCCCATGCGGAGGTGGATTACCAGGAGCGCTATAACTCCGCGGTTATAGCGCTCTACGTGACTTGCCAGTGTGGACGGGGAGGAGGTTATAGCGCTCCTGGGGGCTTTATAGCGCTATAAAGTGCCAGTGTAACCATGGCCTAAGACTCATACTGACTTCAATGGGCTTCAGACAGGGCTCCTGTGGTTTATAGCAAAGAAATAGTGTAATGGACTAGAAACTAAATACTGTAAAAGGTGCACACAATAACCAAACTTAAAAAATATAGGTTTTTCTTTTCTTTTTTTTTTTATAGTAAACTAACATGGAAAAACACAGTAGAGATAATATACTCAGACAGAAGTGTGACTTAAGTTGGTATCATTCATGCATTTTGTTTGTTGTTCAGAAGACAGAAGGCACTTGTTAGCTAGTACAAATCTTACTTTAAAATTTTAAGAGAAATTGTTTTGTATTGGAAAGTATGAGGGATTTAAAAGTTACTACTTTCAAACAAGACCTATGGAAAAAAGTTTTAAACAATTACATTACAAGTGTTCTAATGTCTCTGAGCAGCTGATACACTTAAAATTCAATAGCAAGTCTTAGTCTTATCTTCAAGTTTTTGGAAGAATGATCTCTTTATTATTAAAATATACTGGATATCAGTCTTGAGATCTATAATAAATGTGATGTGTAAGTATGTATTTCATGTCGAAGTTTAGAAATCTTGAAACTTGTTGTAAACACAGATAATCAAACACTAGAAATTCTTTAATCAGATAAAAAAATAATTATGCAGGGACTGCAGCAGTTAGTTTTATCCCAGAAATAATAAAGGTGCTTCTTAAACTCAATAATAGACCTGCATGAAATATTCATCCTGAAAACACCCAGGATCAACTGGCATTTGATTTTGACTTGCATTCACAAATCGGCAGTGGTTTGCTCAAATTTTGCTAGTGAAATATTTTTGAGGTTGGATACAAAACAGTTAATGTAAAATTTCTACCTTTTTTCTTTGGATGAGACAAGTTATGATTGAAAATCAGTGGATTCTTCAATTTGATCAAGTGTCTCTCCAAAGGAGGTCTCCAACTTGTAAGTGTGGAGTGGAATGGGAAAAGTATAACAGAGGAGACTTATCTAGCAGTGGGCCAAAAATCTATCACTAGATATAGTGCATGTATATGTTGACTTCTGTGGCAGTTGGCTTCATTAACATCAACAAGAGACGTGTGTATGCCCAAGATTAGAATTTAGCCACTAGACTCATCCTAGATGCTTTATAGGCCATTATATTGCTGGCTATTCCGCTGGCTACCAATTTGATGAAGTAACAACCTCCATTGGTTTGGAACTCACAAGCTAAAATAACTGCCTACATTCTTTCTCTCTTATTAGATCCTTGCTCATTGACTTTAAACTGTTTTTTAACTCTATTAGTCAAACAAAGAGGTTTGGACACATAAAACATAATAATGACCACTCAAATTTTTGCAACACTCCTCATATGCTTTAAAGGAAACAACATCAATTCTTCTGACCAAGGGATTAAAAAGAGATACTTTCCCATCTAAGGCAATAAACAAAAGTTGCCTAAACAGGGATTGTTACAGTTTCAGTCACCCCCATGACTTCTTTTTCCCTTTGTTGAAAGTAAAACTTCAAAGATTACAAATTCAATCAGGCAAGGTATAATCAATCAATTTAAACGAAACTGGATGCACAGGCTATTAGGACTATGTTCTTAGTTAGACTCTGAATAGAATGTGCCAGAAATGTATTAATAATAATAATTATTATTATAGCAGCATCAACCTCTATCATTAAGCTGTCATAACTCTTTTCACTCTAACCCTGTTTTCAATTGCTCACAACTTTTACCTTCCTGCTGAAACCAAAATGTTTGGTTTATGCCTGAAAATGAATTTGAAAAGAAAGTTTGAAAATCAGTGTATCAGCCATAATTGAGTAGGAGGAGAGTGACCCGAAAGAGATATCTTAACGAAAACAATTATGCATCCTTGTTCTGGACAGCTCTACAACCAGAGCGGATGGGGTTTCAGAGCTTGTATTTGGCAAGAAAACACCTCATACTGAGAAGAAATACCCTTTGCTTGTTTCAGAGAAAACTGGCTTTGATTTGACAGAATGATGAGCCTAGGGACACAATATACTGAATACTGAACACACACAGTACATTCTTTTCACTACACTCTTAAAAGGCATGATTCGAAGTCTGCTAAAATCAAAGGGAGTTTTTCCATTTACTTCACTAGGCTTTGGATCAGGCCCAAACTGAGTAGTTAAAGAGCAATTTGCTGCACATGCATATGTGGCTAAATCAGCTGCATACTGATAAACATTGTGAAGTTTATTGCTGAGAAATGGCAGGGATACCAAAGCCTGGGGAAAGAGGTCCTCTGGGGATCTTTGTAAGAGGTTGAAGCAGAATTTCTGCCACAAGAGTGCTCCACAAGTGTTCAATCTATACACAGAGCTATATTTTAAGTAGTCTCACCTATATTAAAATAGATTTATTTCAAAATCTCATCAAGCATCTGCGCATCGTGGAATAAATACCAACTACATTTCTTTTTTTCAGTCTTTCTTTTCTGCCTTTAAAAAGCAAGGCATCTTAATGATTTCAGCCAAGAGTGATACACTAAATTTTAATTCCAAAGTTATAATCCCCTGAATGCAAAGGTTCCAACAGAACTGCTAATAAACCTCAAGTATAGTGACACTATAATATTTTGAACCCTTAACATCACCACTGCTAAGAGGAATTGCTATGCTATAAACTTCTTAGCATTTTTTGAAATCACTACATATCAGCTGTGTGACCATTCTGCCTCACTTGATCACTCATTAGAAATGGTTTTACTCTATAAATCCACTCTCCAGATGCCTGTACAGTACAACATGCTTGCAGTACTGCTATAACAAATCATTGTAGACCAACTGTAAGTTCAATGCCCTGTGTTAAGAGATGAATCGTGGAACTAAGAACTATGTCAGGTGCCAGGAAAAAGCTGCCTACTTGATGCCAATCACTTTACCTGTCACTCTCTGAAACGAACTACTGCTTAGAGGAAATTAAGGTTTACATGATGTTAATGCTCTTGCCTGTTTTCTGGAAGACAAATATAGCATAACTCCTTTTGGTGCTACTCTATTTCTCTTTATAATTGGACAAATAAGTTTATCATAGAATATGATCCTCACCAACTCATGATATCCAAGCGAAGAACTAAACCTTTTCACTAAGGCATTGTCTACACTAGCAAGTCTCTGTGCAATAAAGCAACTTTCTGCACTGTAATTCCTGAGGTGTACACACTGCCAAGCCATGTAGTGCTCAGAAACTGTGCAGCTGCAATGCTGTAAAAAAACCACTCCGACAAGAGGAGTACAGCTTTCTGTGCTGGGGTTACAGCACCGTGGTGCCAGTGTAGACATCCTGGTCGATTACAGCACTTCAACTGGCCTCCAGGAGGTGACCAAATTCAGACTGTTTGATTTCACTGACACAGATTGGCATACATTTGTTATTACAAATGTGTTAGATCCTCACCTGCAGAACATCCATGTGGGCAGGATCATCCAGGTGGGCAGGACTGCACCTGGAATCTCTAAAGCATAGCTTATGAGCCTCTATTGCCTGACCTAAAAGCCACATAGCTGGAACGTTGGGAGAGGGGGCCATGTCTCTCGCCCTGCTACTTTTACCAGCTGTAGGGGTGAGAAATGGCAGGGAGGAGGTAAAGATGAAGGGGTGACAGGTGAGTGGGGACTTGAGGGGAAGGGTCAGCGCAAGAGCAGGGACTCTGGGGGGCACCCTTCAGGCACCTGCGGCCCCCACACTTTTAGGGTGCTTCCGCCGCTTTTGGCTCTTATCCAAGTTTGTAGTAGACTCATCAATCTCTAGCTGGGCTAGGTGCCACTAGAGGGGGACAGAATGCCACACTAAAAAGGTTTGAGCTACATGTGCACTAAGCACACTTTCTAAATATACCCTGCAATGCCCCAGATGACCTGTGGGATGTGAATTCAGTGGGCTCTGGGGGAGCCTGGAAAAACCTCCAACATCAGTACCCAACTTGTCTCTCTATTTCCCCTTGTATGAATATGCAGAAGAAGTGGACTAAAGTTGCCTCATGAATTTTAAGTTGAGAGGCACGAATAATACCAATACAATTTGGTGGGAAATAAACAAGGTCCATCAAGAATGTTTATATTACAGGTTAAGACAAAGACTGCAGGAGCACGCTGCCATGGGAAAAACTGCTGAAGGTATTACAACCTGTCACTGTAAATAATTATACTGATGCCTACTAATGATGATATAACTGAAAGTCTGCCAGCATTTCCATTATAGTAGCTGCTTTCAGGGAACATACCATGGCTATAACATGTTCCCAAAGCATATTCATATAAGGTCTGAACCACAGAGTGAGCTTTAAAGTACTATCACTTGCTTTGAGTCTTAGCTACCTAAGAAACCGACTCTTTCCATGTATACTATTGTGACAGCTCAGTTCAAATGATGCTTTTGTATTAAATAACCCCTGGATTTTGAGACTGATGGCAGTGCATTTTCAGTATTTATATTGTCTTTAATGATAAGTACATACCCCAGAGATAAAATAAATATTAACATTATATTGAAAAAAGACCAACTTTATGTTGTATAGATTTAAATAAAATATAGATGTTTATTGCTACCAGATGCTTGTTTTACATGCATAAAGATTTTAACCCATTAGACTATATTGTGAACAATCAGAATCACATTAGCAAAATTCATTCTTTAATGTTCAACTTCTCCTTTAATAAAGTTCACCCAAATTCTAGGTTACCTAGACCTCAGCAGGCAGAAAGTTGCACACTTACACAAATGGGCTTAGAATTATCCCATGTTTCTCCATGACTACTGCCAAGACAATATTTTGATACAACTCAAACTGGAAGCAGTGAATACAAGTTGACATAAAGAGCACCACAGTTTATTCCAACAATCAAGAGTTAAATTCTGCCCTCATCTACTTACATGCAGCTGCAACTCTGATTAAAGTCCATATTAATTCGGACTTCACACTGCACACTCAAAGACAGACTCTGGTCCTAGGTGAATATGTTTTTGTAGAATATGTTTCACAAGAAATGGTATGTATGCAAATATTCCTTAGTTGTGCCTGTTTGTTCTGGTCTTGTCTGCAGTCATGTATATGAAATTTAGGAGTTATGTTCTCTGAAATGGAAACCAGATTCTTGCACATTTCTCTGTAATGCCTGAACATTACAAGACCAAAACAAACAAATACAGCTGGTAAAAGCAAATTGTGCCCAAAAGGTACCCAGAATCCAAAATAACCTGGACGGTGAAACAAGTTAATGATGAGAATGTTCAAAATACAAGTGTGTCTATTTCAAGTCAACAAATGGAGAAAAGAGTACATCTGTAAACTCAATAAGGTTGCCCACATTGCAAATCTGAAGTCAGCCAGTTAAACCCTGAAGTGTAAGCAGCAAAAAACAACATATGTAGGTCTGTGTATGACGCTCCTAATTATTGCCATTAAAACAGCAACAAAACTACTACATTAACCACCATTATCTGTGAACATTTTTGATTGTTCAGATTGTCAGTTCAATAAGATGTCTTTGGCCTCCAAATGCCTTCTACGTTTCATAATTTCTGTTGGGGTGAAGATGATAAACTGTATTAATTTCTTTAAACTTATTTTATCTAGTAAAACCTGGGGAAATTTGTCTCTTTCTACCCTACATGATTTCTTTCCAAGATTGCTGGTTTGATAATGCTGTCTTGGACTCATCTTCAAGTCCCTTTCTCTAGGCCTCCCAACTAAATTAAATCAAAGATCACAACCCATTCAAAGCGAAATTTCTAGGCTCATGTACAAGGTTCATTTGAACAACATATTATTCTTATTGTGGAGTCTTTGCAGTGACTATCAGCTGTTCATCATATTGATTTTAAAATTTACTTCAGGACTTTAAAATTAATCATCATGGTCTATATATTCCAATTTCCCTTTTCCATATACATCCTCAAAAGTGTTATGATTTTGTAATCAGAAGCTGTCGTCTGTTTCTCCTCTTCAGAAATCTTTCAGCACTAGTGCATTAAGCAGATCATGGCCCATGGTTTTGGGCTCTCTCACCAGCTAAAATTGTAAATACCCTTTTAGATCATTCACATAAAAGCCCAGCTGAAAATGCATCCCTTTATTCCTGCCTTTTTAATTCAAAAAATTAGAGATTAAGTTAGAGTCCACTACATAGGTTGAATACAGCAGGCAGGATCTGGCCCTTTATGTTACACTAATTCCTGTGCAAGGCTGACTGCATAAATTTTACCTGAATTGTATTTTTCTATCCCACCTGAATCCTTGCATCACTTCAGTGTGGTGATGCATTACACAATATTCAGTAAAAGTACAGTTACAACTTACAGAACTGCTATTTTTCTCTTACATCTGCTGATACACTTGCAATAATACATATTTTTATCCAGAAACTGCCAAAACCAGATCTCCTGACATGATGTCACTCATTGGGGTGGAAAGGGGACGGGTGGCAGAAGTTGTTTAATGTTTTAACACAGTGGTTTTCAAAAAAATTTTCTGGTGACCCAGTTGAAGAAAACTGTTGATGCTTATGACCCAACAGAGCTGGGAATGAGGGATTTGGGTGTGGGAGGGGCACAGGGCTGAGGCAGAGGGCTGGTATGCGGGGGTGAGGGCTGTGGGGTAGGACCAGAATGAGGAGTTCAGGGTCTGGGCTGGGGCAGGGGGTTGGGATGTGGGAGGGGGACAGGGCTCTGGGCTGGGGGTGCAGGCTCTGGGGTGGGGCCAGGGATGAGTGATTTGGGGAGCAGGAAGGGGATCCAGGATTGGGTGGGGCTCAGGGTTGGGGCAGGGGATTGGGGTGCGGGGTTGGGACACGGGCTTATCTCAGGCAGATCCTGGTCAGCGGCGGAGTGGCAGGTGCCTAGGCAGACTTCCTGACTGTCCTGGCACTGTGGACTGCTCTGCACCCTGGAAGCAGCCAGCAGCAGGTCCAGCTATTAGGCAAAGGCTAAGGGCAGAGCTGGTGCACGGGGCAGGGGCCACGCGCGGAGCCCCATGAGCCCTCCAACTAGGAGCCAGAGCTGTTGCTGGCCACTTCCGGGGCACAGCACGGTGTAAGGACAAGTAGGGACTAGCCTACCTTAGTGGGCAGCACTCATCTAACTTGGCCATTTACTCTAGCACTCAAGCAAAAAAATCAAACAAAATTAAGAGAAGCATCATGTCATCACAGGACACATTTTCAAGCACCCAGCACCCACAATGGGGCCAGATTTTACAAAGATCTCAGCTCCGATTAAGGCAACTACATAAAAGTCAAATTTTTATAAGAAGTCAGCACCCAGCAGCTCCTACAGAGATGCTTATGATCAGATTTTCAAAAGAGAACAGTACTCAATGTGAAGAGCTTTTGTGAAAGTCTAACCAGGTATTTAGGTGCCTAAAAGGAAGCTATAAACTCCTAAGAAAATCTAGCCCTATATCTTTTCTTTTGCACACTTGGTACATAAATTTAATTTACTCTGTGTATGCATGCATTACACACAGACAAGATCTGTTCTATTTACTGTAAATTCTTATATCATGCCCATCATTGTGGAATGTGAGCCTGCTGAAAGAAAGAAAAAGAGAAAATCAGAAAGTACAGAAAGTTCGTAAACAGCAAAATACGTTGTTTTAATACATGGAATGGCTTAGATATCATAACTAGCAGACCTACATTTTCATGTATGATATCAAAACAAATTGCAACTACAAGTTATAGTGTTATAGCACAGCACTTGGTCTTCTGCTAGCACTCATGAAAAAAAATAAAAAAAGAGAGAAAATGATGCATTTGACCTTACTGACAGGAGCACCTGAAGGAATCATCTGCTGTTTAAGGAATGGTAGACATGTTTAAATCATAACATAAGTGCAAATTGTCCTTGTTTTACTAAAACAAAATAATAAAACACAATTAAACTTTTGCCACCAAGAATAGAGATTTAAGTGTTAATATAAACCTGTAGGCTCTTTCTGGTAGGAAATTAGGAACTTCCTGATACTGTGAGGGTAAGTGCAGTGGATGCAAAAGAAACAAACTAATTTTATATCATAAACATAATATCATAAATGAAATAAGAACTGAATGAATCATAATGAATACATGACTTAAATATATCTTTTACCTCATGGGCACAATAATTAATCCACCAAAAGAATTAGTCCTACAGCACTAAAATTCTTTCCAGATAATAATCAAAGACCCCTATTGCAGTAGCTAAACAAGATGAACAGGTGTACCCTTTTGGTAGATGTGAGGGGCTAAACAGCAATCAGGGCATATGAAGACAAACTGACAGTAATTTCACCCCTTCAGGTCAATGAGGGAGTGTTCCAGCTGACATATGCAGCCTCTGCTTGCCCTTTGTCATGTATGTGCTTCACCTCAAAAACTGTCAGTGACTTGTCAGAATCAATCAGAAAATCTAATGCTATTCTGCAATGATGTACAAGTTTGGACAGCATGACATCAAATTTCTGGTAGTGTGTGTCAAGTACCATATGAAAACAGATGTCCTCATTACTCTACTGCTGTGGTACAAAAGAGTACATCTTACCTTTCTGACCCATATCTGGGAATAGTGAGATTATAATAAAAGAAAGTAAACAACATATTTTCAAACCAGTCAGTTTATCATTCAAATAAAATTGGAGTGTTACTCACCTTCTAGCAAAGGGGTCAACATAACACCAGATTTCCTTATCACATACAGTTTTGTTAGTAGGCTGCCTTTATATTCTGATGAGTTAAAATCAGTCATTTCAGACATTAATGTTAAAGTTCTGATCCAGGAATGATAATTATAAGTGAAATTCACACTGGTGAGGGGGGCCCACACAAGGCGCAGTAAGGTTCTGTAAGTGGAAATCACCTATGATACTGGAGAGGTGTGCCCCACAACAGTTCCAAATACACTAGTGAGGAGGGAGGACTGAGCCAGGGAAGGAACACAGAATCAGTGGCCAGACCCACCGTTGCTCTTCCAAAAAGGATATGAATAAAGGTGCTGGAACAATTTTTATAGTGGGGGTGCTGAGAGCCATTGAACAAAACTGTAAACCCTGTATATAATGGAAACAAGACGGGAGATGCTGCCACACCCCCAGTGCTCCTACTACCAGCACACCTGGATGTGAAAGGCAGTAGCATCTTATTGTCTGGAAAAGTGGCCATACAGAGCCTGGGGAAGCAGAATTCATCCTCAGACGCTCCACACATAAAGCCCAATTTCTCAGGCCCTGAACAAGGAAGGGTTCATTTCACCCTATCATCATTGTAACTGTTGCTTTCAAGCTAAAAATCTTTTAGATATTGTAACAAGTTTGTGGGCACCTGGAACTTCCCTGTTGTCACTATGCTGCACATCACATTAGAGCTTCTAGTCAACAGCCACGAAGCAACACAGATCTACCTAATCCAAAACCACAGCGTCTTACCACATAAGCTGACACTGAGCCTACATTTATGTTTGCAATATAGGGCCTACGACACAACTGAGACTTTCTTACTCTCTCCAACAGATGGCAATGGTACGTATACACACCAACCAGTTCATCACAACATCAATACAGGCATGTCGCGTCTTGCGTGATGGTTCTGTTCCGCGGTTACCGCATAAAGCGGAAACCGTGTATAGCTAGAACCCATTCACTTCAATGGCAGGCGAAATTGTGCCCCCAACAGGAAGATTTTTTTAAAAAAATCCCCCCCCCTTTTTTTTTGCCGACCGCATAAAGCGGAAATCACGTATGTTAAATACGCCTAAGATGCGACATGCCTGTACTTACACCCTATTAAAATTAGAAGTATTTTTTGGATATAATCCAAAACAAGAACTGTGAAAATAAGAAGTTTTGCAAGCATACAGAGCCCAATCTTGAAGAAAGCGAGGTTGTGACTGAATAGTCTCTGCAGGATTTAACCCATAATAATTGCACTTCTAAGGACAAGCGGCATTTTGCAGGGTTGAAAATCTAGATATTGAGTGCTCTACAAATAATGAAAAATTAGATGATAAAATGCCTAGAAAAGAAAATATGCAAACCTAGGATTCTTGAGCTGGTACTTGTTTTTTGATTGTTTGGATAACAGTGTAGCTCAAAATTAAATTGCATTTTTCAAAGCTATAGTGGGTGTAAGTCAGATTGTTTGCTAAAAGAAGAATGCCTGTAGCCACCAAGCTTTGCAGTCATGGATGATATCTTCCACAAGATCCTTAGGTGTCTGCCAGAGGTAGGTGAATGAATCATGGAATAGGATCTACAGCTATAGACTTGTTTAAATGCAGCCAATAAGAGTTGTCCTTCCCTTACTGCATACTTTTCTCGTTATTGAAATCTATTCTAATAACTTACTGTATTTGATTAAACCAGCTCATTAAAAAGATTGATAAACAATTGCATAGTACAGCCACTTTACTCCATCTCTTAGAACTGCATCTAAGCTCTATGATTCCTACTCAATTTAAAAGAAAATCACTAAAAAAAACAGATTGTAGCAAGTTAAGGCAGTGTCTGATTTTTAAGGCCAAATCCAGTCTCCATGGCATGCCACTATGCAGAGGTGCCTAAAGAGGCTGAAGACCCTGAAATGACATTGAGGCAGAATATGGAACCTCACTTTGTCAGGCCTGTCACGATCTCCTTTTACAAAGCAGTGAAACCTTTACCAGCCAGCATTGAGTGGTTCTCACAGTCACAGGAGCCAGCCTGAAGATGAGTACCAGCTACAGGAAGCTGTGACGCAGGAGGTGGAGGCTGAGAAGAGGTGGGAGGGAAGAGCTTATTCTTTCAATTTACAAACAGATTCACCTCCTAGGAAGGTGCAAACTGCACTTCCCTGTGCCAGGGACTGCCACCATACTCAGGAGCAGATTCATCCCTGGGGGAGGTGAGGCAATTTTCAGCACTCTCCCTTGAAGCTTTCACTTGGAGAAGGCTTCTTTAATCTTTGTTTTTTGAGATCTCCACTTGTTCCCCACTAACAGAGAGTGCAGGAGGGATGCTCTGAGTTAGTGCATTCCCTAGCAGCCCTGGCCACATTCCCCTCACATCCTAGTATCATCCATTTTGGGGATGGATTAGTCTGCAGCAACCTACCTAGCAGAGTGCAGGTTGTGGTTATTTTGTGCCCCTACACCCTCCCTTTGGGGACACTTTTAAATGCTGGGCATTCTACGCTAGGGTATGACTCAGTGGCAGTCAGGTAGCGAATCTGGTCTATAAACTCAAACACTATAAATTCCTCAGGGGACGCAATGTGCTCTGATCTGCACGGGGCCATGCACAATGTTAATGTTCAGCAAAGAAGGAGTGAAATAATCAATCAATAAATGATTCCCATTCATACTAATGTGGGATTTGTGTCTATCAAAAAATTCCCCTCCAAATGCTTTCTAGCTTTTGTGCATACGTGTAGGGAGGAGGGAGAGAGATGAGATGAGTCTGTACTTTTCCACATTACAGCCACTTCCTGTGGGAGAGTTGGGATTGGGGGAAGAAGGTTGTTAGGAACATAGAAATTGCTAGATCAATCAGTAGAGCCCTGATCCTCATCTTCCCTAAGCCATCTCTCCTCACTAGCCCACCCATGCTGAAAGCAGACATAGTTCAGCCCTTTTTAACTGAAAACAATATTTGTTTCCACTAACATCAGCATGCTGGTAAAGAGGTACTCAGGTTGCATTGCCCAGTGCAACTCTGGTTAATAACCTACAGTACTGTTCTGACCTTGGAGTAGTTATCTCAAACATTGCCACTATATAATGATTTTTTCCCAGTATAATGAATGAGGTATTAGAAAACATTTCACCCACCATCACCACATTTGTTTTTAGAGTCTTACTTTACTTAAATTATCACTGCAATGTAAGGGTAAATCTCATTTATGCAGGAGATAAAGCTTTCTCCAGGGCTGGTCTGAGACCTTGGAATGAACTCCCAACCGCAGGATCTATGGGCCATCACAAACCTCACCACCTTCCACTCCAAGTGTAAGGTGCACTTCTCCCACCTGTTTTCTCTAACATAAACACAGAGCAGTGTGTGCATTTAAAAAACAAACAACAGAACACCTAACAAAACAAAATATCACCCTCCATGCTCAATTCTCCTCCTGGGGAGAGGATGGAAGAGAATGAACCGCAAGTGACAGATGTTAGTCATTTCGCTTAATTCATTTCTGGAAGGTGCTCAGATACCTCAGAGATGAGGGTAGTAGAAGAACCTAAAAGAATAGAAGGGCCAGAGTTTGCTTGGTCCTTGTGCGGATACACAGCTGAGAGGTGCACAAAGAAGCTTCCCTGTCATTCTCCTTTTTTGACCCAGACACATTTACATCCCCTGCACTCTCCAGAGGAGGCAGAAACTGAAACCACCACATACTGCACCATCCTTAGAGACAGCTCTGCTACAGACATACGCCCCTGTCCCACGTGGGCCAGGGAACCCCAGTATTCATGATGCCTCCCTGAGGCTGAATGTCTTCCAGCACAGCTGCATGCCACCCCCACAATGCGGGCAGCAGCTAACTACTGCAATCAAGCTGTAACTATTGTTCCACAAAAGAATTGAGAATAAAGCAGATATTTAAAGAATTGATATGCCACATAATGGAAATCAATGAGGTAACAATACTTCATTAAACATACAGAATACCTTAACTGCATTTATACTTGCTCGGCTCTTCTTAGTGATCTATTCAATTTAAGTGACAAGTGAGTCAGACTAAGTCTAGCATTGCTATATCTACAGATTAAACCTCATCTGTCATTGAAAAATTAGGTTAATATTATGATTTCTTGCTATAATGAGAATGCATCCAGTTTTTTAGTGGGTCTTTTGCGCTTGTGACTCATGTAAGTGCTGTCACTAAAAATATTTTACTAATTTTCTCCAAATACTAACAGGATTACAATTACTAAATTATTCATTCTAGTAGTTATATCATTAAGACACTATCAAGGACAGTACAATTTAACTTCTTTTCAAACATCACATTTTTATGATAGATCAACACTGCAGCAGACACATGTATTATGAAGTTAATGGTCTGTCAAGATATTAACAATGCTGATTTCTGAAGAGAAGTCTAGAATTTTAAAGACAAAACTGGGTTTATCAGATAGGACAGATTGTTGCTTGTCTGACTGACTTAGTTTGTGTGACAGAGCTATGAGCTGCCTTTGGGTTCACAAGTCCTTCAAAACCAAAGATTCATGCTAATAGAATGCTTTTCAGCATAAAGCACCCAACAATCAGAGTTAAAGTTTTATTTATTGGCTGTGACCATCTACTTCTGTTATTAACCATAAGGGCCCATACACTTCATCAACTCCTAACAATAGCCGCAAGCTTGGACAATCTGTCTTGTGTCTTCACTGGGCAGAACTTCAATGGAGCAGCATCGATTAAAGAGAAGCCTACGCATAAAATGGAAACTCATTAAATTAAACTTTTCAAAGGGGGAAACTTCAGTTCCAATTGAATTGAACTGTTTTTATTTAGGAGATGAAAGGTCCATTACCCAGCTATACATTCATGCGCTCTTGGCTTCAGTGCTTTTTATTTGACTTAAACTTTTGGTTCCTTCCCATGTCTTTTTGGAGGCTTGAGAAACATAATAGGAATTCAGCCCTTATTGAGTTTGATTGGAACATAGTATCTGTGAACCTCATAATGATACTTCTTAGACCTTTATGTTTATCATTTTAATGTTGTCTCTTTTGTAATTTTGTTGTTATAAATTTTGTTTGTTTTTTGGATTATTTTTTGGGCTTTATTGTACGAACAATTGTCCTCTTTTCACATGTATTTGCAGAGAAGTTAAATTAACGTCCATTAAATAATGAATAGGGATAAAATAAAACAGGTGTAGTCATTTACATAAGCTGCTGATGTCAGGATCGCTTTTCTAAAGTGTTCATATGAAAACTGACTTGCAGCTTACTGCCTGAAAACTTCACCTTGAACTTATTATGAGGGTAATAATATAACAAACACAGTTGGTAACCTGTGCTATATGGAAACTTCAGTTTAAACAGAGCATGCCTATAAATGAGTAACCTACTGTATATTGTCAAAGCTAAGTAATATTCCAAATGCTTTGATTTTAGATGACTGAACACTAAATGAAATGAACTACATTCTCAGCTACTTACATAAAAAAAAATTTCTCTTGACATTCAGTGTAACACAGTGATACTATACAGAAATACCCATTGCCTTTGCTGCTGAATACCCTGCCACTGTAAAAACAAAAACAACCCCCCCGACACACAAATGCTTTACAAAATTTCATTATACCACATGCTTTTGTCTTCACACATCCTTCCATTTATCACACTGCAAATGAAACACTGTTTATGTTGCTAAAAATCAGTTTAAACATTGTTATTAAAGCCTTCTTTCTAAATTATACTGGCAAACATATTTTTATGTACCTGAGAAAAATACATATCATGTGTTGAAATCTATGTAACATTATATAGACGTGTCCCAATTAATTTTTAGGGCCAAATTCTGTCTTTGGTTAAAATCATATTACTGCCATTGACTTCAGTGGGAGACATGGCAGTGTACGCACATGCACACACATGTTAAAAAAACCAACAGTAGAACCTGGCTTTAAAAGTTTACATAAAACCACAAAAAAGGATGAGGGGGAGTTAGGTCTTCCAGTGCCCACCAGCCAAACCAACTAGAGAAGTTTCCTTGTGTGTCTGTCACATTATTGTTGAAAACAAACACCATGAAATAATAGGACACACTTTACAACTGGATTACTCTAAATTGTTGCATGACAACTCATTGTTTGGTTGCACCTCAGTTTTTCTTATCCAACTTAAATAAGAATGAGCACATTTATAGGTTTGCACCCTGACATTGTTATGCATTCATGTAGCACTTAAATAATAATACAATGAGATATAGAGTGTGCTCTAAAGGAATAAGTAAAGTGTTAGGCATCTGACACCAGTAAATTCCAATCATGGCTCTACTGCTTACTGACCATATGGATTTAGGCAGGTGATTTAGGACTTGATTTTTCAGAGGTGTCAAATACATACTACTCCAAGTGAAGATAATGGAAGCCGTGGGAGTTCAGCATGTCTGAAAATCCCCTTAACATCTTTGTGTTGGTTTCCCCATTTGTCAAATAATACTTATCTACTTCATAGAGATGTCGTGAGAATTAATGTGTGCACAGTGTTTTAAATGTATAAATGTTTTGTATTCAAAGACCATTATTATTCATTTCACATTTTGATTTCCATTCTAAAACTTACGTTTTCTGCTACAAGTGTCAATATTATAGATATCTGCTGATTATTTTTATTATTTAAATTCGAAATTTAAAAAGCCATGTGAGATGACAGCCTACAAACTAATCAGTCCAACAGAATTTATAAAGGTAGCATCATATATTACTTTCCCACATAAAGTCACCATTTAAATGAAGGGGAGTTCTGAGCATGCAAGGAAAGGGGACTCAAGCTCAGACATGTCAGATCGTTTTGCTACTTCACAGTTCTTGTATCAAATTCTACCTTTCAGGTTTAAAAAGGACAAAGATATTACACATTGGAATATTAAGATTTAATAGGCCTTAAAAATTAGGTTGCAAAACAGAAAGTCAAAATATCAGAGAAAAAACCTCATTATCAACAGTAGAATGCTTTGCAGCCTCACAACATTTCTCTATCTACATATGTTGTATAAGCCCGGAGCCACTCAAATGCACTATTTATGGCTAAAGTAAAGTCCACAAAGAGAAGTATAGTCCAGACCAGTATTTCTCAACCTTTTTGATATCAGGGACTGCCTGCCTAAACTGTACCGGGAGACCTCAGGGACTGGTTCTCATCCATGGATCGGCTGTTAAGAAACACTAGCCCAGAGAGTTCAGCAATGCAGCTAAGGACTTCCCTCAGTTTTATTTGAATTATCACCCACTGAGACTTCCACTCCCCATCATACAATCTTAATCCAAATGGAGGCTGTTCTGATTAAGGTGGAGTACCAAATACTTGGTTATATAGTCTTCACAGGCCTCACCGCTACATTAAGGATGAGGGTGGTTGCAATCTTCTCCATTTTGGGCAAAGTCAGGTGTGGTTATAGTGCTTTTAGCAAGTTTCCATAGGTTTCCTCTACTGCACAAAGGTGGGCTCCATAGTTTAAAACAAACACACACTGCATAAATCAAAATTAATGTAGTTTACTAAACAAATCTCATTCCAAATATTTTCCTACTTTCACAAAAAATATAAAACACTAATCGGAACTTAAAAATAATCAGAAAAGTTGCAAAGTTTGCCCACACTATTACTGTAGTCATTGGCATGGAGATACATCCCAGTTAGACCTTGAAGAAAATTTGTATAGTTCTATTATTGGAATGTGTTTTTAGAAATGGCAATCAAAGAAATTTTCCAATGCAAACAAGTGTTTCTAAGGACTAATTATTCACAGTGCCACTTGCTGATTGATGCCTGTAGACATAAAAATTTATTTCTAGGCTGTATTTACAGTAAAACCAAATGTGTTAGTGGCAAGTAGCTTAATCAAATTTAAGAAAAACAGACAGATAACTTAGGAGCTGCCTTTTTTTCCCTTTAATCCTCTCATTTGGTTTTGAAACATAAGGCCCCGTTCACTTCATTTAAGTCTCACAAAGACTGGAAGCCTGATCAATCTGTCTTGTGTCTTCTTAGGGTGAAACTGCAATTGAGTGGAAGCAACAGATGAACAAAGCCCACATTCAAATCTGTAGCTCATTAAAATAACGTTAAAATGGGGTAAAATCTCAATTGTAAGTGAATTGTAGTTGGCTTCTTTCAGCTACATACATTTGATTAATAAACCATACATGCATTAGCCCTGAACCAGTGGTCTTTAAAGTAAATTTCAATGTCCCTGCTTCTTTAGTCTTGAAACTTTTTTGAAAAACATTTAAAAAACAAAGCTTTTTTTTAAAAAAAAATAGAGGAGCTCTTTCCTACAGGGTATGCAGCTTGTGGGACATGATCTGTCAAAACCCATAATCAGTTCAATATTCTGACACAAACTTAGCAAACTGCATGTTTGTGAGAAACCTATTTAAAAGTTTTATAGCAAAGTGTATTGTTAATTTGCTTTAAAATATTTCCATGTATATTTGTATATATATGGAAATATATTAACATATTTAAGTACACATTAAAGAAATTACTGTACAAAGGCACATTGGCAGCTGATTAAGGTAATACTGACTTGCTATTTTTAAACTGAAAACTGTCCCCAGCCTTCCTGAGCCTCTCTCCCAGATCAGATGAGAGGATCCCTCCACTCCTGCCACACTTACACCTTTTCCTTCTTTATTCCCATCTCCCTTTCAGATGGTCTTTGAAGGGAGTCATATCCAACCTATCAATGACCTAAACGCATCAGCCACAAATGTTGCTCCACAGAGATACAAAGTTCTGCTTTCCGCCAAGAGCTAGTTCTGTTGCCTCAAGAGAAAACCCAGCCAACTGTCAGCTCAGGAGCAAGGGATCAAGCTTTTGCCCTAAATCAGGGATCGGCAACCTTGGCATGCGGGACCACAAGGTAAGCACCCTTAGCAGGTCTCGCTGGTTTGTTTACTTGCTGGTTTGCCGACTGCGGCTCCCACTGGCCATGGTTTGCCATCCCGGTCCAATGGAGGCTGCAGGAAGCAGCGACCAGCACCACGCCGCTTCCTGTAGCCCCCATTAGACCAGGACAGAGGGACTAGGAGGAGCCGCAGTCGGCGAACCAGCAAGTAAACCGGCGAGGCCCGCTAAGGGTGCTTACCCTGCGGTCCCGCGTGCCAAGGTTGCCGATCCCTGCCCTAACTGATCCTCTACAGTAGACTCTTGATTATCCAGGATGGTAGGGAAAAAATTAATCCTGGTTAATAAAATCCTGGATAATCACCATCCATAGGAAATATGGGGTGGAGGGGAGTTGGTTCACCAGCCACCCTGCGCCAGAGGGAGGGGATGTTGGTTCACTGGCTGCCCTGTACCCTGGTGAGTTTTGGGGTTTTTTTGTGCTTGGGGCAGCAACAAAGCCAGAGCCGAGCCTACGAGTTACACATATTTTTTTTTTTTTTGACATCCTGGTTAATCCACATCCTGGTTAACCCAATCCTGGATAATCGAGAGTCTACTGTACTTAGTCACACGTGAGCTACTATGAATGGAAGAATCTATTTGGACCACCTATGTACATGAAAACTCCAGCACATTGCTCTCAGCTTTTGTTATTATACCTGTAAAAAAACAAGTGAAGAGCTTGAAACTGGCTAGTAGTCAACAGGAGAGACTGGTAACACTTTTGATCCCCCCTGGGCTCCAAGAAGCTCTTGCTAGGTAGACTCAGACTCACAGACTTTAAGGTCAGAAGGCACCATTATGATCATCTACAGACAAGTCTCATCTTCCGCTGGAGTTACATTCCGCAGTCAGCGCGTAAAGCGAAAACCGTGTATAGTCAAACACTCATTGAGTTGAATGGCAGGCGGAATCGCCCGCACTACAGATACAGTTTTTAAATTGTTATTTTTCTCTTTTTTTCTTTTTTTGCCACCATGCAAAGCTGAATTTGTGCATGTTAAATGTGCGTAAGATGTGACTCACCTGTAGTCTGACCTCCTGCATATTGCAGGACATAGAATCTCACCCATCCACTCTTGTAATAAACCCCTAACCTATGTCTGAGCTACTGAAGTCTCAAATCATGGTTTAAAGGCTCCAAGGTGCAGAGAACCCTCCAGTAAGTGAACAGTACCCTTTGCTGCAGAGGAAGGCGAAAAACGCCTAGTGCCTCTGCCAATCTGTCCTGGGTGAAAATTCCTTCCCAACCCCATATGGCGACCAGCTAAACCCTGAGCATGTGGACAAGACTCACCAGCCAGACAGGAAAGAATTCTCTATAGTAACTCGGATCCCATCCCATCTAACATCCCATCACAGGTCATTGGGCATATTTACTGCTAATAAGCAAAGATTGATCAATTGCCAGAATTAGGTTATCCCATCATACATCTACTCCATAAATCTATCAAGCTTAATCTTGAAGCCAGATAGGTCTTTTGCCCCTACTGCTTTCCTTGGAAGGCTGTTCCAGAACTTCACTCCTCTTATGGTCAGCAACCTTCATCTAATTTCAAGTCTAAACTTCCTGATGGCCAGTTTATATCCATTTGTTCTTGTGTCCACATTGGTACAAGCTTAAATAATTCCTCTCCCTCCTTTGTATATATCCCTCTGTGTATTTGTAGAGAGCAATCATATCTCCCCTTAGCCTTCTTTTGGTTAGGCTAAACAAGCCAAGCTCTTTGAGTCTCCTTTCATAAGACAGGTTTTCCATTCCACAGATCATCCTAGCAGCCTTTTCTGTACCTGTTCCAGTTTGAATTCATCCTTCTTAAACATGGGAGACCAGAACTTCACACAGTATTCCAGATGAGGTTTCACCAGTGCCTTGTATAATGGTACTAACACCTCCTTATCTCTACTGGAAATACCTCGCCTGATGCATCCCAAGACTGCATTAGCTTTTTTCATGGCCATATCACATTGGCAGCTCATAGTTATCCTGTGATCAACCAGTACTCCAAGGTCCTTCTCCTCCTCTGTTACTTCCAACTGATGCATCCCCAGTTTATTGTGACGGTGTACCCCATAAGGCTTTATGAGGGGGTGCCTATAAATATATGTATGACATTACTGGAATATGGTTTTGCTACATATGCCATGTAACATACCTATGTAAAGGTAATGATCTGCTGGATCTGATCATCCTATTTGTATGTATGTGTCTGTTTTGTATTCAAAGTTATGAATAATGGCTATGTGCTTGGTTAGTTGTAAATAGACTTTGTAAAGTAGCTGAGCAGCTCTCTGAGGAAAGACTACCTTCAGTTAATCCCATTCAAGAACCAATCAAGCTAACAATGAACTTTGTAGACGCCCATCCACACCCAAGCTTCCCCAGGAATGTGGCCTGGCTGGTAATGGGGTCTGGCTCAAACATGTGAGTGGACCATGTGCTCTAAAACTCTATTTTACAAGTGGACTCTGCATAGGAAGGAGGAGGGGGTCTCCACCCACAAGAGGATGTCTATATAAACTCTGGAGAGACCTCTCCATTTTGTCCTGAGCTGGCTTAAAGAACAGCCTCTCCACCCAACAAGGGGATCTGAAGGAAGCTGGAACAGAGAACAGTGACTGAAGGGTGGGGGTGTGAGTGATACCTGGACCCAGACTAATAGGGAGATTAGCCTGAAAGAAGAAATTCATTGAAAAAGCTGAGGGTGAGGCTTTTTACTGTATTAGTGTTAGATCTGCGTTTTCTATTTTATTTTATTTGGTAATTCACTTTGTTCTGTCTGTTACTACTTGAAATCACCTAAATCCTACTTCCTGCCTTTATTAAAATCACTTTTTACTTATTAATTAACCTGGAGTAAGTGTTGGTACCGGGGTGGGGGGCCGCAAACAGCTGTGCATATCTCTCTATCATTGTTATAGAGGGCAAACCATCTATGAGTTTGCCCTGTATAAGCTTTATACAGGGCAAAACTAATTTATTCAGGGTTTGACCCCATTGGGAGTTGAGCATCTGAGTGCCAAGGGCAAGAATACTTCATACCTGTTTCCAAGCAAGCCCATAGCTGTTGGGGGACGTGGTTCAGACCTGGAGCTGGTGTTGAGCAGGCAAGTGAGTCTGACTCAAACCAGGTAGGGTACTGAGGTCCTAAGCTGTTTGGACAGGAAAACAGAGGCAGAAGTAGCCTTGGCACATCAGGTGGCAGCTCCTAAGGGTGTTTCTGTGATCCCAACCGGTCACACTTATAACTAACATTATTGTTATTAATCCCTAAATGCATGACCTTGCACTTTTCACTATTAAATTTCATCCTATTACTATTACTCCAGTTTACAAGGTCATCCAGATCTTCCCGGATCACTTTTTTTTCTTTTCTTAAAAACAGGAACTATGTTAGCAATTCTGCAAGTTTACAGATTCATGAAACATACTTGCAAATAGTCTTGCAATTTCATGTGCCAGTTCCTTTTATATTCTTGAATGAAGATTATCTGGGTCCCCCGATATAGTCCCATTAAGCTGTTCGAGTTTGGCTTCTACCTTGGATATGGTAATATCTATCTCCATATCTCATTTGTCATCCTGCCATTATTCCTAAAATCCTCATTAGCCTAATTAAAGACTCAGGCAAAGTATTTTAGATATGGGCCATGCCTAGATTATTCTTAATCTCTACACCATCCTCCATGTTTAGCAGTTCCACTTCTTCTTTTCTTTTTATTTATCTACAGAACCTTTTACTATTGGTTTTAATTCCCTTTGCAAGATCCAACTTTACATGGTTTTTAGCCTTTCTCACTTTATCCCTACATGTCCTAATTTCAATAAGTGAACTTTCCTTGCTGATCCTTCCCATCTTCCACTCCTTGTAGGCTTTCTGCTTTTTCTTAATCACCTCTCTGAGATTCTTGCTCATCCATCTTGGTCTACAATCTCTGACTATGAATTTTTCCCCCCCTTTTTTAGGTTACAGGCTTCGGATAGTTTCTGCAACTTTGACTTGAAGTAATTCCAGACCTCCTCCACCTTCAGATCCACAAGTTCTTCAGTCCAATCCACTTTCCTAACTAATTTCCTTAATTTTTTTAAAGTTAGCCCTTTTGAAATCAAAAACCCTTGTCACAGATCTATTTCTGTTTCTCCTTCCATTCAATTTGAACTGAATTAGCTCACGATCGCTTGAACCAAGATTGTCCCCTACAACCATTTCTTTTATGAGACCCTTACTACTCACCAAAACCAAATCTAAAATGGTATCTCCTCTTGTTGGTTCAGCAACTGTTGGGTGAAGGAATCCATCAGTTATCGCATCTAAGAAAATCCGAGCCCTATTATTATTACTAGCACTTGTCCTCCAGTCTATATCTGGGAAGTTAAAGTCTCCCATTATCACACAATTCCCATTAGTATTTACTTCATTAAAAACATTAAAGAGGTCTCTGTCCATATCCAAATCAGGTCTATAGCACACCTCAAGCACTCTCCCAAGGGAGGCTCTAGTAGCTTTCTTCTCCAATGTGATTTCTGCCCAGACTGTTTTATCCATTCCATCACTTCTTATTTCTTTACAGTCTATCTTATCACTGATATCCAATGCTACTCCACCACCTTCACCTTTATTTCTGTCTTTCCTAAACAGCACATTCACTTCAATACCTGTACTCCAGTCATGACTACTATTCCACCATGTTTCTGTTATCCCTATAATATCTGGTTTCACTTCTTGCACCAGTAACTCTAGTTCCTTCATTTTGTTATCCATTTGTTATGCATTTTGTTATGCACTGGTGTACAAACATCTTAATTTCTGCTGTTTGGCCTTGCTCACATTCTTTACCTGATTAGGCATGGACATTCTTCGGCCTATATCACCTATCAGACTGGTATCTACCCTGTCCTTCCTCCTTCTGTCCATTCTCTTACCCATGGATGTATCCTTTCTTACTTCATTTTCTTCCTCTTCAATGTTAAAATCCAGCATGGAGATTACCTGGAGATTACCATCTCCCCCAGATTCCTAGTTTAAAGTTCTCTTAATCAGTTGTACCAGCCTCCATCCTAGAAGTCTATTTCTCTCCCTACTCAGGTGAAGTCCATCATGAGAGAACAGTCCTCTATCCATGAATGCCTCCTAGTGGCCATACATCGCAAAGCCCTCCTTATAGCACCACTGCCTGAGCCATCTATTGATCATTATAGTTTTGTCACACCTTTGTTGCCCTTCTCTATGAATGGGCAGAATCCCACTGAAGATCACCTGAGCCTTGATTTCCTTAAGCGTCTTTCCAAGTCCGGCATAGTCTCATTTGATACATTCCAGCGAGAATTTAGCCGTATCATTTGTTCCCACGTGAAGGACAATTAGTGGCTTCTTTCCTGCTCCCGTTAGGATCTTCTTTAGCCTCAGGTCCACATCCCATATCTTAGCATCTGGCCGACAGCACACCCTTCTGTTCTATGGATCAGATCTGGTTACAGACTCGTCTATTCTTCTCTTAAGGAGTCCACAATCACGTGGACCTGCCGTTTCCTGGTGATGTTGCGATTCTCCGGTCTATCCCCTGTTCCCTCTGGCTGCAAGTCCTTTTGATTCCTATTCTCCCTTGCAATCCTCTGCAACCCATCCTGTATCCTCCTAGGGCTCATATTTGGTGTTATTATCTCCATTGACTCTTCCCCTTTTCCTTTAGGACTAGCTGTTCTTTTCTTCCTTGCCCTCCCATCTTCAGTGACCACCTGCTGTACCCCTTCTTCATTTTCCAACTCTGCAAACTTGTTCCTGAGCTACATTTCTCCCTCACTAGCCTGTCTTTTCCTCTGCCTGGTTCTCTTAGTCACGTGCTTCCACTGTCCGTTTTCATCACCCAGCAGTCTTCCCTCATAGACTTTAAGGTCAGAAGTGACCATTATGATCATCTAGTCTGACCTCCTGCACAATGCAGGCCACAGAATTTTACCTACCCATTCCTGCAATATACCTCTTACCTATATCTGAGCTATTAAAGTCCTCAAATCTTGGTTTCAGGACTTCAAGGTACAGAGAATCCTCCAGCAAGTGACCCATGCCCCCTACTGCAGAAGAAGGCGAAAAACCTCCAGAGCCTCTGTCAATCTAGTCTGGAGGAAAATTCCTTCCCGACCCCAAATACGGTGATCAGCTGAACCCTGAGCATGTGGGCAAGACTCACCAGCCAGACACCCAGGAAAGAATTCTCTGTAGTAACTTGGATCCCATCCCCTCCAACTTTCCACCATATATCCTTAGGACCTGTTTCCATCTGCAAGTCTGAGCTTTTCCCTTCAGCCTCCTCTTGTCTTTGCTCCATCATCTGTTCGAACTCCCTTCTAAACTCAACCAGAGTTTCCACCTGCATCTCCAATCCTCATATCTTTTCTTCCATCAGCTCTATCAGGCAGCACTTTATACACACAAAACTCTTTTCAGGTATCCCCTCCAGTATCATGTACATACCACAGCTTCCACATCCAGCCTTCTTCATTGTGACCTCCACAGCTTGGGTCACTACCACTGCTGCCTCAGTATCTGTCATAGCCTCCCCACCTAAGTCAAATGCCTTCTCCTCCAACAGAACTCCCACTCAAACTCCCCTGTTTACAGTTCTGTTTGCTGGCTCCTGTGCCACTGCAGCTGTCTAGGAGCAATGGGACCAGCTTGTAGTCATGGAAAAGGCAGGAAACCAGATACTATGACAACAGGGATCACTGGACCTTGAATTTGAAATGTGTAAAGAATTTGAAATTGTAAAGAAAAGGAGAAAAAAGGGAGCACACCAAAGCATTGCTCTTACTGATGGGGTCTTATTTAACAGGGTGCTAGGATCCAGAATCTTCCTCTCTCCACCAGGAGTTAGTCTGGGGAAAAAAGATGTAATACTCTTCCAACTTCCAGCCACAAGATAAGCTCTGCCTCATGTGACTTACCAAAGTGAGATGCTACTCACAGTGGCGTGTGCAGATATTCAAAATAAGACTGTGTATTCTGAGGGCTCTCAGTTCACTCCTCAAGCTTGGCTTCACCTCACTGGGACTTCTGTACGTCCATAGTGTGACTGTCCCCAGGGTACAATCTGGACTGTTGAACAACTGTGTTCCCTCAATTCTCCAGTCTGGGGTGCCTCTTACACTGCTTCTCTGTGAGAGCAACTATCCCCAGCCTGCTCACACACAGACTCAAGCACACACAGCCTATAGCACTCCCAGTTAGCCTGCCATTATTGAATTACATCACAGGGCACCCCCAGAAAGATAGATTTTAAGTGATTGCAAGTAATGAGGCATAAAAATCAGAATTGGTTACAAAGAAACAAAAGGTAAAATGCAAACTAATACCTAACTGAATGAATTCAAAATTAATTCAACGTGAAAGTCTCTCTCTAGCAGTCTTACTGGCTGAACTCTTTTAGAACTCTCTCAGTCTCAAGCTGTTTCCTTTGTTCTTCAGGTGTTGTGGCCTGTGGCGGGTCCAGTCCCGCCGCGAGCCTCTGGGGCAGGGGCGGGTTGTGGCGGTGGACCTCAGCCACTCCACAACCCCCGATTACGGGGCAGCGTGGCCCAATGGCCAGAGTCTATGTCAAGCTCCACTCTATCTCAGGGCAGCGTGGCCCAATGGCCTGAGTCAATAAAGCTCCCCTCTGTCTCGGGGCAGTGTGGCCCAGTGGCCAGAGTCAATAAAGTTTCCTTCTGTCTTGGGGCAGTGTGGCCCAATGGCCAGAGTAAATAAAGCTCCCCTGTGTCTCAGGGCAGCGTGGCACAATGGCCAGAGTCAATAAAGTTCTCCCCGTCTGGGGGTAGCACGGCTCAATGGCCACAGTCAATAGAGCTCCCCCGTGTCTCGGGGAAGCGCGGCCCCACGGCCACAATCAACGAAGCTCCCCTCTGTCTCGGGGCGATGCAGCCTAGTGGCTGCGGGGGTAAGGGGACCCGGGCCCATGCACTCCACTGGGTCCTGACCCAGGGCTCACCTGTTGGCGGGGCTTCCCTGCCCCTCGCTCAGTGGGGATCTGCCCGCAACACGCCGAGCGTGTGTGTGTCCCTTTAAAAGTTCCCTGGGTCACTTCCTACCCGCACTGCTGGGCCTTCGGTGTCCAGGAGTCTCCTGCAGCATTCCCCTTCCGGGCCAATGTCCAGCTGGGCCTCCAGCGGCGTCTCTGCCGGGCTGACCTCTGGAACCCAGGATCCTGGCTGTACCTCCACAGGAGCTGGTAGTGTGCACCCTTCCCCTCCGGCGGTCAGCCCCAACTGAGCAGCTCTGCAGGCTTTTATACTGCTCCTCCAGTTGGAGCATGCCCAGCAGGGCTTCCGGTGCGTGGCTTCCTCAGCTCAGAGGGAAGGGTTAACCCCTGCAGTGCCAGTGCGGGGCCACTCAGCCCCGTCACATGGTCACTATGAGTAGAACAAGACAATCATCAGGTGATCATCCTGTGTTTTTCACTCTCAGCATCTAGCAGTCAGAGGCATAGGAACACCTAGAACGGTGGGTTGCATCCCCTAGTTAAACTTCTTAGCTAATAGCCATTGCTGAACTTATCCTTCACAAACTTCTCATTCTTCTTTTAATCCAATTCACACCATACCCTGGCAACAAGTTCCACAGGTTGAATGTGCATTGTGTGAAGAAGTACTCTCTTTTGTTCGTTTTAAACCTGCTACCTAATAGCTCTGGTTTGTATGTTATGTGAAGGGGTAAATAACACCACCTTATTCATTTTCTCCACACCATTCATGATTTTATAGACCTCTATTATCCTTGGTTATCTCTTTTCCAAAGTGAACGATCCCAGTCTTTTTAATCTCTCCTCATACAGAAGCTGTTCCATACCCTTAATCATTTTTGTTGCCCTTCTCTGAATCTTTTCCATTTCTAATATATCTTTTTTGAGATGGGGGCAACCAGAACTGCACACAGTATTAAAGATGTGGGCATTCCATGGATGGTGGAATATATAGTGGCATTATGATATTTACCGTTGCATTATCTATCCCTGTCCTAATGTTTCCTCACATTTTGTTAGCTTTTTTAACTGTTTCTGGACATAGACTTTAAGGTCAGAAGGGACCATTATGATCATCTAGTCTGACCTCTTGCACAATGCAGGCCACAGAATCTCATCCACCCACTCCTGTAGTAAACCCCTAATCTATGTCTGAGATACTGAAGTCTTCAAATCATGGTTCAAAGATTTCAAGATGAAGAGAATCGTCCATGGAGTGGATGTTTTCAGAGAACTATCCACAGTGACTCTAACACTGCTTTCTTGAGTGATAACAGCTAATTTAGACACTTTCATTTTGTACGTATAATTGAGATAATGTTTTCTAATATGCATTGTTCTGGAATGTATTAGCAGGAGTGTTGTAAGCCAAACACAAGAAGTAATTCTTCAAGTCCACTCCACACTGATTAGGCCTCAATTGGAGTACTGAGTCCAGTTCTGGGCACCACATTTCAGGAAACATGTGGACAAATTGGAGAAAGTCCATAGAAGAGGAACAAAAATTATTAAAGGTCTAGAAAACATTACCTTTGAGAAAATATTTTAAAAAATTGGGCTTTAGTCTGCAGAACAGAAGACTGAGGGGGGACATATTAACAGTTTTCAAGTACATAAAAGATTGTTACAAAAAGGGAGGTAAATTGTTCTTGTTAACCTCTGAGAATAGAACAAGAAGCAATGGGCTTAAATTGCAGCAAAGACTGTTTAGGCTGAACACTAGGAAAAACTTCCTAACTGTCATGGTAGTTAAAAACTGGAATACATTGTCTAGAGAGGTTGTGGAAATAGGGAGGTTATGGAATCTCCATCACTGGATCTTTTCATGAGCAGGTTAGACAAACACCTCTCAGGGATGGTCCAGATAATACTTAGTCCTGCCTGGAGTGCAGGGGACTGGACTAGAAGGCCTCTGAAGTACTCTTCCAGTCTTATGATTACACCTCTACCCCGATATAATATGATCTGATATAACACAAATTCTGTTATAATGTGGTAAAGCAGCGCTCCGAGGGTGGGGGACTGCTTTACCGCATTATAGCCAATTTCGCAAGCCGGTTCCTCTGCCCCCCGCCCCTTTACTTGCTACATCCCTTCTTGCCCCAGCACCGCTCCACCTCCTCCCACGAGCGTGCTACAGCTCCATTTCTCCCCGCTCCGTATCTCCCTCCCAGGTTTGTCACACCAAACAGCTGATTCATGGCAAGCCTTGGAGGGAGAGAGGGAGCGGGGAGAAGCAGAGCAGCAGCCGCACTCTCAAGAGAGGAGGCAGGTGAGCTGGGGTGGGAAGCAGTTCCTCTGTGCCCCTCCCCGCCGGTTGGATGGGTCGGGGGTTCTGGGGGGTGAGTCAGGGGGCAGAAAATAGGTAAGGAACCAGGCTAGGGAGGCACAGCCTATGGCCAGTGAGGTTGAAGTGCTCTCCTACAGGTTTTTGTATATTGCCATTCCTGATATCTGATTTGTGTCCATTTATCCTTTTTCGTAGGGACTGTCCAGTTTGGCCGATGTACATAGCAGAGGGACATTGCTCGCACATAATGGCGTATATTACACTGGTAGTTGTGCAGGTGAATGAACCAGTGATGGTGTGGCTGATATGGTTTGGTCCTGTGATGATGTTGTTGGTGTAGATGTGTGGGCAGAGTTGGCATGTAGGAGAGCACTTCAACCTGTAGGAGAGCACTTCAACCTCACTGGACACACCATAAAAGATTTAAAGGTCAGCATTTTGCAACAAAAAACTTCAAGTTCAGACTGCAAAGAGAGACTGCAGAGCTGCAATTCATTTGCAAATTTGATACAATCAATCAAGGATTGAACAAAGATTATGAGTGGCTAGCTAACTACAAAAGCAGCTTCTCTTCTCTCGCTATTCACACCTCCAGTTCAGCTGCTAGAGGAACACCTCACCCTCCCTGATCAGAGATAACAAGCTGGTTTAGCCTCATTGGACTAACCCTGTTATCTCCCACCTGGTTCTTGCCTACCTATTTATTCCTGCCCCTGGATACTTCCACTGCATGCATCCGACGAAGTGGGTATTAGCCCACAAAAGCTTATGCTCTAAAACTTTAGTTAGTCTTTAAGGTGCCACAGGACTCTTTGTCACTTAATGGTCATAAGCAATCTTCATTTAAAATCTTCATCCAAAACCAAGTGGGACAAATTTCATACTAACATAAATGGATCCAGTTCCACTTGCTTACACCTGTGGCAAATTTAGCAGCACAGTGCTACCTGTCCAAAATGCAGCCCAATGCCACCTGCTGCAATGCTAATAAATTGGTTCAGTACTGTCTCAGAATAAGAGTGCTACACACTAAACTACTTCACAAAGGGGCCACATCCTATAACATAGTTTCCCTTAAAGGTCTCATTTTATAACATCTTCAACACAAGGTCTGACTTGGCTCAGCTTCCACAGATAGATAAGATCACAACTCCAGGAGGAATGTCTGGACTAAAACAAGCACTATTTATATTTTTATTGAAAAAAAGCATGATTTTTAACCTGACTACGTTTCAATATTTTCTGAAGATATCTCACTCCTGCCACCTACACTGAGTTTTATAGAAGTACAATCAATTATCTTTCCAAATTGCAAAATCTGAAGTTTAAGCAGCCAGAATATATTTTTAAATAAAAGAAGATTAACTGCTGGTATTACCAAACAGACATGGCATTTTAGTTAAAGTCTAGACCAAACTGAAAACTCTGCTTCTTAGATTTAAAATAACTCCACCAAGATTAAGACAAATTTCAAAGAGGTGGAGGAGATAGCTTTGTATACACCAATTTTTAAATTTTATTTTGTTGGGGCAATAATATTGGATTTTTTAAATTCTTATCTAATTAGAAACTGTGAAGATTATTAAATTTATAAAATAAAATTAATGACTGCATGTAGTCAAGCTCTAGAAAGATACTATACTGTGCTAAGATACTGTGGTGAAAGAGAACAGTAAAAAATCCAAAGTTAGGAAGTCATTAACACAGAAAAAAAATGAAAGAGGACATAAGTAGTGTATAGCCCTGGTACTAGCCTGATGCACAGGCTGATGAACTCCCCACAATGGCTTCAGAATATCCCACTGTTCATGGGAAATGGCAGACAGAAAATTTATTTTCATGCAGCTGCAGCAGCAAAGAGTTTCAGTGTAATCAGCTAATGAACACTTGATTCTCCTTCAATCTGACATTAATATAAACAAATGACAAGGAAACAATAGAAATCTCCACAGAAGTTTCATCATATCTGCACAAGACTTGGAGCAAACATTCCCTGTGTACTGTATTTCTGGCATTAATTCTCCCAACCTCTGCTCCAGTAAACAATGCTAGGCCATATGGTCACACTACCATGAACAACACAGCCTTGAACTTTATATATACTTTTTACTTCTTTTGTATTTTTGGCTCCAATCAGCAACTTCACATAGATGTCAACTTAAACTTCCATTAAAAGCTTCAATATATCAAAAACATTAAAGTAAATATAATTTTAATTTCTTATAAGTATTAGTAGAGTAGGTATAGTATTAAATTAGTACTGTATATGAACTGAGTTAGGGAACTATATTCTATCACTGTCACAGATGCACTTGATCCATCTCTAACTCCTATGATCTATGATCACATTTATTTTTTCAGAAATTCTGAACAACCTATTTGTTCCAGCATTTCAGAGTCATTCACATGATTGTCTTCTTACAAAGATCCACACGCCAACCACTAGAGGGTCAACAAAATACTAGTGGTAACCGAAACACCATTCTCTCAATGAACAGAGCTTAACACACTGTACAAATGGCCATTTCTATAATGAAATAACAGCTATTATCGGTCTCTTGCTGTGCTAGTCTATTTATGTTCAGTTATTTAAACTTTTTTCTATTGTGGCCATCCTGTGCTCTAAATGTTTTACAAACATTTAAAATACAGTATTACCAACATAGGTGTAGTTTGACTTCTATATTTCGGGGGCAGCTCTAACTCCACTGGGGAGGGTGGAAATTCTGCACTTCCCCTAGGCTTGTAGTTTGGGGGGACAAAGTCCCCCTGAACCCTAAACTACACCAATGATTGCCAATCCCAAGTGTTCAAAAATCATGAATCAGCAACTCCCAGCCCCTCAGTCCTTGAAAATCATCATATTGGCTTAAAGATCATGAGACATATTAAAAATAATCAAAAATTGAGTTATTTTTATTATCTTCTAGTTTCTTAGCCTTTTGGGGGGGAGGAGGGGTTTCACTCATTTTCTCTGCAACCATGAGTGACAGAATAATTTTGGGGTATTTTAAATGAAAGCTGATATTTCTATGCAACCCCTTGGCTTTGGAACTTTGGGCTTTCTCCAGCACCCAATATCATGACACTCACAATGCAATGACAAGAGTTGGCAACACTGAAAATGCACATATATGCAATTAACTATTTTAAAAAATTGATTTCTTGAGAAAAAGGCCTTCCCAGCACCAAAGCAGATTGTTAAACCAATTTTTTTATGCCTAGAAGTTGGGAGCCTACGTACCTTTTAAAACTAAGGGTAGGTCTTCACTACCCACCGGATCAGCGGGTAGCGATCAATATTTTGCTGATTGATTTCTCGCGTCACATTAAGATGTGAGAAATCGATCGCCAACGGCGTCCCCGTCAACTCCGGAACTCCAGCTCGCCACGAGGCGCAAGCTGGAGTTGACGGGGGAGTGTGCCGCCGACCGCCGCTGCCATGAGGACAGCGGGTAAGTCGGCTGAAGATACGCCAACTTCAGCTACATTATTCATGTAGCTGACGTTGCATATCTTTGGTCGACCCCTCCCCCTGGTGAAGACCAGCCCTAAGGGATGGTCTATACCAGGGGTGGCCAATCTGAGCTTGAGAAGGAGCCAGAATTAACCAGTGTACATTGCCAAAGAGCCACAGTAGTATGTCAGCAGCCTCCCCATCAGCTCCCGCACCGCTCCACTCCCAATACCTCCCACTCACCGGCAGCCCTGAGGACCAGCACCTCCCCCTCCCTCTCCTCATCTCCCAATCAGCTGTTTCGTGGTATGCAAGAGGCTGCGGGGGAGGGTGTGAGAAGAGTGAGCGTACGGCAGGCTCAGGGGAGAGGGTGGGAAAGAGGTGGAGTGGGGGCAGGGCCTGTGGTAGAGCCAGGGGTTGAGCAGTTAGCATTCGTCAGCACATTGGAAAGTTGGCGCAAGAGCCGCATGTGTTGGCTGGTTTATACAAACACTTAGTTCACTGCAAGTTGACGTATAAATCTACCCTGCACTAGTTGGCCAAACACTAAAGGTCTGTGTGGACCCTGCTGCCACTCACTAAAAGTTCCCTGGTGTGCTTCAACCTATTCCTATCTCTTGTCACGGATACAATTAATCCATCTCAATATTATTAATCTACTCCTGTTTCAAAAACTGGAGTAGATAAAGCACACTATGGAACTTTTAGTGCATGACAGCAGGCTCCACACAGACCCTCAGTGTTTGGCAGGCTAGAGATTTACACCTCAGCTTGCTGCAAACTAAGCATTCTTATAGACAAGCCCCTGCAATTAGAGGCCTCACTGCAGAGGTGTTGAGTACCTGTGACTCTCACTGAAGTCAATGGGAGCTGTGGGAACACAGGAACTCTGAAATCCAGGCAGTTTTTGTTTTTTTTAAAAGGGCCTACCTATAGGTTTAAGTATCCAACTTTAGGGACGCACGTTTGATAGTTTTGCCCCTGGTCCTGTTTTCAATAATACGCCTAGCATATTGTTTACCCTGTTAAAGGGCACGATTCAGTCCCAATTTCAAAATGTTACTTTTTTTTTTTTTTTTACAGGAGGGGACCCAAATTCCAGCTAGAAGGGTGGAAATGGCTCAAATCCTTTAAAGGGCTTGTGTTCATTAAGGGGAGGAAAGTCAGAGGCTTTTTCTTTCTTTATTTCTTTGCTTTTTACAATAAGATAGCTAACTGGAGAGATCTTGTTGAAAAATCCTAATAGAGATAAGGCACTGGGCAATTTTACCTCAATATAGTTGTCCAAGGTAAACACTAGATATAGTGAGATAAAATGATCTTGATGTCTTGTCTCGACTAAGATTTTACAATGAAATAGCTAACTCAAGATAGCTTGGGAGGAAGAATGGTCTAGGCACCAGCCTAGGATTTGAGAGACCTGGGTTTAAAACTCTGCTCCACCATAGTTTTCCTGTTTGTGATTGTGTGTAAGTCACTTTGCCTCTCTGCGCCTCAGTTCCCCATTTGTAAAATGGGAATAATAATACCTCACAGAGGTGTTACAAGAATAAATACATTAAAGACAGTGAAATATTCTGATATCTACCGATGAAGTGCTATCTAGGAGTTGTTATTATTATTTCCTTGAGAAGACGCAAACATAGATTATGCATAGATTATGAACTGGATGCCGGATTTGGAGAGATCAAGTTACCAGCTCAAATAGAGCAGCATATACATGAACTGGAGCACAAGGCAGAGCTGAATTAAAAGGGATCCACAACACTTAGCCAGCTCTGAACCCATACACCTATGTTCCTTTGTATGCTACTATAGTACAAAACTGAGGATAAAATTGTAGCAGAGATGTTAATTAGTTGCAACTCAACTTTCAACCTCCATCTAAGAAGTCAGACTTGCCTGATAAGAAGTGTTCCACACTATTAAGATAACCTAATTTACAGGGAATCCTTTAAAGAAAGGTGATCATGTGAGAAAGGAGAGAAACTAATGAGCTAAAGAAGAATTTTGTCTATTTAGGCCAGTGGTTTTCAAACTGTGGGTTGCAACCCAGAACTGGGTCATGGAATGGAAGGCACTGGGTCACAGCGGCTCTGCTAAGCACCACCAACAGGGCTGTTGCTGTCCCATTAGCCCTGTCGGTACCATTGGCAGTGCTGCCCGGCTAAGACAGGCTAGTCCCTATTGTCCCTACCAAGCACCAGCTCTGCACTCCCATTGGCCGGGAACTGGCCATGGGGAACTGGGGGCGGGTGGTACCTGAGGGCAAGAAGTACAAGGAGTTGCTTGCGCGCCTCTGCCTAGGAGCCAGACCTGCTGCTGGCCACTTCCAGGTGCAGTATGGTCCACAGTGCCAGGATAGGCAGGAAGCCTGCCTCTGCACCCCTGCTGTGCTGCTGACTGGGAGCTACTTGAAGTAAGCCCCAACCCCGCACCCCAATCCCCTGTCTCAGCCCTGAGCCCTCCCAAATCCGGAGTCCCTTCCTGCACCCCAAACTCTTCATCCTCAGCCCCACCCCGGAGCCTGCACTCCCAGCTCAGAACCCTGACCTCCTCCCACATCCCCACCCACTCCCCAGTCCCACCAAACCTGGCACCCCCTCTTGTACCCCATACCCCTCATCATTGGCCCTAGCCCAGCACCTGCACCCTCAGCTCAGAGCCCTGACCCCCTCGCACACCCCAACCCCCACCCCAGCCCAGAGCTCCCTTCTATATGTTGGTGCCTACATATGGATTTATGTATTTAATGTTAGAAGCCCAAGTTTTCAAGTTTTAGCTAAATGTGAAGAGAATCTGGGCAAAAAGCAGCACATATTATTTCATTTTATTTTTAGTATTTCAGCGGCTAAAATATACAACAAAGAGACAACCCATGTCCCACAGAGACTTTATTTGCTTATATGTCAGAGGTTGTTTTACACAGAGCAGCAAGCAAGCATAAATTACTGAATAGTTTATGATCCTGATTGAAATGTATTACTCAAAGCAATCTTCAGTTAAGGGCTTGAAAAGTCCATTCAGCCACTTACCAGTGGAACTAGTAAACTTTCCTTGCCAACTGTAGGGACCCTTAAGCTAATTTATGCAGAATGTAACCATTCATAGCAAATATCGAGGAAAAAAGTGTCTAGCCCCTATGGATGTGAAGATTACATTTACTTCACGTTTGAAAAGTCAAGTGATGTACTCCCAATTTGCATCTGACTCTGCAGATAGCTCCAGCGTCTTTTCACTTGTTCATAGCTTTGTTTTTCATTACTGAACGCTATGGGCAGAAGCAAAACTGTCAAGAATCACAGTGATAACACGCAGCTGATATTTGGCAAAACTGAATAGCAGCAGAATGGGGCACTGAAATTAATCATGGGTGAAGTCAACTAAAAAAACAACAATGAGGCTGAAAGAGGAGCATAACAACAAAGATTTCTGTCCAGGAAGCTATACAGGGGTAAACAGAGAAAAGCTTCTAGTATATGGAGGAGAGGTGGTGCTCTTTGGGGAACGAACTGTGACTTACTCCATGTTTGTATAGCTCACAACACAGTGGGAACCTGATTCTGATCAATGCCTGTAGACCAGGGGTAGGCAAACTTTTTGGCCCTCGGGCCACATCGGGTTTACAAAATTATATGGAGGGCTGGGTAGGGAAGGCTCCGCCCCCAATCTGGCCCCCTCCCACTTCCCGCCCCCTGATTGCTCCCCTCAGAACCACCGACCCTTCCAACCCCCCCACTCCTTGTCCCCGATTGACCTCTCTGGAGACCCCCCCATTCTAACTGCCCCCCAGGACCCCACCCCATCTAAGCCCCCCTGCTCCTTGTCACCTGACTATCCCCTCCATAGACCCCCACCACTAATCATCCCTCCAAGACCCCACCCCCTAAGACCCCTGCTCCTTTCCCCTGACTGCCCTCCTCCAGAGACCCAATGCCCCCAGTCAGGCCCCAGGACCCTACCTCCATCCAACTCCCCTGCTCCCTGACCCCTAGCCATACCTCCCGCCCCCTGACCCCTAGCCATACCCCCCGCCCCCACAGACCCCCTGGGATTCCCACGCGCCATCCAACTCCCCATTCACTGCCCCCCGAGACTCTCTGCCCCTTATCAAACCCCCACCCCAGGCCCAGCCCCAGCACGGCCCGCATACCCCACCACCACTAAGAATAGCATGTCTGGCCCGCAGCCAGACCCGCGGCACTGATCCGCTGGAGCGCACCACGTTTTCTGGCCCAGAGCGAAACACGCGGTCACGCAGCCCCACCCCTGAGAGCTGAGGCCGCAGGGGAGGGAGACAGCGGGGGAGGAACCGGAGCGGTCTCCCCAGCTGGCCATGCAGTTGCGCAGCCCCACCCCTGAGAGCTGCTGCTCCCACGGCCGCGGGGGAGGGAAACAGCGGGAAAGAGGCCAGAGCAGCCTCCCCAGCCGGCCACGCGGTTGCGCAGCCGCGCCCCCCAGAGCTGCTGCGTGCGATACACAGAGGCCGCGGGGGGAGTGAGAGAGCTAGGGAGGGGCCGGAGCAGCCTCCGCAGCCAGACCTCGGGGGGCCGGTTGGGAGGAGCCCGTGGGCTGGATCTGGCCCGCGGGCCATAGTTTTCCCACCCCTGCCGTAGACAATGCTAAGGAAAGTGCTAGACAGAGGTTGGTACAAATGAAGGAGCCCTAAGCAGGATTTAGTGACAACAAGCTGGTAGAAATCCCAGTATCCTCCCTCTTCCCAGCTGCTGAGTTTGGTGGGAGTGCTGGTGGGAGCATCTGCCCTTGAGGTGTGTATCTACCTCTTGCTAATGGAGTTAGCCCTCGAGCTAGTAAGTGGCTGGTAAATCTTTCAAGCCTTCATGACTTGGGTCATGATGTGCTAACATTAGTAGATGTACATCTTAGCTGTCAAACTGTTAAGCACTTTTAAGATTAAAAGGGCTGTGCTATAAAACAATCAACAACTACACTTTTTTAGTCATGAAAAAATGGATTAAGAAAAAAAGCCAAATCGTGTGTGTTATTGCCTACCCTAATGTTGCTGACTGTGAGTGGAAAGAAGGCTGAGTTCTCCTACGGGCCAGACTTCTCTATTTAGGTTTTATACTATCTCATCACTGCAGTATCCGAACACCTTCCTAGAGTGTATTAAATGATGTGACTAACATCTGTCATCTGTGGTTCATTCTCTTCTCAACCTCTCCCCCAGGGAGAGAACTGTGTGTGTGGCGTAATATTCTGTTTTGGGAGGATTTTGTTTTTCATTTTTTGCTCTCTGGCTTTTCTCTGTCCTTTCCAGACTTTTCATTCTTTTGCTGTAGACTTTCCTCTGTGCATGTGTACCTGTAAGCTTATAAAAAAGTTTCTAAAGAATCATATTCTTTAATACTTAATAGAGGAAAATTATCTGGGTTCTATAGGCTTCATTTTCTTCAGATGATTGAATTACCTCAAAATTATTAAAGAGAATCCATGCATTTATCATCATCCAACTAGTTAGCATCTACACCTCCGATGAAATGGTCTGATGTAGACTGAACCATGTCAGGTGGGAGTTTAGCAAAATAAAAGCTATTAAAAAGCTGTTGTTAGAACAATACTGACAAACTTAACTCCTCCAAAACTGAGAGCATACTAGTCACTAATGGCACAGGCTTTGAGAGTGACAGAAGATACTAATTTGTACATCAGATTTTTCCACTTATACCGAAAGCTAGAAATAAAATTGCAAATTGGTAGAAAATGGTTTAAAGCTGATGTGTACGAAAAGAACGAGTAACCCAAACAAAACAGAGCTACAATGCTGGATTATTTACCTACAGAAAGAGGAGAATATATTTGAAAAGGTATTTTAATGCTATGTTGTGAAACAGGTTCCTGGTTGGTGCAGATGGTCAACTTTTAATACATCTCACACTTCCTTTCATTCGTGCATACATGTGCACATGCACAGGCTGGTTAATATATTTTTTAACATTTTCCTGCATTTATTTCTTGTGCAGATTCTTAGAACCTAATAAACTGTCTGTGAATCTTATGGAGATACAAGGAATCCTGTAATAAGGAATTAGTATTGTTGTTCTTTAGGACTGTATAAGGATTGTGAAAGACAATTAGCCTGGAAATATAAACCCACTAATTACAGTATATTCACTAAAATTCAAGCCACAATAATGCTTAAGTTTATATTTTGTACTACTAAAATAAATAAAAGAAGATATAGCTATGTGCAGTAATTGGCTGATCATACAAACACTTATTAAATATAAACACATATGCTTTTGTAGATTTGTTAGAAAGATTCGTTAATTGCTTAATGAAAGATGTCTTTCAGATACTAATTCCTTCATTTAGTTCGACAGATTAAATTTTATAGAAGGAGATATTAGCATGCATGCAATGAAGTGACAAGGACAACTAAAAAGCTTAAAATGTTAATGGATGAAGTGTAGTTTTCTAGGTGACTCTAAACTAAAAGCTATAATCTTCATTACATGCACTAAAGATTATCTTTTCCTCTACTTTTTGCATAGATTATACAGTTATTTTTAACACAGAAATGAGCACCACAATGTGTTTTGATTCAGTTGCTATATTTGCATAATAAATTATGAAGGTTTTAAATTGCACATGAATTATTCTGAATAAACCAAAGAAATCAGAGATTGGCTAACTTTTGTAGACTAGAAAATGGACATTTGAAGACAAAGCAGTTTTTTTAACTGCAGTAGTTTTAGTGTTTATCTTGTTTACAAACTGTCTTAGTTTACAGTTTGGCATAGCAAAACCAATCAGCTGTAACTGATTAATAACTTTGGCACCATCATGTTAGTGTCAGCAATTTCTGTAAAAGCAAATTACTAGCAATATCAACAGACCTGCGTCTTCATTTTTGCTCTAAACTGAAGTTCAATCTGGCATAATCTTTTCTTTTTCCCCAGTAGGGTGCAGAGAGCCCTCTAGCTTCCAAGTGCGTCTCTCCTACTGTGGTACATATTGGCCAGCATACAGCTGCTCTAAACAACTATTTGCATCTACAATGGGGTCATCCCACCACCTTCTTTTCAGATCAATATGATTGGTACAAACAATAGTTTGATTTTGATTGCTCTATAGTACGCTTGGGTAGAGCCTCTGAATGCAAGTGAATTGCTTAGAAACAATGGGCTGGTTCATCATCCAAAACGTCCCTTTTCAAACAGCTGCCTCTGCCACACTCACCCTGACAAACGTCCAGAAAAACAGATGGTTTCAGCATTCATGGGTAGTTTAGTGAAAGCCCCAGAGTCAACTATTCAGGACATTTTATCATCTATTAGATAATGGAGCATTCTGTGATGATAAAAATTAAAAATACACTTAAAAATCCTATTAATTCAAACACACACACACACACACACAAACCAACTTTCTTACTTCTCATAACATTAGGGACCTGGTTTAAACAAACTACAGACTGGAAATTCAGAGGTGAGGATGAAAATGCATCCTTAACTCACTCTATGGAATATCCCTGGTATTGTGGGAAATGCCAAGCCGTGGGTGTTCTCACATATCACATGTACTGGAATACCTAGACACAAAAGGGGAAAGTTAATAACTGAGAGCTAGCCTGAACTTTGAATTTCCTGACTTTTTCTGTAGATTAAGCCTCTTCCTACATACTACTATCATGCACGCACGTGTGTGTGTGTGTGTATTTGCTGTTTTTGTTTTGTTTCTTTTTTTAATGCTACCAATAAAATGTTTTCAGGAAAACACATTAGAACAGGCATAAAAGTCCTGGTGGTACAGAATCTGTAAATACCAATGCTTATTGGGCCAAATTCTGCAGATAGATATTTAGGATTCGATTCTGCAAGGTGTTGAGCACAATCGCTCAGACAAAGAGAGTACTTAAGCACACACTCAACCTTGATTTCTATGGGAAAACTCACATGCTTAAACATCAAGCACCTGCTTAAGTACTCTACTGGATTGAGGCAAGAGTGCTCAGCATTGTGCAGGATCATGCCCTATACTACGCAAAATAGTGAGGTATCTGAAGCAAAACTCCCAAAAATCTACTCAAGTGTGAAAGGGCTTCAGGATTTGGCCCACTGAAAATATAATGAAAAAGTAATGTATGTAATATATACATTAACTGGATCACAAACGTTAAGAATTATGTTGTTTAAAAGTTTTTTGTTTTAATCCAAAAAAGCCTAAATTGCAAGCATTTTCAAGAAAATGTGACAAATATTTCAAGACAGACAAAGAAACAAAAAATCCAATTGAAAACCATAAACTCTAAGTTTAAATAGAACCAGAGGGGTAGCCGTGTTAGTCTGGAATTGCAGAAGTGACAAAGAGTCCTGTGGCTCCTTAAAGACTAACTAAAAGTATTAGAGCATAAGCTTTCGTGGGCTAATACCCACTTCATTGGATGCATGCAGTGGAAGTATCCAGGGGCAGGTATAAATAGGTAGGCAAGAACCAGGTGGGAGAATACAAGGTTAGTCCAATGAGGCTGAACCAGCTGTTATCTCTAATCAGGGAGGGTGGGGTATTCCTCTAGCAGCTGAACTGGAGGTGTGAACAGCGAGAGAAGAGAAACTGCTCTTGTAGTTAGCTAGCCATTCAAAATCTCTATTCAGTCCCAAACTGATTGTGTCAAATTTGCAAATGAATTGCAACTCTGCAGTTTCTCTTTGCAGTCTGGTCTTAAAGTTTTTTTGCTGCAAAATGCTGACCTTTAAGTCTTTCATGGTGTGAGCAGGGAGATTGAAGTGTTCTACAGGTTTTTGTATATTGCCATTCCTGATATCTAATTTCTGTCCATTTATCCTTTTTCATAGGGACTGTCCAGTTTGACCGATGTACATAGCAGAAGGGCGTTGCTGGCACTTAAGTTTAAATAGTGACTTTAAAAAATTTAGTATGTTTCAATCCCAGGCTCTCTGCTAAATTTCAATCTGGAAAAAAAATGTTTGAAGTCAAATCAGGAACCCTTGATAAAAAGGGATTTACAATGGAAACTTTCATACAACCTTGAACAATAGTACCATGAAAAAGGTAGAATTTTAAATCCATACTGACATGCAGTACAATAGTCACTATATATGCAATCAGTGTTTCTCCATGCTGCCAGTCTTGAATGCTCACTTGTCCAGGTTTTTGCATCTTTTTTTTTTCTTCCATACTGCCATTCTTGAATGGAAAGATCACCTTTAAGTCATCCTGAATGTCACTACTGTCTCTTTCTTCAAAACCCTCCCTTATTAATGCTCATCTCTCCTGTGACACCTACAAGAAGTCAGCCAACTAATCATGGCTTAATTGAGGGAAGCCATGGATATTGATTTAATGTATCTGTTTAAGTTAAATACAAAAAAAAAACCCTAAAAATTTTTCAAATTATTTGGAACTATCAAACCATTCACCTGCATAACCTACATAACTGTGTGATTTTATTAATGTGGTGCACTCATCCTCCATCTTCCTTCCCTCCAGTAATTTGTTGTATCTATTTGAGCCTTTTTTTTAATTAGTCAGCTCTTTGAAGGCCTGAATCAAAGTTAATCGAAGTCAATGAAAGTCTTTTGACTTCAACATCATCGACTTCAACATGCTTTGAATCAGGCCCTGAGACAGGGACTATATCTATTGTTTGTGTAGTGCCCAAACCCCACAAGGCCCCAATCCTGACTGAAGTTTGGGGTACTACTGCAAAACAAATTAATAGAAGGTGAAGGTTTTAAGTCCCAAATCTGTGTGGGATGTGTTGGGAAATCAGAGGGTCTTGTCCAGAAAGAATAGTGAAAAATAAGTGAAATCCGGAAACATTTTGCTGCCAAAAGATGTGACTGTGTTTGCCCTTAATCTTAAATTTTCAGTTTTAATTTTCCTACGTTATGTCAGGATATTCACCCTCCTCTATTGTTTCTATATTCCCATGTGCCTGGATTAGCCCTTCTCCGGGCAGAAGTATTTGCAAGTGATTGACAAGAAAGTCTGTTTTCTTCTTATTTTATATATCCCCTCTTCTCAGATTTTCCAGTTATCCTTTATCCCTTTTCATCCTTCTCTCTCAAAGTATCTCTCCTTTAAACCTCTTTTACTCTCTGCCTAGACGATTATTCTCTCACCCTCATTCACTTCCTTCTCTCTCTGTTCACTGTACATCCTAGTTCCTCTTCTCTGTCCTCTCCTCTTTCCTAGGGCCCCAGTTCAGGATGGATTACTCATTACCCTCTCCCTCCACACATCTCACCACCATTTGACCACCCCATATGTCAGAGAGGTTGCAGAACACCAATTAGAAGTGCTGCAAGAGAGGCCCTGCAGGAGCGGCGCCAGCTTTTTTGCCACCCTAGGCAGAGAAGAAAAAAAAAAGGCGGAGAAGCTGCCACCACCGAATTCCCGCCAGCAGCTTCAGCGGCGTTGAGCTGCCGCCGAATTGCCGTCGGCAGTGAAAGCAGCAAGCAGCCCTCGCCGCCGAATTGCCACCAACAGCTTTGGCGGCATTCAGCTGCCACCGAATTCCCGCTGAGACCAGCAATTCGCCACCCTCCAAAGGCTGCCACCCTAGGCGGCAACCCAGGTCACCTATTGGCTAGCACCGGCCTGGAGGCCCTGGCAGCATGGAAGTGGCCACTTCAATACATTAATGTTACAAGAGGGTAAACAGGTCAAATCCCTGTCAGGGACGGTATAGATCAGGCGTGGGCAAACGTTTTGGCCTGAGGGCCACAATGGGGTTCCAAAACTTTATGGAGGACCAGGTAGGGAAGGCTTTGCCTCCCGCAACAGCCTGGCCCCCACCCCTTATCCGCCCCCTCCCACTTCCCACCCCTGACTGCCCCCCTCAGAACCTCCAACCCACCCAGACCCCCTGTTCCTTGTCCCCTGACCACCCCCTCCCAGGACCCCTCACTCACAACCTCCCCCTAGGACCACACCCCAATCCAACCCCCGCCCCCCGCTCCCTGTCCCCTAACTGCCCCGACCCCTATCCACACCCTGCCCCCTTCTCTCTGTCCCCTGACTGCCTCCCAGAAATCTCTGCCCCTTATCGAACCCCACCCTCACTTCTCACCCCCTTACCATGACACTCAGAGCAGTATGTCTGGCAGCCTCGCCACCTGGTCAGAGGCAGCTATACCACTGGCAGGACCTCGCAGCCCCACCGCCCAGAGTGCTGGCAGCACGGCGAGCTGAGGCTGCAGGGGTGGGGCTGGGAGCTAGCCTCACCAGCCAGGAGCCCAAAGGCCAGGCAAGATGGTCCCTCTGGCCAGAATTAGGCCGTGGGCCATAGTTTGCCCACCTCTGGTATAGATAATACTTAGTCCTGTCTTGAATGCAGGGGACTGGACTAGATGACCTCTCGAGGTCCCTTCCAGTTTTATGATTCCATGATTCTATGTTTGAAAAAAGTTTAGAAAATTATAAATGTTTCTCTTGTTTTTCATTTTGTTTCTTGTGTGCATTTGGCAGCACTAGCACAAACTCAATTTCTCTGTTTTCTGTGGTAAGCAGATTTTCCCCTGTTGTTTATAGAGCTCTTGCAACACAACCGGGAAGAGAAAAAAATGTTTAAAAAAGGAGGGAAATATAACTGTAAAATTACAAAACTTGGTAGGGGGTGACACAGAAGCAGGGATAGTTTCTAAACCACTTCCAATTCATTTTTTAAAAAGTCACTAGATTTCAAACTGATGGTGTCCACATAAGTTGCCCTAAGTTTTACACTACACAAGTTATAACTATTGTAAGTCAATGTATATTGTTTTAATCATCTTCAGTGAAGTGCTATGAAGTTCAGCAACCCAACAGCATCAAAATTCATCAGAGAGCTCTATTTTGCAAAATCAACATCATAGGAAGTTTAGAACTAAGCTATTCAGGGGTTAAGTTTAGGATTAGATTGAAGTATATCCTGTGGATTTTGTGCATGGTATACGCTGCATATGGATAGCAGTTCCATCTGGCTAGAAGAACCAGCTGAAAGATATAAGCAGATAAAATTACAGCTAATTTAGTAACACGCACCCACATGAAACCAGTAACTTCATGTCCAGATTTGATTGAAAATGTTTATAATTGTTATCATTTGCATCTCTTCACTGAACTTTAAATTCTTATAAAAGTTCCTATATATAGGAACTATATATATGTATATATATAAAATTAAAGTATGGACCTCACCATAGCAATTCATGGCTTTATGATTTCTAGAGTGGATTACTGCAATGTAAGGTGCAACTACACTTGGGAACCTCTAAGAAGGTACAGGTGGTGTAGAATTTGGCTACTGGTAAGTTAAGCCATATCATTTACAGGGAACATAATATTGCAGATCTCAAGGAACTGCAATGGTAACCATATTAACTTCCAAATGCAATTTAAGGAGTTTATTTCAATCTATAAAGACGTAGATAGCTTAGTCCTAGCTATCTGAGCCACAGACTGTCTCTCAAAGAGCCATGGTTGCAACAGAGGACAGCTGGGGCACTTTGACTAAGAATCCCTAGATCTAAAAGTCTGGAGCTGGGGCCATGCATTCTCCAGGGCCTCATCTTAGGAATTTGCTTCCTTTAATAGTCCAACACAGCTAAAGTCTGTTGAATTTTTACAGCATGGTACAAAGCTTATCTCTTTTCTCAAGAGCTTACTTCAAAAGGTGGGTAGACATGATGGGATGGGATTGGATGGAGGAAAATTGTATTTTGGGGAAATGACTTTTTGTTATTGGCTTCTTCTAAAGATTCAAAATACAGTGGGATTTTTATTAAATTTTGGACATAAACCTCAAGACATGCAGGTAAACCAAATACAGTAAAAAAACCCCAAACATATCACGTATATAAACCTATCAAGCTGTGAACTACAAGGATTATATTATGTACATCCTACCCATGGTTGTGAGTACATACTCACATGAGCAGTCTCACTGAAGTCAAACTCATGAAGACTTACCAACATGAGCAGGGTCCTACCAAATTCACTGCCATAAAAATGCATCACAAACCGTGAAATCAGGTCTCCCCACAGGAAACCTGGTCTTTTCTGTGTTTTTACCCTATACTGTACAGATTTCACAGGGAAGACCAGTGTTTCTCAAATTAGGGGTCCCGACCCAAAAGGGAGTTAGAGGAGGTCCAAGATTATTTTAGTGGGGTCCTGGTATTGCCACCCTCACTTCTGTGCTGACTCCAGAGCTCGGTGGCTGGCGGATCATGGCTGTTGGCAGGGCATCCAGCTCTGAAGAGGTGGCACCCACCAACAGCAGTGCAGAAGGAAGGGTGGCAATACCATACCATGCCACCCTTTCTTTTGCGCTGCTGCTGGCAGTGACTCTGCCTTCACAGCTGGGCTTCCAGCCAGTAGCTGCTGCTGTTCAGCTGCCCAACTCTGAAGGCAGCGCCGCTGCCAGCAGCAGCGCAGATGTAAGGGTAGAAGTTCCGCAAGCCCCCTACAATAACCTTGTGATCCTCCCATAATTTCTTTTTAGGTCAGGACCCCTACAATTATAACACTGTGAAATTTCAGATTTAAATAGCTGAAATCATGAAATTTATTATTTTTAAAATCCTATGACCATGAAACTGACCAAAATGGACTGTGAATTTGGTAGGCCCTAAACATGAGAAGAGTTACATAAACTAGATCTCCATTTCTACTGTTAATATTTTTCAAATGGCAAAAAAAAGAACAAATTTGACTTCAAGCCTCTTACAAATCATTTACTTGAGCCCAAGAACTGTTGGTGATATGTTACATGAAGTGAGCTGAGCTTCCTGAAGGGGTTATGTCGGCATTTTGTTTCACTGCTAAAATATAGTTGGGGAAGACAGAAAATGAGGAAGTTCAGAATAATGCTCTTTTAAATCCACTTCAATTTCTCCTACTGAGTTAATCAGACATGACGTTGATTTTATTCTGTATTCAGAACCTGTTAGGTATTCTGTCCAACTGAAATACTAACACTATTTCAGTTAGTGAGACAAGCAGATAGAGATTAAAAGAAGCATTGCTGAATCTTCTTTACATTTATAATGGACTTTTTAATAATTACTATATACTGTATATCGGCTGGAGACCCAAATCTTCAAAAACAATCATGCCATTTAAGTATGTAATTGTAGCCCATTAGTGATATAGGAGTCCACATCAGGAAGAACTATTGCACTTTACAGAATTCAGCAGAGAGATGATTCTTCTCTAGTACTCAGTAGCAACAGTATTTCAGGTTTTTTATGCTGTGGCTTTTACAGTCTAAACAGAAATTAAATACCTGCAGTCATAACTCATCCTCAGTTGCTTTAAAATGGACATTTAGCTTTTCAAAGGGTTGACAATGTCTTTTTAAATTATAACTGCTGATTTATATCACTGTAATATGACAAAATAGACAAAGTTTTCAAGTCTGGAGCTAGAACAAGTATCCCTAGCACACACTAGCAGGCAGAGTTCTTTAGAAATAAAATAGGTCTGCTTTCTGCTGACCAGCTAAGAAGCTATCTTCATAATAGTTGTTCTGTACGAATAAAAAAAAAGTGCATCAGATTGCAGACTTTACATATTTTCCAGTTTCTTCTGTCACATCACTTCATTTCTTCAAATGAGATTTCTAATCACCATTTACTTATCGGAGCCCAAAAAAATTTCACATGCCCTTTTTTGTATTTCTTGTATGTTTCCAAATCATTCCTTGCCATGTTGGTCCATTGGGAAAGAGACTAAAGTGTTCCAGAGTTCAAAATCTGACTGTCTGCCCAGGATTATTAATGTGAAAGATTCTTTTGTTTGTAGTGGCTGTTACAAATCAAAAAGTAATTATATTCCAGAGAGCCACACAGCATGATTTTTATCCTAACAAGAGTTTACAAAAATAGAAGTATGTTGTTCCAAAATTTACGGAAATCAAGATTCCTAGAATATTTTTCATCCAATTCAAAATATGCATGTGATGTTAGCATGATTAGTTCTGAGGAAAACCACAAAATGAATGACGTTCCAGTGTTTATAATGAAATTGTGTTTGTCTTAAGCATATGCGGGTAGTTCTGGGGGAAACACACAAGCAACCTTTCCCCTGACCCACCACACACAAAGTATATGTACAAAAATAGTTCATGCACTTTATGGTGGAGAGAGAGGGCCTGGGGACTGTTACTTCCTAGCAACACCAAAGACCCAAAATGCCTCAAATGCGAGGAGGAGGAGTGGGCAGGACATGCAGCCACGGCCCTGTTACCCCACTTACCAGCTTGCACAGTTAACCAGGCACACTACAGTCAGCTGGCTGGAGCACCCAATGGGATAGTAAAACATGCATGGTAGGGGTGAAGTTCCAGCCCTATTAAAGTCAACAGGAGTGTTACCATTGACTTCAATGGAGCTAGGATTTCACCCTACAAATTTTGGGGGAGGATGGGTTTTCCAAGTCACAATTCTTCCCATTGTTTCTTCTGTACCAAAAGAAACTCTGTACAGTCTCCAGTATGAGCCAGTGCCCAAAGGTGGGATTATCAAAAGCCTTCAATGTTGGCCTAATCCTGTTCCTATTAAAGCTATTTTTACAACTTACTTGAATGGGAACTGAACTAGACCAACTCTGAATGCTTTTCGAAAATCCTACTCTAAACGCACAATCTGGCCCTTGCTACTATCATGAAACATTGCGAATTCTCAGTCAAGACAGGTACTGAATAGATAGTCATGGTATGGGCTCCTTTTGTAACTGTTTTACAGTACCTCTCGGTTTCATCAGGATTTGACACTGAAGTACAGTCAAAGATTAAAGCCTTCTGAAACTGTGGAGTGAATTTAAATATGGGGCACTAAAATAGCAATTAACATTATTAGGACAGATTTAGTTCTGAAGGGAAAATGGGTATAAATTTTGATAATGAAATAGTTTGTTTTGCTAAATTATTACAATGCAGTATATCTGAAATTTTGATAAACCATGTGATGATACAGTGCTGTAAATAATCTGGAAGAAAAGCAACAGAGTAGTTAATGACAAACATTTTAATAAGCCATGTGGAATAGGTTGTCCTTCCTGCTGGGATATAGATATTTTTTCTGATAATAATTTTAAATAGCAATAATTATGGAGGCATGCAATGCTGACACTAGATGACTCCCTAAGGTCTATGCTCTGCTGAGACTCAATGATGGCTACCAAATTAAAGCATCTTATTATAGCTTAATAAACGGGAACAAAACAGCAAACCTTTCCTATCTAATGTCAAGAACCAAGTATTCGCAAAACAGAACCACCAACTTCTGAGTAGATTTGGAAGAATACATAATTTTTAATGAACTATCTCCATCTAGTCCAGGCATTTTAAATGCATCCATCACCGTAGTATCTAGGATCCCTCTCCTAGAAAATACCACTACTGCAAGATTGGTACACTCCAAGATGCAGGAGGTTCAGAATACCCAGGTCATTCAGTTCTCCAGCAATGAAACCTCTGAGACATGGAAGAAGAAACAACTAAGATGACAGAAGTTACTGAGTGCTATAAAATGTGTGTATTTAAGGATGAACATTGTATCTCAGTGGTTGGGTCCACAGCATATATCAGATTACCATGAAAACGTCTTTAAACTGTCCTAGTTGATTTATAAAATAGGACTCAATGAGTAATATCTGGATTCAGTTTCTAATTCCCTAGGTTGAGTCTGCTCATTCAGAAATGGCTGGAAATAAATGTATTCTGGCCAGTCTACTGGCAGTAGATGGAGTCCATGTGATCCCTTCTCATGCGCACCCTAAGAAAGGACAGACTTGTTTATGTATTTTAAGATACCCCACAGCAGACAAGTAATTAATCCTCACAGCAGTAAAGGCAAAGGTCCCCCAGAATATGGGAGAATCAGATACCTTCTCTTCCCCCAGACCTTTCAAAAAGTATCAGTGAAGAAAATGAGAAACTTAACATTCCAGCTCACACTGAAGGTAACCAAAGATCATTTGAGAATCTTGAATTCAGCAATGCTGCAGAATAAAATCCAGGGTCAAAATTAGTCTTCACAATCCATTTTTGCCCACAAACTTGCTGATAATGCTACAGTGGAGATGCATAGCACCCAGAAAAGGAATTATGTGGCTTGCCATTTCTAAACTTTTGGGATCTACAACAATACGTAAAAAGTGTTGTCCTGGTGCTTAGGAGATGTAGTTTCCTAAGAAATATTACAGAGTATTAGATGTCTCAATCTGTAACTTTTAAAGCAAAATTAATCTCTTATCCCTCTTTTTGAACAGATTCCCATATACAGAAAGGCTACCTGCTGTAATCTCTTATCAAAACTTAATCTATCATGCTGGTTTTAATATAACATTATACATTGTATTTTCATGTTAAAATCTCTTTAGTTTTCCTTCTTTCCTTCAGCTTTCTGGTTTCTGTTAAGACTAACTTTCTAAAATCTTGTAAGGAAGACCCTCATATGCTGACATTATGAGATTAATTTTTTAAAGAGAGGCAGAGATCTGTGTATGCTCATGAATGCCCACCTGTAATGATATCTTCATGTAGGTTTACAGCAACTGTGCACACAGTCAGGGTAATTACACTTCAGAATGGGTAAGTAGGGGCCTAATTACTCATCTGTTTGCACAATTACTCAAACTGCACTAACACTTGTAAATGCAGAAACACATATGTGCATGCACATTTTTTGTGCTCACGAGTCTCTCTGCTTTTTGGAAATGTAGTCTCTTGTGCTTGATGGATATTATATGTTAAGGGTTACTATAACATACTTTCTCTTCGACTATTTCCTGAACGTTCTATCCCTTGTCCTACCATTCCTTACCTAACTTACCATTCCTCAATTAAAACAAAAACACAAAACCCCTATGAAAATATTTCTAGTGTGGTAAGCAAGCTGATATAGGGTTTACACAATGCCTCATAAGTATTTTATAATGGTAGTTATTTAATAACAATCTAGCAAATTACACATGATTTGCTTCTTGCTTTCTTTGTGTTATTTCTTGTGCTGTACATACAAACAGGCTGCTACATATTTGTGCAAATGGTTCAAAATCCCCCCATTTACTTTACTGGTTAGAACAGGGCTCTCTCTGGACATGGTTCCATTATGTAGTATTATTTTATATATCTATTTCTGTGCCTCAGTTTTCTTATCTGTAAGTTAGGGACAATAATACTCACTCGTTCCAAATTAATATTTGAAAAGAGTGATGCAGTCCTCAGAGAGAAGGTGCACTATAAATATAAAGTATTATTAAGTATTTGTTTTATAACCCCTATATCTATTCTACACTCTTCCCTTGTATGCGGATGAAGTTTTTACTTTAAATGCTACAGTGATCCCAGTCCATAATCATTGGTTTCCTTTACTTTCTCATATTACCCTGGCTATGATTCAATTCTAAAGTTAACATTGTGTAAGATTACTAAGACTCACCCCTTCTTTAAGTAAATTATCAGTCATTAAAAGCAGCCTAAGTATGTTATTGCTGGCTTCTGAGAGATGCACCCAGGAATGGATTATAGCCTTGATTCACCCAGGTATTTAAACACATGCCTAACTTTAAGATCATGAATGGTCCAGTTACCGTAAAGACTTCAGTGGGACTACTCACAAGTTTAAAGGGAGGGATGTACTTAAGTACCTTGCTGAATTATGTTTTATGATAGGATTCATGGCCTTGGGCTCTGGGCCTGAAGGAGGCCTATGGACCCTCAAAGTTTGAATCTCAGGCTCAGCAGAGGAGGCCTGCTCCCAGTCACTTGAGGAAAGGAGGAAGCAATATTGGCACAGCATGGAGTCAGGCGGCTTCACGCAGTTTAACAAGGAGAAGGGGTGGATTTTCATGTGTTAGGGTTCTGGTCAGGTTGGATCAGCACTCCATTTAGTCTTAATCATCACTGGACACTGCAAATTGAATCTAAAACACAAGCAGACAACAAGGGAACAGAGATTACATTCTTTACTGATAGTCCATCCTTTAGTTATGATTCATGTTACGATTTTTAATTTATGGGTCAAGTGCCCAGAGCACTGAATGGATGTCTGTATTTGCATTTGAAAAATCTGCATAAATTACCTAGCCCTTCCATATTATCAAATTTCTAAAGGTAAAAACCGTGTTCCATTTTGGAAATGATGAAAGTAAGTGAGCTGAAGACTATCTTCTAATTTCCAGGACAGATCAGCAGTGATTGCTGAGGACTTTAAATATCCCATTTCATTCATCTATGGATCGTTAAAAGCCATGGTAAATATCACCAGCCAAAAATTCCTCATTAATAAATTTATTCATACAGGACCAAAAAGTTCCCTGAAGGCTACTTAATCCAATGAGATCTTTGTTTTAACCCCTTTCAGTTCTGCATTAAACCCTTCAGAACAAATAAATAATACTTAGTTTTTAAAACATACATGGAGTGAGGAACATTGGTCAATCCTCAAGTGGTTAAAAAATTTAATCACAAGGCAAAGCAGCCTTCTTCATACCAAGAGTTTACTATAGAGGAGGTAAATTATATATGTAGTTAGGATTCAAAAAGACAAATTAGAGGAGGAGGGGGAGGGTTAATAAATCTGTCATCTGATGAGGATATTCTATTATAAAATCATTTGTATGAATATTAACCTGTAAAAACAAATTGCTGATGGGTTCATGGGTTGAATGAGACTGTTATGAAGGGCTATTAAATGCAAAAGAGAATAGCTATCACCAGTTAAAGGCTGAAAGCGTAAACTAGAAGTAGATCTTTTTCATTATACTTGAAACATTCACACTGCTACATAGATGTTAAGTTATGAGAGCATTTTCATCATGTTCACTGTTTTCTAAAGGTTTATCACCCAGTGCCACTCTTTTCTTCCCTTTATGCTGTACAAAAAGAAACCTAAACTTTTCTCCTTTGTGGGAGTGTGCTTAATTCCCATCCACCAATTTTTAAATTAGAAATTCATGTCCTATCCATCCTGGAACTCCATAGATGGTTGTCTGTAGCTAACAGCATTTGGGAATCATTTGGAAAGAGATGAATAATCAGACAAAAAATGTCATATTTCCTCTATGTAAATCCACAGTCCGCCCACATCTTGAATACTGCATGCAGATGTGGTCACCCCATCTCAAACAAAGATCTATTGGAATTGGAAAAAGTTCAGAAAATGGCAACAAAAATGAATAGGGGTATGGAACGGCTGCCATATGAGGAAAGATTAATAAGACTGGGACTTTTTAGCTTGGAAAAGAGACAACTAAGGGGGGATATGACATGGGAGGTCTATAAAAATCATGATTGCTGTGGAGAAAATAAACAAGGAAGTGTTATTTACTCCTCATAACACAAGAAGCAGCGGTCACCATATGAAATTAATAGGCAGCAGATTTAAAACAAACAAAAGGAAGTATTTCTTCACACAGTGAGGTCAACCTGCAGTGGAACTCTTTGCCAGATGACGTTGAAGGCCAAAACCACAAGAGGGTTCAAAAAAAGAATGAGAGAAGTTCCTGGAGGATAGGTCCATCAATGGCTATTAGCCAGGATGGGCAGGGATGCAAAATCATGTTTTGATGCATCCCTAGCCTCTGTTTGCCAGAAACAGGGAATAGGTGACAGAGAATGGATCTCTTGATGACTACCTATTCTTTTCATTCCCTCTGAAGCACCTGTCATTAACCACTGTCAAGAGATAGAATACTGGAATAGATGGACCATTGGTCTGACTCAGTGTGGTTGTTCTTATGTTCTTATTGCAGAAATAGTGTGATTATGAATGACTGGAGAATTAGTGAGATTATAGTACCACAAGAAATTGAAACATGAGAAGTTAAGGGAGGGTGGGGAGAGAAAGATTTTTAGTCAGGCTCTTCTGAATTTTTTTTTTTTATTATTCATTTTTCTTAACATTCATTTAACTCATTAACCCTGTTAATTCAAACAATAAATTTCAGTCCAGAGACTCTCTCTTACTGTGAGTTTATACAGCATCTGCCATAAATTGAGCCCTAATCCTGATGGGGAGATCTTGAGAACCACTGTAAGGTAAATATTAGAAATAAATACATCAAAACCCTGAGGCAAACTTGGGACAAAAGAGCTTTGTTTTTAACAAAGAGACTCAGCATCCCTAACCTCTTGACATTCTTCATACTTTTAAGATAAATTAGGCAATAAAAACTTTTCTTAAGCTTCAGAACTTTTTTAAATCACAAGGAAATGTAAACAGAGAGGCTAGCAAAGAGGAGGAGATCAGTGAGAAGACTACAATGATGCCAACTGCCTAAGCAACAGTTCTGCAGAAAAGGACCTAGGAATTATAGTGGATGAGAAGCTGGATATGAGTCAGCAGTGTGTCCTTGTTGCCAAGAAGGCTAATGGCATGTTGGGCTGCATTAAGAGGAGCATTGCCAGCAGATGAAGGGAAGTGATTATTCCCCTCTATTTGGCACCAGTGAGGCCACATGTGGAGTACTGTGTCCAGCTGTGGGGGCCCCACTATAGAAAGGATGTGGACAAATTGGAGAGAGTCCAGTTTGGGCAACGGAAATGATCAGGGGCTGGGACACATGACTTACAAGGAGAGGCTGACGGAACTGGGCTTGTTTAGTCTGCAGAAAAGAAGAGTGAGGGGGGATTTAATAGCAGCCTTCAACTACCTGAAGGAGGGCTCCAAAGAGGATGGAGCTAGGCTATTCTCAGTAGTGGCAGACAGCAGAACAAGGAGCAATGGTCTCAAGTTGCAGTGCGGGAGGTCTAGGTTGGATATTAGGGAAAACTATTTCAGTAGGAGGGTGGTGAAGCACTAAAATGGGTTACCTAGGGAGGTGGTGGAATCTCCATCCTTAGAGGTTTTAAAGGCCCAGCTTGACAAAGCCCTGGCGGGGATGACTTAGTTGGAGCTGGTCCTGTTTTCAGCAGGGGGTTGGACTAGATGACCTCCTGAGGTCCCTTCCATCCCTAATTTTCTATGATTCTATGATACTAGTAAACGGAGCAGTGCAAATTAACTCCTAATAGGAGGTTAAGGTTTTTGTCCTACCCTTCTCCAAAAGACGAACGACAATAAAAATAATTGGAGAGCTGAGATGTGTACAGAGAGACTGGCTATTCAGACATCATTAATATTCAACACTGTAATAGCACAGTACATGCATCATTCCTGTTATAGTAGTGGAAAAATGAAGGACATTCTTGGTAAATGCATGTGGTTTTCAGTGTCTCTCTTATACTTCCATTTTGTTTTCACTATAACTTGTCCTACAAAATATACCTTGAGTCCTATCAATAGACCATGTGACACTGGCCAAGATATTTTTAAAATAAAGTATGACAAGGATCATGGAATATTGGTTCTACTAAAGTTATGAGGAAAGAAATGCTAACAAAAATCATGACATGACATGATTTTTTTAAATCACGTATACAGTGATCTTATTCCAAATCTATGTAAATGACTAATCACAGTGAACCAGACCATGTCCTGATCAGACAGACCTGTCCACTGCAGAAGAGAGATGGAAGAATGCCACTTCCATGGCACAACTCCTATTTCAAAAACTCTACTAGTTACCTATATCAGAGGGGAAAATCGATCATTTTTGCTATGTAAAGAATTGCTCATTTATTATGAATTTCTTTAGCATATTTCAAATTTTTACATTTTTTGAAAAACAAATGCTCAGAATATATATTTTAGAAATAATATCAGACAAGGAACCTCTTGGACATATTTCATCATTTCAAAATATACACTTGACACGTGAAAATGTATCAAAGCCACAAATGCTTTGGTCAAGAAGCTTTACCATTCTTGAATTGACTGATGATATCATATGTTCTAGAAATATTTTTATCATTTGGCATGCTGCTCAACACCATATGGCACAACACACTGACAAGTGAAAAAGGACTAGTTTTAAATACATATATTTTTTTAAAAAGTAAGACTTCTATAGAAGTATGAAGACATAGGCACACATTCCGTAATTCTATTCCAGTACAAGGAGACCATTGGAAAAGGTAAAAATTTTGAGCCCATTCAAAATCAAAAATTAAATTACAAAATTAAACCACAAAGGTATCTTAAACAAGAGAGATAACATTTCAGGAGGAATCCGAATTGAATGTAACACTTACCTTCTCACTCACTATTTAACAGTCCTTTCATTAAGCCTTGCAGTTACTGTAATAAAGACATATTAACCCTTCTCTGGACAAAGGAAGAGTAATTAGGCTTTGTGTAGGAAACTCCATAGGGTATTGACAATGATGAAATCCACCCCCAATTTGGGAACAGCCCCTTTGAATTTACTATTTCTGCCTTTGGATTGGAACAATAGTCACTGCCCCAATTTAGGAAATTTCAATGAACATAAGAACTTAAGAATGGCCATACTGGGTCAGAACAAAGGTCTATTTAGCCCAGTATCCTGTTTTCTGACAGTGGCTAATGCCAGATGTGTCAAAGGGAATGAACAGAGCAGGTAATCATCAAGTGATCCATGCCTTGTCACTGTGATGTTGCACTCAATAATACTTTACAGAAATATGCTTTTGAGTGTAAATATGACATAACTGGAATATGTTTTATGCTAGATATGCCATGTAACATATCTTTGCCAAGGTTACATTTCTGCTAAATGTTCATGCTATTTATAGGCATGTATGATTTTTATATCTAAAGTTATGAGTGTTGGCTCTATGCTTGTATTTAGAACATTTGCTGTACGAAGTACATACAGCAGATTTGGTCAACATAGTGTGAAGGCATTATTAAAGTAATTGGGAGTACTTAGCTAACAATGGATCTCGAGAGACACCAATTCACATCTGAACTTTCCTGGAAATGTTCAAACTAACAAGTAAACAATGACATCGGCCTGTAAAGAACTGAGTCATGCATGGACATGTGACTTCCCCATGTGACTCCAAAACTCCATCTTGCAGCTATGATTTTGCACAGGAAAACAGAAGGGGCTTCCACCCAGAAAAGAAAGACTATATATAGCCCTGGAAAACCCCTTCATTTTGTCTTCAGGTGGCTCAGAAGATAGCCTCTCCACCCCAAAGAGATACCTGAAAGAACAGTAACTACAGAGATGTGAGTGATTGCTGGACCCAGACTAGGAAGGAATCTAGTCTGTTAAAGAAGCCTATTGGAACATCTCTGAGGGTGAGATTTACCTGCATTTAGTTTCCTACTGTATTAGGCTTAGACTTGCATGTTTTTGTTTTATTTTGCCTGGTAACTTACTTTGTTCTGTCTCTTATTACTTAGAACTACTTAAATCCTACTCTTTAATAAAATCACTTTTTACTTATCAATTAATCCAGAGCAAGTATTAATACCTGGAGGAGCAAACAGCTGTGCATCTCCCTCTATCAGTTTATAGAGGGTGAACTATTTATGAGTTTACCTTGTATAAACTTTATACAGGGTAAACTCATAAATGGATTTATTTGGGGTTTGGCCCTATTTCTCCATGGCAATCTAAACAGGACTAGCACAAAGTCCCTCCGGACCTCTCCCAGTGCACAGTGATGCAGAAGTTCCCTTAAGCATCAATTCTGCCTGTGCCATCTTGTGGATAAGCACTACAGAACTCGAGTGGCAGAGGCCCTTGTGCTGGCCCTCAGCACTAGGTGAATCTCATTCTTAGAGAGGGTTGTTAAAACTGCAGATGTGTCAAACTATTTGGAATTAATTCACATAGTCACATTTAATTGTTCTTTATAAATGGCCGGTCGATCAATATCTCTAGTTCTTTCAGCATTAGAAAGGATGCAAACTGTTGCTTTCTTTATGAAAATGCTCCATTTAAAGAAGCATGTAGTCATTTGGCCTTAATGCACGTGCAGAACATTTTTGTCTTCTATTTTTCATTATTTTGGATTAAATGACATTACCAATGGAGTGAAGCAGTCATACTGGATATTTAATTAAAGAAATATGACATGTTCACTCTCAAGGTATAGAGGAGGGTTGTTCTGTTTTGACAAAGGAAAAGTGAACATTTTAATGGTGAACTACAAAGCAAAACTGAAAACCAAGTTAAGCACAGATTTTTGTTCAAAATGCCCCTATGCACAAGGCTATAGGGGACATTCAGCATAGAAAGTTGACTTAATTTTTTCAGAATTTTCTTTTCTTTCTGGGAAATCATCTTGGCACTTTTTGGTTCAATTTTTCCTAGAATGTGACATTATAAATGCCAGGAAGTCTCAATGCAACCCAGGAACTGTGTGTACAGTATTGGTGATGTGCAAGAGTGAGGCATTCCAGACATATATTTAGAGAGCCAACAAGTATAATATATAATTAAATTAATAACTATATCACAACCACCATTATGTCCTTTTCTTCCTTGATCAGCTACTACTGCAATTGCTCCCTTTACTCTTATTAACTACCCATTTTAGGCAGAGAATATTATGCTGTACATATCTTTTGAAAGCTTTAATGATTCCTTCCTATCCATCCCTTCCACCTTGATCAAGTAAACACAATTTCTCCCTAAAAAGAGTATTTTCAAACACCTTCAAGTCTATCTCCTCTCTCTAGACCCAGATCTCTTATTTCCCCAAAAAATTTCTGATGTTTGTATCCTCATCAACTCTGAACACTTCTTCTTCCATGTATTCCATGTCTGAAAATGCACCCCTACCTCCACAACACACGTGTGCATGTATGTCAATGTTTCGACTCTTCCACTACTCAAATCCTCATTCAGACCTTCATCTCCTCTTTCCTTCATCTTGCAACTATTAAAACTTCCATTGACTTCATTCAGTGTTGTAGGGTTCCAGCCATGCATAAAAATCAATGAGGGATATGAGGTTAAAACACCATGGAACGCTTTTAAAATTTAGATTTATATATTAGCACCACAAAAAAAAATACCCCTCTGATTTCTAACAAAGTTAAAAACACAGCAATAAAGGATGTTAGCTAACCAAACCCACTCTAGTAGTTTGAATGCTAATTAATTTTTATAGTTACAGTTTCTTGAGATACTAAAATCAACCTGACAAAGCCATTTGTTTTCCCTGCCATAAAGTCAGATAAATCACAGATTATATAGTCTGAAAATGTATGTAGGACACATAATAATATTTACACAACAATGCTGACATTTTAACGCTGAATAGAGAGAGAAGTGTTCCTGTTCTGGAAAAAAAAAATTGACTAGCCACCCCATCAAATGACACCAAAGGAAAAAAATTGTTTATAACTGATGCCTTTTCATGAAAGCTTGAAGTTACAGACACCTTTTGCATCATATCATGTTCCCAACATCACGTATTGTCTGTATTTATTGGTGGATCATGGAATAATAGCCATGAATGGGCATATCCAGAGAAACTAGTAAGCTGGTAAGTAGCAGGCTGGAATAAGTGTTAGCCTCCAAAAATGAATCTAACTTATTTAGATGTTATGGGGCACACACACTAGATATATCTACATCTTGCAGTAATTTTTGTACAGCAAAAAGAATTATGAAAAAAGAAGGTATGACAAACCAAGCTCTATTGAACTTCTTTGTTTCAATTTTCTACTAATTTCAAATAATTTTTGGCAGTTATTATTGCAAATCATTTTAAATACTTTGAAAATGAAATTACTCTAACATTTATGTACTGTAACCTTTCATTTTGAAACACTAGAAGACTGACTATGTTAACAATCTTCTTTTCCCCCTGTTCCTTGGAAGTCCTTTATTTTTCACTCCTGACAAAGTCCTAAAGATTCCATCACATTTCATACACCAATACTCTGCTCAACTTTGAGGTAAGCATCACTAGTAACATCCTTCTCACCAAGGAAGAGCTTCCTTAACCAGACAGAGGAGGAATCACTGTTAAGCAAAGTGAGCTGTTCCCTATAACATAGGAGATTTACATTCTGGGCTTGATTCTAATTACTGATGTAAATCAGGCATAGTTCTGCTGAAGTCAATGGAGGAGTTGAGGTTAATGGAGGTGCAGCAATGTTAAAACTATTGTAAGTGAAATCAGAAGCAGGCTTTTTGTCTCCACAGTGCTCCTAACAGTTAGAAAGAGGCAAAGAGTTAGAGTGATTTAGATAAGCCTTTTAGATAGAGCTATGTGCCTAGTACTTATATTTGAATAATAGCAATTTCATGTGTTGTTAAGTATCAGAAAATAATGGATATCTCTCAAGTCCCTTTGAATCATCCTACACTTCAAACAAAGTTAAATAACGTCAAAGGGACATATATAATGGTAGACAGTATACATTACTCCTGAACTTTCCAAGCACTTTAAATGCTTACAACTAAAAACTAATGTTTTCGTTGAGGCTTTGTCTACACCAGGGGTCGGCAACCTATGGCATGCGAGCCAATTTAGGCTGGCACGTGGGGAGAGCTCAACCCCCCTGCGGCTGTGGGGTTCCCCCCGCTGCCTGCCCCACTCAGCTCCAGCTGCCAGCTTGGCTTCCTTATACCCAGGCTGGCAGCAGGAGCTGACTGGGACAGGCAGGACCCCAGCTGGAAAGGCGCCAGCGGGGGAACCCCAAAGCAGTGCAGGCTGAACACTCAGACCACGCCGCTTTGAGGTTCCCCCGCAGGCCCTCTCAGCTCCCGCTGCCAGCCTGGGTTCCCTAAGCCCAGGCTGGCAGTGGGAGCTGAGTGGGGCAGGTGGGGGACCCCAGTTGGAAAGGTGCCAGAGAGGGAACCCCAAAGTGGCGCGAGCTGAACGCTCAGACCCCGCCGCTTCGAGGTTACCCCTGCGGGCTCCTGCCCGCTGGGGTCTCAGCTCCCGCTGCCAGCCTGGGCTCCCTGAACTCAGGCTGGCAGTGGGAGCAGAGTGGGGCAGGCAAGGGACCCTGGCTGGCAAGGCGCCAGCGGGGGAAACCCCAAAGCGGCGCAGGCTGAGTGCTCAGTCCACCGCTTTGGGGTTTCCCCCGCAGGCTCCTGCCAGCCCGCTGTCAGCCTGGGTTCCCTATACCCAAGCTAGCAGCAGGAGCTGACTGGAGCAGGCAGTGGGATCCCAGCTGGCAGAAGCCTGCGAGAGAAACCCCAAAGCAGGTGGGCTGAGCCACTCAGCCTACCCCCACCCTAGGGTTCCCCCTGCTGGCTCCTTCAGCCCCTCCCCTTCCGCCCGAAGCCCTGCCCCTTCCGGTCTGGCACGAGAAGGCCTGGCTAGATGAAGATTCAGCACACCACCTCTGAAAGGTTGCCGACCCCTGGTCTACACGGTAGAAATTTTAGACACCAGTGCATCTACAAGCACCACAAGCTTCCTCTGGGTGCTGCACCGAAGCTTCCTGCAGGAGGGGGAAGCACTCAGAGGTGAATTTTGCAATATAAGAAACTAAATTTTGATCCTTAGACTAGAAACTTGAGCTAGGATTTAGTTTAAGCGTAATCTTCTAGAACTGTACAGCCATCATCTTCTAGCAGTTTTTCTAAAGTAAAGTTTAGATTAGAAAGTAAAACTAGAAGCTGATTTAAGGCTTATATGTCAGTTTCTCACATTATAAAATTAGGACAGGTGAAAAACAGAAGTACAGAAAAAACATGGAGGAAGACGGCCTATCAGTTGTAGTTAGTAGCCTTTTCTGTTGACAAGAAAAAAAGAACTTCCCTTAGGAGGAAGGAAAAGGGGTCTGATAAATCCACAGAGCCTTACAAAAAGAGTTTAAATACATTATTGAACAATATGTACATTCCAAGTAAAAGAATAATAGTTCTGCCAGTTTCTTCACTACAGTTTTATCTTATCCTTCCAATATGAAAACGTATTTCCCAAAACGAAGGATATTTTGTACAAAATAAGAAGTAAGTTGCATTTGAAAATGTAATTTAAAATTGAGCTATTTTTCAATGATCATAGAATCAGAGAAATGTAGGGGTGAAAAGGACCTCAAGAGGTCATCTAGTACAGCCCCCTGCATGTATATATCTAGGTATATACATGCAGGGGGCTAGGTATATCTGGACCATCACTAACAAATGTTTGTCTAACCTGTTCTTAAAAACCTTCAATAACAGGGATTCCACAAACTCCCTTGGAAGTCTATTTCAGTACTTAACTATCCTGATAGTTGGAAAGATTTTCCTAATACCTAATCTACATCTTCTATGCTGCAGATTAAGCCCATTACATCTTGTCCTACCTTCAGTATACATGGAGAACAAGAAATCAAAGTCCTCTTTATAATAGTCCTAAGCATATCTGAAAACTGCTAGCAGCTCCCCCGCCCACCAGTCTTCTTTTCTCAAGGCTAAATAACCCGTTTTTTTAACCTTCCTTTGTGTCAGGTTTCTAAATCTCTTTATTGCTTTTGCTCCTCATTTCTGGATTCTCTCTACAAGTTGTCCTCATTTTTCCTAAAGTGTTTCACCCAGAACCGGATACAATTTTCCAGCTATGGACTCCCCAGTGCCAAGCAGAGCTGGACAATTACGTCCCATGTCTTACATATAATACTCCTTTAACCTTTTTTGCAACTATATCACATGATTGGCTCATATTTCAATTGTGATCTGCTATCGCCTCCAGAGCCTTTTCTGCAATACTAATGTCTATCTAGTTATTCCCCATTTTGTATTTGCATTTGATTTTTCCTTCCAAAACGAAGTACTTTGCACTTGTCTTTAATGAATTTCATCTTGTTGAATTCAGACTAATTCTCCAATTTGTCATGATCATTTTGAATTCTAATACTGTCCTCCAAAGTCTCCTCACTCCTCTGCTTTCCCCAACCCTGCACTCTGATTTGGGGCAGCACTATTTTAAGAAAAAGTTGTAATTCAAGGTCCACAACCTCTTGAAGCATTTCTTCCCCTCCTCTAAGCCAACTGCTGTTCAGGCACAGAGGGAATAACAAAAGTGAAGACATGAGCATATGGAAGGGAATGGAGAACAGCCAAAGACTGCAGCAGAAGGGAGGAGCAGGATGCAAACTCAAACCATTCACTCACTTTTTTCCTGCATTTGCTCCTCCTGGGTCTAGACATTTGCTAATTTTTTGTTTTGTTTTCTCATCTGATAGGTGCAACTGAGAAGTCCTGTGATAGAAGACGAATGGGAATAGAAGATTAAAGGTGATGGCCATTAATGAGTCACTCATACCTTTGGACACCAGGTGGCTCACCAACAAAGGAACTTAATTTTTTATTGTCATTGTGTCTTTAGAAAGTCCCCTTACAGTGACAGAAGCAATCATCAGAACCCACTCAAATGGAGCACAGGGGGGTCTCATTAGTCTAGACTATCTGCTGAGCAGAACAATGGGAAATGATAAGGATAGACATAATATAGTATAGTGAATTTGGTGAACAGTAAATATCCCAATATCCCAAAAAGGAAAGAGTCACTACTCAGAGAACAGAAAGAAAGAAAGCATCTCTCAGTATCTATTGGCAAACAAGTTGATGTAAAATACTGAGTTTGCTGAAAATCAATAATTGATAAATACAGATTTTTAACGTTTATTGAAAAAAGTTAACAATACATGACATATGAACTCTGTAGTCGTGTGATAATATAATTATCATTTGAATTACAGTAGCACTCAAAGGCCTAAGTAAGGATACGGGGCCCTATTGTACTAGGCGCTGTACAAACACAGACTTGGAGTATATTAAAGAAATTCAGAATACTAAGTAGTATTTACGGGGGAAGAGGAGGGGACTAAGCAGGGTGGGGAGTGGTTCTGTCAGCAGGCCCCAGGAGGGAAAATTGCAACTATCATACTCTGCACTGACTTTGCCGTGAGCAAGGAAATTCAATCCTCTGGTGGGATATAAATGCTCCAGTCCTTCTCCTTGGAGGAAACGCTGGCAACCAACAGGGGTGGGGAAGGGATTCCAGTACATTGGTGCCCTCCTCTTAGCATTAATTTTGAATTTGTCACAAGTTTATGGGAAAAGAAGCCCTCTGTTGTATTAGTGCTTATTGAGGCTGTAACTCATTCTATTATATCTGAATACAGGGCTGGAGTAAGGGTGCCACAGGTCAAAGGGAGAGATTTTGCCACCAAACTTATACTAAAGACCCTTTGTCCCTGGCCAATCCTTCCCATGAGGAAAGGACTGGTTGAGGGATTTCAGTTGAGAGTTATATCTCATTGGGCAGGAACACTAGGGTATTATTCTGGTTTGGGACCTACTATAGTTATTGTTTGACAGGGTAACCACTCCAGAGTAATGTTATTACCAAGTAACAATTACTGGGATTTCCAGTTTCACACAATATACAATGCTGTAGCTATTCACTTAAACCACAACCATGTGTGGAGTCTTTATTCACCAATGATCCTGATTTATTCTTGGAGAGCACTACTATCACCAATATTCTAGCACTAAAAGAGTTATATTAGATCCATTTTACATGGTGATAGAAACAAACTGACACATCAAATCAACTCATCATCTTTTTTTTTTGTTAACATTTGCAATTGTGAAAAATCTTCCTGTTTCCATTTTGATTAAAAACATCTAACATCTATTAACTATATTAAGCATTTTGCCATTCATATTCCTACAGTAAATTGTCCATTTGAGTCTCCATAACTGTTAAGGCACAACTGAAAAGCAAGAGAGCACAAGTGTTCCTGGCTCCTAAACAGGAGTCTCAGAAGTATTTACAATAACCCAGACACACTCCAGATACTGTACAAAATAAACTAAACAGTATTTCTAAATGTTTTCACTAAATGAAAATGAGGCAGTGGTTCATCTGGTTCATATTCACACAACCTAAGTATCTCTGTCCTGCATGGCCTCAGTTAAAAAATTGGCAAATCCCAAAAAAACCAACAATGAAGAGCTCTGCCTTACACAAAGAATGAGGCAATAAACACAAACATTGATCCAAGCTTATGTGCTTGGTGAGGAAAAGGGAACAATGAGCAAATGGTGTCAACCCTTGGTGATTTGATTTGGCAAGCACTGTTGAAATGAATGTCTGAATTAACCAGCCAACATCTTCCAGTAGGAGTCAGTGTAAAATGTGAAATGTTTATTTACAACATCAACATGCAAAATGTTACATAGCATATGGCCCTGTTAGCATACAGTGACATCCAAAAGTATCTTTCATCTTTTTTTTTAATTAAGTCCCTTTAGAAATTAAAAGACATATCCATTCACTTCTTGGGGCTGACTTTACCTCCAACTCAGTAAGGTAATTAACCATTGAAACATCTTACCAAGGCATGGAGGTACATTCTTCATTACTTGAAGTCTTAAAAACAGGATTGACTATCTTCCTAAAAATATGCTAACACTCTACCACAAACTACTGAGCTTGATGAAGGAACTACCAGCAATGACCTTTGCTATGTACAAAGTAAGACTAGATAGCCACACTGGTCTCTTTTTGGCCTTAAAATCTGAGTCTCTTTCTGGGGGAAGCCATGTCCTGTTTCTTTAAGCTGTACCAAGAAGCCAGACAGGAAGGCAGTGAGGGAAGGTTCAGGAGATCCTCAGTGTCCTCTTCTGGACTATTATCTTCTCAATCCAAACAGGAGAGACACACTTCTTTGGTTTAGGATTTTGATAGTATCAAAATCAGTGTTAAGGACTAGAATATATTGCATCTGATGTAATTCTGTACAATATTAAAGGAAGTTCAAAACAATAATGCTTTTTTTTTCATATTACACTATATATAGTACACAGGCTTGGCCAAAATCATAGTATTTACTGCACATCAGTACAGTTTCCACTACACAGAGTATGACAAACTATATCTTTACAGATTACAGAAATCAAAAATGCTGATTCATCTATTCATTCTCTTCCCTTGAAAGTGAATCATATTTTTGACAATAAAGTGGCAATATCAAAAGTGCAGCTCTCTACTAAACACAAGCCAGGCATTGTGCAAGCAGCTGTTGATGTGAGGAGATTATCCAACCCAACTGCTAACAATTCTGACACTCCTGAGCATTGACAGCTACCTTAACCCAACCTTCAAGAATATTATATGCAACCAACTATGACATGAACTTAATTATCTACACTTGGACCTTCAAATGAGTTCTAATTCTGAACTCAGTTTGTTGCACTTCAGTGCCCAGGGATTCATTTGTGCAAGTCACACATACTCTGAAGACATTAACTGTTTAGTAGTACATATATCTTTTTTGTACGGTCATGTACTGTAGGCTAAGCTCCTCTCTCAGATATGGACATGTAACTCCCAATGCAATCAGATTAGCAGTACATGTTTCAAACTGGTATGTGGAAACTAATACGGACCCCAAATATAAGTCTCTCATCCAAGCAATTTAATTCCTATGCTCCATTTTATTATGGTGCAGATTCTCTTGTTCATGATAATTAAAATATCTTAGGATACCAAAACCCAATTTGTGACTCATCTATGATGCCTGAATTACAAACAATACACTTCGCTTTCTCCCACATCATTATATCCACTCCTCTAAAAGGAAGTTTATGTGCAAGAAAAGGCATGCAGTATGTGGTACAGTAATAGGCTATTACACTCAGACATGAAAGGCTATTAAACCTGCTTACTGGGAAAGCAGCTTTCACATATCACCACTAAAAACTAACTCTGAAATCTGAAAATTTTTTAAAAAGGAAAAAACAGTCCAACCAAGTGAAACAACAAAAAAACTCCCATCATGGAATACAAATAGAACTATCCAAAGGAGCAACAAAGCAGTACAAAGTCCACCGGAAATTCAACATAAATATTCCAGCTCAGAGAAATGAAATCAAACCTGCTCGTGATGCTGTTCTATATCTGTTTTACAAGCTGAACTAATAACATTTCTATTTTAGAGGTCGACTTAATTCATGGACTCCATTTTTGTTAATGTCACAAATAATTGAGTGTATCTTTGCATCTGGAATGAACTAAATGCCTAATTAGTAGTATTTACGCCATAAAAATACAAGTGCAATCATTTGTGGGTGCAAAATTGTGTCATCAAAAATAGCAGTGTAGCAGAGCAGCAGTTCAGGCTAGACACCCAATTATGTACCAAAGGGATCCAGGCAAGTTTGTACTCAGACAGCTAGCCTAAGCTGCTCCCCATGCTATCCCCCCACTAAACAGCTATTTTTAGCATGCCAGGTTGTGTGGAGCTAGCATGTTTGTCCATCTATACCAGGAAGCATGTTCCCAGCTGCAGTGTACCCATCTGTCTTTTGGATGGACTGCAGGAAGTACCTCAAGAAGTACCCTCAGCTTCTGAAAAATATTCATTTGAATGTCTGACAGGGCCCCAGGACAGCATATGTAGAACATCTGCTCCCTCATCCAACTTCTCCCAAGAGATCTGATCCTGCAAAGTTGCAGTATGTTCCCAAGGAGGGAGGAGCGTATTACAAAGGGGGCCACTCTCAATCTCTCTTTTTAGCCCCATTTTACTTTTCTTTGCTCCCTTCACATCTGTAAGCAGAGTGGTGGAACTGATCATTTGATCAGGGCCTGATCTAATATTCACTGAAGTCAATGGAGATATTCCTATTAAATTCAATGGGCACTGGATCAGGCTCACAAAGAGAGAGTGTTTCAGAACATCAGAATATTGCTCAAAAAACTGCAACAGAATTGAAATATTGGAAGCACGACCGTACCAATTTTTTTCTGATGTGAATTACAAAAAGAGAGAAAGTACAAGCAGTTAAGAAGAAACAAGATATGTTCTATAAGGGAGCCAAGATAATTTTTTTTCTGACATGTGCCAAACAAAATAGAAGAAACAGAAGAACTTGGCAACATTCAAAAAGCCAGTTTGTGGAGAAAGGAATAAAGCCAAGCTCCATGTGGTTTAGAAAACAGAAAACTTTTGTACTGCAGGACTCCTGGTCAGCTAAAATTTTCCCACAAGTGCAAAAGGATATTAGTCGAAAAAATATATTTATCAAGAACCATCAGAAGATGATAAATAAAATAACACCAGTGGAACAATTTACCAAGGGTCATGGTGAATTCACCACCACTGTGGATGTTTTCCTAAAAAAGATATATTCTAGGAATTATTTTGGGGAAGTCCTATAACCTGTGTCATAAAAGGAGATGATCACAATGGTCCCTTGGAATCTATGAAGATCACAAGTTTAAATCAGAACTCAAAATCTGTTTCATATTTGAAAAATGTACTGCTCTATTAGACTGTAATGGCATGTATGTTAAGTGTGTTAGACACGAAACATGGACAAGTGTTAAAGCATGGGATTAGAAGTCAGGAGAACTGAGTTCCGTTCCTGGCTCTGCCATACACTTGCTGTGTGACACTTATGAAAGAAAACTGGCAATTCACTTTTGGCATACTGCTTAAATTCATACATGAGATTTTACCCTCTGAGTTACAGAGCTACTGCACTTATGGTAGTCACTCCTTTTAGCTTCTACATTTCCCATATCACTATACACTATGCTGGACCAGTGACAACATACAGAACTGGGAAAAGTCTTCTATTTTATTTTATAGAAACACATAAATAAGATGAACAGGGTTCAAGACATCCCGACTTTGTCTGGTACTCTGTCCCACTCTGGTGGTGGCCGGGGCACCTAGAAATCAATGAGCTACAAACCTGGGCTAAGAGAGATGGGTCTTTTCACGCAGGAGCTAGTCTCTCATGCAGTGAAATCCAGAGATCCAAAGTTCAATCCCTGCTGTTGAAGATTCACCCAGAGTGGTGATTATATATATGCAAATATTTGCATGATTAAGACAAATAGCTTTAATAGAGCAATTATATCACTTTCCCATAACAGCACAAATATGGGGGCAAAAGGAATTGAGCAACAGCATAAGGCAAAGAACTTACCCTTAACATCATACAGCTTGATTCAGTTTGTTCTTAGAATTGGTATGATATGGAGGCGGGGTTTCCCCAGAAATAAATTATTATGAATTCCCTGCAATACAGTACACAGGTCATCAACTGGTCAGGGATCTGCTGCTGCTGTGCATACTTTGTCCTCCCATTGCCATGAGAGGTGGGTCATAAGTGGTTATTCCAGCAATTTTGAGTATTCTAGAGTATTCTGTGAATCATTCAGATACATGAATCAATACATCAGTAGCTAGGAAAGAACTATTATCCCCTTGTTACAGATGGGGAATTGAGGCATGGAGAGACTAAATGACTTGCCCAAGATGATACATTATATTTGTGACAGAACCAGCAGCAAGCCCAGATCTTCTGAGCCCCAGTCCAATGCCTTTACCAACTGTAAGGCCATCCATCCTAGACCATCCCAGGGAGGAGTACAACAGGAGAGGTCATTTCCTTGGGCCTCAAACAAGGAACAGCCAAATCATATCACCAGTGCTTAAGCAGCTGAAGTGGCCATTTCCACTACTATGCCTCCAAAAGGGGAGACAGATGTATCCCCTTCTGTCTGCCCAGGGGCACCAGCTTAAGATTTGTCCCTCTGTACCTTCTTTCATACCATCCCTTATACTTCAAATAACCACTCAATTACAGTTTGTCAAGTACCCTCCATCTTTTCCTTCAAAAATGAATAAAGACCAATCTAATCTATGAGGCATTCTACCCTTTTCTGTTTGTTTGTTCTGGCTCACGCTTTAAGAATGCCATTCCTTTGGGGCGGAGACATTTGTTTGCTCTACACTTTCTGCACACTATATAATACGGTGTGCTATATATCGGATGGAGGCACCAATCACAGTGCCATAGTTCAGGCTGAACTGATTTTGCACTGTAATAATAATTTAAAATAATTATCCCTTTAGTTTGTTAATTTTCTCCAATGAGTAACTGATAAAAGAATAAAGCAAAATAAAGCTCTATTAGCATTTCCTAAAGGAGAAATACGACCACAATTTCCTATCCAAAATTTGGAAAGACAAACCCAGAATACTTATTTTTAAGTGGAAAAAATATTTACAATAAGAAGCTAATAATTTTGGGCCTTATTTGCAACTAAACATTACTACATTTTTTTTTATTTCCAATGGCATTTCCTGTACAAAAATTGTGGATGACTTCTATAGATTAACAAAGACAAGACAAAGTACAAAGTAAAGCAGAATGAAGTAGGTCAAATGAAGTGGGAGGGAAAAAAATAACTGTTGCTAGGTGGCAGTGTACCTTAAGTAAAGAATATTGTAAATCATAGATTCTTGTGAAGTTTGTTACTTGCTAAGATGTATGTTACTTCTTCTCATAATACCATCCTCCACACCTAGATGAAAAACATAAACCTAGATATACATTAAGCACAGATCTTTTTTGAGCAGACTGAGAAGCAGCACTGAAAATCTGTTTATGAGACAGACCATTATGCAATATCCTCAAGAGAATAGCTCCACGGTCCTTTTCTAGTTGCTTGAGAACTGAAAACCCAGTGAACTGAGACTGTACAGCTTGAAAAGAGCAGAGATTTGCTTATTGCATTTCATCCAACCATTGTTGAGCTCTAACAGAAAAAAGAATGCAGAGAAATAAATTTTAACCACAACTTACCATGTTTCAACATAATAATGAATCCAAGACGTTGTAAAACATAATAAATGCACTGTTTACAACTAAAACAAATTATTTAGTAGTTATTTAAGTATTTAAATGTTTCTCTTCGCTGCTTAAAACAGAATTAATTAGTCATTAGCTCTATTAATTTTAGGATGGAGATGGCTAAGACAATAAGAAGTGTGGAGGATGGAACTAACACACAGGTCATGAAAACGTCTATGCACTCAATGCCCTTGCAATAAATAGCATACAAAGCAAGTTGTTAGGAGAAAGATACAAGAGCAGAGGTTAGGATACCAGAAAATCTCTCTGTCATTCCTGATGTTTCCTCAAACAGAAAAATACCTTAACATATTGCCTAAATTAGCAGAGTGGTAAAAAAGACAGGCTGATGACATCTCGTGAACTACAATTCACTTGGTAAGAAAGCTGTTAACAGGCTCACAACTTGTCACAAAGAAGGACAGGATGTTCTGGAGACAAAGATGAAATCTAACTTCTTTTCAGAAATATCTGTCTGGGCTCAGGAAAGTGATCTCTTGGAGAAGGATTTTAGATAAATTTCAGTCAGTTTTTTGGAGAGAGACTGAACGAACTAAGAGATAGAAAGTTGAACACAAACATGATTCAGGGCACAGTCAAGCTGTACCTGACGGGGTTAGTAAGAAATGTCCCTGAGGGTAAATATATTCCACAGTTACCCACTTTAGGGTTCTTTGAAGCACTAGTTCTGGCCATCACCGGAGACAGGATATTGAACTGGAAGGACCATTGGTCTACTCCAGTACTGCAATTTTTACATTGCTACATGGTTACATTCACATGTTTTTCTTTTCATTCATCTCAGAGAGTTAACTCTAAAGCCTAGTGTTGTCTATTAAAATGTCAACCTTGTTACCTACTGCACAGCTGATCATTTTAACAGATACATATATCTAACATTTTTATCCATCATTAGATTTCCGGATATCATCGTAGTAATCACGGTTTTGTCATATTTGCAGCATCAGACCCATTGGTAAGAAATGTTTCTTGTTTTAAGATTTTAAAGATTACATCATTAAGGCCCATATTCTGTTCACCTTACTTTGGACAGTAATCCCAATGATTTCAGTGGCACTATGCCATGAGTCAGGCAAGCAAGGTATGTGCTGTTTAACCTCTTACTTGGATAGATTATCTGCATGCAGAGAAGAACAATTTGTGAAGAAAGAATCAGAAAGCCAATGATGATTCAATAATTTTATGAAGATAAATGGGAATAATCTTCATAATAAAATGTCAAGTGCCACCAGCTTTTCCACATAAGAAATCTTACTGAATGGGGAGAAATAGGGAGAGAAATATAGGAAGAACTCCATGGAGATGAAAACATTCTTTCCCCAGCAAACTGCCCAGTCCCTCTAGAGCAGCCTTTCTTCCTTCCACAACAAGAAAGAGATCTTTTTGTTTCACGCAGGAGGAAGTGAGCATCCTCGGATACTGAATTTTAACCCAAATTAATATTTACTGTGATTGACTAAACCTTTGTTCTTGGTTCTGTTTCATTATTGCCCCAATGTTAAGCCTTGGCAAAGATTGTTAGAAATCAGCTTTTCCTTTGTATTATTTATTATTATTGCCAGCATTCAAAAGATAAACATTTATTAAAAGGGAAACTCCTCTTCCTTCCTTTGCAAACTCCAAATAATGTTGTGCCGTTCCCCTCTGGTGTTATCTGGACCGGTGATCTGCTAGGCCTCTCCAGTGTTTGACTCTGGGAGCCAGCCCTACCCTGCTCTGCTATGAGAACCCCCACTCCTAAGCGTTCACGCACAGCCTCTGGCATTTAAGCTGCTCCCAGATACTTGCAAGTGAATGACACTAGCCAATATCTCTGATCCCCAAAACAACCCTAGGAACCAACATCTTGTAGTGTCCAGTTATGCCTTAGTTTTGCACATTTTATTGTAGTAAAGTAATCTGCTAGTATGAAAGCTTTATGTAGAGATCTGTAGTATTCTAGTTGGATGATGTTTTGATTTGTTCTTTCCAATGTCAGGTATATTGGCATTTTAGGAACTGATCCAATATTGAAGAATTCAGTTCACAGAGAAAAAACAATGAGGAGTCTTTGTGGCACCTTAGAGACTAACGAATTTATTTGGGCATACACTTTCAAGGACTAAACCCCACTTCATCAAATGTATGGAGTAAAAAATTCAGTAAGCTGTATAAATATTACAGCACATGAAAAGATGGGAGTTGCCTTACCAAGTGGGGGGGTCAGTGCTAATGAGGCCAATGCAATCAAGGTGAACGTCGCCCATTCCCAACAATTGACAAAAATGTGCAAGTATCAACAGAGGAAAAATTACTTTTTGTAGCAACCCAGCCACTCCTAGTCTTTATTCAGGCCTAATTTGATGGTGTCCAGTTTGCAAATTAATTCCAGTTCCGCATTTTCTTATTGAAATCCATTTTTGAAGCTTTTTGTTGAAGAATTGCCACTTTTAAGTCTTTATTGAGTGTCCAGGGAGACTGAAGTGCTCTTCTACTGGTTTTTGCACATTACAATTCTTGATGTCTGATTTGTGTCCATTTATTCTTTTGCGTAGAGATCTGGTTTGGCCAATGTACATAGCAGAGGGCATTGCTGGCACATGATGGCACATATCACATTGGTAGATGCGCAGGTGAACGAGCCCCTGACAGTGTGGCTGATGTGGTTAGGTCCTATAAGGGTGTCCATTGAATAGAATGCGGACAGAGTTGGCAATGGGGTTTGTTGCAGGGATTGATTCCTGGGTTACTACTTTTGTTGTGTGGTGTGTAGTTGCTGGTGAGTATTTGCTTCACTTGCGGGACTGCTTGTAAGCAAGGACTGGCCTGTCTCCCAAGGACTGTGAGAGTGAGGGATCGTCTTTCAGGATATGTTGCAGATCCTTGATGAGGTTCTGGAGAGGTTTTAGTTGGAGGCTGTAGGTGACAGCTAGTGGCATTCTGTTACTTTCTTTGTTGGGCCTGTCCTACAGTAGATGATTTCTGGGTACCTTTCTGGCTCTGTCAGTCTGTTTGTTCACTTCACCCTTTCTTGTCAACTGTTGAGAGTATGCCTTGATTGAATTGGCCTTGTTAGCACTGACCCCCCACTTTGAGCACTGGCCTGCTAAACCCAGGGTTGTGAGTTCAATCCTTGAGGGGGCCATTTAGGGAGCTGGGGCAAAAAATCTGTCAGGGGACAGTACTTGATCCTGCTAGTGTAGGAAGGGGACTGGACTCCATGACCTTTCAAGGTCTTTCCAGTTCTATGAGATAGGTAAGGCAACTCCCATCTTTTCATGTGCTGTAATATATATACTGCTTACCGTATTTTTCACTCCATTCATCTGATGAAGTGGGTTTTAGCCCACAAACGCTTATGCCCAAATACATTTGTTAGTCTCTAAGGTGCCACAAGGACTCCTCATAATTTTTGCTGATACAGACTAACACGGCTACCACTATGAAACCACTTTGCAAGGCTGGTCTTCACTAGGGGGAGGGATCGACTGCAGATACGCAACTTCAGCTACGTGAATCACGTAGCTGAAGTCGGTGTATCTGCAGCCAATTTACCTGCTGTCCTCATGGCGGCGGCAGTTGGCAGCGCGCTCCCCTGTTGACTCCAGCTTACGCCTCGTGTCAAGCTGGAGTTAGGGAGTTGACGGGGGCAGCGCTGGCGATCGATTTCTCGCGTCTTTACAAGACGCGAGAAATCGATCGCTAAAAGATCGACGGCTACCCCCGGTAGCGAGGACGTACCCATAGAGAGTTAGTTAACCAAATAATAATTTGGTTTGCTGGAAATGGTCATGATCTTGCCAGGCCTTATTTATAATGTAATTCTGTTGTAGCACAGTGGCATATACTTCTGCTCCAGAAATTAAGCTTTTACTTAAAAAAAAAAAAAAAGTCTGTAGGCCTTACAGCTATGAATATAACCCTTCGAATATATTCTTTACTTTTATTGTTCCTGCAATTCATATCTGACTGTTAATTTTATGAGCACAAGTTTTGCATTTATGCTAAGAAAACATGGGGTGGGGTAGAAGAGAGGGGCATGGGACAACACTTCCCAACAACTATTCATGCATCACACAACTATTTTCATCCTTTTCTCAAAACAGCATGTGCAGAAATATGACCAGGTGCCTTCTTTGAAATCACCAGTTCTCTAGTTGGAAGAAACAAAAACTAATATAATGGGAGAAACTAAAAGAAACACAGAAATCCCCACAACTTATCTTCTCTGTTTCAACATACGTTATCTTTGCATTCTCTGTAAATAAAAGAGGGCAAATAACAGGTGAAGGCCAGGAGTAAAAACAAGCAACATAGGTGTACATGTGACTCCAACATGACACATAACTTCACCTGAGGCTGAATGTGACAGGTCACCAAAGTCTGGATTGTTTATTTAGTGCTATGTGTGGTATATTACACTCAGTTTTTCTTGCTGAGTATGGATGAAGCCCAAGTGCCACATTTCGTAATTGAAATTTACATGCAAACATGCCACAGGCCTGACCTTGCATGGTTTGTACACCTTAAATTCCCACTGATTTTGATGTGGGTGCACAAGAAATCAGCCCTCTTGATTTATTATCAGTCCATCACATTCTTGCATGTAATGCATGTGTTTGCATGTTGCACAAATACTTCACTTAGAAATTACAGGCCTAAGACTTCTCCCAGATCACTGGGAATATTCAATTCTCAAAAGCGTGCCAAGTTTCAAACTTGGATTTGGATCCTGCCTCACACCAGCCTATGGAACCCTTAGACAAAGCACTCAGCTAATAAACTATGAAATGGTTTTATCACTGCAAATGAACTGGGGACATACGTTCATGTCAGTTATTTGGAGTATAATGTTTGTTACTTACTTTGTATTTCATATACAACTTTTAAGACCCACAGAGAAGCTCTGGCTCTAAAAATGCTGTGTGCTGGACTCAGGGCTGTATCACAGGGCTCTCCAAAACACCCCCCCCCCCCCCCACCGAAAGCCCAAACTCAGGACCTGCAAATGGGATCCCGGTGGCTGTAGCAATACTTGCAGCGCTTCCCCTGGCAGGGGGCGGGCTGAGGACAAAGGATAACCTGACCAGAGCTGTCGCCTCACTCGCTCTCCCTTCTCGGAGCAGCACTTACCCAAAGGGCCCGGGGGGGATGTGGGTATTTACCCCTCTTTCCCCCTATTCGCATAAAGCCTCCAGGAAAAACAACCTCTCCGGGCTCTTCCCAACGCCGTACAGCGACTGCCTCCTCCCCCGCCCCTTACCTTCTCCTCCCGCCGCAGGCGCACGCCGCCCACAGGAGCAGAGCCGTGGCGATGGCTAGGCCGGAGGTGGAGAGCGGCAGCAGCTCCCAGGGGACCATGCTGAGGGACAGGGCGCGTTTCCTTCTCCCGCCGCCGCTGCAAAGGCTGCTTCGCCTCGGAGGGGAAAGTTTGTCTGTGTTGCTGCAAATCCCTGCCCGCTCCGCCGCTCCCGTTCTGATCCTCCCCGGGCCGGGGCTGGGTTTGGCATCAGCGTCTCGCCGCTGAACTTTGGCTACCTACTCGGCGACCCGCCCTCCTGCCGGGATTGTCCCGGCTGCCGCCAGATCTGTGCCCTCCCCCAGCGCAGTTCTTTGCTTTCCTCAGGCCCGGGGGTGGGGGGAGTGGCTGGCTCCTCACATCGGGGAAGGGGAAAGAGATGAAAAGTACGTTGCTTCCCTGAAAAGTCCCAAGGAATGAGTCAGGGAGGCAGGGAATGTACCACTTAGTAACGATCCACTCATCCAAGAATGACCCACAGAAGTACTAGCCCCTTACACTACTACACAGTGTAGTTAACCCCCAGCCCTGCACCAGTGTGAACACAGTGACATGGGTCTAAAGGTGCCTAAACTGGTAGCTCATTCTCATAAAATAAGCTATGCCAGGCCAGAGTGCTGGAACAATTTGTACAGTGCAGGTACAGAGAGCCATTGAACTAAAAGTTCCAAGGGTCGGCAACCTTTCAGAAGTGAAGAATCAGAGGGGTACCCGTGTTAGTCTGGAATTGCAGAAGTGACAAAGAGTCCTGTGGCACCTTAAAGACTAACTAAAGTATGAGAGCATAAGCTTTCGTGGGCTAATACCCACTTCTGACGAATCCGACGAAGTGGGTATTAGCCCATGAAAGCTTATGCTCTAACACTTTAGTTAGTCTTTAAGGTGCCACAGGACTCTCTGTCACTTTCAGAAGTGGTGTGCCAAGTCTTCATTTATTCCCTCTAATTTAAGGTTTTACGTGCCAGTAATACATTTTAACATTTTTAGAAGGTCTCTCTCTGTAAAGTCTATAATATATAACTAAACTATTGTTGTATGTAAAGTAAATAAGGTTTTTAAAATGTTTAAGACGCTTCACTTAAATTAAAATGGAGAACCCCCTGGACCGGTGGCCAGGATCCAGGTAGTGTCAGTGCCACTGAGAATCAGCTCTCGTGCCACCTTTGGCACTCGGTCCATAGGTTTCCTACCCTTGAACTAAACTGTAAACCCCCTATATATTGGAAACTACTTCAAGCCAGGGGGTGCAGTAGCATCCCCTGCACCCTTAGTTCCAGCATCTATGATACAAGGATATCTGTCATAGTACCTGTATTGTAACACTGGTAAAAAGTAAACCCCACACCTTTCATAAAAATATTGGATACAAAAACTGTATGTTCACCAAGCCTGAGCTGCAGGAATCACAGTATCTTGGCACTTCCTCCAGGTGCTTTATTCTGTGTAGCTTAAGTGGTGTGTGAATTTCCAGAGTTTCTGGTAACAATGTAATCAGAAGCTGCATCTCCTTGTGGTGGGGGTGAGATGAAAGGTCCACCATTCGGAGATCTAACAGGTGCTGCTCCCAGACTGGCCAGTCAGAAGTAGGGCCATAAATAATGCTTCCTTCATGCATTCTCTCAAAGGAGAGCCAGTCTTAGGGCTATTTTAGAAGACCAATTCAGGAAGTGGAAAATTTTGGGAGTTCTATTTGTTCCTATTTTGAAAATCAGTCATATTTCCTTGTACTAATATTGGGAAATGACTGATCTCACCACACTGTCGTGTTTATGGGTCCAGACTAAGACAATAAGTAGGATCATTAATTAGACTTTCTAAAGGCCTCATGGGGCAAATGCTATCAAACAAAGGCCAGAATCCTTACTCAACCCAAGGGCTTCTCTTCCATGTGTTTATTACCTCAGGGTAACTGACGCATGTGAGCGATCCCAAAATAAAAACACAATGAAGATAAGGTACTTTAGTTTTACCATGAGGTAAACTCACTGGGGTCTCAGGTAGAGGTACAGGGCTGACCTCAGCAAGTTTACCTCATGGTAAAACTGGATACAACTTGGGGCTGGTCTTCACTGTTTTATCTGTCACCTGTATTAGTTATCCTCAAGTAAAAAACTCAGTTCTTTTTCAGTGGTGCCATCTCTTGTGATTTTATCATGAGTTTCATTGTATTTAATGCCTTATTTATACCTGAATTCATGGACAGAAGGGATTATATGAGAACCTCAGCTTTCATTTTTTTTAGAAGTAAGATTCCAGCCCTCCTGGTTATAGGAAAAGGCTTGCAGATGTGACGCAAATGCACCATGAATACCCAAAGTCCAGACAGCAAATAAAAAGAAACTAAAATGTATGTATTAATTTTTTTTTAACTTTTGATTTTTAAGCTGGTCTCTTGCTACTAGTGTTGTATAAAAGCCAGATAAAATGTAAGAACGGACAGAGAATGCATAAAGAACTCTGTCTCTCTAGCTCAGAGTAAAACATCAGCGTCAGTGATAAAAGAAGGGGGCCCGCGTTGAAACTAGCAGAAACTAATTGTACCAGCACAACCCAAACCAGAGTGTCTGTTCTAGGGAAAGAAATAAGAGAATGACATTGTAAAGCAATTCTATGAAGAAACTACCATTCCTGTTATGTTTTGCTGTGTGTTTCTGCTATTGTGTGATAGATGGGTCAAACAGATATTGCGATCTGCTATGTCCTGAAAGTAAATATGTTAAAGAAAGAATACCTGAAAGAATAAAGACAATGAGATGTACGTTAAGTTCATCAGTTAGAAGAATGTATGTGAGTGTATGTATGGTTTAGATAATAAAGCAAAGAGGTTACCAGAACCAGCCCAACTACTGTTTCAATATTGCTGGGCTGAAGAATACGCAGTATGAAGATAACCGAATGACCCCGAAGGGTGGGCCTAGATCTGTGCAGCCATCGCCAGATGATGAGGCTGAAGAATGAAGAAAGAAGATACAGAATGTACCTCATGGTCGTCATCTGCTGATTGATTATCACTTCGAGTGTTGCAATGGCATGACAAGGCAATTTCCATAGACCTGAATGGGGACAGACTACTATAAGAATCCCACTCAGGCAAGTGAAAAACTGAGTGTGGTTCTGCGATCATCCATTTTCCAAGGGCATTTAGCTGCAGTTGAATGAAGGCTCCGCCCAATTTCTTGTGCAACAAGCTACCTGGCCAGTAGCTCGCCACAAGCAACGCTTAGGCTGGTAACTATAACTTTGCAGAACTTTATAGGAATGAATGAATGAGTGCATGTGGTGTGTGTAATAGGGAAACATAGTAATTGATTGTCTTTTCTTTTGTGTCTGTACTTACAATAAATGTGGCATATTTGCCTTCTCCCCTTTATAAGATCGTGCTGGTCTTTATTTGGTATAACACTAGGAGACCTGACTCATGATTTTAGAATATTTAAACTTGGCAATACTGTGTATCTTGCTCTTCCGTTCCAATTGATTTCAATGGAGTGTTCAAGGAAGTAGTAAGGTACTAGTCAATGCAAATAAGGGGATCAGAATCTGGCCCATAATACCTATAATGGTGAGTAATCCCACTTAAGTCAAGGGACAGACAGCATTACTATGTAGCGCAAAGATCAGGCCTTTCTTACTGAAAAAGAAACTGATATTTTCCTGGCATCTTGAGAACCAGAATTTAAACTTCCTGTCTAGGGCTTTAAAAAAATAAATCACCATTTTGGGAATCCCAAAGGATTTCCAAGAATCATTAGCTCATTGTGTCTTTGAGCTAATCCATTGTGAATGCAGCAAATTAAAACTGAAAAGCACTGCATTGCAAGACATTATTACAGACTCTTAAATACTTTCTATTCCACATATGACTTCTGTTGTGAAATTCCAGTATTTTACAACTTCCTTACTGGGAGAATTCATAATCTGCATACAATTTTTAATAGCCTATAAAGCTAAAATAATAAGCTATTTGAAATACTAAACATGGAACAGATTACTGACTATGGGAGAGGAAATAAAGAGGGATGCAACAGTGTTTTGTAATTATTAACACTATTAACTTTGTTCATATCTACTGGCCAGAATAAAACACAGATGAGGTTACATTTTTGCAATACTGAGGGCCTGATCCTGCTAGGTGTTAAGCACCATCAAATCTTGTTGGACAAGAGTGCTCAGAGCTTTGCAGGATCAGACGTTACAAAATGCCTGACAGCACAGATTCTTTCAACTCTAAGGCACTGGTTATATCATTACTATCTAATATTCTAATTGCTGTTTGGTGGTCTATATGCATCTCAGTCCAATTCCTATTGGATGGAAGTTTCACATAAACCACACCATTACAATTACTCATGTAGCACCACAGATGTACACATTGGCATTCTAGCTGGGTAGGTAGAGAGGTCAAGAACTGAATTGGCAGGAAGACTTAACAACCCTCTGACACCGAAAGTTGGGCCCTCCAGGTCAGAGTTGTCCGATAACACTGAAGCAGCTGAAGTGGGGAAGCTGAAATGAAACCTTGCACTCTGATCCTGGGTTGTAAAATGGTGTTCATCTCCTCAGCTTCCCTTCCCTTTTCGTAAAGTCTGATTACTTGATGCTTTTTTCAAAGAAATGGCTTTCCCTATCAGTAAGTATAATTTTAGATTACCATGTTGCTTTCATTGCCACATTTGGCCAGTAGGATTTGACCTTACTCTAAAAAAAATTCTTTCAAGACTTGCAAGCTCTTTTTTTTGGTGCAGGGTTTCATGAGGCTATGATAAAGCTCGTGATTAATAATGATCATGAATAGGAGACAAGTGTACACACTATAGTATTTTTTTAAAGTTTAACAATACAATTCCAGTTGGATTGGATCTTAAGTAAATAGCAAAATTCCACTGAATTCAAAACAGATCCCTAGAAAGCTGGTAGAGGTGGCTGCAGTACAATGATGGATGAAGAGATATATGCACTTTATAAAATATTTTGAGATCCTTCAGGTTGAAAGCCACTTATATAAATGTAATATTTTATGTAGGTGTTCATATACCATGCTGGTGATCATCATAAGATAGCTAAATAGATGTTCAGTTAAATTTATCCTGTTTAAACTGTGACTATTCTGTACATATGCTTCAATTCAAAATGCATACTGTGCGTATATTTCATATTGCCAATGTTGTAAGATGAAATTGATCATATTTTTTGTCTTTGAAAATGTAGATTTAAAATAAACTTAGTACATAATGTACCATAATCTGTACAGTATGTTACTTTTCACAGGGTGCTTTTGCTGTAGAATATTGTAATCAAATATAGTAATCAATGTCACTGCAGATAGCATGGGTAAGTCAATGCCATGGGTGGCACATGACTCCTCCATTTGGGGAGGCTGGTTGTATCCGGACCATGGCCTTGCCTCGAGGCCCGTTCCCACTCAGCCCCTTCCCTCAAAGCCCCCCTCCCCATCTCTCATGCCTCTTCCCCTGAGACCCCCACCACCACTGGTACCTCTTCACCCTCCCATCCCCCCTTGCCTGCCATACATGCCTCTTTACCCCGTCCCCTGAACTCTTCCCCCACCAGCCTGTTGAATGGCCGCTCACTGCTCGAGCTTGCCTCGTCACTCCGTTCCCTGAAGTCCCCATGTGGGAAAAGGCAGAGCGAGGGTCTTGGAGGGAAGAGGACAAGCAGGAGTGGGGCCCCAGGCAAAGCGCAGATGAGGTCACAGCCCTGCCATCCTTTCGGCAGTGGTGGCACACTCCAAAGGCGGCGGGCCCGCTGTTCTTGAGGCTTAGAATCTTCTGGCCTCTTATACCCACTGCCCATGCTCAATGCAGTACATGGAGTAATCACTGCTCCACCAGCTAGCCTCCATGTGCACCAGAATTTAAGTGTAAGTATCCTGCTATGTGGAATACAGAAGATCAGGGTCCATATCAGTAAGATTTAGATTGTGTGTGGGACTGGTAGCACTGCCTGTAATTAAAGTTGCCTGAACATTTCCCATATTAAAACTGTTTTCCTTTATGTATCGCTTTGTCAAATGTCAACTGTTTGGCCAGACATTCTTCATGTCAGTTGTTTGTTTCAGGCTGAATTTACTTTGAAATTTTCAGCCAAAACAGTCCAGCTGTTTTAGAGAATGAAGCAAGGGGAAAAATACATTGTTTTGTCCATGTTAAATAATTCTGACGACATTTTCATTGAGAACCTCTAGCACCCCTGTGCTTTGGACCAGGGACTTGATATTTGGCAGGGGAATGGCCTTTGTGTCAGGGATGTGCCTTGTGCCCAAATCTGCCTAAGTTCCACAGTTAAAAATATCAGTTTGCACATGCTTAGTACAGACTTGCTAGAGCTTTGGAAATAAATCCCCCAATCCATCTGCACTGGGCATGGTCCAGGCCAGAGCTGAGCGGGACTTTCCCTGCAACTGCAATTCTGGATACTCCGGGCCATGTGAGGCCCGGGAACAAAAAACAGGGAGCATGTCCCTCCTGTGCTTTCAATCCCACCCCCACTGGGCCTAGGAAAGGGGGAACTGTCTGATTTAAAAAATCAGATGGGACAAGAGCCAAACTTGAAGGGTGAGAGAGAAGTAGATTGATATAAGAAGCTGAGAGAAGAAGGGAGACTGGAACTGAATGCTGTGGGGGTGGGGAAACTAGGACTGGCAGTTGGGTGGGCAAGGAGACTAGTACTGGTCTGGTGAGGGAAACAGCAAGAGGGCTGATAAGCTTTCTGGGGCTTGGGCTGAGTTCATATGAGAAGCAGAGGGTAGAAACTGGGACTTGTCTGGTCCAGGAGGCTGGGACTGGTAACTAATGCAGGGGGGGCGAGGAGGAGGTAAGAGAGGAAAGACAGATCTGATGAGAAGTTGGGATGCAGAGGGAGAACTGGGACCAGCTGGGCAAAGAGATTGGGATAAGTAGCTAAATGAGGACACTGAATTCAGATGAGGAGCCTGGAGAGGAAGACCAGGACTCGGAGCCAGTGGAGTATGGGAAACATAACTGGGGAAGAGAGACAGATCAGACTAGAAGCAGGAAGGTGGAGAACAGGGACTGACTGGACAAGGACACTGGGAGGAGGGGTCTGGAGAGGTGAGACTACCTTTAGCTGGCATGGAGACTGGGACAGGCTGTCCAGAGAGGTGAGACTAGGCCTGGCCAGGCAAGGAGACAACAACAGGATTGAGAAGCCTGGAAAGGGGAGACTAGGACTGGTGAGTTGTTGAGACTAGGACTGGGACAAGGATCCAGGGGTAGGGAAGAGACAGGACTGGGACACAGGCTGGATGGAGGGGCAAAGGTGTCAAGCTTGTGAGGAAATGATCAGAGGAGTCTGTGCCCACTAAAGAACACTTCCCTCCAAAGCCTGAAACCCACAGTTCCTGAGTCTCACCATTCCTCTGTTGTCAGCAGATATCGGTGAAATCCATTTGCAAAATGTGTGTCTCATCACCCTTTAGCACTGGATGACACCTTACTACCATAAATCTCTTTTTGCTCAAGTGGCAGAGGTCTGTGCAGTAGATCTAACAGTTCAACTCTGCTGAAGAGCTAGGTCATAAATAGGTCATATAGAAAATTTCTGGGTTTCCCCCCCATTTTTTATAAACTTAGAAAACTGCACACACAAAGTTACATTAAAAGAATATTAAGGTTGCAAAGTCAAGCCCTTAAAAGTTAGGAATGGATGGACCTGGTCTGCAGATAAAGTCAGGGTTCTGTAGTGAAGGGGACTGTTGATTCTGGGACCCCCTATTTCAATTATTGCAGAAGTGGAAAGGTATGTAATGAATGAAGCAGGGACATGCAGGAAGAAACAGAAGGGTCTCCTAGTTAAGGCAGTGAAATGCTGCTCTGGAGAAATGGATCATATGCATTGGAAATGGGGGAGGAGGGACAAAGGGCCACTGTTTAAAACCTGAAGACTTCTGAAGTTCAGTCTGAACACAATGGAGAGAGAGCATACAGTGGCCCAGCCATTGCATTCTCCATTGCAACTGCATGTCAGCCAGATCCCACTCCATCAGCCTGGTTCTGGCAGCTGGGCCTTCACCTGTCACAGAATGCTGAAACCGTGATGGCAGCTCATCTTGGCAACAGGGATCAGCTGGGTTGGGGAAGCAGGATGGTCTGGACTCATAAACTGAGAGCCTCAGGCTTGCCAGCAGGGAAGGTAAGATAAGAGCAGGGGGCAGTATGGATTCCAGAAAGGTTTGTCTCATGATGTGGCAGGGTCAGGTGTGGAGCAAGGGCTGCAGGATGATCAGGCTGGCTGGGGGCGGGAAAGGTGGTCAGGGAGGTTCTACTGGCTGTACTTTGGGCAAAATGAAATTTTGAGACAATGAGGCAACGGTGTATCACCCATTATGTGGAATGAAGTGAAATGGATAACTCACATAGCTTCTTAGCAAGGAACCTGGCATAAATCTATGGTCAGTTTAGATGTAATTACAGTGCACTGATTACTTTTTCTGCATTGGTGTCATAGAAGGTTGTGTGTCAGTTTAATATGGATTTTATATCAATTTAGTTAAATCCGTTAAATTTATAATCCCTGATTTACAAATGATAAATACCTTCTCAGTACCATACCTGGTAGTGGGGGAAATCAAATATGAAATCATATTATTGTTCATCTGCTGTTGAAAATAGTTTGATTTTTGCTACTTCAAACACTGCTCCTTTAATACCTTTTTAAAAAATGAAACAATAAATGAAACAATTTCTATCATTTTTACGCTTATTTTTATTGTATGTGATGTTCTTTTTCAACCAAGCACTTGACTGTGCTATAAAATCATGAAACTTTTATGAGCAGTATCTATCAGGTTTTTAATCTTCTGTGTTGCTTTTATGATAAAACTGTGGCTATGATGGGTTTCCAAGAAGCACTGTAACCAGTTCCAGTGTTCACAGGACTGCCTAACACCCTACAAGAGAGAGAGAGTGCACGTTGTGGCGGAGGAGTGGAGGGAAGAAAGAGATAGATAAATGAAAAAGGAGAAATAGGGAGAGCATAAGAACAGCTGATACTAGAGCTGAACAATAGTCCATCTACCCCCGTATCACTTCTCCTGACAGTGGCCAGTGCCAGATGCTTCAGAGGAAATGAACAGAGCAGGGCGATTCGTGATCCATCCCTCTGTCATCCTCTTCCAGCTTCTGGTAGTCCCAGGTTTAGGGACACTGGAGCATGGGGTTATGTCCCTGACCATCTTCGCTAATAGCCCTTGATGGACTTATCCTCCATGAACTCTTCTAATCTTTTTTTTAACCCAGTTATACTGGGAGGCAATTAGGGAAATTTATGGCAGTGACCTCTGAAAGGCACTCACATTCTCCTGTTAGTATTAGAATTTAGACAGACAATAAAAGATAAAAATCAACAGAGATACAAAAAAAATCCTAAATTTAGGACTAGATTGTAATAATAACAATCGGTCCCGTGCTGTTCCAGGAGCAGACCATGGAATTAAATGTGACTCTGAAAGTCATAATTCAGTCTCTGCTTCTCCCCTTGAACTAGTGGGGAAGTAATCTGTGCCAACCCTTAACCAGGTTCAGATTACTTCTCCCTCCATGTCATTTCAGCTATGCTGGCTGACACACTGGTGAGTGAAGTCAAGGGCTCTACTCATCGTCCACTTCTGCCCTCCTGCATAGGAGGGAGAGTAGAAGTCCTAGAGAGGCTGCTTTCCCTGCCTATCCTGTCACTGACAATGTGGGTAGCTAGTACAGGATACTAAAGGGGAGTCTTTCCACCCTCACTTCCTTTTATCAGCAGGTTGGGCAAGTGCCAAAACTTATCTTTTATTTAATTGGTGGTGGGAGGGGACTCTTTCTATTGTCACATTATTTTTCTTACAGGACACAGTAAGAAAGTAGCACCTTCCAGCTGGGCTTGTTATAGAGTACTGAACTGACCTAGAAAGAGCTCAGAACCTCCACATGACTCTCCTCTATATTTAGTGTTATCAGCCATCCAGGTTTTGATGATTTGCATTTGATGGTGCTGTCCTGCATTCTGAAGCCCAGGTCTGCAGGATTGTAAACATTTCCCTAAATATCTGTGGAGTTAACACATCACCATATCAGGTTGATGCATAATGACATTTCTACTTGACAATGACAAGATGTCAAGTATTGGGCTAAAATGAATTAGTCTTGGAGGACAAATTTTAATAGGTGGGACCCTTATATATGGTATATATTAAATTTTATGAAGGTTCAGTTAAGAAACCAAATATACTTTATTGGACATTCCCTCAACCTAGTTTAACTTTTTGTGTATTAGGCTTTAGACCAATCCACCTTATTCCCTAGATTTTCCCTTGGCCTCTACTTTTGAAGGGACACGAGCTATTCCACTTTACCATTTTCCTTTTATCAGCAGTCAAATCTGATCATCATCCTCCAGACGGTCATCGAAAGCTGGCGGAAGAGAACAGGGACAGGTTAACTCCCCCGCCCTGGTCAGTGCACAGCACAGAGACTGAGCTAGCCCGATGACTGCCCAGGCATCAGACCCTGGGCCGGTCAGAAGCCCCCATTCCCCACTCCGCAGCTCCAGCATCCCCAGCAGGACAGGTGTGTGCGTGCACTGCACCACACAGCCCAGCTCACACAACTTACTGCGTTTTCTCTTTTTGTGGCCAACAAAAGATCTAGCAGTCAAATCTTTACTTTTTAGGGTTTTTTTAAAAAATTCATTCCTTAATCAAGCATAACTCCCATTCACTTCAAGTGATAGTTTTAGTAAAAACGTCATGATTTGGCTCATGAGCAAAGTATAAGCCTCCATATTGTATTCAGAATTTAATGTTCTCAAGTCATTTCCTCTTCATCTAAATCAGGATTCAAAATATCTCATCTAAAGCTACAGCTGGCTACTATCACAATGCTTCATGCATTTATGGCTGCCCTTCAGATCTCTGAACTATAAAGCTAGTGCTGAGTAAACTAGTTAAACCCCTCTTGAGTCTGAGTGTATTTTCCTCATTCTTCCTTTTCCCATTAAAACCTTTTTAGAAGCTATCACTATACGAGTGAGTGAGCCCCAAGCCTCTATAGTTAATCCACAAGAGTCTAGTCTCTGAAGATAAAATTCTATGCCCTCACCCTGGATTTTTTGCCTAAGATTGTTGTTGTGACTGAAAGCATGTAGATGTATTAGTATTCCTCTTTAAGCATTAAGCTATGTAGTCTTCTTAGCTTATGTGCTTCAAGTGGCATGTGAACAGGATTCGTGACCGAATTTGGGGAGTGCAACATGAACGCTGATCCATGCCCCCTGCCATGTAGTAATAATTAAAAAGTAAATGGCCCCAGTAAGACCATTTACATTGATTGCTTGGAGACTTCCGGTCTCTCCTTCACTTTCTTTTTCATCACTGCTCCATCATGGTTACAGTCAAATATGGTTTTACTATAGTAAAAAACCTTGCACATTTCAGTAGATTTTCTAGATGTTTTGGTTGCTTAGCCTTTCCCACTTGTGCAGTCCTTCTGGTACCTATGAAATGGATTCTATCCCTGCCTTTGTTGCAGTGTTCTTGGGTGGTGCTGGCCAAGAGACTTAAACCAAACTTTTAACAAGTGGTCAATAACTGTGTCTTCCTTGTTTTATGGGTGCCATTTGCACCCTTTTAATTATTTTGACTTAAATACATCTGTGAAATACAGAGTTGATCATAACTTTGTAAATTATGAAATTTCAATGTAAAGTCAAGAAATTGGGTTAGAGGCAGAGTTAATGTGTAATAAATGAAGTCAATGGTACTTGAGGTTCCTCAGCATCTTCTAGGATTTGCTTTTAAAGGGACAAGAACTACTTAACTCTGGGTGTTTTTCTGCTTCTTTCTTACTCAGATGGCCATGTCACAATTTGGGTTAGGAGGCTGTGTCTCCGCTTGCCTTTTAATCCTGGGTGCCTTAAATGCTCTGCTACTCTGGCTCACCATGCAGACACCAACAGCCAGCAGACAAGTATGCAGTTCCCTGAATGAATCTAATCCAGTTTAGCACTTGTACCTCAGTCCCCTACCTGCCTACAACACAAGAGACTCATCCTGATCTCCATCAATTTTGGTTACTACTTGCTGGTTACCCCAACACACCCAAATTTCCCCAAAATCATCTGCTCTGAAATGTCCATCCCTCTCCTGGAACATTCAGAGGTGTAATAAGGGCCACTGTTATTTCCAGTTTAAAAGAGCAATCACTTCAACACCACACTGGGTTGATTTACATTAAAAGGAAAACATGTTCATTAACAAAAAAAGGTTTTAAGTGAGTTCAAGCACAAGGGGTAAAGATAAAATGGTTATAGACAAATACCATTAAAATATGCCTTCTAGTGCCTAAGAGTTAACAAGCTATAGCCTTGGTGCAAGATAGCTTTCTTCCCAGTATTTTTATTCTTTCCAGCCATGGTCGACTTTCTCTCGGTCAGGATCTTCCACAGAAGTTACAAAATGCTGGTTTCCCTTGTCTTTCTAAATGAAAGATATTTTCCTAAGCAGGTATCTCACCTATATTCCTTTTCTAGAGATTTCAACCCCTGGTTGCTTTCAACCCCACCCTTTCTCCGCTTGTGTCCATCCAGTCATGGATGTCAAGATGGCTTTGTCTCTCTCCTTATATCTTCCCAAACTCACTGTTTCGTTCCCAGACTGAGGATGACCTCCTGCTTTTCTTCCTTTCCTGTTAACTTCCCATCCTCCTTCTGATTCATATGTAAATAGAGCTTCTACTGTTTTGATTCCACCATGCTTAATTTACATAGGAAACAGGTTGATACCTGCCTTCCCTCCTGTCTGAGAGAAAACCTGTTTCTCTGTCTTTGTCAGGTAACAGAAGTAAAAGTAATATTAACAAGCATATGTAATTCCTCATACAGCATTAATACATACTGTAGCAGATCAAGCACTCTCCAGCACAGCGTCTCCTGCTTGTTGCCTCAGGAATTAGCTCAAGTCCAGCTTCGGAGCATCCTCTGCTGGCTGGTGTCTCACCTGCCTCAGGCCCCCCCATGTCCCTTCCAAACCCAGCTGCCATTTACCTCAGGGTTCTGCCCCAGCAGTACCCCCACACCCTGGGTCTCCCCTCCCAGGGGAACCCCCAATCCTCTATTCCCAGCTTGCCTCAGTGGCTACTGTCAGTCATCATCTAACCCCCTTTTCCTAAGGCAGACTGCAGTCTGTAATGGCCACTCATCATTGGCAAGAGGGTTGGACCAGCTGCCTCTGCCTATCCCAGGGCTGCACCTCTAGAGCCCCAGTACCTTCTTAGACCTTTATCAAGGCCTCAGCCTGTGGAGTTGCCAGGCTGGAGTTCCCTGGCTCCTCTTGCTCTTGCTCTTCCCCAGCACTGCTCTGCTTCTGCTTCCGGTTCCGGTTCCGGTTCCCTGTACTCCCAAGCACCTAAGGCATTCTCACTCCAAGGCTGAGTCTGTCTGCCTTCTGACCCTGCAGCTCTTTTATAGGGCCCAGCCTGGCTCTGACTGGCTGCCTCCCAGCCTTTTCCTATTGGATGTCAGCACCAGCCCTCGCTTAGGGCTGGCTTTTAACCCTTGTAGGGCCGGAGTGGAATGACTGACCCGCTACACACACATTTCACAATTATATTAATCACCAGTTCACATATGGTACCTTACATGATCCTGTTTAGATACAGATGATGACCACAGTGATTTAGTATATACTGGGCTGGTCAGGCCAACTATAACTCACTCTACTCATAGGGGAGTCCCTTGCAATTTGGCATTTGGCTGCTCTTAGGGTCACAAACCACTTATTTTAGTTTCCTTTTCACTTCCCCATTTTTTTTTCTGGGAATTTCTCTTGATTTGAAGCCAACTCGGAGGTGGTTTGATTCTCAAAACAGGAAATAAGAAGTACAGTAAATCTAAAAAAAAAAAAAAGTTGTGGTTTACTAATGTTTGCCTTTCTCCAGGAGTGAAAGTAAGGCAGTATGGGCTGGTACAGGGTACGGCATACCAGTAAAAAATGGCCATCAGTACCGGCCCATACAGCTAATTTAAAGCACTGCTGCGGCAGCATTTTAACATCACTCCCCGTTTTGCACCCCCGCCCCCCGTCAACAGCCCTGATAAAATGTATCCAGCTATGTTAATAAATAACCTTCTTTTTTTAACTGAAAGTAGAAGAATTTTTTAAAGAATAGTTTACTTTTAACAAATTATGCTTTTTATTTAGGGGCTGAATTTCCCTCAGCTTGGCCAATAAAAATCAATAAAGTTCACTTTTATTTATCATTAGTTTTTCTTTTGGTTATTTAGTGCTTCAATGCTTAAGTTTTAAACAGAAAAAGAAAATGTTAATTGTTTAAACACAGCTGTTTTATTTGGAATTTTTTTAATATGAAAATATTTCTATTGGTCTTTGATTTTATAAAAGCTTGATTTTGTTTTCACAATATGAACTTTGGGACAAAGTGGGAACTTTGGCTAGGTATTGATCCAATAAAGCATTTAAGCACATGCTTAGCTTTAAACTCAAGTAGTCTTTCTGAAGTCAAATTGACAATGCCCATTTAAACAAAGTTCAGTGAAGATGGAGTAACAGCTGCTGATAATTTTGTAGTTTTGGAACTGATGCCTTTTAAGATCTCAGCACAAAATCCAGGATTTGATTCTCTAAGTCCTCCATGTTTAGAACACCTTTGAAAGTCATGAGGCAGAAATGTGTATTTTACTCATAGTGTAGTTAGCAAGATGCTGGAAGATGGTGTAACTATATGGCTTTTCTGTAGCCATGCTGCAAGGCCTGAACCAAAGCCATTTTCTGCAGCCAGACTGAAGAAGCAGCAGCCATTAGCTGTCCGCCTGGAGTCACATACTCACATTCCATCTAAATGTATTTAAAAGATTCACACCAGGCTGGGAGGAGGGGACTCACCGTAATAGTTCCCACTGTCATCAGATGAAGCATTGTCATTACACTTTCCTATTACTTGACACTGTGATCTCTGTCTGGTTTGTAATTGTTTCTGTCTGCTGTATAATTAATTGTACTAGGTGTAAACCAGTTAAAGTGGTGGGGTATGATTGGTTAGGTAATTTTGTTAGGATTGGTTAGTAAAATTATACTAAGATAATTGGTTAAGGTAAGCAAGACTCAAATTTCACTATAAGAACTGGGGTCCAAGAAGGAGATGGGGTGAGAAAGAAGATCAGAAGCAGGAGGAAGCGGGAAAGGGCTGGAAGAAGACCAAAGGAGACAAGGAACCCCTGAGGAAAAGAACTCACCTCCAAGACCCAGCCTAAGATAAGAGCTGCCAGGACTTTTCCGCATAACCGTGAGGTGCAGCAGCTAAGATCCAGAGACTGACCTTGCCTGGCAAACAGGGGAAGCCTGCCTGCCTGTCCCAGGATTGGTGAGAATGACACTGTGTGCTTAGCTTGTGTATTCTGCTTGTTTGGGAATTTGTCAATAAATAGCGGATAAGAATATTACTGGGTAAGGCTCTTTCAGTGGCTAAAGATCCTGCCAACCCGCAGGAAGATGTGCCCTGAGCCCTAGGAATTGGGTAAGGGTGGCTGTATAAATTAACAGGGTTGCACCTTGAGCCCTAGGAACTGGATAAAGGTGTGTGTCCCTATAGTGTGGAAGGGATAGAGGAATTTGTGCGGGTAACAATGGCATAGTTTTCTATTCCCTATTAAAATAAAATTGATACCTTTACAAGTTTTTATTTCAACAATTTTGAAAGCACTGAAGTAAAATATGAGCTGGAATTGTGAAGCTTTCTTTCTGAATCTTAAAACTTTATACTTAAACTATATTGACATTCTGCCTCCCACAAAATGCTTTTGTTATTAAAATTCAGAGAGAGACACTAGTGATAAAATAGAAAATAAAATTCAAGTAATTCATTTCACCTTTTATTTTAAAAACCATTTTAAATGGCAGTAAAATAAAGTACATTTTAAATTGTGATTTATCTGTAATGACAATTTACTAAGTTCTGACTATGTCTGTCTTTTGGAGCAAAGAACATAAAAAAATTGAGTATTCCCAATATACTTCATTCCCAGTAAACTTCATAACAGCACCAATAAGCCTTAGTTATCATAACTGTGGAGTGAAAATAAAAGAACATTTTTAAAATGTTAAATAAAGTGATTTCTCTCTTATCTGGTTAAAGGTCTGACTCCAAATCAAGATCTCAAAAGGATATCATTCCAGACTGAGGGTGAACTCGGCTGATGTCCTAGGCCCAATCTACACCACAAAGTTAGAGTGGCTACACCATTGCCAATGGAATGCCTTGTGTTGACCTAGGGTATGTCTTCACTACCCGCCGGATCGGCAGGTAGTGATTGATCAATTGGCAATTGATTTATCGGGTCTCATTAAGACGCGATAAATCGATCGCCAACGGCGCTCCCGTCGACTCCGGAACTCTAGCTTGCTGAGAAGAGCAAGCTGGAGTCGACGGGGGAGCGCGCTGCCAACCGCTGCTGCCGTGAAGATGACAGGTAAGTCGGCTGAAGATATGCTGACTTCAGCTACTTTATTTACGTAGCTGAAGTTGCATATCTTTGGTCGACCCATCCCCCTAGTGTAGACCAGCCCCTGGTTGCGCATCTGGCTACACCTAAATTTGTCTCCCATCGATGACACGATTTCTCCCTTACACCAGCACAGTAACATCACCTCCCCAAGTGACGTTGAGCCAAGATCAATATTTTGAGGTCAACACAGCGTGAATGTAGACACTGCATTAAACTATGTCTACTCTAACAGTCTTCAATCAGCTCTCCCACAATGCCTGACACTAACCACTCTGGCCACAGTTGTGAACTTCACTGCCCAGGAGTCATGAAAACCGGAAAGTGTCCCCTCCTCCACATTTAGAGCCCCACACATTTTTGAAATGCCTTTTCCTGACTGTGTAGGTTGGCAAGCACACCTAGCAGCTCTCCACTGTTGTGTGCAACTGCCCAGTTGACCATACTGGCTACATACTCCATATGTATTCTGGCTTGGAGCAGACAGGAGATACTGGATCTCCTGAGCCTGTGGGGGGAAGAGGCTGTGCAAGCACAGCTACAGACCAGCCACAGAAATGTGGACATCTATGAGCAGATTGCATTAGGAAATGCAGGAGGAGGTATGACAGGGATCAGCAGCAGTGTCATGTGAAAGGCAGGGAAGCCAACTGTTGATTAGGTGCCAAACTGCAGACCTTCTGCTTTTACAAAGAGCTGCATGCATGCCATGCCATGTCATCTCTCACATCGCTGTGGATACCTCCGAGGAGCCCAAGTCACAGGCCCCTGGTGTGAACAGCAAGGATAAGGAGGAGGTGGAGGATAGTGGACATGCAACAGGGGGGTTCAGCTATGTTGTGAGTCAGGACCTGTTTGGGACTCTGCGGTAGCCCGGTTAGTCCCAGCAGTCAAACACGTGGGAGCCCAGTGAAGGGGAAGGAACCTTCGGTAAGCGTGTAAATTTATTTCCCCTTACAGTGATGGGGTCCCTAACTTAGCAGGACACAGCTATTGACTTTTCATTACTTTAGTCAGAGGAGAAGAGGCACAAAGAGATATAAAGTTGTCATCTGCTTTTCGTTCCCTTGTAAAGTCAGGCAGGGTGGGTGCGGAAAAAGGGGGAAATGTGGAGCAGTTTGTTTATGTACACAGGGATGTTGCTTGAATTCTCCTGAGAGATCTTAGTCCTCTCCCAAAGTTTATAGTGATGTACCCTTATTTCTTCCTGCACAGTAGGACACATTCCCATGCCAGTCAGTGATAACTTTGACAGGCACAACTGCAGCACACAGGCTAGCCGCATACAGGACATCAGCAGCAGCTGCGCTCTCTGTGCCTTTGTTACCCTGAGGAGTGAGAGATCAGCTAAAATCACCACTGCCAATGGAAAATGGTGCCATTATTCAGTGCCATTGCCCTATAACTCATTTTCATGCAACTGAGCAATTCTCTCCTCATTTGTCTCATCCCTGTTGGGAGCGGTGAGTGGCACTGTGCACAAGAACACCGAAACAGAAATGTCAATGAGTGTGTCTTGTTTAAGTTAGGAGAGGAAGGGAAGGGAGTTCTGAGGATTAGCTTTCACTTTTGGCTGGGATCCTACTGACAATAGTATTACTGTGTGTTTCATCTGTAACTGCTGCCATTGCAGCCTTGAGAGGTTCCCCCTGGACAACTGTGGAATGCCTGAGCCCAAGAAGGAGGAGAAAGAGGAGGACTCAGGATGACATGTCCAGTGAGATCTTGCAAGTCAGTGCTACATCAGACTGTGAGCGAATGGCCTGGGGGATGAATACTGTACTGTATGGAGAAGGAAAGAGCAGATAGGAGAAAGGCCCAGAAGTCAGAGAGGGAGATTCACCAGGAAATAACAGGGCTTCTCTAGCAGTAAAAACTCAGATGCCGCAGACTTTTGTGGACCTACAGGTTCAACACTCATGGGCTCGCCTCCTTTTCCAAGTCATGGAGAACTGCAGTATAGTAGCATCCTACACCCTCCCTCAATATTTCATGTCCCATCAATGGCCTCCGCGCAGTTTGGAAACCCCATTCTCTCAAAGCCAGCAGTACCTCAGGAATATCTTTTTTGCCCACCTGTTTGGGGTAACCCACGTACCTAATTGCTTCAGAAGACGCTGCCATCACTTTACTCACAGTGGACTTTCCAACACCAAACTGGTTGGCAGTGAATCTGTAGCTGTCTGAGATAGCCAGCTTCCAGATGGCAATAGCAACCTGCTTCTGGACTGGCATAGCAGCCCTCGTGTGGATGTATCTTTACTCTGGAGGGTCAGGGCAAGCTGCTCACAAAGATCCCAAAATATTGCTTTCTTCATGCAAATTTCTGGATTGAATTCAACCCCCAGATGTATTTTGGGACTAATGATTTTGTTACCTATGTGTAATATGGTCCTGGGTGGGCCAAGAGGCCTAGGAGTTTGCATCTACTTGGTCATGGGGCAGTAGTAGGGGAGCCTAAGTCTGTCCACTCCACTGGGCTCCAACCCAGAGCCCAAGGGGGGGTCAGTAGTGTTTGAGAGGAGCCATCTGCGCTACCAACCCTGGGTTGCTTCCTACTACTGCTTCCCTCCACCGCACTTCTCCCTAGCCTCCGCCTTTGGAGCTGAGTTGCTTCTTTTTCAAACCTGTCTCCAGCGTGGGCATGATCTGCAGGGTTGGAGAGGTGGGGCTCACTGAGCCCAGTAGAGTCTTTTACTTCTGTCCCGGTATGGAGTTTGTATATCCCATCACATCATAGAATACATGGACTACTTTTTAAAAAATGCATTACATTTGAACTTCTCTCCTCTCACTCCCATACAGTTCAGTCTTATCAGGCAGCTTGTTACATTGCTGGTTTGGTACAGAGTGGCCTACATAGAGGGAAGTTAATGTACAGTTCTTAAGCACATTGGAATATACCTGCAAAAATGTGTGCTTTCCTAGTAAAAAAAAAAATCACCTTTACGTGCTTGTTTACTGTTTGCATTTCCCATCTCTAATTCCACATGGTGAGGGAGGAAGATGCCAAGACACAGGCATGCAACCTACCATTAGTGCTACCCAGGGCTTATGGTATCTTTTGCATTTGTGTATAGAGCAGAAGTCCTTCCCATTCCTGTAATAATAAATACAGAAATGGAGCCCGAAACTTATTCAGCTCTGGGGCAGCTTCTCCCTCTTACATTTCTTCTGCCAATTCTTCCCAGGGGCATACAAAAGTTCCTAAGAGTCCAGTCCCAGGAGGATGTATGGTGGCTGCTCCTATAGTAAAACCACCTCTGAGACTGGTGTCATCAACACTGTCATTTCATGTGACTCATTTGGCACCTCCCATCAGTTCTCATGCTGGGGGATAGGTATACCCATGTTAGCTTTAATCTAGCTAGCAAAGGTAACAATGGCAGTGTACACAAGATGGCTTGAGTATCAGCACAGGCTAGCAACTTGAGTACAAGCCCTGCGGAGCATGTCTACACTGCAGCTGAGAGGTGTGATTCCCAATGCAGGTAGGCAGACTTGTGCTGGTTCAGCTCTAAGTAGTGTGCTAGAAATAGCAGTGTGGACATTGCAACATTAGCAGTGGCTCAGGCTACCTGCCCAAGTCCAAGCCCATTTCATCAGCTCATTCTGAGTCCGGATGGCTAACCCAAACCACCACCTATGTGCCGGGATCCTGACAGAATCAGACCGGGGGTCAGCCCTGAGGGTGGGAATAGCTTGTAGTCAGGTTCCAGGCCCAGAGTCAGAGTCAAGTTTCAGGTCTGGGTCAAAAGGCGAAGTCCAAGTCAAGCCGAGGTCAAAGCCAGGCGTTCAGGGGCAGGAATGGTCATGGCAGCTACAGGAGATCCATACTGTTTCCTGCACACTTCCTGGAATGCCCCTGAGGTTTATATAGGGCAAGGAGCCAAACTGGATCCATGAGGCTGCTGCCTGTCAGACCTCTTAAGGCACAATGTCCCAATGTCTGTGCCCACAGAGAGTCATGAGCAGTGGAGCACGAAGTAGTTACAGCTGCTATTGAGTGGCATCATGGCAATGCCAGCTACTTGGCAGCTCTGTAGTCCCAGGGGGCGTTGCACTGTCCACACTATTATTTTTAATGCACTAGCTCAAGCTAAGCTAGCACAAGTCTGTCTGCATGTGCTGGGTATCTTATCTCCCAGCTACAGTGCAGATATACCCCCAGACATCCTGGATATGGACTTAGTTTCACTAAAACCCATGCCACCATGTCTGTGTTACTATTTTTACTCATGCTAGCATGTTTGTGTCTATCTGTGCTACAATCACACCTTTAACTTGCAGTTTAGACATACCCACAGAGAGTCAGAGAGTTTAAGACCAGAAAGGACCATCAGATCTGATCTCCTATATATTACAGGCCACTAGCACCAACCAGCTACCCATGCACTAAACTCAACAATAGAGCTATGCAGAGAATCTGGCCCAGAATTTTTAGAAAAATAGGAAGTACCACACAGGATCACATCAGTGGTCCGCCTAGTCTTTTATCCTATTTGACAGCAGCCAGCTCTAGGTACTTCAGAAGAAGGTGTGAAGTCTCTGCAGTAGGCAATTTTGGAATAATCTGCCCACAGGCAAAATTTCTTCCTAACCCCATTAGAGGATGGCTTGTGCTCTGACGAATGAGGGTTTATATCCCTTCCAAAACTCTTGGAGTTATTTTAATCCTTACTATTGTGATTTTGGATACTCTTGTTATCTATAATAATAATAATAGCTAGCTCTTACATAAATGTCCAGTCATCTTTTGGATCCTGCTGAACTGTAGGTCTTTTTAGGCCCCTAATTCTGGAATGATTTACGCTTCTGCTGAACTTTGATCATATGACTAGTCCTGTTGCTTTCAACAGAACAACTCATATGCTTTCAGTTAAGCATGTCCATAAGTGCTTTCAAGATCAGAGATTTGGTCTAATTTTCCTAAAGAAAATTCAGAGCTTAAGGAAAATCAAATAATAGGATATATCTTTTATCATATTCTCCACAATAAAACTAGAAACTTCATTTCTAAAATCTCACATCTGATAATATTTAAATCTTAGTTAGGGTTAGCACCAAAATATAAAATGATGAGATGCTTTAAAAATGGAAAAGTAGGCTAAGGAATATATCCTTTTACTTTTATAGAATAAGATTAAGCTCTTGATATTGTAATAACACATTTAATAAAATGTTCATCTTATAGCTCAGAACCAGTGGTATAGTAGATGTACTTTTTAATACATATTTGTATCCATTTTTATCTCTCTAGCTTTACTGGTGTCTTTGGCCTCAAATTCCGTAATAATAGCTAATAGTGCTGAGCAGCTGTGACTGCAAATCTGATCATGTCACTTATAGTATGTTATAAATGACCAGCATATCATTTAAAAGGCAGAAAGTCATCTTAATATTCTCCTAGTGACTTTTTAGTCCTCTTCAGCCAACAAGTATTCTAAACTTCACCCCTTGTCAATATCAACAACTTTGCCAATCGCTTATTGTCAACTGGCATAGATTTTACTGGGGGCCTTGTGACGCCATATGGAATCTGGGGGACACTTTAGGATGTTGTGAATACCAATATTGTAAAATGGCAAAGAGTTGAGCCAGATATGCCACGTGAGGTATCTGCAAAAATGTTGTAATTTGCCAAGTATGATAATCTTGTTTGTATGATTGTTTCACACTCGTATTGAGTTATAGATATGTAGGGTAAATCTATATTTCAAACTTGTGCTCTGCATCTGGGTGACACCTCCAGACAGACTGGCATCAGCACTGCCTAGCCTGCTTGATGGCTCAGCAAGGGACATCGACTGCAATGAACCCATGGAAAGGACTGAAAGGGATGGGGATACACCCTATGACTCATCAAGGCATGCAGGGGCACACCTATGGAGAGAACACTAAGACCTGTCAATGCCTATGCTATGAGTTTGTGTTTGGAACAAAGGAAATACAAACTCCCCGGGGAAAGATTATAAAGGGCAGCTGCATCATTTCCATCTGGTCTTCAGTCCTGCTTCTTACCTCTGGAGTAACCTTTCAACCCAGGAGGATAGATGACTCACCACCAGTTCAAGATGGTTAGAATCCAGCTCATCATTTTTCCTCATAAACCCTCTCCTCCATCTTTTTCTTTCTCCACTGTTGTTTCTTACACCATCATCCTACTTGTCTCCCAAGGCCTTAATACTCTCTTTGGGTATGTCTACACTGCAATTAAAAACCCATGCCTGGACCATGCCAGCTGACTCAGGCTTGCAGGGCTCAGGCTGCAGGAATGTTTAATTGCAGGGTAGACATCCAGGCTCAGGCTGGAGCCCAGGATCTAGGACCCTGTGAGGGGACATGGTCCCAGAGCTAGGGCTGCAACCCCAGTCTGAAAGTCTACACTGCAATTAAACAGCCAGGCAGCCTTGTGAGGCCCCAGTCATCCGGCACAGGCCAGCTGTGAGTTTTTAATTGCATTGTAGACATACCGTTTAACTCCACTCTCTGCTCACTCATCTAGACTGATACAGATTCTGCTGTTTTCTCCTCAACATATTCAAAACTACCTCTCCTTTCTGTCCCTCCAGCTAAAGCATTTGTTCATGCCTGAAATACTGCAGCTTTTTCCTCTCCACAAGTTTGTGCCTTTTCCTGTGCTACCAACAGACTGTCCATTTACCCCATTTTCATATTTAATGCATCAACCCACTTTCCATTTCTTTTGCTAAGCTCAGGTTCTTCATCATACCTCTTAAATATTTTAAAGTAACCATGAAATACATCTTAAAAATAGGGATTTATTTGATATTAGCTGGAATTGAACTATATATTTCTTGTATGCATTGCCTATATTATGATTTCCACTCTTTGTACTGCGGTTTGAGTTTGCAACTGCGATGTGCTAAGTACTTTGAACGGAGTACTGCGTTAGTGGCAGTGAGAGTTATGGGTGCTCAGTCCTTCTCAGAATAAGAAATCTGTGTGAGAGATTTTCTCCAGACTAGTTTGTGGCAGTTTTCCAGGAAGACGATAGAGTGAGACTTAAGCCAAAGAGAACAGACAAAATCAGTGTTATGCAGAGAATGAAAAGTGCCTCTCCATACTTCAGCGCCAGAAGATACCAAAAATTGTACTATTGTCTATACGTTTTAACTAGGCAGTATACTTGTAAATTTAATTTATAGCAAAATAGATTTCCAAGTACAGAGAAACTAGCTGGATTAGAACAGACTGTGGGCTAGATTCTGATCTGTTGCACTGGTGTAAATCTGGAGTAACTTTACTTACATGAGTGGAGTTACTCTGGATTTACACCAGCGTAACAGAGATCAGAATCCTCTCTATGTCCATATGGTTGGTAAGGCAGGCAGATTGACCCAAAACTTATGTAGATAAATACTGTCACAAAAAGTCCACACTCAATGAAACAAACAAAAATACCTGACTTTAAACAGACTTTTAAAAAACCACAGCTCTTACGAAATCTCTTGGGAACAGTAGTTCTTTCAGTCTCCCAGGGCATAACTAGCAAAACAAGGTAAGTTATCTTGACACAAACTCCTCAAGCAGCAGATCTTTTGGGGAGTGAACAAAGAGCTCTGTGAAGCCAGACTGACTCAGGATCAAGTCAGCACATACAATACATCCTTGAACAGTACAGCTGAGGTTAGGGAAGTTATGAAGAACGCCTTTTTATATTTCTGTGCCTCCCAGAGCAAAGTAATCAGAATGATTTTAGGACACATGGTAAATAACTTTAGTGTTCCATCTTCCTGAGGGGGTTTCTAGCATAACCCATTGATACCCACAAAGTTCATTAGCAGTTTTTTTGCTTAAAAAAAGAGAGGGAGAGAGAGTGTATAAGAGGGATTCAATATTTTTGAAAAATCTCTTCACTTGAACATTAAACTCCATTTTCAGTAACCCTGCATTTTAAACAGGAAATTCGTATAAGATTAAGATGTACTCATATTCCTACAATAGATATAGGAATCTCCAAAACATTTATTTCATCCCTTTTCAGCATCTTAAGGCATTCTTTGACACCCCTGGAGTCATATGATTGAATCAGAACAATACCCAATTGACCAGTATGCCAGGAGAAATAAGTCTGTATTGCAAAAAGGGAAAGAGTCTTTTTCTTTCCCCTAGGAGTTTGGATTTCTCATTAAAGAGTAAGGTACTTTTGACAGATGTGCTGTAGTTGTATTCATATTTAATTTCAGCCATACCGAGGCACAGTGTAATGATATTTCAGACATCCTACCAATCCAGTATTTTCAATAGGAGGAGACATCAAAGTCCATGATATTTTATCATATATAGGTTTTTTTAAAAAAATAAAAAACAGGATTATTTCACAGAGGAGCTAAAAAAAAAAAAAAGGACATCCTAAATTATTACCTTGGATTCACAAAATCCATCCCAAGACGGACTCCAATCTTTTGCCTGCTAGAGAAATGTTTGAAACACTATGACAGATCATTAGGCTTTCTGGTGTTTTCCTATTTAAATCAAATAGGAGTCCTGTTATTTGCAACATGGACTGAAACAGGTAGAAGCAACCCAACTTGCAGGATCAGCATATTAAACAAGAAGGTTGCAAACTCTTATGGCTTTATCATAAATCTCGTGATATATGGTGTTTTTCTTAAAGGCCCAGATCCTGGAGATAGGCAATTCTGTGAGAATCTCAGTTTCCGTTTTAAAAAAATGGGTGTCTGGCCTAAGCTGCAGAAAAGGGAGGATCCTAAGATCTAAAAAAACAGAAGGCAAATAAAAAGACCCAACATTTATTATTTTTTAAATCTCACGCTTTTAAGCTAGTGTTATGATTTTGGGAAGGTCTGGCTAATGATTTTTGAACTCCTTGGGGTAGCAACATGGGAATGATCCTGTTCTCCTAAAAGACCATGTGGATTGACAAAAAATATGAATTTAGGATATTTAGGATACATCCACCCATGCCCCATCCCAGTGTTCACAGGTTAGTACACTTAGAAGAGCAATAACAATTCTAAACCAAAAATGTCCTCTATTTGCTTACTACATTCAAGAGACCAGTTCTCAGTTGTTTGAAGAATGAAACAGCTGTCTACAAAACAGCTGTTTAAAAAAATAGCAGATTGTACAATAACAGACTAGGAAAGCTATTTAAATTTAAGAAGAGCTTATGGGCTAAATTTATGTAAGAGATAAGTGGAAGGGTTCCCCTTCCTCCTTTTAAATAATAGCCTTCCAAAATCATTTCTGTATGTTAATTTTCTATTTCTGAATGTAATGAATATTTTTGAGTGGTTTTACATAGACAGTGTGATCTAGCAAGCTAAGCATATGATTTGAAGTCATGACTCCTAAATTCTAATCCTGACTGTGCTACTAATTCACTGCTGGGCCTTCAGTTTGTCACTGTCTCTTCACAGTTTCTTCACGTGTAAAATAAGGGGAATATTTCCTCCCTTGCAGGGATATTGTACTATGAAGACTAACGTTTGTAAAGTGTTTTGAAGAGGCAAAGTATTTTGAAATAAGATCTTTCACAATCACTGTAAACATTGGCGGACTCTTGTTGGTACACTTTCTTATTTTCTATTGTTTGTAAATAACATTGCTGACTAACTAAAAGGCTCATTTTATTATTCTAGAAATAAACTCATCACCTCTGTCATGGAAAATTCCCCCAAACACACATTTCCCAAGGGGAATTCCTGGCACATAAAATGAAAATTCCTAAAAAGAACATCTGTTTAGTTTTACAAACCACACGATAACATCTTAATAGCAACACAAAACTACAGCATCTACTTTTGTGTTTTCTAACCATTAATTACAGTGATTACAGTCTCATTTTACTGTGCTTTAAACATCTTGTGCCAGCAGAAGAAACAAGGAGAGGGTGGAAGCATGATTATATTGTCAGGTTTAATAGTTTAGAAATATTAATCAGCTCCCATAATCATCAGTGGCATTCCATGTGTAATTGGCTTTGATGTGCCTTTTTTCCCTAAAGTCACTTTTTCCATATCATACCAAGAATATTTAAAGAACATTTAATCAGATATGTGGATTTGTACTATTCCACAGTGCATTTTAATAGATACTAATTTACAGTGGCTAACAAAGGCTTATTATGATCCATGCTGAACTGAGTAGCTTGTTGGTGCATTTGATTTAAAAGCCAACGCTTTTGGACAGCCTGATGACCTAATTAGAGTCCTTTACTCTGCATGAAAGAGAGCTAAAATTTAATTTCTTAATTCAGCCCTTGGGTTGTCATGAGCTGAATAAAAGTCAGAGGTAGAATAATCTGCTCGACAAGGAGTGGCCACAGCCAAGCAGCCAAGCAATATTAATAGGTTATGGTGGGACTGACTGCTTTGTCCAGACGGCATGATTCAAGCTGGTTGCTGCAATAAGAATATTGTCTGCATTCGAGAGAGGAAAAGCAAGAGATAGTGAAGAGGCACAGCTTCTTTTTTTTCCAAAGACATCAGCTTCAAGTTCCAGCATCTGCTTTGTTTATTTTTTTAAATTACCACAAGTAGTTTCTTCATTTTGGAGAACTGCATTACCTTAAAATGCTTCCTATTACACTGTTACATTTTACTGTGCATTAAACATCTGGTATCAATAGACCAAACAACAATAAAGCATGATTATGCTGTCAGACTTAATAATTCAGAAATATTAACCAGCTCTCATAGTATAAGGCATTTTTCATATGTAATTGGCCCGTGATGTGTATTTTGTACTTATGAGACTCTCTGCATACCAGCTTAAGATAACTGTGTTCAATCTTTCATGTAACTAACAGAGTTAATTTAGCTAAATTAAATCAGTTCATCAGCAAGAGTCTTGCCTTGTAAAAAAAAATATCAGAGTTTGTTCAAAGTGGTATTTAGAAGATGCGGGGAGGTGTGGGGAGAGGTGGGAAACTCTTTCTTTGCAGTAATAGACTAGGAAAGCTATTTAGCCTTAAGCAAACTTGAGAGCTATGGAGGCTGAACCATGTGTAAGAAGACCATAAAGCTCCTTGCCTGTTCAGTAACCAAATGACTGCTGCTTGGTTAGCCGTAAGCTTCAGTCTGAGACCTTTTGCTCCCATATTTAATTAAAACATCATTGTCATCTTCTGTGAGTATTGAGCTGTAATACTGCAGGCCTATTCGAGATCTGTTTCTTAATTGGTCTTAAATAGGTTAATTGCAATTCAAAGAACAAGTCATTACCAGTGGGAAGCAAGTGTATGATGCAATGGGACAGAGCATTAGCTATTGGCCAAATTGTCTCAAACAGTTTAATTTTCAGGTTACAACTGAAAAGGAAATCTGTTACAAAAGGTGTCTAGATGGGGTTTTCCTTTGAGACACCTATTTTTTGAACACAGACTAATTAAATGCAATTCATTATTGTTCATGCTGGGCTTGAAAAGTATATGGACTTCATTGTCCAAAATGTGAGTAATCTATTCTATGGGGCAGTGCTAAACTGTACTACCATATGGTGAGCCCTAGGAGGTTTTGTTCCTCTTAGAACTGTCATCCAAGGGGAGCATGCATTCTGCTGTGTCTTCATGGGGGTAGTATATTTCCCATGCCATTGGCTGGCATCTGAGGAGGTGGAGTCGTGCCCTGTCACCTCTCCTCCCCTCCAAGTAGTAGAGGACTGTTCAGCATGTAGAGTGGATTCTGCCCAACCAGAACCACAAGAGTGGCCACAAGAGTGGCATTGGTTCCTCATTCCTTCCCACTATGTTTCTGCGTAAGGGCCAGATAAGACTCTGACCTATCTTAAATACTTAAGATTATGGCCCAATTGAAATCAATGGGAGTTTTGTCAGTGGTGTCAGGATTTCACCCTAAGTACTTTAGTAATCAAAGCTCGACAGGATATTTTTCAGGCATTTTCTAATTGATGTACTGTACCATAATCCTGAATTAAGCATCACTGCAGAATGGTAAATTAGCAATTATACAAACAGATGCTTTTAAAATGTAACACTATCATGTGTGGCTTTAGATAGATACCTTTTTCATATATGTTCTGTTAAAACGTTACATATATGAAGATATATAGTTTAATCATAGAATCATAGAACTGGGACAGACCTCAAGAGGTCATGTTGTCCAGTCCCTGCACTCATGGCAGAACTAATTATCTAGAACATTCCTGACAGGCATTTGTCTAACCAGCACTTAAATATCTCCAATGATGGAGGTCCCACAACCTCCCTAGACAATTTATTCCAGTGCTTAACCATCCTGACAGTTAGGAAGTTTTTCCTAATGTACAGCTATACTCAGAAAGACAATTAAGTTCAGAAAGACAAGTTTTCTTCTTCTTCCTTGTACCAACCTGGAAACTGTTATCATGTCCCTTCTGAGTCTTCTCTTTTCCAGACTAAACAAACCCATTTTTTTCAATCTTCCCTCACAGGCCATGTTCTCTAGACCTTTAATCATTTTTTTCGCTCTTCTCAGGGCTCTCTCCAATTTGTCCGCAAATTCCTGAAATGTGGTACCCAGAACTGGACACAATAATCCACTTGAGGAGGCCTAATCAGAGCAGAGTAGAGCAGAAGAATTACTTCTCATGTCTTACTTACAACACTCCTGCTAATACATACCAGCATGACATTTGCTTTTTTTGCAACAGCGTTACCCTGTTGATTTATATTTAGCTTGTGATCCACTATGATCCCCAGATCTCTTTCCACAGTACTCCTTCCTATGCAGTCATTTCCCATTTTTTATGTGTGTAACTGATTGATCCTTCCTAAATGGAATACTTTGCATTTGTTCTTATTGAATATCATCCTATTTACTTCAGCCCATTTCTCCAGTTTCTCCAGATCATTTTGAATTGTAATCCTATTCCCCAAAGCACTTGCAACCCTGCAGCTTGGGATCATCTGCAAACTTTATAAGTATAGTCTCCATGCCATTATCTAAATCACTGATGAAGATATTGACCAGAACTGGATCCAGAACTGATTGGTGCAGGACCCACTTGTTATGCCCTTCCAGCATGACTGTGAACTGATTACTACTCTCTGGGAAAGGTTTTCCAACCAGTTTTGCATCCACCTTATAGTAGCTCCATCTAGGTTGCATTTTCCTAGTTTGTTTATGAGCAGGTCATGTGGGACAGTATGAAAAGCTTTACTAAAATCAAGATATACCACATCTACTGCTTACTTCCTGTCCACAAGGCTTGTTCCCCTGTCAAAGAAAACTATCAGGTTGACCTGACACAATTTACTCTAGACAAATCCATGCTGACTGTTACTTATCACCTTATTATCTTCCGATGTTTGCAAATTGATTGCTCCGTTATCTTTCCGGGGACAGAAATTAAGAGGACTGGTCTGTAATTCCCTGGGTTCTCCTTATTTCCCTTTTTATAGATAGGCACTATACTTGCCCTTTTCCAGTCTTCTGGAATCTCTCCCCTCTTCTATGACTTTTTGAAGATAATTGCTAATAGCTCATATATCTCCTCAGTATTCCTTGAGTATTCTAGGTTGTATGTCATCAGGCTCTGGTGACTTGAAGACTTCTAACTTGTCTAGGTAATTTTTAACTTGTTCTTTTCCTATTTTAGCCTCTTCTGATCCTACCTCATTTTCACTGGCATTCACTGAGTTAGACTTCCAATCACCACTAACCTTCTTGGTGAACAGTGAAACAAAGAAGTCATTAAGCACTTCTGCCATTTCCACATTTTCTGTTATTATCCCTCCCCCGCCCCCTTTTAGTAATAGGCCTACCCTGACCTTGGTCTTCTTCTTGCTTCTAATGTATTTGTAGAATTTTTTTTCTTACCCTTTATGTCTCTAGCTAGATTGATCTTGTTTTGTACCTTGGCCTTTCTAATTTTGTCCCTATATACTTGTGTTATTTGTTTGTATTCATCCTTTGTAATTTGACCCATTTCCACTTTTTGTAGGACTCTTTTTTGATTTTTAGATCATTTAAGTCTCCTGGTTAAGCCAGCGTGGTCTCTTGCCATAATTCCTATCTTTCGTACAGCAGGGGGATAGTTTGCTCTTGTACCCTTAATAATGTCTCACTGAAAAACTGTTATCTGTCTTCAATTGTTTTTCCCCTCAGACTTGCTTCTCATGGAATCTTACCAACCAACGCCCTGAGTTTGCTAAAGTCTGCCTTCTTGAAATCCATTGTCTTTATTTTGCTGTTCTCATTCCTACCATTTCTTAGAATCATGTACACTATCATTTCATGATCACTTTCACCCAAGCTGCGTTCCACTTTCAAATTCTCAACTAGTTCCTCCCTATTTGTCAAAATCAAATCTAGAACAGCCTCTCCCCTGGTAGCTGTCTCCACCTTCTGAAATAAAAAAATGTCTCCAATATATTCCAAAAACTGATTAGATAATCTGTGTCCTGCTGTATTATTTTCCCAGAAGATGTCTGGGTAGTTGAAATCCCCCATCACCACCAAGTCCGGTGCTTTGCATGATTTTGTGTGCTGTTTAAAAAAAGGCCACATCCATCTCTTCTTCTTGATTAGGTGTTCTGTAGTAGACCCCTACCGTGACATCACTGTTGTTTTTTACCTCCTCCCCTGGCAGTGTGACAGCAATCCTATGTAGCTGGATAGCTTCCTCAGCCTTGGATGTCTCCACAGGAATACTCTTGAGGAATTCCTCATGGGCATGGATGCTCCTCAGCTTAGCAACCTCCTCTTGTAGCTCTCCCACCTGCTTCCCAAGAGATTCCACCAGCTGGCACCTTCCACACTGGATGATCCCCCCAGCCTGGCTTTCTGTGAGTAGGAAATGAAGGCCACAGGTAAAGGAGACAGGAGCAGCATTGGCACTGGCGATGCAGCCCTTCCTAACCATAGCGACTATATTATAACTCCCTCCTACACCCTCCCTCTCAAACTCCCCTGTTTCCAGTCCTTTGGTCATTTAGCCTCTGGTTTTTAAGGCTTCTTTCTTAGGTCAGCCCTGCCCCCTTGTTAATCACACAAGGGGAGGGTGATCACAAGGCTGATTTTGGCTGATCAAAGATGATCAGGGTTGATCTAGGGAACAAAGGCTCAAACAGTCCCCAGACATACAATCCCACCTGACCCAGTAACTGAACTAACTGAAAATAACCTGAACGAGAAAGAAAAATATAAACAGCCAAACAAACTCACTCACCCCAAAGTTAGTACTCAGACCTTGTTCATTCAGCAGGAGGATCCCCTTCTCTCCCTCCCAAACTCCCTTGTTTGCAGTCCCCTGTATAATCTTAAAAAGAAAGTAGTTAAAACATTCTATGAGGTAGATACAGATTTCACATGAATGTTTTAAAAGAATTGCATTTTTAATCCTCCACTGACATCTAATTCTGACATGCAAATAGAAAATGAAGCATTACCTCTTCAAATAGACAATCAGAGTACTGGTTTCCCCAACAGTACTGGTTTCCTCAAGCACTCTTATGCTCTAGACCATCTGTGGAAGATGTTGGTCTCACCTATTCTTAAAAACCAAGAGGAACTCTTCGTAGCTATTGATGGGAACAAGTGTCAAATATACTGTTGTACAATCACACAGGTTAGGGCAATTGGGATGAATCATGAAACCTGGAAACAAACCCAAGCCTTCATGAGAATTGTTTCTTCCTTATATTGCCTACAACTTTCACCTCTTCCTCATCACCACAATTTGCCTGCCATATATTTCCACTGTTCTCTTCTGTCAGGGAGGACTAAAACAAATATTGGAGCATAGTCAATACTATTTTTATGTGCTTGCAGAGATGAATGCAACTTGACATAAAATGAACCCTTAACTTGGGGTTTGAACATGCCACTTCCACACTTCTTTTTCAGCTATGACTAGTTAATAAAGCAAGAGCAAGCCGGGATTTTCTGTTATCTAGTGGACTTGATACTTCTGGGCTAATAAGCTGGGTTCTCTATTGTGATGCTTTAAAGTAAATGTGTATATTTGTTGTAACCCTGAAATAAACAAACATCACTAAACCTTCCCTCCCCACCACCAAAAAGAAAAGAACAACCCTTCAGAGATGTAAGATTAGCTTTTCATTGCTGAACCACCATCCTAAATTGGCAGATATATAGTATCTATGTTGTATATATAGTATCTATGTTGTCAAGTAGGCAAATCTAAGGCATAGTTACGTTTTCTTTTGCCTCTTCCCTTCATTTCATTTTATCTAGACGTTGGCAGCATTTATGTTGATGTTGCCTACTAGAGTTCCTTGTCAATGTGTTTTAGCTGTAACTTAGTTCGCTTGCGGATGTTGTGATTATATGAAGCGATTCCCTTTCCCACTGTTTATAGTGATCCTTGTACTTCACAATTATAGAATTAAATTTAAAGGAGTTCCCTTCCTCCAAAACCCCATACTAAATCAGAATCAGTGAAAAGGCCTTGAAGGCCTAGACAAGAATCAAATTCCTTTAGTACTGCATTCAGAGACTTTTAAAGATCTCCCCACCACTATTTTATAACTCTTTATTACTACTTCATAAAGAGAGCTTCTGTCTAATGAAGTTGTGTATAAGGTTCTAAAAAGAACTTCCAGTGGTTTATTAGCTTACTATAGTTTACTGCATCATTAGTATGTACAAAAGGAGAGGGCTTACAGAGAAGACAAAAATGATGCTTAATTTGAATGTCACTGATTTTATTTTGTCGGGGGAATGAATAGGTAAGACTCAGAAAATGGAAATTATTGCTCCAGCGATGTACACAGAAGTAAGTATCATTCTTTAAGCTGTGCAGTTTACCATTCTCCAGAAAGGGCCACAACCTTCTCTCTCAATCTCCCTGAAAAAGCACAAGAACAGATCTATACAGACACATGCTCAGAACCCCGACCAGAGACATTCTATTTACTACCCAAGATCCACAAACCTGGAAATCCTGGACGCCCCATCGTCTCATGCATTGGCACCCTAACAGCAGGATTGTCTGACTATGTGGACTCTCTCCTCAGGCCCTATGCTACCAGCAGTCCCAGCTATCTTTGAGACACCACTGATTTCCTGAGGAAACTACAATCCATCGGTGATCTTCCAGAAAACACCATCCTGGCCACTATGGATGCAGAAGCCCTCTACCCCAACATTCCACACAAAGATGGACTACAAGCTATCAAGAACAGTATCCCTGACACCGTCATGGCAAAACTGGTGGTTGAACTTTGTGAATTTGTCCTCATGCACAACTATTTCACATTTGGAGACAATATATACCTTCAAGTCAGCGGGACTGCTATGGGTACCTGCATGGCCCCACAGTATGCCAACATTTTTATGGCAGACTTAGAACAACGCTTCCTTAACTCTTGTCCTCTAGTGCCCCTACTCTACTTGTGCTATATTGATGACATCTTCATCATCTGGACCCATGGAAAAGAAGCCCTTGAGGAATCCCACCATGATTTCAACAATTTCCATCCCACCATCACCTTTAGCCTGGACCAATCCACACAAGCGGTCCATTTCCTAGACACAACTGTGTTAATAAATGATGGTCACATACACACCACCCTATACCGGAAACCTACTACCGCTATACCTACCTACATGCCTCCAGCTTCCATCCAAGACACACTACTCAATCCATTGTCTACAGCCAAGCTCTAAGATACAACTGCATTTGCTCGAATCCCTCAGACAGAGACAAACACCTACCAGATCTCTATCAAGCATTCTTAAAACTACAATACCCACCCAGGGAAGTGAAAAAACAGATTGACAGAACCATAAGAGTACTCAGAAGCCACCTACTACAGGACAGGCCCAACAAAGAAAAAAACAGAACACCATTAGCCATCACCTTCAGCCCCCAACTTAAACCTCTCCAGCGCATCATCAAAGACCTACATCCTATCCTAAAAGTTGATCCCTCACTCTCACAGATCTTGAGAGACAGGCCAGTCCTCGCTTACAGACAGCCCCCCAACCTGAAACAAATACTCACCGGCAACCACACACCACACAACAAAAACACTAACCCAGGTACTTATCCTTGTAAAAAGCCCGATGCCAAGTCTGTCCTCATATCCATTCAATTGACACCATCATAGGACCTAATCACATCAGCCACACCATCAGAGGCTCATTCACCTGCACATCAACCAGTGTGATATATGCCTTCATGTGCCAGCAATGCCCTTCTCCTATGTACATTGGCCAGACTGGACAGTCTCTACGCAAAAGAATAAATGGACACAAATCTGACATCAGGAATCATAACATTCAAAAACCAGTAGGAGAGCACTTCAACATCCCTGGCTATTCCATTAAACATTTGAAGATATCAATTTTAAAACAGAAAAACTTCCAAAACAGACTCCAACGAGAAACTGAGGAATTGGAATTAATTTTCAAATTGGGCACTATAAACCAAGGGCTAAACAGGGATTGTGGATGGCTCTCTCATTATACTAATTGATTGCATTTCCCTAGTTAATTTACCTTCAATAGTTCTTATCTCTTGTCAGACAGAGATTCCATTTCAAAAGGTTTTTATTCTCCTGCTGATAATGGCCCATCCAAATTAAACAACCTCTTAGAATTGGTATGCTAATGTACCAATTTTTTTCTTTTTGTGTATATAAATACATCTTACTTCTGTTCCATTCTATGCATCCGATGAAGTAGGCTATAGCCCATGAAAGCTTATGCTGAAATAAACTGGTTAGTCTCTAAGGTGCCACAAGTCTTCATCGTCTTATTTATGGATACAGACTAACATGGCTGCTGATCTTAAACTCATTATGAGCAACACTCTGCAAAATAGACGTGCATTTTGCTCAGTTTTGTTTGTAGTGATATCATAAATGTCATCTTATGCTTATTTCTGTAAAACTGTTTGCAATAGGAATGGTGAAACAAAGCGTGTAGAAAACAGTGTGCTTAAAGAAATTAGACCAACACAGTCCTGAAGCCTCGTGCAGCAATAATTTTCTTGTCCCTTATTTGGTGTCTTTGTGCCATATTATATCCCACATCAGGGCCCTGGCAAGTGGAGAAGTACAGTTAACATCCTTCAGCTCCGTGCCATTACATTGCATTTGTTTTCATTGTTTGCACAGATGTAACTGTAAAAACTTTACTCTAATGAGAGCTGTGAGAGCTTGGGAAAACCCACCTGGAAAACCAGCTTGTTTTTTATTTATGTTGTTCTGAAAAGCTCAAACTTGCTGGCTGGGGGAGAGCTTAAATAAAAGTCATTGGAAAATTTTAAAGTGTGCAGGAGGGGAGGGGGGGAGTTCAGCAGCAAAACAAATCAAAATATAAATCCTAGATGAGGTGCAATATAGTTAAAAGGAAGCCAAAAGTGGATGGTGCCAGTTATCATCCATTTGGTGGAGGAGATGTATAAAAAATGGAGAATATCATATAGGAAAGGCAGAGAGACTGCATGGAAGGAACAGAGTCCCTTATCACTCATCCATTCTTAAAAACAATCTTCTCCTCTTGTGGTTAGTTGAGGGTTCTTGGCACCATGAAAAATAGTTTTACTCTGAAAAATGCCTATAAAACGGCAGCGTGAGGTGGGTGTTCATTGTGTCCCATTGATTCTTTAGTAACATTTGGCTATGTTTACAGATAAAAAGCTCTGAAAGACAAGATTTCTTTCCTTATCATGTATCACTTTCAGAAATAGAGGTTCAGTGGGCCAACCAATCGCTTCCTGCGAAATCCCACTAAAAATTAACAGGTTGCATGAGTGTCTATACATACATAATCTGCAGAATATTACTGGTGATCGTGTGTGAAAAAGGAAAAAGACTAGAATGAGTTTCAGAGCTCAGACTGAGTTTGCACAACTGTCAGTTAGGAGAAAAAATCCCATCTTTTCACTATCAGATCAGTAAGATACCACAGAACTATCCCAGTGCTGCATTTTCAGAGACTAGCAGCACCTTAAACATCAGAGTACAATAATTGGATATGTAGATCATGGTTTTTCTTCATCACAAATTCCAAATATAAGTTATGATGAGAATACTCTGGTGAGCAATCAACCTGAGGACCATGCTTGTCCTTGTTTGATCGGGAACATCAGAGCTTTCAAATGCACTGCAGATCGGAACAGGTTTCTCATTTGCCTGTGTGCTCATGCTTCAAAAGTTATACTGCAGCTCTGCAGAATGTTGAACCAGACTGCCTCATGGCAGAGTAGACAGGAGGCTTTTGTAGCAATTTATTATGTGCTTGCTCTTTCAGAGACTGAACATGTAAACACCTTGCTCTTACCTGGTTTTGGACCATGAAAAACATTCTAAATTAAGAGTAGTCAAATAATCAATGCAAGCATGTAATTTTTTAAAGGATTCATTAATATTTTTGAGAATAGAAGCATTGAGTTTGGTTCACTGTGATCTGTAGCATCAGGGTATCTGAATTTCAGCCCACCACATGGTAACTATGAAATGTTCATGAATCCTGAAAGCTTCACAGATTTTACACTCATCGAACTGAGGGCAAAACCAGTCCCCTAAGTTATAATACATTGTTGTTATTTATAGTAGTACCCCAGATGCAGTAGCTACTATACAAACATAGAGAAAGATATGATCCCTGCCCTAAAAACTTTTAGAGGGTTAGAAGATGGTACAACTTGCAAGGAAAGTTATAATGACAGTGAATGGTCAGAACTTGATCCTTTAATGTTTTTTTTTTCTTTTTAATATATAAGATGTCCCTATGCGGTGAGGCATCTGCCCCACACTGGCAGAAAAGGAGTTAAAGCAGCCCAGGGAGGCTGCGTAGGATGCAGCCAATTAGGAAAGGGCTTCCTAATCCCCTGTAGGGACAGCCAGTCAGGAGAAGGTTTAAAGAGACAGCTAATCAGGGTGAGGTTGAGCCATATAAGAAGGGCTGCTGAACAGAGCAGCTTCAGTCACTTCCTGGAATTAGAGGAGGGAGAACTGACTGCCATGAAGGAGGGAGAAGAGACAGCACCATGGTCAGAGCAGTGCTGAGTGGGTCAGGGGAGCATGAGTGGGCTCCTGGCTGACTACTGCCAGACTGACACCCTGATACAAGGGCAGCGAAGGTGCTAGGGCTGTGGGATAGCGGCACAGGAAAACAAACGACGGGGGTTGGAGGTGAAACAGCATATGACTGCTGGTGTCCCCCCACCTCTTTTGCCCCAGTTGCCACTGTTGCAGATGGCTAGATCTTGGACTGCAGCCTGCCACTGAGGCAAGTGGCTGGAGAGAGAACTGCCAGTCCCCCGGAAGGGGGTAGAGAACTGTGTCGGGCACAACTGGCGGCCTGTGTCCAAAAGAGGACACCGCAGCCCTTAGAGAGACACGGGTCCTGATGGCAGAAGTGACAGCAAAGCTAATTTCCAGGATGGCCAGCAGGAGGCACTGCAGTGGTGAGTTGAGCCGGGTTACACCCTTATTACTCTTTGGCTGGACCATTATTAGCTGACTAATTTCTTGTAAGCAATATGATAAAAGTAGGTTTTGAAGAGTGACTTGAGTAAATGAGTAAATAATTCAAGGCACAATGTGGCCCTATGTTGTGCAAAATCAAAATGAAAATGTAGTAATTATAGGTCAGATTCTTAACTTGTGCGAATTGGCATAACTCCTTTGACTACAATTATTCTACAGCAATTTACAACACCTGAAGATCTGGTCCTAAGTGTTAATTAAGCAGGTGCCTGCCCACTTCTTAAAGACCATGCTAACAATACATGTTTTCAGCCTTCTATGCTCCCCATTTTGAAAGTTTGGGCAGTTCTATCTTGTTTTTTTCTCCCTCCATACTTATCTGGGAGTCTTAGTGTGTGTTTTTCTACAGAGGTCTTTACAAATTAAGCTGTGCTGGACAATTTCCTCATGTTCATATACAAATTTTCCCTTGGTTTCTGTCTCTCCCAGGCACCTCTGTGACAATCAAACTCTTTCATTTTTGTGGTAGCTTTGAATTATTGATACAATTGATTTAGAATGCAGCATACTTGGGATTTTGTTCTATTAGTTACCTGGGTTTATTGGTGCACTTCCAGGAAACAATTCTTTATATGGCCTAGAGATTGTCTGTTGTATCTTGAAAACAGTCACAAAGAACAGAACTGAACTTGGAGTAAGCAGGAGCAACTCCCATGGAAGTTTGTTGGTCAGGTTCTCTGATAATATAAAAGAAGATGTTGGTTATTTACTGGTTAAATGTTGATCAGGAAACGGATGATAAATTAATGCAACTGTCACCAAATCTGGCATTCATTGTACAATGTAAGTTTAATTTACAGTCCAAGGAGGGAAGGTCTAGCAAGAAAAGCAACCTATGGCATCTGTTAAAGATAATGTGGGCCTAATATTAATATCACTTACACCAAGAGTAACTCCACTGAAGTCAATGACATTATACCCATGTAAAATGTGTGTAAGTGACATCATAATCCAGCCGCTTGACTTCACTAGTTTTACCCTTGATTTATACCAGTGTAAGTTAGTAGAATCAGGCACAATGTGTAACTATGGGCTTGTCTGTACTATGAGGGTAAGTATACCTAAGTTATGCTAATCCAGATATGTGAATAATATAGCTGGAATCGACATAGCTTAAGTTGATTTACCCTGGTGTCTTCACTGTGCTTTGTTGAATGGAGATGCTCTCTGGTTGACTTCACATACTCTTCTCTGAGAGCTGGAGTACTGGAATCAACTGGAGAGTATTCTACGGTCGATTTAGCATGTCTTCACTAGACCCACTAAATCGATCCTTGCTGCATCGATTGTAGCAGCGTCGATCTCCCCGTAGTGAAGACAAGCCCTTAGAATGAAGTTCAGTACAAACTAAATTTAGCCCAAACACTCTATTCAAAATAATTAAGCATTAAAGAATATATATTCTGTCCAGTCAAACGTTTTATGATATTAATGAATCCATTGTAAAATAATGCATTGCACTACAGAACTAACTGATGTAATATTATGCAATATTAAGAACCACAGTCTTCCTACAACCTATAGAATAATTAATACATCACAAACAACTTTTCTTTTAGCCTTATTTATCTTTGTTGCCTAAGATAAAGATTTATTATGATTTTATTTCTAGATGCCCATTAAATGATTAACACCAGATAAAGGGGGGGAAAACAGTTGGTAGTACAATATCAATTAGAATGGAAAACATCCTGGTAATACAACATAGCACCAGACATTTAAAATGTTTTGCAAGACTCCAAATTGCTCCACGGTAATATGACTTTTTAACACATTGTTCACTAGTTAAAGGGTATTCAGCCTGATCTGTCTTTGTTGATAGCTGATATTAGTTGACATTCTAACAAGGTTCTGTATTTGCAAAAGCAGCTTATGGCACCACTTCCAACATCAGAGTCTATCACAAAAAACATTTTAACTGTTTTGCAAACAAACTTTCTTCCAGTTAATTATTAAACAGAAGAACAGCTTGTGGTATATGCTTGGAACTAATTTTACTATATATAGTTAGAAATGACAAGAGAACATGAAGATGTGACTGAAGCCTGGTAACATTTAAATACTCAGTATTTCCACTGTTACCTTGACTAGTGTAACGTTGGTTCCCAAGGTAAAAACTAAGTGGTCTGCTGGCATATGGTATAACCTCCATTTGAGCGCTAAAAGCTGGATACTGTTTTTGTGAAACAGATGTTGTTGAGTGCAGCAATGCACAACTGACTCTATCTAACAGCTGGGAATCCTTCGTGACCCATATAGCTGGAAATAAACATGGTCCTATGCTTGGCAAAAGTGTAAGAAAGCAAATATTCATTTGTTAAGGGCTTATCAAAATGAAGAATAAATGTTTTTAGCCATAAACTGATTTTATTCACAAGAGGAGTCTTTCCAGCAGCTTATGCGATGGCCTCATAATATTGTAGGCACCCTTTGCCAGATGAAGGCTGCAGTTGCATTGACATATAGTGCAGATGGAAAATAAACATCTGCCTCAATCAAGAGAGAAGACCAAAGACAAGGTTGACAAATATTATCTGGCATGACTATCTTTGCAGGAAAGCATATAAATGCTACAGGACCAAAACCACTGGCATCGTCTGGTGTTGTCCTTATGTGGTTACTGACCATGAAGAGAGATGATTAGTATGCACTCTCCAAGGAGGAGTGGTGCAGATGCTCAGAATGATATGATTCCAACTCACTAGTATGTGTTTCGCTAAATCCACTCTACACTATCAGCAGCAGAGCAGTTTGCTATTTTTGCAAATGGATCCATGACATTTAGTACCCACAATGTTTCTCTCTCTCTCTTTTTGGGGGAGGAGGGGGGAAGCAGGAGTTATTAAACATAATTAAAAAGTGAATATAGCTGCAATTTGGAAAAACATTCTTTTAAATAGCTTTAGGAAAATGTCACTGTGCTGATGTCTTAATAAAGAGTTTGTTTAGAAGGAATTAAATGTGAAAATTTCATTCAATTGACACCAATCTATTAAATACATTTCAGTTTTAGCTTTGGCACAGCCTGAGGAGCATATGTTTAAAGTAACTCTGCACACACACAGCTGATATGGAGTTCACAAAGGATTATATGATGCAAGACTGATGTAACTTAAAAAAGATTTTGTTCTTCTACTAGGATTTATTTGACAAATGAACTAAAACCTTCTGATTTTTCTCACAATTTTGCTGGTATCGTTACACTTAATTTTCCTAATGCCCAAGATACCTCCTGCTCTTGTCCCCAAACCACCTCTTCCAACTCACTGCCTTCTCTAGGATATTCACTGATGTCTTTTCTTTCTGAGCTTCTGACTTAGAATTGAATACATGTTCCTGTTAAAGTCTGTCTGTGAACTAGGTAACTATGGGATAAATTTTCGAAGGTCTGATACTGCAGCTACAGGTGGAGATTCAGTGCAATGGTACAATGGTAGGATGCAGGATCTTTGGAAATATGTGGTCGCAGTTCTAACAGAATGCAGGAGCAATATAGATAACATGCCCAGCATATCAAGATATTCTCTTGAGCTTATGGCAGATGTTTTGAGCTGCATGAGGGTGCAAAAAATTAGCTCATGTTCTTCCTCCAGTACCAAATTTTTGTAGGGGTGCACACAAATCATGCATATATGTAATTTTTTCACTGGTAAATGTGTCACCTGAAATTGCACTCAGGAGCAAACTTGCACGTCCTTGATGCCCCCTGTTCTCAGGAACAAGGAGAGGCCAGAAGAGGAGGAGAGACGAGGGGAAATATAAAAACTGGTGCACAGTATCCTAAATATCCTGGATGAAGTGTGAGGATTTAGAACAGGAGTCAGAGGCTGGGTTTTTGTTGTTGTTGAGACAATAGCATTGTCATCTATAACAAATTCTTCCAATACCTGTCCAGGTTAAGTATTGTCCTAGATGCTAATACTGTAACTGCATCAAACTAGGCAGAAGTAGGCATCCTTCAGTCTCGAGAGACCATGCACCCTTGAGAGGTAAAGAATTTACTCAATTGGTTTTATGGCACCCATGGCGTTGGCTGAAGAGACCCGCTCTAGAGAGAGAATCTCTGCTGCATCTGTCACATTTAAAGGTGATGTTTTGACCCTTTTGGCTTTGCCTCCTGTGATCTCTTTTCTCCTCTGCTAAGCTGGACTGCTTCCTCTCATAATTTCAGTGATCTTTGTTAAGCTCTTATTTCCAAAGGCTGCAGTCTTGAGTGTGATCTTCCCAGTTGTTCACATCTGTGGATATTTCTTTGAGGTCAAGCTTGCACACATTCTTGAAATACAACTTTGGGCAACCTTTGGGTTTTTTTCCAGATGCAATTTGCCATAGAGGATGTTCTTTGGGATGTGCTCATAATTCATTTGGCACATGCCCAAGACAGTGGAGGTGTGTCTGTTTGAGGAGTGTTTGCATGCTAAGTATGCTGGCTCATTTGAACACCTCAGTGTTGGTGACTCTGTCCCTCCAGGAGATTCCAAAGATTCACCGAAGGCAACATATATGAAAGCTGTTGATCCTCTTTTCCTGATGAGAATATAAGATCCATGTCTTGCTCCCATACGAAAGTGTGCTGATAACACATGCACAATGCACACAGATCTTTGTGTGTTCTATCAGTTTGTTGTTTTGCCATACTCTCAAATTCAATCTAAACATTCTGGCATCTTTTCCAATGAGGATGTTAATTTCTGTTTCAAGTGAAAGGTTGACTGCGATAGTGGACCCCAGAAATGTCAACTCATTCACCACTTCAAGTTCATAGTTGGTCTTGATGGAGGGTGTTCTCAGCTCCTTGGCATATTATGTTAATCTCTTTTAGGTTTCTCATAAGCCCAAAGCCTTGGTAGGCTTTGGAAAAACTGTCCATTAGGCTTTGAAGATGAACTTCTGTGTGGGTTGTCACTGCTGCATCATCAGCAAAGAGAAGGTGTTGGATAAGGGCCTCCCAAGTCTTGGTTTTAGATTTGAGTCTTGCAAGATTGAACAGCTTTTCATCAGATCTTGTGTGCAAGTAGCTTCCCTCAGTTGAGGAACTAAAAGTTTGTTTCAGTAGCAGGGAGAAGATCCCAAACAGAGTTGGGGCAAGTACACAACCTTGCTTAACTCTGTTACGAATCTGAAAAGCCTCAGACACTGAGCCATTGTATTGGACTATACTGTACATGTTTTCATGGAAGGATCGAATCATGCTTAAGAGCTTGGGGACTATCCAATTTTTTCTAGAAGTGTGAATAGTCCACTTCTACTGACAAAGTCAAAAGCCTTTGTGAGATTGATGAAAGCTATGTAGAAGAGCTTTTTTTGTGTGTGCTCTGTATCTCTCTTGTAGCTGTCTCAGCAAGAAGATCATGTCAGTAGTAGACCTTTCAGCTCTGAAGTCGCACTGTGATTCAGGATAGATTCTGTCTGCAAGGGTCTGAAGTATGTTTAGGACAACTTGGGCAAAGGCTTTTCCCATAGCACTAAGAAAGGATATGCCACGATAATAGTTTTTATAGAGAGTGATGATGTTGGCGTCTCTCATTTCTTATGGTACTTTGCCTTCTTTCCAGCACAGGTGGAGCAACTTGTGAAGATGTTGCAGTAGAATAGGTTTTCCACATTTGTTGACCTCTAATGGTACGCAGTATTTTCTGAGGTCTTTTCCATTGGAAAGGCCATCTATGGCAAGGCTAAGCTCCTCAATAGTCAGTTCATTGTCAAGTTGGTTCATAACAGGCAGGCTTTCAAAGGCATTGATGGTTGTGTCCATAACAATATTTTCATGAAACTAAAGCTCAGAATAGCGTTCTACCCAGCGATCCATCTGCTTGGTGTAGTCATTGATTGTTTCCCCTGTTGCTAATTTCAATGGGGCTGTCTTCTTTGAAGTTGAACCAAAGGCTTTCTTGAGCCTGTCATACATTTTTCTGATGTTGCCTGCATCGGCTGCTATTTGGATGCTTTCACATAAGTGCAACCAATAATAATTGGTGCAGCATCAAGCAATTTGTTGTACCTTGGTTCTTGCCAATCTCAATGCTTGTAAGGCTTTTTCATTTGGGTCTCTCTTGTACCTGGTTTGGGCTGTGTGTTTGGCTTCTGACTAGGGTCAACACAATAGAATATGTATCAAACCAGTCATTGGTCGTGTTTTCCTTCTTTCCAAAGACTGACCGAGCTACATCGTACATTGTGTTCTGCAGTTGCTCCCACTTCAGCTCGGTGCTTGTGGCACAATCACTGGTGTCAAGGGCTTGTTGTAGTATGTTCTTGTACTGCTGTGACTTTTCTTGGTCTGCTATGACACTGAGGTTTAGACCTGTGTATTTTCTTTGGTTTGTGATTGACCAAGCTGCATACCAGAGACTGGTCTCTGTCTCAATTAGCACTTGCATATCTGTGGGTAATAAGGATGATGTTAAGGTTGGCACACCTTGTGATAAGATCCAGAGGGTGCCAATGGCCAGATCTGGGATGTTTCCAAGACACCTTGTGTTGAGACTTTGTCTGGAAGAATGAGTTTGTTACACAGAGGTCATAATAGGAAAAAAATTCTAGCAGTCTGACAATTTCCATTCATCTTACCTGTTCCATGTTGACAAAGACAGTTGGTCCATGCTTCATGATCTGCTTCCACCCTTGCATTAAAGTCCAGAGCAAGAAAACCTATTCATGATACTACTTACCTTGTATCCAGCAGAAGATTTTTCATGCAAACTGGTGATTGAGGCTCAACCACTTTAGACGGGGGAGCAGGCAGGGTGAAGATCCTTTCTGCAACTGGGGAGCTGGGGAAAAGTTATGCCATCTGTAGAATGCTTCATTCAGGACCATATTACTTTCCATGCAGAAACCCTGACAAGAAGTCTGTTTTATATGAAGCAGCAATAGCTCTCCTCCTTACCAACTCTCCTTCTCAGAGAGGCGAGTAGAGTAGTTGATGGACTCTGGATGGAGGCAATGGCCTAGGTCCAGGCAGTTCATAACCACTCTACTAAGCATTGTCAGCTCTTACAATTTTTATTGTCAGCTTCACAGTATTTGATGTTTCTTTTTCCTCAAATTCTAGATCCTGGAGTGAGCTTTCATTTTTATAAAAGTAAATTTTGTATGTTGCAGAGAGAAGCTTGGAAACATGAGCCCTAAAGGCTCAAAAGTCAGAAGGCAAATAAAAAGAACCTCAAAATGTAATCTCTCAGTATTTAAGCCAATCTCAAGATTTTTGGGGGTCAGACTTTTGATTTTTGGGTGTTTGCAATTGGCAGCACTGCCTTTCTGTCCTTTCTTTCCACTGAATAAAGCACCTCCCTTTTCAGAGATGATTGGCCAATAACTATGACTTCTGTGGGCACAGTTTGGGGTACATGTCTATCCTTGGGCAGTCAATATGTACCAGTAGAATATCAGAGGGTTGTAACTATTCCCCACCCACCTTTTAAAAGGCAATGATTTGTTAAGAAGGGTATATGGAGAAGGCCCCATCAGCCAAAGCCTGATTTTAAGTCTGGAATATTAAGGAAACCTGGAGCCTTTTAAAAAAAAGTTTGAAAGTGATTATTACATATTGTTGGTTCCACCCCTCATCTCCCTGTTCAAAAACAAGTATTTTTCCTTTTAGCAGTCTCTTTCCCTTATGTTATTTCTATTTTCTGGCCTAGTCCTCAAACCTGCCTTTCCTAATTTAGCCCCAGTAGGCGCACACGCGAACGCTCCACTCTTAAAACATTAATTTGAAATAATAGACTTACTTTAGTCTATGAAGGATGGAGCTAGTCCAGCCAGTGCTTTAGAGCTCCTTGAGGCTCATGGAAAAATATGCTTTTTTAAATGATTTTAACCAGTGTGGCAGAATGATAGTGGAAACTCATTCTTTTCTGAATATTCTGCATGTTCATGTTAACCTGCAAAGACTCACTTCTAGGACAAAGCCCAAAATGAAAGCCAAAGAGAAACCATAATAGCGCAAGGACCTTTAACCATTTTGGAATGTGTTTCTTTAGTGTTATTAACATTGTCGAAGATCTGTTTCAAGAGTCTGCATTGCTGATGCACACAATTTCCAACAACGGAAGTGAGATAATTTTAAATCTAAATGAGACAGAGAAAGACTTGAGTCTGAAATGAAAGAAAGTTGAAATGTATGAGTCATATTCTGATCTAAGTCACATCAGTGTTTAAATCAGAATAACTCCAATGATTTCAAAGGAGTATCTCTAGCTTTATACTGGTGCAAGTGAAATTAGCTTTTGTTTGTATAAATCTATTCAAAATAGTCCTAAGCAAGTCCAGAAATAAGATGTTCTACAGCACAAAGCCACTTGATTTCTGCCTATCCTGATTGGTTTCTCAGTTTGCACTTTCACACTGCAATTAACATACAAACTAGGGAATTTTCCTTTTGGCTTTTTACCAGACCTCTTAAACCTATTTTGGGTCTGGGTCTATTTGACATTTCAATCCCAGGCCAAGGTCTGATGTTCCTTAACATTCTCAGACTAAGTGTAGGGTATCAGACTACTACAATAAAAGAATGCAGCATTGTTGTAACCAAGTGGTTACAACAATGCTGCATTCCTTTACTGTAATAGTCTGATACCAGACTATCCAGTCCTAGGATATTAGAGAGACAAGGCAGGTGAGGTAATATCTTTCATTGGATCAACGTCTGCTGGTGAGAGAGGCAAGCTTTCAAGGTACACAGGTCTCTGTTTGGAGCTGTATATAATGGTCAGAGGCACAGGCACTGACTTCCCCTCTGGCCAGTGGGTGCTCCGCCCCCCTGGGACTCTGGCCCCACCCTGCCCCTACTCCACTCCTTTCCCCCAAGTCCCCAACCTTGCCCCACCTCTTCTCCACCTCCTCTTCCAAGCACACCATGTCTCCACTCCTTCCTCTGCCTCCAAGGAAGTCCAAAGCACCGCCAATCAGCTGTTAGGAAGCAGGCGGGAAGTGCTGGGAGGCAGAGGGAGAAGCAGAGACATGGCGCACACAGAGGAAGAGGTGAGGAGGAGGCGGGGGGGAGCTTGGCTGCCAGTGGCTGTAGAGGACTGGCTAATTTTTCCCTGTGGATGCTCTAGCCCCTGAGCATGCACAGAGTCGGTGCCTATGGTCAGAGGGTGAGACCTCTGGGGATGATGTTTTGTTTCTTGCATTTACTCAGGAAGTAGATGTTGCTGTTAAGTTTTGTTTCCTTTTTCTATGTGTTATGGAGTTTCCATTTCAGATGGCAAAACTGGATATCTTCCTTTGTTATGTGCTGTGTTCTTGTAACCATGTCAGTTCCAGGATTACAGAGACAAGGCAAACTTACAGATTCAAAGACCCAAAGAAAGGCTCTGTGTAAGCTGGAAAACTTGTCACTCTCATTAACAGAAGTTGGTCCAATAAAGGAGATTATCTCATTCACTTTGTCTCTATCATAATACATGTATTTACAGCAAAAAAGTAAAATGAAATGTAGTTTATGACCCAATTCTTCAGTTCTCACTCAGCCAAAATTGCCATTGACCGGAATGCCTGAATACAGGTACAGGATTAAGTCCTATGTAAAACCAATTTAAAAAAAACCAGAAGTGGTGGAAGAAGCATTTTTCATTTTTTCCTTTTAAATTCTGAATTTTAAAAATTCAAATTTTGACTAACTGTGTAGTAGTTTTGAAGATGAAGTGAGGGGGATGCATCATCATTTTGCCTGATTTTTTTTCTTAAATTGAAATTTCATCATTATATCAAATTTTTAAGTTTCAGCCTGCCCTAGTCCACTGTATTTTATTGGTTAAGTCTCAAACTAATTAAAAGCTATATGATACTTCAGTGATAGGTGCCTTAGACAGATTTTTCTCACCCCAAGATGTTAACATACATTGGTATTCTATGCAGATATAAAACAATCTGTTGAAGTACAAGGTCTCTCTTCCAGCATGTCCTATCACAGAAAATCAACACACTTCATACTCTAACCCTTATATTTATAATGCCAGCCACTTCATGGAGTGGAGCGGCCCGGGGCTGGGGCCGGGGCCAGGGCCGGGGCCAAGGGCAGGCAGGTAGGGAGCCTGCCCTGGCCCCGCTGCCAGCCTGGAGCCGCTCCAGGTAAGCGGCGCCGGGCCAGAGCCCACATAAAAACCTCCTCCTGCACCCCGCACCTTAACCGCTGCCCTGAGCTCCCTGCTACACCCTGTGCCCCAACCCCCTGCCTTGAGCCCCCTGCCGCACCTTGCACTCCTCCCTGCACCGCTGCCCGCACACACATACACTGTTTTTAAAGGAGGAAGTGTAAAAGGGAACTATTGTTAATCATGCTGCTATATTCCAGATCCACATTTTTATCCTGGATTCCTTAAAAATTTGGTGTGGATTCATTCAGGCACTGCAAATATTCAATATGATATTATACTAATGCAAACCAGGAGCTGTGCCTCCATGTTCTAGGTACTGTACAAACATAGGAGGTAGACACAGTCCTTGCACAAAGAGCTTCAATTTACATCATATTCTCCCTTACACCTTTGTACATAATTTACCTTATCAATGGACATTCTATGATTGAAACGAGGGAAGAATATAAACTTTGGTTCTGGAAAACTTTGGAAAATGTGGAGGAAGCACTGACAATAATAATACTTAGCATTATTATCTCCTTCATATGTTCAAAGCACCATACAGACATAACTAATTAACCCTCAGACTTCACTGTGAGGTAGATGGATCAGTATTATTGTTCCCATTTTACAGATAAGGAAACAGACAAGTGAAATGACGTGCCAAAAGCTACACATTGAGGTAATGACTGAGATGGAATTAGAACTCGGGGTTTCTTCACTCAGGACTTCTTGTCCTCAAGTCTTCCAGCTCAGACTGCTTTACAGGAAAGTGGTTTGTGTGGCTCAGATAGAATCATGGATAGTTACTACTATGTTTTTGTTAATTAAAACATGTCAAGCCAAATGGCAAGAATCATATTGTATCAAATAAATACTCTACAATCTGAAAATGTGAGTGAAAAACAAAAGCTAGAACACGATACCTTCAGTGAAATAATGCCAGAGCTATACCAGATTCAGAAAGGAGAAGCAAAAAGGCCAGTAGCACGCATGGAAACAATCTTTTATTTTTAGAAGAATAGTAATATTTCTCCACAAGTAACACCTGATTAAGCAAACTTATTGAATAAGGTCCATTATGTCTGCTTGGAAAAGCTATAAGTTGAGACATTTTTAACATAATCAGATTGTAAAAGTGCACTAAATCCTCACCATTAAGCTACTGCACCTTCATTGAATCTTAAATTCCCATTATAACTAATCACATTCCATGCAAAGTAAAAATAATTCAAGTACTTGAAACTGGGGGTATATTCTACTCTCAGTGTTCACACATAACTCCTATTAGCAGTAATAAGAATCACACACACTGACAAAAATATATATATGCCAAAGTATTTGAGTTGTAGATACAGCAGTAGTTCAGTGCACAGAAAGATCAGGAAGGACAACTATCATTTTTAGAACACATGTTCAATATTCATGCATATTCTGTACATAGCACTTCTTTAGACTTAATGGGTATCTTATCTATGTAAGGTACCTCCCAGTTGAAATCAAATAACCTATATGTAGGTAAGACTTCATGCAAAACAACAAAGTTAGAAATGTTAGAAATTGTTTTGGTTGTCTGATTTTAAATTAAAAAATACAAGCTTTATTCATTTCAGAAGGCTGAGGTAAAAAATAAAGGAGGAGCTGCACTATGTGAAGACGCTAAGATATGAGCCAGGGCCATGATCCTTTGATGGTTTTTAAGGTCAGGCTTGACAAAGCCCTAGCTGAGGTGATTTAGTTGGGGTTAGTCCTGCTGTAAGCAGGAGGTTGGACTAGATGACCTCCTGAGGTCTCTTCCAACTCTGATATTCTATGATTCTATGAAGACTAACGCATGTTTTAAAGTTTACAAACTGAGTAGCCTCACTGACTTCAATAGGACTACTCACAGTGTGTTAAATTAAACATATGTACAGGTTTTTGCAGGATCACAGCTAAGGTCCCTAACTCTACAACCATTACTTACAGCTGGAGCTAGAAAATTATTCATTGTAAAAAAGAAAATGATTAATGTAGCCCCTTTTTAGTTAGGAAATGGTCACAAACTAATTTGATATCTTCAAAATCATTTGTTCTTCATAAGCCTTTTCCAAATACTTTAGTCATAAACATTTTCCACCTGGCTGATTGGTTGCAAATGTTTGTTATTCATTTGTGTTGTCCCTTGAACCAATGGAAATTTTGCCAAGACTAAGGCCAAATGTATTAAACTGCTCACTTCTTACAGTTTCAAGAATTACCTTAGTTTCCTACTAAACACAAGATATTTTCATTCTTTTGCTGCCAGAAACCAACTCCGTTTCCTAAAATCCTATTAAGAACTGGATGAACAAAATCCACTTTTATTTTCATACTGGAGCTGGGTTACCTTTTTGGAATGAATGATTTGTCTGATTATTAATTTATCCCTTTGCATATTCTTCACATTTTTGTTATTCTGAAATTGGATTATGCAGCTATATTACAGTACATGGGATCTTGTAAACTATTCATTTCAGCTAAGTCTCTGAATCTTTGCTATTCGTGTTTTGTGATGCATGATTGGTCATTCAAGTCTCAGTGTTTCTGCTTATGACTGGATAACTTAAACTTTACAAACAAGGTGCAAGCACTTTCAGTGACTATGGAAAATACTGGTTCTCATGCTTGAATATTCTTGTGCATATGCAGATACGAGAATTTGCACAAAGGCCAGTCACTCTGGATAAGCACATAATAGGTGTGTGATCATGATTGGATGGCAGAGTGACTTGCTTGCAAATAATTTCTCCCAATGTTGCCCCAACAGGACCGTATAGAGAGCTTTACCATATACCCTTACATCTTCTGTGTTAGGGTTAACAAGAAGCCATTTTACCAGTAAGCCAATTAAGAAACCCTCAGTGGGAAGTTGGCTCCTCAGATATATGCCTGCTAGGCAGTTGGATGGATACATTTGCTCTCCCAGATTTATCTGCTACTGTAAAGATCTCAGTGCAAACATTAGCACTCAGGATCATTATATAGATTTGGTGTAGTCTTGGGTGGAGTTCAATTCCATTAAAAACAAATTAGCAATTTGGAATTACAGTACCTGTAGATAGTCTCAGAGGTGTAGCCGTGTTAGTCTGGATCTGCAAAAGCAACAAAGAGTCCTGTAAGATGCCAATGAAGTGGGTATTCACTCACGAAAGCTTATGCTCTAATACATCTGTTAGTCTATAAGGTGCCACAAGACTCTTTGTTGCTTTTGCAGTACCTGTAGATAGAATCCTGTTTTCATATATTCCATGATCAAGTACAAACTAAACTGTAGCCATATTCATTCCTCAAACTACCTCAAAAAAGTAAGAAGCATTTTGCAGCATGAATAAACAGATGGATTTAAAAATTAATTTGACTTCATTTTAAAATTTCACATTTGTGGACTGAGCGAAATGTGTAGTTTTCATGCCCCCTCCTTTCTTATTTTTAAAACATGTATAATAGTTATACATTTTAACTGGAAAAAGTAATGCATATATTGACTTCAAGATGCAAAAGGGATGATGAATATATATAAAGAGTGAAAAATGTACAGTTTTCATGTCACTGTCTCCAAATAGCATTGACTAATTGCACCTCTGGTATACGGAGCTGTAGTTCCACTGAAGACAATGAAGCCCCTGTCCTGCAGGAGAACCACATGGATGGACTGCTGTTAGGTGACTGCAGTAATTTATGTTTGAGTATGACATAAGCAGCACGTTATACACTTCCTTTCAAAATATGGCATAAAACTGTAGCTAGACAGTGCCATGCCACCAAGAGTGGAGTAGTGTTTGGAGTAGTCGTCATTGCATAAGACTGCTAAGACGTGGACTGCTGAGGCCCCTATTGAAATCTGACTGACAGTATTAGCCATATGTAAATCTCTGACTACTCCAGGATCTGGGGTGCAATTCCCAGCTTGCACAGACATACTCGTGCTACCTCTGATCTGAGCTAAGACACTAAAAACAGTAGTGTGGCCATAGTTGTACCGATCTGGGGGGTTGTTAAATTACTAACCAGTGAACGAGAAAGGAATAAAACTGGAGAGCATCTCTGGTCGGCTGCTGCACATAGCCATAGGGCTTGGCACAGGTCATGATATGCCTGACAGAGTGCCTCATAGATTCAATATGATCTTGTAGTGAGCGCATGTTTTACCACATTGAGTTTCTCACATCCGCTAGGATCACCTCTTTTGGCACGACAGTGAACGGGAGCCTGCACATGGTGTTTTATGGTTGCTGCTAGCAAAGCAATAGTAGCACAGGCAGCAGCCACCCTGATTACAAGCCCATCTGAATCTGTGATTCTGTACTTGGGGCTTCTAGCATGTGCAACTGCTGTCTGTGCTACTGCAGCACCACTACTATTTTTAGCATGCTAATATGGCCATGGCCTTCCAGCACTGGCCTATGGGCCTACGTGTCGCCTGGAATCACCACAATACTGCATCCTGTAGCACATCCCTATGGTCCCCAGCTCTGACCTTGGTGTAAGCACATGCCAGAGTTTGTGATGCAGTTTTTAGAGAGCAGCCATATGGCCTGCACAGGGGGAATCCTCCTATGGCTGGGTAAGGGGCTATTAAGCCACCTTTATTGTACTCTGACCCTTTTACCAGGAGGAGTGAGGGTGAGGAACTTCTCCACGCTCTTCATGCCTTAATTATAAGAACAACCACAGTGTGGCATAACAGGGTTCTAGACACTGCGGGGACGCCTCCTTGTGGTTGCATCTGGGGAATAGCTCTGCCCAGTCTAATGCTCTCGTTCACACCGTGGCCCTCTTTGTGCTACCAAACTTGGAGTGTTTTCTCTTCATGATCCAGGATGCTCTCTTTTCATGGCTGGGCCCTTTGGTTAGGTTACTACCTGGTTTCCCCCCTCCTGGGGTATCAAAGTCTCAGTGGACTGCCTGTCTGAGTATCGTTCCCATTCCCATCCTCCAAGTCAAACCTATGCCACTTCCCACAGTGACTTGCGGGAGAACCCTGGGGCCATCCACTACTCTGGGTTCCAGCCCAGGGACCCTGCAATCAGCTGCCAAACTGCCATCCCAAACCTCACTGCTATTTCTCTGGAATGTTTTGTAGGAGCTTGTCACAGAATATACACAGCCTGCCCTATTTCAGGGTGAGGTGGGGTTGTGATATCACCACTATCATCTATCAGATGATCCTTAGGCTGAAGGCAGCATGGCTCAGTGCTCAGGATCAAGATGGCTGCCCTCCAGCGAAGGGCTGTGCGGCCTAGTGGCCAGAGTCAATTCAGCTGCCCTTGGGTTCAGGGCTGCGCAGCCTCGTGGCCAGAGGCAGGGAAGTGGGCCACCACCTAAGGGTGGATAGCAGCTGTGGTAGAGGGACCTGAGCCCTCCCTCTCCACTGCATCCTGGCCCAGGGCCCTGTCAACAGTGAGTGTGGTCACCACCCAGTCAGTGGGGATCCTGCCGCAAGATGCTGACTTTCCTCGGGTAGGAGATACCACTCACCCCACCCCTCGGGCCATTTCCTACCATGAGTCCTGAAGCTGAGTCTGTTTGTCGTCAGGATCTCTGAGCTCTCCAGCGTAAGTAGCTTGTGAGGACTCCGACTCCTGTTGGCTGGCTGTAGGCAACCGGTCTCCTGTCTTCGCCTCATGGTCTCTGGTTCCTGCAGTCAGGGGTGGAAGAGCCTCCACCCAGTGTCCTTCCTCCCTGGTGGTCAGCCCAGAAGGAGCTGGTCTGCTCCCTTTTATACTGAGGCAGCAGCTGGAGCATGCCAAGCGTGGTCTGTGAGCAGGATGTCTACTGCCCATAATATGGGGTTGACTCTATCTCGCCTAGAGCAGGGTTTGCGCATCTCATTAGAGGGTTCAAACTGAGGTTTTACAGATCTCTGGTCCAAAACCTGAAAGCTTACACTCAGACAGCTGTCTGGTAGAAGGTAATATTTTCTTTCTGGTTTGTTTGTCTTGTTCAAATCAGGCTCTATTTCCCCCCTTCCATTTTCATGCCATAATCCCAGTTCTTCATTCTACACAGAGGACACTGCTAGTCACTTGTGCAATTCTCTGTTTGCTAAGCCTTGTCTAAAGACTTTCAACGAAATAAAAAGCAATAAGAAATGTTGGTGTAGAACTGTAAATTGCATTGTCACATTTTTTATTAATAAGGTAACGATCTCTAAGGGACTAAGTTACATTGTTTTATGAGACTAAATTATTAGATCTGGAACAGATAAGGACCTTGTATTATTGTTGAAGAGGCTGCTGGGGAACATGGAACTGCAGGGAGCATTGGCTTGTTGCAGAAATATCTTATTTCTCTGTGGAGAACTAATCTCCCAGCTGCTCCAAAGACACCTGAATGGGTACTGGAGAGATGAGGAAGAGCACTTAAGGCAGATGGGACCACATCAAATGGTCAGTGAAATGAGTACATTCTACTCATGCAATAACCATCTCTATTTCACATCAATATTTTAAGACCTAGAGTCATAGTCTGTTAAAAATTATGTTTGAATAGTCATGTTCTTAATACAATGTGTGTATTATACTAGTGTCGTATTTTATATCCATCAGAAAAATGAAAATAAGTCAGTAGGAATACATCCTCAATAATTTATACTGGTTATTTTAGTCAATTTTCTGCCTGTAAAAACATTAACCGCAGCCAATTTACTGAATGCAACTGATGCTTGCATCACTACAACTACATTTTAAAGTAGGTGATTTTAATCTGCTGGACTGTATAGGATGCTCTTATGTTTTTTTACCTAAACCGCTTTCCTCTTTACAGCTCCCAAATTGAGTAGTGCAGATAATTTTCTGCAGCCTTTTATGAATCAGCATTGAGTTTACATTACTCATCGCAAGTTGTTTCCATCAGATCCATAGATCCATAAATCCTAAATCTGCTCTCATTTAAACTAGTGTGAACCAGGAATTATGCCACTGAATTTGAGTTACAGTGTCACTGGGAGAACGGAATCAGGTCATTGGATTTTTTGACCCCTGTAGAGTGGTTTCAGTGACACATTTAGTGATATATGGTACCCCACTGAAAACCCCTCTTGCACTGGAATGTGGAGAAAGTCAACACCATTGTACTTCTAGAGCGACTCCAGAGGGCATCATATGGCAGCAGGTAATCAGGATGCTACCAGAGCCTGTGACAGCACACAGTCAGTCAGGAATATGATGCCACTGTTTTCTAGAAACTTCAGCTGCTGCAGAATGTCAAGGCCAGGCTATTGGGAGGGGAAAGTCACTACGAAAGCCCAGCACTTGTACTCTGCACAGCTCCCTGGTTATATATACAGTTCAAATATTATTCAATGTGCTAGTTACAATCTTCAAGCCCAACAGTGAGATCCAGCTGTTTAAGAGAAAGTTTCTTTTCCTAAGTCTCAGCAGGACAGCCGAGAAACAGAGGAGTGTGACTGATTCATGGGACTTGGTTTCCAAAGACTGATTGTGTCTGTTGCAAGCCTTGAGCATTTTCTTCTCATTGCTGTCTGGTTTGGTATGCTTCAGGTCATTCTGCCAGGTTTTTCTTTCCTCCTTTCCTTCTTTTGTACAGTCAGTTTTTGACTGAACACATCAACAACACATCACTCAGCCGTGCGGCTTCCCACACCCCACATTGGCCTGGGACAACAAACTGTGATCAGCCGAACCTACGGACACAGCAAGTAAACAAACTGGTCCGGCCCGCCACAGGGCTTACCCTGGCGGGCCGCATGCCAGAGGTTGCCGATCCCTGATCTATGCACTTAGGTAAATTATAAATGACAATGAATGAACAACTTTGTCATTGCTACTGCTATTGAAACAGCAGGAAGAACAGTTTGAATGTTGCCAAGAGATGGGACAGAATGTTGTAATCTGAAGGGTGGTAGGAATAATAACTGGAAGTTGAGAATTGGCTTAGGCTTGCTGAGAAGAGCTGCTTTAAGGGTCCTCATAGACCAAATTCAGTGATGAATCCTGATTACATACCACCTGAGGTACACTATACATACATTAAGAGATGGAGGAACAGAAAGTGATTGGTGATAGGTTACCACGTAATAATTAGTCGCTAATCCCAGTTTGTTTGTTTTTTGTTTTAAAAACAGTGATGTGGGTTTCTTTTCCTTTCTTTTAAGAAACTAAACAGATGTGTGAAGAGACAGGAAAGAGGATATTTCAAAATGGTGGTGCTCTCAAAGCAGATGATAAATACATGTATTGAAGAACTTGTGATGGCTGGAAATTAGGAGACTGGTTCCAGTCTCAAGATCCCTCCATGGCATACAACACAGCAGCATATCAATCTCCAAGCTCCTGTTCTTTCAGCAGCCCATTCTCTGGCTAGACTGCCATTATGCATTTACAAAGGGAATAAGCAACCTAACTTGGTCCTTGAATAAAGAGGAGGCAGAGATTCAAGAGTAGTTATAAGAGTACCTGGGGCATAGGTATGCATCCATCTATGCTGGGGACTGGGACAAGGGCTGACATAAGAGACACTACTGGAACCTACATTTCTTGAGAATCCCCCCATAGTGGAAGAGATTTAGCACAATGTAGCTGTTTTGTGCTACTGGACTAGCACAAACCAGCCCTGTTGGGGCCAAGACATCTGCTCCCTTAAGGATCCATTTTTCACAGTCATAAAGGCTTAATTTGTGTTTTACCAACCCGAAACTTGTGGTCCTTGACACACTGTTTTCACTCTAAATGGTCTTCAGAGTCACAATCATAAAACCTGACATACTACTTCTGTCTGTCTCTGGGAGCTTGTAGACCATAAAGCCTAGAGTACAAAACTTCTTGTTGAACCTTGTTCCATCTATCTTTTTTGCTGTTGGGATATGCTGCTTCCCAGAAGTTGTCTTCTTTGTCTTTTTTTGTGTCAGGTGTGACCTGATTTTCACACTCACTGTAGTAACTTGTTTTACTTGCTACAATTCCCTAAACCTATAAGGATGACATAAACATGTGCTTCCATCAGTGTGAATACCACCATCATATTCATCAAGGGCAATGCACAGGTGTATTTCCATATAAAGGCAGACAGATGTAAAATAAAGCAGTGTTGACGAACACCTTTTTGAAACAGCAACTTCCACGTTGATTGCTGCTTTCTGCTTACAGTCAGATGGTGATGTAAATCATCTACGATGGGTCTACACTGCAGCTGGGAGTTGTGATTCCCAAAGCGTGTAGACAAATTCACACTAGCTCTTCTCAAGTTGGTGCACTAAAAATAATAGTGTAGATGGGCATGGGTGGCGGGTAAGGCTAGCCACCTGCATCTAAGACCTCCTGACTCCCTGAGTCTGAGCTCCAGAAGTTAGGCTGAGTTGCCAGCCATACTGCAACATTCATATTGCTATTTTTAGCATGCTAGCTCAATAATATCTAGCTGGAATCATCCCTCCCAGCTGCAGTAAAGACATACACTAGAGGCCTTTAGGCCTGGGTATGCACAAATTAAAATAAATCATTGTTTTTTATTAGGTTGATGACACCAACACCTGAAATACTTCTGTAGAATGATCCAAAGCCTTATGTGACAATTTAAATTTGTGTGGAAGAGAAAAACACATCCATAGTTATTGATTGCATACTCTTGAATGTTTAAGGATATGATGCATGACTAAAAACATGCTATGGGGGATGGAAGACTGCTATGGACAGCTGACACAATCCAAAAAGATGAACCTTCTTCCATAATAAAGCTTTTTTAGGGATTGAGAGCAACTGATTATTCCAGGCACTATCATGAAGAGCCTGCTAAAGGGAACTAGTGAACCAACACAACCTATAGATCAGGAAAGGGGACTCTTAGACTTGGATCCAGAGCAGGGAGAGATCACCAGCTTCCTGACCCCCAAATACATAGGACTATCAAAGTTAACTGGGTTGTTTTGTTGCTTAAAGTATGGGATAATTGTACTAACAAGCATGCCAATTAGCCTAATTCACTTTACAGAATCAATTGCTGAATCAAGACTTCACATACCATGGGGGAGTTAAAACATTTAGGTGAAAATCCATGCCTCATCTTGCCACTCATTTATCTGAAATAACTACAATTGTCAGAATTTAATACCAGTTAGCACTTACGGAGTCCACTGTCATCTGATCAGGACCATGGGTTGAGTATACACCAAAGTGGATTACACAGGCAATCGAAATATCATTAAGTGGAAGTCAACTGTAAGTGAAGCACATTTTTGAAATAGGGCAGTTTCTAGGAACACTCTAATAATTTAAATTAATATAGAGAGGTTTCAATTAAATTAGTATATTTAATAAAATATACAAAAATGGATCCTAATTAAAGGGCATCCACTCTTTTCTTTCTGCAAAGATTTTTCACCTTAGCTTGCATTGACATGAAATCTTTTATAATTGCCTCATTTTGATAACAGGTCTTTACAATAAATGGTATTCTTTGCTCTTAGAGTTTTAGTGACTGATCTAATTAGAATGAGGATGCAGGGAATAGTTTGTTTCTTTTCCCCAAGGATTGTTTTGCAATTAGTTGATTTGCAAAATCTTATCTGTGATACTTAAATATTCTGATATGACTCAAAACTGCTTATTTTTAATTGTTCTCATCCATCACAAACATCAGGAAGAACACACAAAAATGGGGTTGTGCCAAGTGTTTATGTGTTGGGTGTGACTCACCGCTGCAGCGCCTTCTGCTGGCCATGCTGGGAATTAGCTCTGGGTTACCAGTGCGCTTTCCTCTATTGGTATCTCACCACAGTCACTTTTGCCTCTGCCTCTAGGACCCACGTTGCCTCCGAGACTGTAGTGTCCTCTTCTGGACACAGCCCTCCGGCTGTGCCCCACTTGGTTCTCTCCCCCTCTTCCAGGGGATCTGACAGTCCTCAGTCCAGCTACTTGCCTCACTGGCAAACTGCAGTCCATGCACTGGCCACTCCCTTTCAGGGGCGGCTCTAAGGTTTTTGCCGTCCCAAGCGTGGCAGTTCCACGGCACGCCTGCAGGTGGTCTGCGGCTGCTGCAGATTTGGTGGCATTTCTGCAGGTGGTCCATGGGTCCTGCGGCATCGTCATCCCCACCACCAAAATGCCACCGAATCTGAGGCAGCCGCGGACCTCCCGCCGAAATGCCGCCAAAGACAGCCTGACTGCCGCCCTGATGGCAAATGTCAGGCTGACCCCCATGGCTTGCCGCTCCAGGCACATGCTTGGAGTGCTGGTGCCTGGAGCCGGCCTTGCTCCCTTCAGTGGCAAGTGAGGGGGGGAATAAAGAGGGTGATTCAGATGCACTTGCTACTTCAGGTCCCAGCCCAGAGACCCTATAGCCGGCAGCCATGTACTGCCCCTCCTCCTACTCTGCCATCTGTTTTCCTGGGCCGCTTCCACACAGCCCTAGCACCTTCTCTGCCCTTGTATCAGGGTCTGTCTGGCATCTCCTTCTTGCTCCCCTGACCCTGTCCAGCACTGCTCTGTCCAGGGTGCTGTCTCTCTCAACCCTCCTAGAGGGCCGCCAATCCTCTTCTTTTGACTTCCAGGGAGAGGCTCTGTTGAGCAGCCCTTTTTATATTGCCTTCCCTGGCCCTGACTGGCTGCTCCAAGAAACTGTCTCCTAATTGGCTTTCTAAAAGCCCTCTTCCCATTGGTTGGGTTTTGCACAGCCTCCCAGGAGCCTGCTTTAACCCTCCATCTACTTGTGTGGGGTGGTCGTCCTGCCACAGGTTAGAACAGGGGTAGGCAACCTATGGCACGGGTGCCGAAAGCGGCATGCAAGCTGATTTTTAGTGGCACTCACACTGCCCGGGTCCTGGCCACTGGTCTTGGGGGCTTTGCATTGTAATTTAATTTTAAATGAAGCTTCTTAAACATTTTAAAAACTGTATTTACTTTACATACAACAATAGTTTAGTTCTATATTATAGACTTATAGAAAGAGACCTTCTAAAAACGTTAAAATATATCACCGGCATGCGAAACCTTAAATTAGAGCGAATAAATGAAAACTGGCACACTGCTTCTGAAAGGTTGCCGATCCCTGGGTTAGAACATGGAATTGAGTGGGAATTAAGGGCTTTGGGGATTCTATTGCTGAATCTTCCCTAATTTGCTATGTAGACCTTGTGATTTAAACCTTCTCATCTATACAATAGGGATGTTGTGAGGGTTGGCGGTTAAGGTTTATAGCGCTTTTTCCAATCTTGATAGAATGTGTGATATACTACAAAAACAAATTCCCTATATAAGCATTCAGGGCTACTCATATTAGAAGCACAGGATGCGTAAAATTCAGGTAGCCCTGGGAGGTCTATGCCAGACAGTCACTTCCCGTATATCCTTGAGGAGCCCAAACCATTGGAAGGAGCCATTTACGAAGACCCAAACACCTAACCTCTTCAATACCTGTAGAGCATGAATTAGGAGGATGTATAAAAGAACTGGTGAGCAGACAAATGATCTAGATCCTGCCAGGAGCTCCTGAAGAACTTTAGAAAAATCAGGAGCCAAGAGCCACCAGAGATATCTTCACTAAAGAAAGGAGGAGTCAAAGACCGCAGTGAAAATGTTTGGGTGCCATTTTAGAGAGCCAGAGACATCCTAAAGTCTCTTGGGTCAGGTGGCTAATAATAAAAATATATTACAGTGATACTCAAACTGAGGCTCGGGAGTTGCAAGTGGCTCTTTAATGTGTCTCCTGCAGCTCTTTGAAGCACATGGTATTAAAACACTGTGTGGATTTAATTATTAACCAATCTAAGTCATTAACCAATCAGGATGCTTTTACTATGTTATTAACCAATTATAGAATACTTGGTCAGTCATTTTGCTGTGAGAATTATATATATATGGCAAATGAAACAATGAATTCACCCTACTGTGGCTCTTTTGAGTAATATTGATTGTTAATCTGGCTGCTGAACCACTGACATCCGAGTATCACTGTACTAGAAGGCCCCACAATCAGCGACAGTAGGATGGATTTTTGGATTATTATTATCTGGGCAATCAGAACAGGCCCAGATTGAGCAGCAAGACAAAAGCACACAGCAGTGCAACTTACAACTGAGTGCAACACACCTGCCATCCACCTATTTGAATGGACTTTAGCTGACAGAACTGTGTCTAATGTGAGAAAAAGAAAGGACTCAGGAATGGGAAGTAGACCAACATCATTCCGGGAGACTGAAGGTATCTGTCTCAGGAGGAAGAGTTGACCTGCAAGGAAGAATCTATTTCAAAAATAAAAGAGATTTGTGAGGCCACAAGTTTTGTTGACTATGAGCTCGTTAATTTACTAGTGGGTAGTTGAGTGGCTTGCTAATAGGATATGGAATCTTTCATTAGATCATAAGTTCAAATCAAGCTGATTTTTACTGATGACTATTCAGTGGCTGGTGAAAATTGAATTTGTGCTCTCAATCCAGATCATAACAGAATCTGGATCAATAGCACTCAATGCGATCCTTGTCATACTCATCCCTTCAGTAGTCCTTCCAGGTCATTCTAGGGTGCAATACAAAGGAAATATTATGAAGCAGATCATTTTTAAATCTAATCTTGTATTTCATTCTCTGGAATACTCTGAAAACACTACACTTAATGAAACAGTGATGACATATTTAAAAGCTTGAGAGCCATCAATATTTGCAAAGTAATGACACTGTTCTACTCCATGACTGCAAAGACCTGAATCACCAGAACATTGTCTAGCAACTGTGATAAAATGTTTCCTTTTGCCTTTGCATGCAATAGTCTGAAGCACATTTCCAGGCAGAATATTTATTGAATACCAAAAACAAACTGAGTCTGAATCTGCCAGTTATAAGTAGAACCAATTATTTTCCACAAAAGAAGCTGATAGATTAATGCAGAGTATAATATTCAATACTGCATTTGCTCCAAAAGCATTTGTCTCTCATCAGATACATAATCCATCAAAAGAGCATGGCACCAAATAACAATATACTTGGTTTGAAGTCAAACCTTTCAAGAAAATAATAAATCATACCTTATTTGGGGGGGAATACACTGATTATCGAAAAGTGCAGCATGCAGCAGCTGCAAACTGCCTTCAAAAGGTGCTGCTTTTTTAGGACAAATATTGGTGTTTTCTCTGTCCATTTACACACTGAACTACTTGGGCTTTCCCCCTGCCTGCTCATGGTGAATCAGAAAGGAATTTTTTAAAATCATAACTTTTTTATTCCATTCACTCACAGGTTCTTGTGAAATTCTGGTTTTACTTCCCTCACTCCAGCATGATGTATAAATCTCACTTTTCAAGCAACTAATACATGTATTTTGTAGTACAGATAAACATAGTATAGGACTGCATCTCTTTTGTAAAGCCTCAGACCTGCAGACTGGGAAAAGGTAGACTTGTTCCTAAGGCAAATGGCTATTTCTGAGGATCCTTGGCTATGATCTAGCCTGCTATTGCACCAACATAATGAGATCAGAGCCTGAAGAGCCCTACCACCAGTCTGACACCCATAGTCCTTGGGTAATGTTTATGTGATCTGTGAAAATAGGAGCAGATATAAGTTAGGGAAATCTAGCCACAGAAAGAGCAGTGCCAGGAGATGCTCAAGAGAGAGACAGCAGCAGTCATCATCGGCTGTCTCTGCATTGTCTCAAATGCTGTGCTTGAGCCTTGACGACAAGAAATCTTTTCCTCCAAGCAGATGGCCATTGCTCGGGTCATGGTGGCAGCATTGCAAAAGCACTTTCAGTTTACAGTAGATTAACAAAAACAGACACAAACATAAGAGAGTTAAATGGTTGTGTTTAACTTACTGGTTTTAGAAGTCAATAGCCCAGTTGGTAGCAGATTCAGTACCTCATATGGGAGTGAAGGAAAACATTAATGGGCTTTTTTATCTTTTCCTTATCCACCTCTGCCACTGTAAGAATCCCACAATACAAACTGCTCCAGAAATACATTGCTTCCTCCAATTATATCCTAAAATTCCTTAGCAGTCTATACTTCCCTTTGGTACTATGAAAACCCACTTTGTTCACACAAGCATTGTCTGTTTAGACAGAAGTCATTTTAGCAATTTAAGCAAACTTGTAAGGTTTTTTTTCCTGTCTTCCATGAAAATCACATGATCCCTGACTTGTCCCATATTCTTAATATTCACATCTGGCAGCGTCTCAACAATGCCGGCTTTGTCAGCGCTGAGAGTGACTTCTGGGATATTTAAGGTTAACGCTAATTTGGAAACAACAATGTTATTTAAATGGCTCAAGATTGAAAGGGTGTTTCAGCAGGGTCTGCTAACATCTGAAACTAGGAGCTGGTCTATATTACTAGCTTAGGTCAGCTCAACAATATCCATCTGTGAAAAATGTACGCCCAGTGCAATGTAACTAAGCCAGCCCAAGCCCTCACGCAGACACTGCTAGATCAGTGGAAGAATTCTTCCTTTGACCTAGCTAGCCCCTCTCTGAGAGATGGATTTACTGCAATGATGGAAGAACCTTTTCTGTCACTGTAGTAAGTGTCTACACTACAGTGGCACATTTGCAGCTGTGCTGCAGTAGTGTTTGTAGTACAGACATATCTTAGTATTATGGTTTTTAAAAAATTCTACCACTGATTAAAAATGCAAATGTTACAATGACTGGAAATGACTATTTATGGGATTAATCATGTTCCCATTGCTATAGAAGCCTTTCCCACTCACTCTGACCGAACATGATCTACACTGTTTACCCAAACTTCACTTTGTCTCCCTGCCCAAAAAAATTTGCAAAACCATATGCAAAGGTCAAAATAACAAATTATGAAGCTATTATAAATTCCCATTTCCAGTAATAACCTTGTAATTATATAATATATGTAATACAGCCCAGGCTGTAACCACACAACACAAAAGGGAAACAGATCATGGAACACTCCTCTTCCTCCTCCTCTAAAATACCTCATCCTGTCTCTGTAAGGCCCACACTCGGCTCTTCAAAGGCTTTCTTTATTTAGTCTCAGAACTGCCAACTTGTTATAATGTTCTTTAGGGGTAGATTTACTCCTGGGGAAATTTTGTGCCACTGCGCGTGTGCAGAATTCCTGTTTCCTGCAGATTTCTTTTCTTCCCCACCAAAAAAAACAAAAAAACAAAAAAAGGACTTTCTGACAAGGAAGTAAATGTAAACTGCAAAAGCAGTCATGCATGTTTGAAAAAACCTGAGTCATATATTTGGATAAAAATCTTAAGCTGATGCAAAGAATTTCAGACCTGCTTTCCACCTAACCTTCCTTTTTTTTCCTCCCTCCTTTCCCTATTCATATATATTTTCTCCTGTTTTATTAATGTTACCTCCACCATAATATGTTATGTCTCTATAGCGTTGTCTAGGTTTGTATTTTCTGGTCTTGGTGCTAGCTCAAGTTGTAATTCCATAATTCTACTGGAGATTCTGTGAAGTATATGTGGTGTTTGGAAACATATAAAAACTCTGAGTCATTTATCTTTTTGTACTTTTCATGGTCTCTTTCTTTATGGAAAAACAATTAAAAAAATTAACCACAAAAATTTAGTCTAATTTTTAATAACATTTGTTCACTATTGTTCTTTTGACAAAATCATGGTTTGAATTTGTCAGAACTTTTTATTTATGGTCAAATATTGAGTCAGACACAAAATCTATGGGCCAGATTCTCAACTGGTGTAAATTGGTGTAGTCTTCTTCTTAGTGTATGTATGTGCAAGGTGTCTCAGGTGGCACGTGACAAGGATTCATCACCAACTTTAGTCCGCTAGTTGGATCATTAGCTTCCCTGGGTTGAGCTGGGTATTGATGGGTAGTATCACAGGG